>CM037472.1:37958444-38559843 GCA_021014325.1 Plazaster borealis
CTTCACCTCAGCTTTTACATCCAGAAGTGGACTTTGCTGAGTACAGCGTAGATGTAGATGTAGATTATCAGAGGAGAATTGTCTACTGGAGTCCTAATTTATAAAAGTTGAAATTGGATGCACACAATTTAGATAGACTCAGCCTAGGTTGGTGGGATTCTTTGGACTTGATTTGACTTCAAAAGAAAACCTGACCTGAAATTTACCTCAAGCATCGATGGATTAAAGTAAGATGGTGGATAAGTTGGGAGCATAAAAATAAAACATTTTTGTTTTCAGGTTTTCAACTTCCCAGCAGACATTGACATGCGTTCCAGACTCCTTCTTCTCGAGGTAAGTTGAAATTTATGAGATTCTTCTTCTTTTCGTACTGCAAAGCATCAAATGGTCGTTTTCCATTTGTCCGTACAGTGTTTTGCATTAATGGTGTAGTATGCGAGGTTTGTGGAGTTGTATGGGTGGGGGTAGTAATGAGCATTTGAGGCAGTGATCCATGGTGTGGTTTGCTTTTCTACACTCACAGATGATAAGGCCAGTCTTCTTGGTAACCCTGTTCCGTCCCAAAATTATCTTCAATAACATGCCCAACTTAAATCAATAACTGGGCCCAATTTCATAGAGCTGCTTAAAGGCCCTGTACACTATTGGTAAGATCGAAAAACACAAATGTTCACAGATTCACACATAACTTACATGATTTAAAGTAAGTAATGATTGAAAGGGTTCCTTAAAATATTTCTGCCTAAAATGCTATCGTTTCTGAGAAATGAGTAAAAGAATAGTTTTTATCACGCGCGATATTTTGAAAAACAGAAAACAGGTCTCTTTTCACTATTTTCTCATGATCTCGATGACCAATTGAGCTCAAACTTTCACAGGTTTGTTTGTTCATGCATATGTTAAATCACACAAAATGTGGACACTGATTTTGAGCTGTTACCAAAAGTGTACAATACCTTTAAGCAGGAAGTTTTGATTAATAATTTTCTGCTAAGCAAAAAGGAGCAGGATACCAGTCACAAATGGTACATGTGACATGGTATTTTGCCTGGTAACTGTTGGGAGTATACCAGTCATCTTATATACCGCCCTCTAGTGACAACTTACAATGTATAATGCCACTCATGTACTAATACATTACTTGGACTGAACATGACCCAAAGAGTTCTAAACAAGTCAAAGTAGTCATTGTCTCTTTCCTTTGAGTCTCAATCATTATGAACCCATAACATGGTGTCAGAAGTGAGCTGATATAGTGAGCAGTAAACATCAGAGAATCGATTGAGATCGTTTAGAGAGTTGAAGTAGCCAGCCTTCAACCGGAAAAGAGAGTTTTACAGGGTAAGCAACTTTCTCTAACTGTACAAACCAGAGTTGCACATGTGTGTACGTACATAAGCCTAGATAAGCTTCAGGTACATTTTGCTCCGTCCAGAAATCTATTGTATGAGAGATACATATTTCATACCGCAGATCAGCAGCCAAATGAAACTGTTGATCAGTATGTTATTAGATTAAGACAGCTGGCGGAGAAATGTAAATTCACACAGCTTGAAACAGAGATGATACGAGACAGGCTAGTGCTTGGTACCAAAGATAAATCCGCCAGAGCACGTCTCTTCCGAGAAAAGGAGTGTGATTTGAAGCGAGCAATTGAAAGCCTGAGGATAAGTGAGCTTACTCAAGAGCAACTAAAGAAAATAGATGTTCCACTTACTGAAACAGTAAGTTACGTGAAAAAACACAAATCCAGTGAGCACCGTAAAAGCAAAGAATCCTCCAATGGCTTGAAGCAGCACAACAAGAACAAAACTAAGCACAAAGATGACAAGAGGAGTCAAAAAGTGCAAACCTGCAAATATTGTGGTTCCTCACATGAGCGAAACAGAAATAAATGTCCAGCTTATGGAAAAAAGTGCTCACAGTGTGGGAAGATGAATCACTTCCAGTCAGTATGCAGACAGAAGAAGCTCAATCAAGTACACGAGATTTCTTCAGATACTGATTCCGAAGAATCGCTTTTTGGCATACAGCTGATTGGGGCTGTCAACAGTGGAAACAGAATGCTTACGGTTCCATTAACATTTGATGCAGACAACGGTGAGATTGTAGTCAGATGTCAAATTGACACGGGTGCGACATGCAATGTAATGTCCTTTGCCAGCTTGTGTAAACTTCACTAGACGTCTGAACCTAAAATCAAGAAATCTACTGCCAAGTTGAAGCTGTATGATGACAGTATCATTGATGTCATGGGAGAGTGTAATCTCAGATGTCACTACAAAGGACATAAACATCGACTTAACTTCAAAATAGTCGATGCAAAACAACCTCCACTACTGTCAAGCCAGACTTGTACACAGATGGGTCTCATAAGTGTACACATAGATGATGCAGTCAATAGTGTTGAACAACATGATGCAGTTGAAGCCATATCAGAGCAAGATTGGGTTCACGAATTCAAGGATGTGTTTGAAGGACTTGGATGCCTTGCGGGAGATTACCACATTGAGATTGATCCATCTGTGAGACCGGTCCAGAATGCACCACGCCGTGTTCCAGTTCCAATGAAGGATAAACTCTATGACAAAATATGTGAATTGGAGACACGACACATCATAGCAAAGGTAACTGAGCCAACAGCATGGATAAGTAGCCTAGTAGTCGTGGATAAGCCGGGAAAGATGCGAATTTGCCTAGATCCACGCGAGCTAAATAAAGCCATTAAGCGACCCAAATACCAGATGCCCACACTAGATGAGATATTGCCAACACTAGCTAATGCAAAATACTTCACTGTTCTAGATGCGAAAGAAGGATTTCATCAGGTGAAACTCGATGAAGAAAGCTCATACTTAACAACATTTTGGACTCCATTTGGCAGATATCGCTATCTCAGAATGCCATTTGGGATAAATTCTGCTCCAGAAGAATACCAGCGACGACAGATCGAGATTGTACAGGGCCTACCTGGAACAGCCGTCATCGCTGATGATATTCTAGTGTATGGCTGTGACATAGCTGAACACGATAGGAATCTGAGAGCAGTACTACAACGTGCCAGAGAGACAAATCTGAAGCTCAACAGGAAAAAGCTCAGACTGCGACTCAGTGAAGTAACATACATGGGGCAAAGGTTGACTAGCAATGGAGTGCGGCCAGATCCACGAAAGGTAGAAGCAATTCAGAACATGACACGACCAGACTCGAAGAAAGCGGTCCAGCGTCTGCTAGGATGCATCAACTACCTTTCTCGATACTTGCCAAGGCTTGCGGATGTAAGTGAGCCACTACGAAAGTTGACTGAGCGCACAGCGCTGTTCACATGGCAGTCACAGCAAGAAGAGTCCTTCACGCAATTAAAGGACATGATCACTAGCGCTCCAGTACTCAAGTATTACGACTTGAAGGAAGAGGTTACAATCCAATGTGATGCCTCAGAAAAGGACTAGGAGCAACTCTCCTTCAGAACGGGCAACCAGTTGTGTTTGCGTCCGTTCCCTCACATCTGCAGAGCAAAACTATGCACAAATTGAGAAAGAATGTCTAGCCATAGTTTTCTCATGTGAGCGATTTGATCAATATCTACATGGTCGAGAGATGATCACCGTGAATACTGACCACAAGCCTTTGGTTCCCATATTCACAAAGCCGATACATACAGCGCCAAAACGACTTCAACGTATGCTCCTGAGATTACAGAAGTACAACTTAAAGGTACAGTACCTACCCGGCAGTCAGATGTACATTGCCGACATGCTGAGCAGAGCATACTTGAAGACAACAGGAACGAGCCATTTGTCTGAACATCAGATATTTCATCTCAGACAAGAAGAGCAACTGTATGCAGAGATTGAATCAATCCAACAATCCAAATACATACGAATGAAGGATACTACTAAACTTCAAATCAAAAATGCGACAAAGGAAGATCCAGTACTTCAAACGCTAAAGACAGTAGTACTGGGAGGATGGCCAGAGAACAGAGATGAAGTTCCAGTGTGTATCCGTGAGTACTTTGGATTTCGAGATGAGATCACAGTACAAGATGGCACAATGTATAAAGGAATGCGAGCCATCATACCCAAATCAATGCAGAGCCTGATGCTGATGCGAGTTCACTCCAGTCATCTCGGTGTAGAAGCTTGCCTCCGTAGGGCTAGAGAAGTGTTGTATTGGCCAGGGATGACAAGTCAGATAAAAGATAGAGTCAGTCAATGCGATGCCTGTAACGAGTTCCTCAACAAACAGCAGAAGGAACCGATGATGTCTTACGAGATACCGGAATGTGGATGGAGTATAGTCAGTCAGGATCTTTTTCACTACAGACATACTGACTACCTGATAACCGTAGATCACTACAGCGATTTCTGGGAACTTGACAAGCTAACAGATACACGAGCAGAAACCATCATCGAACTTACAAAACAAAATTTTTCCAGACATGGCATACCACAGAAGGTTATCACAGACAACGGTCCTCAGTTCATAGCCGCAGATTACGAGGAATTCAGTAGAGAGTGGGAGTTTGAGCACAAAACATCCTCACCATACCACAGTCAGAGCAATGGAAAAGCAGAATCAGCCGTCAAAATTGCGAAAAACATCATCAAGAAGGTGACAAAGGCAAAACAGGATCTACATCTTGCGATTCTAGACTGGCGTAACACACCCGCTGCAAATGGTAGCAGTCCGGTACAGAAACTCATGTCTCGACGAACACGTACCCTACTGCCGACAACAGAGGTCTTTCTTCAACCGAAAGTTATCACAGGTGTACCAGAGACCATTAGACACCAGAAACAGAGAGCCAAACAACAGTATGACAAAACCGCTAAACCCCTACCTCAGCTGCAAATTGGACAGCCAATAAGATTGCAGCCAAACAACCACAACATCCAGTGGAAACAGGGCAGATGCGTCGACAGTGATGGATCACGTTCATATCTCATTGAACTAGATAATGGACAAGTGCTAAGACGTAACCGTAAACATCTACGCGCATCTACTCTTCCTTCAGAGGTGACCAACTCGAGTGGAGCAACAGTTCACGCGCCAGCAGTTTCTACTTCGAATGGTCCACAGGATGAACCAGTGAATGCTAAGATGGACAAATCAAAAAGTCCAACTAACCCAGCAGAGATTCCACCGAGCCCTGGCAAGAGTTCAGTGAAATCCACTCGTACTAGATCAAACATCAAACCACCATCCAAATACAAGGACTTTATCCTTAAGTAGTTTGTCACATGACAATGGACACTAAATACTGTCATGAGCTAAAGAGAAGAAGAAGAAGAAAAAACAATTCCTGAATCAAATATGAGTTTTACATTACTCAACTTTTACTTGAACTTCTGGAGATAAACATTTCAATATTAAACATTTGTCTTAAAAAAGAAAGGAGATGTTGGGAGTATACCAGTCATCTTATATACCGCCCTCTAGTGACAACTTACAATGTATAATGCCACTCATGTACTAATACATTACTTGGACTGAACATGACCCAAAGAGTTCTAAACAAGTCAAAGTAGTCATTGTCTCTTTCCTTTGAGTCTCAATCATTATGAACCCATAACAGTAACCTTTTTCTGGTAGTATAATTTACTTAGCTACTTTTTGTGCTTAAGCAGCTCAATGAAACTGGACCCAGGTCAAGATTATAGTTTTCCAGATATATTGAAATGGAATATATTCTCTCTTTGTTTTCCCAGCTTGATGAGTGGTCGTATTCCTTCAGTCAAGGACGAGGAAGGAGCAGTAAGTGATTTAAGAGTAGCTCTTAGTGGGATTAGAAACTTTGCATGTTGGAGGTACAAACTAAGGCCAAATAAAAATAAAGACATGTTTCGCGTCCTGCCTTTTTGAAAAAAAGGAAGGAGGAGGGCCTTTTTTTTCTTTTTTTTTTAGATGGCCGCCCGAAACATTTTTCGAGACAACCGGCCGGGCTATTTTTAAAGACAGTTGCCACTATTTTTCAGTGTGCTTTTGCGAAAATGCCATCTTATTTATTTAAAACTATTTTTTTTCGTCAGGTATTGTTAAAAAAGTATCTTTTTTTATTAAATCTTTTTTTTTCTTTGAAAAGAAAAAAAAAGCAGGCGGCCTCATAAAAGGAAGCGAGCAGGGACGCTAAACATGTTTTTTATTTTTTGGGGCCTAAGTGAGATTTACGATAACCCCAGGTGTCTGAAATAGCTCTCAATGAGTTGTGGTGGTTCTGAAAAGAATTGGTACTGTAACAACTTGCGTTCCACAATACTTATGCAGCCTTTCTGCATCAGAGTCCAGCGTTCTCCTGAAGATGATCAGAGCATACTGATCGAAATGTTGAGTCGTCACACTACTAGTTCCTTTTCAGAACCATGCAACTCATAAGAAAGATTTCATGTACATGGAGTTACCGTAAACCTTACTAGAAAGAGTAGCCTTCTTGATTTTATTGTAACGAGACTGAATAATGTTACATCAATCAAATGCTGCCCCAACTTTCTTCATAGCAACTGCCCCAACTCCCAATTTCTATGTCTGTCCACTAATTTTGCAGATGAGTGATGGATTAATGTATGCACAACCAAACAAACTATACTTAACTTAGAGGGCTAGTAGTTGAGATGATGTAACCCTGTTGTCCCTGATTGGGTGATTGGGCAGGAACACCACATTATCCCTGATCGAGCAGGAACACCTTAATAGCCCTAATTGGGCAAGAACACCATATATTATTGTCCCTCATTGGGCAGGAATACCCTATTGTCCCTGATTGGGCAGAAACACCCTATTATTCCTGATTGGGCAGGAACAGCAACAACAGTGCTATTCTATTCAACTATTTAAATTAAAATTAACAATGAACAGCCTGTTTCAATCAATTTAATATGGACTGATCAGGTATGCAACTTTTCAGCTGGTTTCCTCTGTTTTTTTTCTTAGTGCCATTGAAAATTGAAAAATACCGCACAAGGCATTTTTCTCTTTTTTGTTGTTGCAAAAAAACAAGTTTCATGACTGGATGTGTATGGACCAACAAAATATTGAGTGAAATAAACTTTTTGGAGTCATAATATTTGTACTTTTAGATCAAATTTTGGTAAAGGATTATCTTTTGTTCTTTGAAGATTTTCATTGACCGTGATCCGACAGTCTTTGCTCCGATCTTAAACTACCTACGTACCAAAGAGCTGAATCTGAAAGGAGTGGATGCAAAGACGTTGCGTCATGAAGCCGAGTTCTATGGTATTTCGCCATTGGGTAAGTCTGACTAGGTTAACCCTTTAGAGGCCATAGCGGCCGCAAGTGGCTTGTACCAAAATGCCCATAGCGGCCGCAAATGGCCGCAAGATTTGACCTACTTCCTCTCAAACAAGAGGGTCAAAGGGAAAAGGTATCGGATCAAATTGAAATTTTTAAATGTTTCCCATGTTAACATAGAATGAAAAACAAAACCATGTATTTCTGTTTCTTATTAATTTTCCTGAGAATAACTTGGCGAAAAATCAACAAAACTAGCATTGCTTGGGCGTATGGTGATGATTAAACAGAAATGAACAAATTCTTTTTATAGCCCAAAGCGCCCAATCCAAGAAAACATGTCCCTTCAATGTAGCAGTCCATCTTAGTCAGAGCTGCACCAGAGTAGGATGTGACGTCCAAAAGAAATTACGGATCTCTCTAATTGCAGTGTTTATTTTAAATTATTTTAAATCTTTCTATTGAAACAAAGGGATCCCCAAAGTTTAGTAGCACTCTAACCTGTAGGCCTGAAGATACCTTTGTAGAGAAGACAATAAAGAAATACCCAGTAAATGTTGGAGGAAGCCACAAATAGGGAAAACCCACATAATCAGGTAGGGACTGATCCACATGCAAGGCTGTGGACGATGTGGGATTCGAACCAGGGTCCTCATAGGTGAAAGGCAGGGCAAGATACCACTTAGCCAAACCGGGCCCATTTTCATGGCTCTGCTTACCTTCGAATTCTGTGCTTGGGGTCACCATTCTTTGCTGACACAGCAAGCGCCAAATTATTGCGCTAGCTCTTTAAGCGAAGAATGCCTAGTAGCGCACAAGCAAATATTCCCTGCTGACCTGTGAAATATGCTTGACGTGCATGTAAGCGCGGAATTCCCTGCCTCCGTAAGCGCTGATTCTTTGCTTACAGTATTAAGCAGAGCCATGAAATTGGGCCCTGATCACAAAAACTAGGGTAAAGAACCCTGCCCAATTCAAAAAGAGCGTTTGTGGAATACCTTCCAAACTGAAACATGGTTTTCTTCTGTCCACTTTTTGTGAGCCTATCCCATAATAATACATGTTACATGTAGGTTTCCGCAGACCAAAGTTGTATTGTCATTTCCAAGCCTTGCTCTATGCTCCAAGAGAATGGTTTAACTGATGCTGGTGAATTGTTCTTATCTTGACAGTCAAGAAGTTGACGTTATGTGAGGATCTGGAGAGATCATCTTGTGGCAATGTGCTTTTCCATGGATACCTCCCTCTACCATGTGAGTAATTAGTGTAGAATGAGAACATAGAGAATGCCGAGTTCAATTGTCGTCTGCGTCTGCTGTGCAGGCCCTCTTTGTCAACTGTGGAGTATCATAGAGTATCAATATAGAAATAGAACACGGAGAATGCTGAGCTCAATTGTCATCTGTGCCTGCTGTGCACGCCCTCTATGTCAGCTGTGGACAAAGAGTATCAATATAGAAATAGAACACAGAGAATGCTGAGCTCAATTGTCTTCTGTGTCTGCTGTGCACGCCCTCTATGTCAGCTGTGGACAAAGAGTATCAATATAGAAATAGAACACAGAGAATGCTGAGCTCAATTGTCATCTGTGCCTGCTGTGCACGCCCTCTATGTCAGCTGTGGACAAAGAGTATCAATATAGAAATAGAACACAGAGAATGCTGAGCTCAATTGTCATCTGTGCCTGCTGTGCACGCCCTCTATGTCAGCTGTGGACAAAGAGTATCAATATAGAAATAGAACACAGAGAATGCTGAGCTCAATTGTCGTCTGTGTCTGCTGTGCACGCCCTCTATGTCAGCTGTGGACATAGAGTATCAATATAGAAACAGAAAACAAAAAATGCAGAGCTCAATTGTCATCTGCGTCTGCTGTGCACGCCCTCTATGTCAGCTGTGGACAAAGAGTATCAATATAGAAATGGAACAGGGGGAATGCTGAGCTCAATTGTTGTCTGTGTCTGCTGTGCACGCCCTCTATGTCAGCTGTGAACATAAGAGTATCAATGTAGAAACAGAACACAGAGAATGCTAAGCTCAATTGTCGTCTGTGTCTGCTGTGCACGCCCTCTATGTCAGCTGTGGACATAGAGTATCAATTCCATTTGACATGCCTGTATAGACTGTGCAAGTCTCGCGCATATTTGAACTTCCGGGACCATTGTGGTCCCAACCATATGGAGTTTTACGTGGGCAAGATTTTGTTTTGTCAATTATTTTAGTTTAACGTGGTTTATGACCATGAAAAATAAATATGTTGTTGGGAATGTAATACTAAGTTATAAAAAACATGAAAGTAAAATCAATTCAACAATATAACGAAGAAAACCCGAGAATTAAACTTGACCTCAGCTTCCGGTTACTGCAAAAAACTAAGAATTTTGTGCTCACCTCCGATCACAAAACTTATGTAAACACTTGTTTTGGATGCGCGATGATAATCGCCAGATGCTTCAATTGCAACGCGAAGCCTTTTCAAAGCAGTCTATGATTGTTGAGGCGTCAGCGTCCTCTAAAAACAGCGTCAAGCGTTAATTTTACGCCCGTGTGACCTTCGGGAATCCGCGTAAGGGGTTTCTGAAAAGTTAAGATCAAATAAGCATCCTTGTCCCAGAGTTTTAATTAGGTTTCAATAATAATTAACACATTATTTGTGTATTTATTATAAAAACTAAAACTGATTATATAAACATGTAATGAGTATTTTTGTTGTTCAGAGTTTGTCATTAGATATAATTTAAAACAAAGATTTGATTTTTAGAAAAAACAAAGTTCTTCGTTTGACGTGTTTTCTCGTTCCGATACACGCGAGACTTGCACAGTCTATTGCAAAATTAATCAGATCAACCAATTGGAAAGCTGAAAGTTGCCAAACAGCTAAAATGGCAGCATGTATGAACTGCCTTAAAGGTATCGTACACGTTTGGTAATGACTCAAAACAAATATTAGCATAAAAACTTACTTGGTAACAAGCAACGCAGAGCTGTTGATAGTATAAAACATTGTAGGAAACGACTCCCTCTGAAGTAACGTAGTTTTTGAGAAAGAGGTAATTTCTCACTAAAATAATAAAAACTTCTTGCAAGAAGTTTTTATTCCTATCTGAAAGCACACAAATTGTACAACAAGGGTGTTTTTTCTTTCATCATTTTCTTGCAACTGCGATGACCAATTGAGCCCAAATTTTCACAGACTTGTTATTTTATGCTCATGTTGGGATACACCAAGTGAGAACACTGGTCTTTGACAATTACCAAACGTGTTCAGTGCATTTAAAGCAGATATGCACTGATAACTGCACACATAGCATTCTCTAGGTTTTTTTTTCTATCTAGCTGGATGTTTGTTGATCCTCGCGAGTATCATCAACTATAGATAATTCCCGATAGATGCCATCCTCTACGGGCAACTTGAATTTTTGGCTTTGAGCTGCATCAAGCGCTTAAAGCGCTTAACTGTAGTTTTTGGGGTTTTTTTTACGTTGGTTAATGGTTTGCATACATCAACCATAAGGTAGTACATGAACAAAATTCATATTAATGGTGTAACAAAGAAAGCAAAGATATTTGCCGAGTTATAAACGATTTTTGGGGGACTTTGACAAAGTCACAGCCAGTAAATCGATGTCCTACATTTCCTGTCGTATCTCATTAGCTTTTCCACCCAGGCTGGAGCGGAACGAGCATCGTCACAGTCTCTCAGTGGATGCTGAGACAAGACCCAGACCGACGCTGGCTAGAGGAGCGTCGTTAAGAGAGTCAACTCAGAGACCAGTGTCTGCAGTAGAACCCAGATCGGTCAGATCCGATTTAGACATTCCTCTGGGTGAGTTCAGAATTTGTCTTGTTGTGTTACTCGTGTTACGTTACCCATCTTATGTCACTTGTATATGTCACTCACGTTACATTACTCACTTTAGGTCACAATGACACAGGTACCAGAATTGTGGTTTTAGTGAGACAAAAAGTCAAAGACTGAAACCGAGACCCTACAGTCCAAGACTGAGATCTAGACTTTACAGGCTAAGATCAGGACTGAGACTGAGAACTTCCAGTTTAAGAACGAGACCGAGACCTTAAAGTCAAAGACTGAAACCGAGACCCTACTGTCCAAGACTGAGATCTAGACTTTACAGGCTAAGATCAGGACTGAGACTGAGAACTTCCAGTTTAAGAACGAGACCGAGACCTTAAAGTCAAAGACTGAAACCGAGACCCTACTGTCCAAGACTGAGATCTAGACTTTACAGGCTAAGATCAGGACTGAGACTGAGAACTTCCAGTTTAAGAACGAGACCGAGACCTTAAAGTCAAAGACTGAAACCGAGACCCTACTGTCCAAGACTGAGATCTAGACTTTACAGGCTAAGATCAGGACTGATACTGAGACCTTCCAGTTTAAGAACGAGACCGAGACCTTAAAGTCAAAGACTGAAACCGAGACCCTACTGTCCAAGACTGAGATCTAGACTTTACAGGCTAAGATCAGGACTGAGACTGAGAACTTCCAGTTTAAGAACGAGACCGAGACCTTAAACTCAAAGACTGAAACCGAGACCCTACTGTCCAAGACTGAGATCTAGACTTTACAGGCTAAGATCGGGACTGAGTCTTAGAACTTCCAGTTTAAGAACGAGACCGAAACCTTAAAGTCCGAGATTGAGGAGGAGACCTTGATCAAGACCTCAAAACTGTAATGTAATGTACTGAATCAGTTTCTTCATTCCTTCTGCAAGTTATTGCAGATAAATAGTTGTTACACATCCAATTCTTTGAAAGTTCCATCTTCCTCCAGACACTGTTTGAGCTAGCACTCTAGCTCTGCCAACAAGTTGATTTCTAATCCCCTTCAATATCTTAAACTCCCAGAAACATGTACAGATCCTCGCCGGGTTCTCATCGTCGCCGGCCACCACAATTGGATCGCTCTGGCCTACGCCCACTTCGTCTGCTGCTATCGCATCAAGGAGTCCACGGGGTGGCAATTGGTCTTCACATCGCCATATCTTGAACGGACCATCGAGGGGGTCGCACTGAACTCCAGGGTCCCGCTGAGTCAGTCCGAGGGCAAGGAGAAGATGGTGGCCGTGTCGTACGGTAGCCAGATCAGACTCTGGAGCTGCCAGGACGAGAGCAAGCGCAATCAAATCGGTGGGTGACTCCAAGTCGTTCTAAACAACTTGAAACATCAATCTATAATCAGGGCTGAAGTGAATTTTGTTAACCCTAACTGCCTTGTTGTGCTGGACCTAATTTCAAAGACTAATATCTTGTATCTTCAACGAGCCGTTAAGTTGGCTGTGGATTGACATTGTCTTTGTTGCATTACTCCGTCTCATGGCGCCTTGTGGCCGAGCGGTCAAGAACACCGTACTCAACCTCTGGTGTTTCTGATCAACAGAGTGTGGGTTTGAGTCCTGGTCGTGACACTTGTGTCCTTAAGCAAGACACTTTACCATTAGTGCTTCGTCCTTCAGATGGGACGTAAAGCCGTAGGTCCCGTGTGTTGTGTAACGGACGTAAAAGAACCCAGTTACACTTATCGCTAAGAGAAGGAGTTTGTTCTGGTGTTTCTGGCAGTGGCTGCTGAATGTGCTACAGCACCTTGTAAACCATTAGAAGGTGCTACACAAATCGGTCTCATAATTCATAAAACTTTTAAACCTGTCTTTAAAAAGTGTTTTTCTTTGTTCAAGCGCCTTGAGCAACTTATTGGTGATTATGTGCGCTACTTAAGACTCCAATATTGTTAATATTATTATCTTATGTGCTAGGGCTTTTATGCACTAGTTAAAGGTATCGTACACGTTTGGTAATGACTCAAAACAAATATTAGCATAAAAACTTACTTGGTAACAAGCAACGGAGAGCTGTTGATAGTATAAAACATTGTAGGAAACGATTTCCTCTGAAGTAACGTAGTTTTGAGAAAGAGGTAATTTCTCACTAAAATAATAAAAGACTTCTTGCAAGAAGTTTTTATTATTCCTATCTGAAAGCATACAAATTTGTACTAACAAGGGTGTTTTTTCTTTTATCATTTTCTTGCAACTTCGATGACCAATTGAGCCCAAATTTTCACAGGCTTGTTATTTTATGCATATGTTGGGATACACCAAGTGAGAACATTGGTCTTTGACAGTTACCAAACGTGTTCAGTGCCTTTAAAACGACTAACATCAACGCATTGTTGTTCAGGTACTTTCGATCTCGAAGTTCATGTGGACTCCTTGTTTTTCATCGGTAGTCAGCTAGTGGCCACCAGTCACACAGGTAAAGTAGGCGTCTGGCATGCAGTCACCCAGCATTGGCAGGTAAGACAGTGAATTTCCTGAAAACTGAATTTGTGGGGTTCCTTTTGTCGTGCAAGTAGTCTTTATGTCCATCTGTACACTGTGATAATAACAATTCTGACAAATTTATTTCATTATTGGCTTTAACTTTGTATTCTTTTAACTGTTGGCACTTTGTAATTTTGCCCACCTTCAATTGGAATTCCTTTTGTAGTGGTTTGTTGTAAAGAGTCTTGTCAAGATTAATCCAGGACAGGTAGTCGGAAAACAATTCTCTGATGTCAAATTTTTGTTGGATTTCTGTCGGACTGTATTTTTATGAGAGACATGGTTTTACTCGCTGAAAGGCACACCATTCTCTGATGCACTAAAGACATGCCCCATGCCAATGCACCCCACTGAGCGCTCTGCAGTTTGACTGGCTGATTATATGTAGTATAAACAAACTTGCGGTTTTGGAGTGATCCGGAAGGTTTGGAGGTCATTGTGTTTAACTAAGATGTGTAGAGGAGATGATAATAATGAGCCATGTAGGGACCCCCT
The DNA here is from genome assembly GCA_021014325.1 of Plazaster borealis. Lineage (NCBI taxonomy): Eukaryota > Metazoa > Echinodermata > Asteroidea > Forcipulatida > Labidiasteridae > Plazaster > Plazaster borealis. Next base: position 37,972,531 of record CM037472.1, read on the forward strand.
GTTTTTTTTTCCAGTAGATAGCAATCCAAGTCTCTGCAGTTTGAAAACAAATTTAACCCCAGGCACTGTGAACTTTTTCCATGATTTCTCCAACACCCTGTTTGTAACAAGGTGAAAAACTTTGTCCCGGACGGTACTTATTTGCTTGTTGTCCTGGACTAATTTTGACAAGGTCACAATTTTAAAAATGTTGATTGTAAAAACAAACCCTCAGAACCCCCAACATTCGCTCTACCATTAAAGTGAAATTTTAAAATATTATTGTGCAAGTCTCGCGCGTATTATTCTGTTGGACTGATGTAAGCTTTGGCGATATCGCTTTTTTTCATCCACGATGTATCGTCAAGAATATATCGCGATATTCGATAATATCGCGATTAATTTTTTATGACGTCAATCTTCTACACGAAACTCACCGTGCAATTTCAGTTGTTGAAAAGAAGCAGCCGTTCAACCTCTACTTTTCTCCAATGAGCTATTCTTCGGGTTTTACTCTAACCTATGGGGTGGAAACCTGGGCCTATAACTTACACGCATTTAATGTGTCTACTGCGCATGACAGACTGTTCTATATGTGTGCATATATGTCGAGCAGTATGAGGTACTATTGTAAACATGGTTGGAAATAAAGTAAACCATGGGGACGTGGTTGATACAACACGTGATAACACCCGGAAGCGCGATGTCGTAGTTTTTCTATAGTCTGTGTGAGACCGCCTGATCGCTAATAAGGCTTTGATGTTGGTTTTTTCGAAGAAACCCGGTCGGGTCGGATCTGTTGGGGAATCTTGCGGTTGCGGTCTGTGACTTGCAGCTCTTTGTTGTTGCAAGATCGTCTCCACTAGGAGATTTTTTGTTGCAAGATCGTCTTGGTTAGGAAATGCATCGCGATACTTAGTCGATATCGCGATTTACCGATATCACGATCAAAAAAAAATCTACCCGATATCGTAATCGTTTCAGAACTAGTATCGCGATATTCGATAATATCGTGGTATCGCCCAAGCTTAGACTGATGACTGCATCAGTAAACTGATTATGCATACTACCATAATCAGAGTCTAACAGTTTGGTTGTTGAGTTTACCATATATTAACGTTGTAAGAGCAAGGTAGGGTCCTAGTAAATCACCCAATGGATAGGATTAATAAAGAAATAAGCAAAGTTTGAAAGTCAATCGTGAACCAGGTGTATTTATTAATATTTTGTTCTCCCTTCAGACACAGGAAATGTGTGCCATTACCAGCCATGATACAGCAGGTTCATTCCTTTTATTGGGATGTACAAACGGCTCCATCTACTACATAGGTGAGAAGCTGGCCTACTTTTAGGATTGTATGTTTATCTACGTTTATTTTCCTAAAACAGAACTTGTGACTTGGGGTTAACTGTTTAAAAAAGGAAAATGTATAGCAAAATGTGTAACAAAATGTAGGGGATCGAAAACAATGTATTACATTTGGTGGAGGATTAAGAAAAGACAGTTCCACCAACAAAAGAGATGTCAATCATTCTCCCTGAATAGCATCTGGGGCTAAAATTTTCAAGAAAACGAAGATTCCTATTTTTTTCCCTTTTTTATTTTTGTTTATCTGAGGGTTGTCGTTGTTGTTTTGTTTGTTTTATCTTCGGGTTTTGGTGGGTTTTTTGAGGGGGTGGGGGGTTTGTTGTATTGCTTTTATTGTCAGCTTTGTTTAACCGTTGTTTAACCAATAGGGAAATTTTGAAATGGTTTTCAAGAATTGTTTAACTGTCCTAACCCTGCTTTAATCTAAAAACAGCAATGTCTCTTCAGTAACTTAATCAGTGCTCGGCAGAAGCATGAGATCATTTGTTGGTTTACAAATATTGAATGTTTATGGGCGCATTGGTGAGAATATTTTCATGAGTTGAAAAATGGAATGGTCCATTCAACGAGGCGAAGCCAAGGTGGGTGGAACATTCCTTCTTTCAAAAACCCCAAAAAGGACAGTGTATGACATAGGCCATGTAATGGTTTGATTGTTGAATGCTTTGTGACCTACAATCCTTTTTTTTCTTCTCACCAGATATGCAGAAATTTCCATTAAGAATGAAGGATAATGATTTATTGGTGACTGAACTGTACCATGATCCAGGTATAAATGACGCAGTTACTGCCCTTAGTGTCTACCTCACACCAAAGACAAGTAAGTCAACCAAACATATGGTCTCAGAACAAAAAACCCTTATCATGTATTAGTTTTTTCCCCAATAAATTAAAACTTTTCCAGTTGACGCCCAACTGTCTGTACAATTTGCTGTTGCATTCGGAAAGCATTCAGTATACGTTGCTTAGGGAACATTTCAAAAGTCAGGCAAATTCGAGGAGCAAAAAGGGTTCCCGTGGGCACACGCTCACAATCCTTTAGACCGCCAGAATGTTTTTTTGGGGTGGCATGGGTGACTAGTGCGCAAAGCGTTCGCCTCTTACCAACGTGGCCCTGGTTTGATTCCCGGAAAAGGTCATGTGTGAGTAGAGTTGTGCGTTGGTTCTCTCCTATGCCACGAGGGTTTTTCTCCGGGCCCTCCGATTTTCCTCCTTCAGGAAAAATCAAACACTTTCGATCTCTGTCTTTGCTCCATGTTCATATGTTGCTGGCTGCTGTAGGCACCCTTGCATGCCTGCAGCCTGAACACGTTGTAGCAGCCTCCTTCGCAATTCAGCTTCTCAGCTGTAAGTAAGGATGACTAGCCTCCCAAATTATTATTATTATTATTATTATTATTATTTCCCTGATGCAAGTTTAACATAATCTAAATCTTAAAGGCACTGAACACGTTTGTCAAAGACCAATGTTCTCACTTGGTGTATCCCAACATATGCATAAAATAACAAGCCTGTGAAAATTTGGGCTCAATTGGTCATCGAAGTTGCAAGAAAATGATGAAAGAAAAAAACACCCTTGTTGTGCAAATTTGTGTGCTTTCAGATAGGAATAAAACTTCTTGCAAGAAGTCTTTTATTATTTTAGTGAGAAATTACCTCTTTCTCAAAAACTACGTTACTTCAGAGGGAGTCGTTTCCTACAATGTTTTATACTATCAACAGCTCTCCGTTGCTTGTTACCAAGTAAATTTTTATGCTAATATTTGTTTTGAGTCATTACCAAACGTGTACGATACCTTTAAGCTGTTGTACAACGGTTTCAAGTTCGTTCCCTAAACTTTGCCGATCTCTCTCGCTAACACCAGGTTTGACAGGCAACTGGATTGAGATAGCTTATGGCACAAGCTCAGGCAAGGTGCGTGTGATTGTACAGCATCCGGAGACGGTCGGACAGGGACCGCAACTTTTCCAGACGTTCACGGTTCATTGTAATCCCATTTCCAAGGTCATGCTGTCGGAGAAACATCTCATCTCGGGTAAGATTTCAGACTTTGAGTAAGTAAGACTCGTGACTCGGGAAGTACTGAGTATTGAGCCAATTCTTCTGACGTCATTACCCGCAAGAAATCTCGATTGTGCCATTTTGGGAGTCGTGTTACGTGTGTGTTACTGTGCACTGTGCATTTTAGGCATGTAATAAATAATAATAATACCGAGTTATACATCACTTTACCACACCCGATGGGCGTCTCAAAGCACTCAGTATGTTTTCCAGCAAGGTATGCGGAGTTATGTTTTGAAGTATGAGACTTATTCCTTTACATAGCACCATGTAATGCGGGTACTCTACCAACTGAGCCATCTAGCCCAAATGTTGGCGGTCTCCCTATTTTGTCAATATCTTTGTCCGGGGGTGCTAGTCAGTTGCCATTCAACCTATAACTGCTGTATAGCAGGGGTCCACAACAAAGTTTATGACACAACCTGGGAAGCGGCAGGAGAAGGATCACTTTTAGGGGATGCAACTTTTTTTTTAAATATCAAGTAATAAACCACAGTGGAAACTGACTGGGTTAAATTAATTGATAAGATTTTTCTACTTTTTCGCCATGGAACAAATATCGTGCTTGACAGTACACGCTGGAAGGCAGTCAGTTTAGTTGTGCCATCTAACACAATCTGAGTATGGAAAGGTTTGCGGTAACACCATGTAATATCTCTAAATGAGTTGGGGTGGTTCCGAATAGAACCGTTGGTTTTTTAACTCGACGTTTCGATCAGTATGCTCTGATCATATTCTGGAGAAAGCTGGACTCTGATGCTGCATGCTGCTTAAGTACTAGGTGATGGTGAGCTTGGTGATGCACGAAGGCGGGAAATAGAGGCGGGAAATGGAGCTCGGTGATGCATGGTAAAACTGGATCCTGCTCTGGAGCCTTGGACTAGTGTGTGGGGAGTGTGTGCTCACTGAACTGTGTCAGTAGGAACAAGCACAGGGGATGGTGAGGGTGTGGGGCCTAGGGGACTGAGGGTATAGAAGACCCAAAGCAATCTGAGTAGTTAAATGGTTTCAAATGGTTGGGTAACTCACTAGAAAATGCTACCAAGATTAAGAGGGTTAAAACTGTGTGATGGGAGCGTCTCAAAAGTCGGGCAAGTTCTAGGCGCAAAAGGACGTTCCAGTGGGCACACGCCCACAATCCATTGGACTGCCATAACGTTTTGCGGGACCCAACGTTTTAGCCAGGATTTGGTAAAAGGGTGTCAAAATTTGCTGGAAATTTAAAAACTGGGTGTCTAAATTGTTCACTTAAAATACATTTACATGTAAATGACAGATAAAACAGGGTATCCAAATTTAAAACAGGGTGTCCAAAAGACAACCAGACACCCCTCTGGCTAACACTATGGCTGGACCACATCATTGTGCCGATGTACGGGAGAAATCCTACACGAGTGAATACGCGCATTGGTATTTTGAACGTTCCAATGAAATGTTCTAGCGGGTCATCGGAACAGTCCATGAGCACATGCTGGAACACTTATCTGATCCAATTAAAACTTTCCTACCATTCCGACTTTTGAGATGCTCCCTACCACACCGTTGGCGTAGTACGTCAAAGTACGAGTTGTCCGAATAGAAATGAGTGAATTCTGTTGGATTTACTTGATCAAGGATATTATTTCTCGCAGTGTGTCAAGAGTATAATCACGTCAGAACGTGGAATGTGACGAGATTTCGCGGGATGATCTCCACCCAGCCTGGCTCCACTCCGCTGAACTCCTTCAAGATCCTCTCTCTGGAGGAAGCAGAGCCGCACCCAACCTACGCCGCTGGAAATAACTTTGGTAAACTCAGTTCAATCCAGTATAGGACTTGTTGTGTCTTGACTCAAAATGTTGGGATCAAGTTTCAGAAAAAAAGTTGTGTTATATGGGAAAGGTGAAAAATGTCATCTTAAAAAACAGTTTTCTTTGACTGAGGCCCCTGCTTGTTTTCCAGTAGATAGCGATCTAAGTCTCTGCTGTTTGTAAACAAATGTAACCCAAGGCACTATGAACTTCTCCCATGTATTCCCTTACACCCAATTTCAAACAAGGTGAATTAACGGTGGGTAAAAAAACCTTGTCCTGGACAGTACTTATCCGCTGGTTGTCCTGGACTAATTTTAACTTCAGCTTTGGCTGTGACTTGAGCTCCTGAAGCCATTCAACAGCCCTTTCCCCCTAAGAGCAATATGGCTGATAAAGCCGCAGCTGTTAGCGAGAGTGGAGGTGTGGCGGATCTCAGAGAGCCTTTTGAGACCCTGTCTTTATACTATTCTGTCTTAATTGCAGGACCCTATGGTGATAGAGATGACCAGCAGGTGTTTGTCCAGAAGGTTGTTCCTGAGACAGATCAGTTGTATATACGTCTTGCATCCACGGGGCAGAGGTAAGAAAGTAGATTGCGTCCCTTAACCTCCTACTGTTTGACCATTCAATATCATCCACTGTGGTTTTAGACGATATATTTTTTGTATGAGATATCGCCTAACATCACATGGCCGGATGGCCACTTCAAGGTGAGGACTACACTTAACTGATTTGGGCTGTCGACCCAAATTAACTGTGACCAGGGGCACGTTGCCACTTAATCCTGTGGCTGAAACAGGGTTAACCCCTTCACAGTCCGTAAGGATGTAAGCATGGGTATCATCCACTAGGAGCATGGCTGGTAGAGCAGAATGCACTACCTTTCCAACTTTTTACGAAGCAATTATGGTTCAGTGCCTTGCTGTAGGGCACAAGTGTCATGACCGGGATTCAAACCCATACTTTGCTGCTGACAACACCAGAGCTTGGCCGCTCGGCCGCGAGACGCCATAAACTATGCCAGCTATATGATATCATGTGGTGAATGCATCAAAACAGTACAACCCTCATACTGTCTGACCATTCAATATCATCCACTGTGGTTTTGGATGATAGATAAACTATGCCTGCCTGCGATATGATATCATGTGGTGAATGAATCAACACAGTCAACCCTCCTACTGTCTGACCATTTAATATCATCCACTATGGTTTTGGATGATAGACAAACAATGCCTGCCTGTTTTCTTCTGTCCACACTTGACATCACTAACTTGATTGTTCCCCGTGCAAACAAAGTTCTGGGTCAAAAAACATTCAGTGTAACTGGACCAATGCTATGGAACAATCTTCCTGTCATTAGGTAAACTGCTAGTTTATTTCTATTTCATAAAGCTCTTAATACTCGCCTCTCTCCATGTTAATTTCTATCATGTGCCCTATGACCTTGATTGAATAGCGCCATAAATTGTTTAATTGTTATGTTATGTTTTGTTATGCCTGCAATATGATATCATGAGGTGAATGCTTCGACACAGTACACAGTCAACCCTCCTACTGTCAGACCATTCAATATCATCCACTATGGTTTTGGATGACAGATAAGCAATCTGATGTGGTGAATGCATCTACACAATGCACAGTCAACCCTCCTACTATCTGAACATTCAATATCATCCACTGTTGTTTTCTGTCTGTTAAGCTGTTTCTGCTAAGCAATATTTTTCTGTGTTAAGCATGTTTTTGTTTTGCTTAAGCATCTCCATGAAATGAGTCTTAAAAAGTGAAACTTGAATGTGTAATTTCTACAGGGTATGTTTGATCCGGTCGGTGGATAGCAGCATCATTACGTCATTCAGAGTACATGAATGTGAAGGGTCAAGTAGGATGGGGTCACCGCCGAGACGATACCTATTCACTGGTCACTCCAACGGATCCATTCAGGTTTGTACCTAAGAAATATTAGGTGATGTCTGTAAGGATGTTTTTACATCTCCCTAGAGCATTTTTGTTTCAACGTGGTGGTTGCACACACATTGTTTTTTGTGGTTAAAGACACTCGGCAGATATTATTTTTGCAGTTAAGAAAACGAAATTCTAAAGCTGTTCCTATTTTTACTAGAAACTGTTTTGAGAGTTAATTTTTGCTCTGGGGTTTCTTAAATATTGCACTTTATTAAGAGACCAACAGCCTCAATAAACAATGCTCCCATTTTAAAGGGCAGTGTACCTTTGGTAATTACTCCAAAAACTAATGACCACAAAAACTTACTTGGTAAGAAGCACTGCAGCTGTTGATAATGTATAACTTTTTGAGAAACAATTCCCTTCAAGGGAATGTGGTTTTAGAGTGAGGGATTCAAAAACATTTCAATCTGAGAAATCTTCTGCATGAAACGTTTTTCAGATTGTTTATTCCAATTACGGATTATTTTTCCTGCGTGGACATAACGGCTCCAGATTTTCGGCGATATCTCAAAAACGCGACCCCCTTTCGAAATGAAATTTCACGGGTTAGTTTTATTGTATATATCTACATTTATATAGCATTAAAACAATCAAATGGTTAAAAAAACAAATGTATACTTTGCCTCTAATGGAAAGTGATATTTTTGAATTTCTAATTCGTGAAAACATTCTGTAGTGTGTAACACAACTTAATGTTTCAGGGTTTCTGAGGATTCTTAAAAAGTATTTAAAAAGTCTTAAATTTAACTATCCAAGTTTTAGGCCTCAAAGGGATTGTATACGTTTGGTAATTGGAACCCGCTGTTTGTTTCAATCCTATATAGTTGTACCATAATTTTCGGATTATAAACGTTGATTAATAATATAAACGTTGATTGATAATACGTTGATTTTGACCTTTTTTTGAACTCCTGCGGTTTATGCGCCGGGCGGCTTATATGCCGACATATTAATATTGTAGAAAGAAAAAAACAGCGTACGTTTTTTTATGAAAGATCGTTTGTAAAATACAAAACAGACAGGAAAAATCATACACCGCCAAACTCACTGAAAATTCTTTTAAAAAAACATTTTATGCACCACCAACCATGCACCAACCTTGTCCGCCGTTACAAGGCCTTGCCTCGTTTTTATTCCTAGATGAATGGGTCACAAAAAGTCCCATTTCTACTCCATAGTTTTTTAAGGAAATCCGTCTGTTCAACAAGACCATTTTTTGTCCATATTTATGAACACTTTGAACATCAAAATGATGTTAGTCCAGCGGCTTTTGAAAATAATTGTCATCCTCGGACCCATCATATAATCCGTAATGTCTCACAATATAGTGGGGTCGATCACAAGGCACGATCGTGAGTACGAGGTACGAGATAGTTGCAAAAGAAATATAGTCGGGTTGCCCTTCCACACAGAGAAAAATCACACGCTAAATGTCATTGCAAAATGGCTTACTTCTGGGTACCGGCTGCCATAGTAAATGCGTGTACAGACATCGTTCTGAATAATAACGCACGCCGGAGATGGGTGCATGCTTTTTAGAGCAGACTTTGATACGACTCGTGTGTGCTGCTGCTGCCAACTCACACAGCATTCAAGCGGCCCATAAAGCAATAATCGCAGGTTTTGGAGAAGAAAATTGTTTTGATTGTTTTAACAGAAATAATTACACACGTTAATTAGGAGTTTACAGTGAGTTTCTTCATTTCTTTATTTTTCCCTTATTTCAATGAAAATTTTAATAATTATAATGTATAAATTTATGTCGGTTGGTATGTCGGCCGGAGTTTGTTAACTTTTAATATTCAATCCCTGGTCATTTAAAGCTGGGGCCGGTCAGGACCGACCGGAGCCAACTGTGGTAGCTGCAACGTTGATCAGTTGTCACAATAATGATACCAATAAAAAAGAAATATGCCCACTTGCTGTAGACCATCCTAGTAGACCATTACAAAAACGATCAATGATGTTAACTTTAATACATTTTGACTTTATTGCAACGCAACTCGCACTTTGTGGCGACGTACAATGACTGATGTGCCGCCCGCCAGTCACTGCACATCGCCACAAAGGACCGCAAATCCGCACGGCCTCTCTCCTGTGTGCACTCGCGACTGCGGTTTATATGCCGGGCGGCTTATACGCTGACACCTTAATCTTATTTTTAATTTTTTGGCGCATTGCGGTTTATACGCCGGGCGGCTAATAATCCGAAAATTACGGTAGATACATATCATAAAACTAACCTGTGAAAATTTCATTTCAAAAGGTGATAGCGTTTTTGAAATATTGCCAAAAATCTGGAGCAGGTATGTCCACGCAGGAAGAATAATCTTCAATTGGAATACACAATCTGGAAACGTTACTGTCAGTAACGCTTCTCAGATTCAAAAATTTGGGGGATAAAAACTGATATATTTTTCCATAACCAAAATGCTTTATACTATCCAAAGCTGCTGTACTTCTTACCAAGTAAGTTTTTATTTCCATTAATTTTCAAAGTCATTACCAAACGTATACAGACCCTTTAAAAAGCATTAAAAAGTATTAAATTGAGTTATTTGAGGTCTTAAAAATGGATGAAGAGTGTAGTGAATTTTCCCGTCAGCTCGTAAAGAACCGAATTACGCTGCATGTAAAAAACATGTAAAAAAGATAAAAATAAAGATGTTTCTCCTTTGCTTTATTCACTTAGTTTTAGTCTTAAATTTTGTTAAGGGTCGCATTAAAAGTGTCTTAAAAAGTCCTAAACTTGTCTAGACACCCTGCAATATGTGCGAATTGAGACATTTGTATAATTGACTTTCAGATGTGGGATTTGAGTACAGCCCTGGATCACCTGGTCAAGGCCAACAAAGGGGAGAGAGGTGAGTACACCAGGTAGTCTCTATAGTATCAGAGACAACCATCTTTAGAAAGGACTCGAATGTAATCGAGCTTTACACCAAGCTTTACTGTTCTTTAATCGATTTGTGTGTACACTTGGTTCAGACCGTTCTGGCACCATACCACATTTGTACCAGTTATTTTTTTGTAAACAGTTTTGCATTTTCTAGATTTGAAAATCAATCATTTTGTTACCTTCCCAAGTTGATCCCCACCTACTTGGGAACAGAATATGCATTTAACTTTTCATATTAACTCTTTCAGTGTCCAGCTTTTTGAGGTTTTTCGAAATTTTGTAAAAAAAATTGTTTAATAAGTCTTTCTCACCAAACAAAAGGCATTTTGCTGATATGTGTTGCCTTGGTACATCCCAAAGTCAAAAGTATTTCTTGAGTGATAATACCCTCTTGTGATAACACGTATACTATGGGTCGTACATGTACGATTGATGACACTTTTTGAGTACATAAAAAAGATCATACCTGTACGATAATGGCACTTTCAGAATACATGAAATAGATCGTACATGTTCGACCTTGGCATTGAAAGAGTTAACAAAAGCGACTTCCAATTCCCCTCCCCCGTTCTCTCGAACTTGACTAAATATTTACCTACAAACTCATCCATTACCACTTTCCAGCTGAACCTCATCTCCCTGGCGGCCCCTCTGAAGAGGAACTCATCCGCCTCCTCGGGCACTCGGACGTCTCCGCCTCTCGAACGACGACCCCCTCCATGAGCCCCGCAACATCCGCCCAGATGCTTCCTATGAGAATCAACCATTTACGCTCGGGCTCTGCGAACACCCTGGCCAGTCAAAGCACCGAGGAGCTACCATTCAGTGCGGAGGGGGGACAAACCGGAGGTGAAAATACGGACGGGAGTTATTATGACTTGAAAGTTACCCATTGCTAAATCTGGCGGGAGAGAACCAAAGCGTTCCCATGGCTTTAACACATCACTGGTTATTTTTATTTTTTGTTAATGCTGCACTTGGGAAACCGAGTAAAATGACATTATTACGACAGCTTTCTGCGACAGCGAAAGAAAACATCAACGTTGTGGCTTTTGGAGAAAGCAAATTTTGGGGGGAATCTTTACAGTCTTAAGAAGTGTTGCATTATCAGAGCCTGGCTCAATTTCAAAGAACTGCTTAAGCATACAAAGTAGGTAAGCACAACCAAATTATGCCTACCAGAATAAGGTAACCAACCAAAACACCATTCCACATGTACCGTCTGTGACTGGTATCCTGCTCATTTTTGCTTAGCAGAAAATTGTTAGGCAGTATTCGCTGCTCTAAGAAATTGGGCCGCTCGTCGTGGGACAAACAAGAAGTTGTCAATATCTGTTTAAAAAAAATTATGCAAAATGAACTTTTGCTTTTATATATTTATATTATATTTTTGTTTTATTTTTGTACAGGTGGATGGTAGTTTACTTTTCACCAATTGTGTGAGTAAATCATAAAGTCATCCCAGTTATCATCATCTCTTATTTTGTTGTTTTCGTTTGACATTTGACACTACCTTTCTTATGTCTAGAATTAAGGGCCTTTTGAAATGGTGAATGAAGGAATGATTTAGTGATAAACATAATTTAATGTAACCAGTTGTCACTGGAAGACTGGACATGTATACACGCCAATATTTGATGTGCAAGAAATCGGATGACGTGTTCACCCGCTTTTGTTTAATTTTAGAATACCGGAACGTTAACACGCATGGACACTAAATAGTGAAGCGTGCACAGTGCATGCACTCGCTGTGCAATGCTTCGTTTTCCTTAGACAAAGAGGGACTAAGGGGGCTGGAATTCTTGCTCGATATCTTTTTTTTCTGGGGGTTATTGTGTAATCCCTGATTCTAGATTTTTCCTCCTTTTGTTGTACAAACAGGGGTTATTTGAGACTGATAGGCTGCCACCATCATTATATTCGGCTCAATGGGTGGTAAGTCCGAGTGGTCCGAGATTCCAGCATACCACGGCCGGTCATCGGCCATGGCTTAAGGCAAAGGTTTTAGGATTCACGGTGAATGCATTTTTTATTTTTTTGAAAGAAAACAACGATTCCATGTGAATGTTATCAGAACCTTTGTTGTCCTTTCTTTGTTTAGTCAAGGTTTCATTCTGATAACGATGTACTCAAAAACACATTTTTCCGCCGAAAATTTATCAAGTCCCTGGGCACAGAAAAAAATCGGGAAACCCCAGCGCTAAGTGATTAAGTAAAACTTGCATGTGTAAAGGGTGATATACGCATACATGTATGTAACAAGTTGTAAATGTATCGGTCTTTTTTCGAATCTTCCTATTGACAGTTCATTTCAATATTATTATTTAATTTTCTTATTATTATTTAATTTTGTTGTTATTATCATTATTGTTTACCATATTGTCACAATGCTTTACATTATCATGTTGTAAGTGCACCTATACCACACTACATTATCAAATTGCTTACCTTTTAACATCAAAAAGCAGTTGTGCAGTTCTGAACGAGCGCCAACCTGTCAATAACAACACACATCTTTCCAAAACCATTGCTATTGAAGTCATATTCCCTATTCTCGGTAGTGATCACAGCCCTGATAACATAAAAGGAGCCAGACTGTAATTGATGTTAAATTAATTTACATCAGGGATAAAGAATAGTGTTTGTGTTTTACTCACACACCGATGTGTGTTAAGAACCTCATACTCAGTATTTTCCCAAGTTCTGTGATAAAAACATCACAGGCATATCACTCGGTTGGGATTCAAACCCACAATCTGATCAAAGGAGAGCCAGGCTGTTTCTTACTCTATTTTCAGTTTGTGGGTTTGATTTGAAAGACAATATATTGCGTTGTGTTATAAACCATCTACCATCAGATTTGACTCATTCTGCCACCATCTGGTCTTGTCCCCTGTGTATCATAGTAATCTTCACTGCTAATTTTCATTACTGTGAAAGGGGGACTAACCAATTTTCCATTCAACCTCATCTTGTATTGACCTAATTCACATGACCCCATCATCACAATAATCTTAGTTGCACTCAAAGACCCCATGTGTAAAACAGTGCATTGCATATTTTAGACAACCCGGTGTTAAAGGCACTGTACACGTTTGGTAGTTACTCAAAATATCTATTAGCATAAAAACTTACTTGGTAACAAGTAACGAAGAGCTGTTGATAATATAAAACATTGTGAGAAATGACTCCTTCTGAAGTAACGTAGTTTTTGAGAAAAAGGCAATTTCTTACTAAAATAATAAAAACCTCTTGCAAGAAGTTTTTATTCCTATCTGAAAGCACACAAATTTGTGCAACAAGGGTGTTTTTTCATTCATCATTTTCTTGCAACTTCGATGACCAATTGAGCCCAAATTTTCACAGGCTTGTTATTTTATGCATATGTTGGGATACACCAAGTGAGAACACTGGTCTTTGACAATTACCAAACGTGTACGATGCCTTTAACACGGGTTATTTTTACATGCAATTGGACTCTCAAAATGATGAGTGTAACAGACAGTTCCTGCGTATGGCGTTGGTGCAAGAGGTAAATTCAGTATCTGTGAGGTTTCAGAACTTATGCATATGACTGGAATAGGAACGCTCTCATGAAGAAGTCAAAATGGGGGTTGGTCGTTGGTTGAACCTGTGAGCAGAGCGTCTCCACTTCTTCATCAGCGATTCACCTCTTAGATGGTGGCGTGATGACGTCAGTGCATAAGGACTGTATCAGAACTGTGACTTTCTTTGGTCTGGATTTTGGGGGGGTCAATTTGAGAGGATATTTTCTTATGCTTTACTCAGGTTTATGAATGATGCCAACGTTTTGGGCGTGTCAAGTATAGGGATTTCTGTCTTGATGCAACAGGAAGATGTCCAGGAAGATGTCTTCAAAACACTACTTAATATTAAATCCATGTTATTCAGACCGTGCATGAACATGTATTTGCTTCATACCATATGCATGGCATGCTTATTATTACAATTTTGTTGTTGTTGATTTATGTAAATTCGTTGAGCCCTTTAAGAAAGTCATCGATAATGGGAGACTTTCTGGAAGGCTTACTGGGAGCAGACTTATTGAGTAAATTCATTGTTTTTGGAAATAAGCATAAACTCAGAACTACGTTAACAACTGAAATTGCACGGTATGCCTGCTGCTGCGTGACAATTTTAAAGTTGAGTTTGTCTTTAGTGTTCCAAGGGGAATCCATGGAGGTAGTGATGCAAGGAGATGCATTGAAAGACCACAACTCATTAAGCTCGGTTGCATTTGGGGGAATGTTGAACAAATCCAATTGAACCATCAACTGATCACTGCGGATATGAGGTCCTTTCAACCTCATTCCCAGGGGTGATCGATCTCGCCGCGCCATTTTTCCCAGCATGCCTTGCTCGCTCATAACCCCTGGAATTGGTTCATAAAAATGTGCCAGAATCTAGCACATTTAAATTAGGCCTGTGGCCGATCCACTCTATGCGCCCGCTCAACCCACAAAAGAGGCATCAAGTCAAAGAGCAACTGGTCCCCTCTCATCATTCTTTGATCTTGTGATACGTCTAACTGCAGTTGAGAGTGACGATGTAAAAACATGATTTGTTTGAAATGAAATCGCGCCAAAATACTTGCATTTTGATACGCGCGTACTAAGCATCCTACAAGCGCCATAAAAGCGCTCCAAAGCTTTTAACAAGCATGCACACAAAGTAGTCACTTTTGGGAGCCAATCAGCGTTGTTTTTTAGTACATACAGTTTCAAACGAAAGAATCTAGACTCCCTGCGTGGAGAGTGTGAAGATATTGTTTTTTTGACATTATGGGGAGTCCTGCCTGTGCATGGAGAATTTGGAATGCATGTACACTTTGTGTAATATAATAATGTGTAATACTGTGAGAGTGCCCGACCAATCACTGCATGTCGGTGGTCTCTGAGCGCTCCACGCAAGGAGAGTGTGGAGATCATGATAGCCATTGTGTTGGCCTATACCCAATATATTCCACATTCTCCACGCACAGGCAGGACTCCCCATAATGTCAAAAAAACAATATCTCCACACTCTTCACGCAGGGAGTTAGGTTCTTTCGTTTGAAACTATACCTACCAGGGGTTAGTGACGGGAGGTATCGATCGGGCGCGCTGCCCATGGTAGCGAGGTTGAAGGTCCTTTGTGCACAGAGTCTAATGCAATGAGACGGCTCTTTCTATTCTTTACTGGAATGCAGAGTTCTGCAAACTTGCATGACTCTATATATTATATTTGGCAGGATATTCAAAAGGCCTCTGACATCTCCTGTATATAAAAATAAAGTCAAAATGTAGAAGTGTCTTGTTTTTATAATGTGTGTAATACTGATGTGGAGCATCCTGGAACAAAACAGTTACAGGTATTTTAACAAATTGTATACATTTGAAGTTTGTCAACGTTTTTGAAGCGTAAAATCATTGTCTTCACAGATGCAAGCAATTCCACAGAGTATGACAGCATTATATCTGGGTTTTGCTGGATATTTCATAGTACATAACTCCTCCCCTCTGACCCTTCATTTGCTAGTACGGCACCGGCATGCAGTTTTAAACCTTTGATCAGCCTCTCGTTGGGTCTCCTCTTTCTACCTCCATGCTTTCTACCTCCACTTACATCAGACATTTCCTCAACCAAATGACAACATACAACAAGGAATAACTTCTCAGGCTATATACTGTGTACATGTGTATCTTTTGTTGTCAAGAATATATTTCAGATATTTACAAATGGAGTAGTACACGCCCAATACAGGAGTGCTTATTGAGTCTATTTTTGGGACTACTGTTGAGTTTGTAATCTTTTATCAAGGCCTCTATCTGTGGCATTCTAGTTGATAAACATAATGTGTGCAACAGGACCATCCTGAACTGGGGAAGTATTATGGAGTCAATTTCACTGTAGCACTGACGGATGTCTTTTGGGGATGCCGCACGCACTGTGACTGAAAAGCTAGTGTTGTGGAAAGTCCTGTAGATACAAAGCGTTTCAAACCACAGAACAGTGTGGATGTAAAACGGAACATGGTGAAAATGAACTATGTCATAGATATTAAATTTGCATTTGGGATAAAGCATACTATTTGGTGTTACCCTTACACCGATGTGTCAAGCACTGTATACTTGGAACTTTCCTGAGTGTGAAGAAAAAAACAACAGGCAAATTACTCGGTTGGGATTTGAACCCAATACCTTTGCCATTCTAGAGCAGATGTCTTACCTAGAGCAGATTTCTAGTTGGTAAGACATTTGCTCTAGCATGGCAAAGGTCTTGGGTTCGAATCCCACCTGAGTAATATGCCTGTGGATTTTTTTCGCAGGACTAGTGGATTTTTTTCGCAGGACTAGGGGAAAGTACTGAGCATACAGTGCTTTATACCAAAGTATGAACTATGTATTTATGTAACTTGCAGTGTAAATAAGATATATTTAGTTTAAAATAATCTGTTGATGAATTTAACAATATATTTTGTTTTACTTAGTGCAATATATAAAATATCTGCTTGCACATAATGTTTATAATGTGTAAATGTAAATAATAAAACACAGACAAGTATGTATTCTTATTATATTTTCAATAGTAGATGGCAAAAGGAATAGAATATTATCAAACTGGTGTGTGAATTCGATACTTTGATATGGGTTCAAACGATGTAACGGCAGGTATTGCAAATAAAGAGTCCCATCCAAAGCTGATAGACTGGGTACAATTTCATGGCTTGCTTTAAAGGGTGTGTACAACATTGGTAAGAATGAAAATATAAATGCGCACAGATTTGCACATAACTTACATGCTATAAAGATGGTCATGGTAGAAAACTTCCCTTAAAGTAGTTTTGCTTGAAATGCCTTAGTTTTTACGAAATGAGTAACATAATAGTATTTATCCTGCAGGATAAATTCCGATGTTTGAAAAAAAGTTAAAACATATAAGGGGGTTTTTGACTGTTTTCTCATGACTCCGAAGACCGATTTAGCTTAAACTTTCACAGGTTTGTTATTTCATGTATATGTTTGGTCACATTCGAGTTTCGATACAGGTCTTTGGCAATTACCAATGTTGTACACACCCTTTAAGCGAAAACATTACGCATACAAAAATGATGTGCTTAGTGTAAGCATATTTCACACAGGCAAGTGAGGATTTTTAACTTGTGCGCATGCCTACATCATGTTACTAAGCATTCTTTGCTTCAGAGCTAGCTCAGAAATTAGGCGCTTACCCTGTAAGCAGAGAATGTTGACTGTAAGCAGAGAATTCCGCGGCTTCCTCCATCGAAGAACCATGAAAGTTGGCCCTGGTTTCTTAGTAACTGAACCACAACTGGGCCTAATTTTATAGAGCTGCTTAAGTACAAAAAGTAGCTAAGCACAAAATTATTATGCTTACCAGAATAAGGTTACCTGCCAAAATACCATGTCACATGTACAATTTATGACTGGTATCTTGCTACTTTTTGCTTAGCAGAAAATTGTTAAGCAATATTTCCTGCTTAAGCAGTTCTATGAAATTGGGCCCTGGGCTGGTTGGTATACTCTGGTATGGTAACTTGATCATACAATATATGTATATGGCAAACAAGTTGACATGAAAAGTAAAATAAACTGATACAAATCTGTAAGTGCTAAACATATTTGATGGTTGTTTTCTTGTCTGTTTACTTATTGTGTGCTTTCTTATCATCCCTGATTGATACATAACCCCTCCCACGATCCCATGATCATTCATTATCCTCTGTGGTTTTGAATGATAAATGAACTATGCCAGTCTGCAGTATTACCTCATGTGATGAATGCATCAACACAGTACACACATATACACAGTTAACCTGTGTGGTTAAATTATTTTAAATGGACGGTTAATTTGCTGGGGATTGTTACCAAGAGCAGAAAAGTTGAACAAGGAATATACAAGCAGTCTGTGGATACATTAATAATAGTGGTAAGGTTCACTGTTATTGATCCTGTATTTTAATGGTTACACACCTATGTTCTGACTTTCCAAATCAAAACCCTAACTCTCACACTATACTAACCCTAACCCCAACCATAACACAACCCTAACACTAACACTAATACTAACCCAAACCCTAACCCTAGGCACTAATACCAACCCTAAACCTAACTTTAATACTAACTCTAACCCCAGCCCCAACCCTAAACCTAACCCTAACCCCCAACCTAACTTTCATACTAACCCTAACCCTAAAACTAACTTTATTACTAACCCTAAACCTAATACTAACCCTAACCCTAACACTAGCCCTAACCCTAACACTAACCCTAACCCCAACCCTAACCCTAGGCACTAACCCAAACCCTAAACCTCACCCCAACCCTTACCCCAACACTAAACCTAACCTTATTACTAACCCTACCACCCTAACCCAAATACTAACTAACCCTAACCCTAACCCTAATTCTAACCCTAACCCTAATACTAACCCAACCCTAACCCTGACCCCAATGCTAAACCCAACCCCAACACTAAACCTAACTTTATTACTAACCCTATAACCCTAACCCTAAACCTAATACTAACCCTAAACCTAACTTTAATACTAACACAACCCTAACCCTAATACTAACCCTAACCCTAACCCAACCCTAAACCTAACTGTAATACTAACCCAACCCTAACCCTAATACTTACCCTAACCCTAACCCAACCCTAAACCTAACTTTTAAAAAATAAACACAACCCTAACCCTAATGCTAACCCTAACCCTAACCCAACCCTAAACCTAACTTTAATACTAACCCAACCCTAACCCTAATACTTACCCTAACCCTAACCCAGCCCTAAACCTAACTTTAAAAAAATAAACACAACCCTAACCCTAATGCTAACCCTAACCCTAACCCAACCCTAAACCTAACTTTAATACTAACCCAACCCTAACCCTAATACTAACCCTAACCCTAACCCAACCCTAAACCTAACTTTAAAAAAATAAACACAACCCTTACCCTAACCCTAACCCAGCCCTAAACCTAACTTTAAAAAAATAAACACAACCCTAACCCTAATGCTAACCCTAACCCTAACCCAACCCTAAACCTAACTTTAATACTAACCCAACCCTAACCCTAATACTAACCCTAACCCTAACCCAACCCTAAACCTAACTTTAAAAAAATAAACACAACCCTAACCCTAACCCTAACCCAACCCTAAACCTAACTTTAATACTAACCCAACCCTAACCCTAATACTAACCCTAACCCTAACCCAACCCTAAACCTAACTTTAATACTAACCCAACCCTAACCCTAATACTAACCCTAACCCTAACCCAACCCTAAACCTAACTTTAATACCAACCCAACCCTAACCTTGATACTAACCCTAACCCAGCCCTAAACCTAACTTTAATACTAACCCAACCCTAACCCTAATACTAATACTAACCCTAACCCTAACTTTATTACTAACCCCAACCCTAACACTAGCCCTAACCCTAGGCACTAACACCAGCCCCAACCCCAACACTAAACCTAACTTGATTACTAACCCTTTAACCCTAACGCTAAACCTAATACTAACCCAAAACCTAACTTTAATACTAACACAACCCTAACCCTAACCCCAACCCTAAACCTAACTGTAATACTAACCCAACCCTAACCCTAATACTAACCCTAACCCCAACCCCAACACTAAACCTAACCCTTTAACCCTAACCCTAACCCTAACCCCAACCCTAAACCTAACTTTAATACTAACCCAACCCTAACCCTAGTACTAATACTAACCCTAACCCTAATACTAACATGCATGTAAATCATGAGTGAAGGGTTATCAGATCATAGGGGTGTCACTCTAATAATAATACGGGACTTGTTTGGGAACAAGAAATAGACTAGCTTACCAAGACAATCATTCGCATACAACTCAATATGAATTCTTTATTGCTTTCACTGATTCATGACAAAGTGGCACACATAGTCTGAGTAAAATCAAATAACTTATAGGTCCATTAGGGAAAAATCTAATTTAACATGAAATCCTCATGTATGACAAGAATGATTATAAAGTAATTATATTTCTGATGGGAATGTTTTAATTTATTATCTGGAATTACTTGCATTTGAAAAAAGCACGACATATTTTGAAGTACATCTTATTATTCCACTTGAGTTTAGGACGGAGTTTGACAAAAAAATATTTTTAATAAATAATTGGTTGATAACAATTATCCAAACATATTGTGAACAAATGAAAATGAGATTTTGGAATGTGGGCTAAATTTCTCAATGACTGCTTAACGGTTGATTTGGTGCTTACTGTGCTCTTTCCATTTCATAGCGCTGCTAACCGTAAACACTAGATAAGGCATGCTAACCTTCTGGTGCTTACTGTAAGACATAACAATGGTGAATGTACAAGCTGGTCGCCTAATTCTCTTGCTAACCTGTGAAATACGCCAATGTTTTCGAAAATTTGCTCACCGTTCAGCAGCGCTATGAAAATGGCCTCAGGTGGAATGTTTGGTGAATTTTCCTTTCTACAAACTCATTAAACCATTCATGCTTTGCATGATATCAAGTACAGAATGAATCCACAGAGTCCAATGGGATGATTCTACCATTAGGGATTGGGATTTCTGGACTCCATTTCAACAAGCTGTTAAGTAACAACCCACTGCTTAGCACTGAAAAATATTGCTTAGTCGAAAAAGGTTAACAGCCAAAATACTCTTGTAATGCAGTTATATTGTTTGTGACCGGTTCTAATTTTTGCTTAGCAGAAAAACAAATTTGCTAAGCACCATGTTCTGCCTAACAGCTTTATGAAATAAGGTGAGCTCTAGAAAGATACAAAAATGCCGAATTGGGCAACGGTAGCACAACTTCCCTCAAGGTGGTTTTTAAAATTAATATATCAAAGTGATTTGTCACTTTGTGTCCTACGCTCGGACACAACTTCTAAAAAGTTAAAATATACCATTATATTACATTATAAAGGCCAACTTTTTGTTTTCTGTCAACATGATTTTTGGGTTGTCATTTTTCAGTAAAAGGATTTGTCAAATCAAGTTCAACGGTACTTAAGCCCGGTTCATACTTCCTGCCAAAGCGAATGCGAAGCGAATTTGACGTTACAAATTCGCAATGAACAATGCACTGTGCTCAAGTCTTGCGAAACATTCGCTTCGCATTCGCAGAAAGTATGAACCGGGCTTTACTCTTTACTAGTAATAAAGAGGTCATTGTGAAGACCATATTAATATAAAAAAACAGAGACATTTTAGTAATGCCAAAGTCAACAGCAAGGTACGGCCTCCGTTTTTGATAAAACAAGTACAGAGCTTGAAAATGTTTCTTTGTGCTTTTACAAGGGGTTTCCATCTGAATTGGCAGAGTTTCCCCACTCCCTGTGCAAAAAACTGAAAGCTATTGGAGTGGTAATATTTCTGCCACCGATTGGTGTTATCTACCATTAAAATAAAATATTCAAAAGTGATGTAACTGCTGCCTTACTGATCATCAGGGTCAAATCCTCTTTCCTATCCAAGTCCGTTTATCCAGTTTGTTTTCTTCAAAATTACAGCTAACTATTTCAGATACACAAAGTAGGGTAACACTTAAAATTCTTCAGCCTCTAGTTTCAGTTTAAAAATGTCAGCTGTAAGCATGGGTTTAAAAACACATTAGATTTGAGTACAAATTTTTTACAAAGTACAAGATGCCATTTTATGGTAAGTACAATTCTTGATTTACCTTAGCTGGCTGTCAATGTTAGTCGACCCTTTTTGAAACCATAGCAGCTGAAAAGAGCTTGAAACAAAAGTGCCCTTAGCGGCCACCAGGACTAGAGCTACTTCCACCCAAAAGGTCAACTAAAGGTCAATTCCTGAATAGACATTTTCCAATGTTTTAACATAGAATCTAAATTTCTAGAAACAAAAACCAAATTCGGTTTCATGTTATTTTAAAGACATTTTTACTGAACTTAATTTAGTCCAAAAAGGAACAATATCAGTCACGTCTTGATATATGGTGATGAGTATACATAAATGAATGGTCTCTAAAAGGCACTCTATCATCTCACAAAGGCCTGAGCAAATCAAACATTGGAAACCATGAAAAAGCTTAGAATTGTTTCCTTCACCCATTAAAGCAATGTACAGGGGGATCAAACAGGTCCTCTAAAAAATCTGAATGCACGGTCTATAGACCTCTACCATGCAGCCACCACCTTGGTAATGTTCCCTGTATCCAATAACAGTCATGAATGCTAATATCCATTGTACAAAAATGGAACCAGACTAGTTTTTTTCTCTTCCAGCCTTTGGTTTGGTTACGACAGTTATTTGGACTGAAGAGATAAACAAGATTTCCGCACCATGATCTAGGTCTATATGATATCATGTGGTGACTGCATCTAATCTGTACACATTAAACCTGCTCATTGATTCATAATTTCATATCATTCACCATCACTCAAATAACTTTGATAAAGGCACTATGTTATCCTGCATAAAGTAGTAAATTCTTTTTTAGCAGTATCTCTGCAAATACTCTGCCTTTTACAAATCAGGCTCATTTCTGACGGAGAGCCCTCACTACAGTAACAAAATTAAATCTCCTATAGTTGAGATCCACATCATTAATATTAACATGTTGTTACAAAATGAAACGTCACACATAATAAGTAGAAGCTTTCAGTCACTTCAAACCTACGGTATAAAAAATATTGCGTAAAGTTACACGATTCAAATATTTTACAATATGTGTATTCTTAATAAAAGACACGGCACAAGGCTTTGATATAGACCTACATTGTAAACCTGGCTCTAACTTTGCAGTACTTTGCAATATCTAAAACTAAACTCACGGGTGACATTATTTTAAGTACTGGACTACCTGAAGTAACTGTTTCACTAGAAAAGATTAAAATCATTTAATTGTTATATTTCAAAGAGGAATGTCAGGTTCTTCTGTACATTTTGTTTAAGCTTTCAGGAATGATCAATTAAAACAGTGGATTTCTGCATTTGTCATATTATTGGATTTAGATTACAATCATTTTTAATATCGCAGAAAAATGGGCAAATGTTTCAGCACTTTATTTAACAATTTTTACTGTAAAACTTTCATGAACACCAAAGTCATACTGAATTTAAAGTTTCTTTTTTAAACTCAAAAAAGGGAAAAACCACAAGTTAATACAAAAAAATAAAAAATCTGTGAAACCAGACAGAATGTTGTTAAACACACAACGGGAAACTTTTTGGGACACTAGGTGGCAGCAGACTTCAATCCATTATTGGTGGTCTAAAATGGTGGGAGTCGTGGGTTCAAATCCCACCCTTGTAGTATGCCTGTGGATTTTTTGTCCACAGGACATGAGGAAAGTACTCAAGTACACAGTGCTTAACACACATCGGTATAATTAGGTAAAACATAAATAATCTTCTTTATCCACGATGCACTTACTACAACAATTAAATATATTGCTATTGGAAATGTGCCCCTGAACTATGTAAGCAATGGACAGTTACCTTGGCCCAATTTCATAAAGCTGTTTAGCAGAAAATTCTGCTAAGCAAATTTCTTTGCTATAACTAAGCAAGAAATGTGTGGGGTACCAGTCACATCAATGGTAACTGTATAGTGTTTTGGCTGGTAACCTATTTTTCCAAAGAGTTTTCTGTGCTTAGCAAGTTTTTGAGCTTGCATGCATTATGAAATTGGGCCGCGGTGAGTCTCCTGACACCTAGCGTTCCAAAGTCTCTCAGTGCCCCCTTTCTTCAGTTTCTTTTAGTTGTATGCCCCCCCGAGGAAGGAGCCGACCCTCTACTCCTCCCCAAAATATCAACAAACAAAAACAATCAAACTCATAATGTAATAGATGTAACAATCTCTTCGTGGATAAAGAATATAAATTTTGTTTTATCCTGATACTGATGTTTGATAAGCACCGTATTGACCCCTATGCACGACACGGATCGCACCTCCGCACAATGGGCCTACCATTTCCACCATTTTGGGAGTAAATTCTTTTGTGTACATTTTGGCTCCCAAAATGCCCGACAGGACAGGCGCATGTAAGTTCTCTGCACATCGTGATATGGGTCAATACTCAGTGCGTCCGAGTTCTGTGAATGTTTGTATTGTTTATTTCAAGTTTTAAACTGCTACAAGGCACAATCGATGTATACATGAAAGGCACAATCGATGCATACATGAAAGGCTCCATAATGTCAGCTGGGAAAAAAACCCCAGAACTCACATAATTTGTTTTACTATACACACTTACAGTCTAGGGAAATTCCCAAATATAAAAAAAAAGAAAAAAGTTTATGTACAGGAGTGTCGAGACACCACGCTCTCTTCTTGGTGTTATTTATAAATGAGTGTCGGTAAACATCGTCTGTTCCTTAGTGTAGCTGTACGGTTGGCTGATATGCGTCATATTGTCTTCATCATATCCCTGTAATTAATGAAAAAAACAAGTGGAAACTCGTTAGGAACTCTTCAGATCTCAATTCAATTCTTTCAATCACATGAAATGGTACATGGAAGTGATGTATTAAGGGGGAGGGTATACCTTTGGTAAGTACTATCAATGAACATAAAGACTTACTTGTTAAGAAGCACTGCAGCTGTTGATAATGTATAACATTTTGAGAAATGATTCCTTTTAAAGGAATGTGGTTTTAGAGAGAGGGATTCAAAAACATTTCAATCTGAGAAACGTTTCTGCATGAAACGTTTCTTAGATTGTGTATTCCAATTGAGGATTATTCTTCCTGCGTGGGAAATAACCGCTCCAGATTTTTTGGCGATATCTCAAAAACGTTACCACCTTTTGAAGTGAAATTTTCACAGGTTAGTGATATTGTGTATACCTACATTTATATAGGATTGAAACAATCGAACGGATCCAAAAACCAAAGGTATACTTTGCCTTCAATAAGAAATGCAACCTTGGATTAGCAACAAAAAAGGAATGGCCAGCAACAGTACACTTTGTACGTTGTTTTTCAGTTTTCTATGGAACTACAATTAAAGACAAAAAGAGGAAAATCAGCTGATCAGCTCAAACGACGCAAGCCTGATGCACAAAAATATAAGCATCTATTCTGATGATTTATTTTTAATTTGTTTAATCTTAAAGAGGGACTCCAGGTCAAATTCAGTTTTGTGATGCACTCATCTTTCAATAGATAGAGTCCTCATGAAGGTGGGGAAAAGAATTACAAGTCTCTAACTTGACGTTACAACGGTGTAAAAATGTCATTTTATTTGTTGCTTTTTTAGCAAAATTTGACGCCATCGGACATAAAAACAATATAAAAAAAAATGGGTCTGTACATTCCAAAGGGGAATTTTTGTGCAAGTCAAAAGGTCAAATACATTGCCGTCTTGAATGAATATCATCAAAGTTCAGTAATGAACCAACAATTTTCTGTACAAAAATGTACAGACTATATATTTTAAATGTGGCAGCATCAAACTTTTTTGGATTTTGACAAAAATTGCACTTGAATGGTAGCAAACACAGTGGCATTTTTCACCATTTAAACCTGAGGTTAGAGACTTGAAATTTGTTTTTCCATTTTTATAAGGACTCTATCTATTGGAAAATGACTGGATCAACAAAACTGAATTTAACCTTGGAGGTTTGAATAAATGTATCTCCTTCTTTCAGAAAACACCAGTTTCAATGGGAGTTTCGAAGAAATAACAACATTATAGGAGTTTGAAAAACAATCTAATAAGATAGGACCAATAATGTCTTAAAAGGCTAACCATTTATAAAATGGCGACATTTGAGAAGTAGAGTTAAGATTACACAAAATAATTTTTTTAATGAATGTCAACATAAATGAAACTTTAGCACCCCCAACCCCCACAAAACCCCCAAAATAGCAACAGCACCTGCACCAGCACCAGCACCAGCACCAGCAACAGCAACAACAATAACAACAACAACAATAACAACAACAATAACAACAACATAACAAAATGTCAGCATAGCAGAGATTATACAAACACCAAGATTCGCATATACCAGAAACTGGCATTCTGAAAGCAACTCCCAATACCACAACAGAGGTTTTAGAAAAGGAATCAAATATAAGGAAGTTTGAAATATAGACCAGGGCCCAATTTCATGACTCTGCTTACCGTAAGCAAACACGGAGGCAGGGAATTCCGCGCTTACGTTGAGCGTATCTCACAGGTTAGCAGTGAATTCCTGCTTTTGCGCGTGCGTACTCCCTGTTACTAGGCATTCTTTGCTTACACAGCTAGCGCAGAAATTCGGCGCTTGCCCTGTAAGTAAAGAATGGGGATCGCAAGCATATAATTCAGCGGTAAGCAGAGCCATGAAATTGAGCCCAGAAGTGCATCAAATGACTAAAGATTCTTTTTCAGAAATAACTAACAGTATCATCCAGAGAATATTGAAATGCAGAGACCAACAGCGCAGAAGAGGACTTTGTGAAATTTCTGAAAATCTCTGGCCCTGTGCAGCCAGTATTTCCAATACTTACATCAGCCATACTAACCATGCCACTGTCGAGCTTGTTTGGGATCAAGACCCGTCCGTCCCAGCCCGAATCCTCAAACTGTTTCATCTTCTCCGGGGTGGTACCCCTACTGTAGGCCCCCGGTGCCTGGGATGCATTCAGGAAACTGGGGTTGAGGTAGGCGTTACCAAGGCTATGCATGCTGCCTGAACGACTGATGGCCTGAGGTATTGGGTCCTGGAGTTAGAGACAGAGTACGGGATTGGTCAACATTGAGAATAGACTGTGCGTATTTGAACATTTGGACCCAGTAAAGCGCGTGAGTTTGTTTCCTTCACGTGTTAAAGCATCGTACGTGTGACCAAAGTGGTCCCAAAAATGTTTGAATACGCGCGAGACTTGCACGGTCTATAGCTGGGCAGACAGGGCAAATATTTGGGGGAATTGTGCCTTTGATGATACAGGAATGGAGCTTGGCACACAGTCAGAGTATGTCATGAGAAAGATATTTGGCTATAGGGCCATCACAGATTTGTCCTTTGAAAAAGGGGTGTGATCCTTGGCTATACGGCAGTTACAGGTTGAATGGCCTCTGACTAGCACCCACGAACAGAGATGTTGACAAAATAGGGATACCGCCAACATTAGGGCTAGATAGCTTAGTTGGCTGAGCACCGGCATGTTAATCTGGAGGTCGCAGGTTCAAATCCCGCTCTAGTCAATTTTTCTTTGTTCAACCAAAAATTTATTTAAACGATTCTCAGAATTAATACAGCTTGCAGTGATCACAGCATGCAATCGATCATAACACAAGTTAACCACAATGAGATTCCAGCATGCCATGGTCAATTAATCGGACGTGGCTTATGGCCAAGGGGTTTGGCTGATTTATAGTTAACACAAACCACATTTGTTTAAGAAGAGAAAAATGAATCCTGATGCATTTTATGAGAAGGTTTGTTGTCTTTAATTGGTTTAGTCATGGTTTCATTATGACACCAATATTTTCAACAAAAAATTGTTCCGGAACTTTTGAAAGTTCATCCCGCAGGAGAGCACAGAAAGATTTTGGAAGCACCGGGGGAAGTGGTTCACACCCGGTTCAGACAGGCGCTCCAGAGTCGCGCCGAACCAAATTATTGAATTAAGTACATGAAAAGTTCAACGTCTGAAACAGTTAGGAGCAACTAGAGGCTGGAAGTCAACAGATCGACTGTTGCAGTCGTTCGAAACGACTCTGCAGTGTCTTGGTTTCAGACGTCGATCTTGTCATGAGCCGAACCTAATGTAAATGTTATGAGAAGTTCACCTGTCTGAAACCAAAATTTCTTTGGGTCGACCTAGAGTCGCTCCTAATCTATTTGGTTCGGCGCGACTCTGGAGCGCCTGTCTGAACCGGGTGTAAGCTAAGAGTAATCTTCACAAAAAGACAGTTATCTTCAACAACCAATTACATCAAAAACGATTGGTCAAGGCATTTGGATGCACAGTTTCTGATTGGCTAATTGTTCTTTTCACTCACCAGTATGCTCTCTGTCTCTGAGTACTTCCCGCAGGTGTTGAAAGTGAAGTTACCGCGTTGCTGTCTGGGCGGCAGGGGTCTGCGCTCTCGCTCGTAGGGTTTGCGTGTGCCCATACGACTCAGGACAATAGCGATGAGTATGAAGAGAATGACAACTCCAATCAGGACCATGATGGCTATGAACCAGACGGAGGAATACCAGGCTACCAGAGCCACGGGGGTTGCACTTCCATCAACTTGAGAAGATGAAGAAAACAAAACCATATCATGGAGGGAACTTGTTAAAGGCACTGAACATGTTTGGTAATTGTCAAGACCAGTGTTTTCACTTGGTGTATCTCAACATATGCATAAAATAACAAGCCTGTGCAAATTTGGGCTCAATTGGTCATCGAAGTTGCAAGAAAATGATGAAAGAAAAAACACCCTTGTTGTACAAATTTGTGTGCTTTCAGATAGGAGTAAAAACTTCTTGCAAGAAGTTTTTTATTATTTTAGTGAGAAATTACCCCTTTCTCAAAAACTATGTTACTTCAGAGGGAGTCGTTTCCTACAATGTTTTATACTATCAACAGCTCTCCGTTGCTTGATACCATGTAAGTTTTTTTGCTAAAATTTGTTTTGAGTCATTACCAAACGTGTACGATACCTTTAACTACAAAGACGGCCGACATTTTAGAATGCACAGCAAATTGTTTGTCAAAAGCAGCGAGTTTTCACAAAAGTACAAAATGTTGATTCTCAAATTTTGATTCCCATTCCACTTTCCAAGCGAAGGTAGTAAATTATCTCAACCCCATCCCCACCCCTTTGAGGCTCACAAAATATCTTAATTTTCATGAAAAATACAAAATATTTTCTTAAACAGGTATGTAGTTCCAATCTTTTGTCTTTTATATAATAATTTCATAAAAATTCACAATGAAAGTTCTGTCTCGTAAAGGGATCGACGATGCTTTAAAAAAAAGATGTGTTTGATTTTTCAAATCAATATTATTTTCACTTAACAAATCATCGGCTCAGTGCTATAAGGTCATTTATTGCAATTTCAAAAGGTCATTAAATGAAAAATGCATATCAATTTGAAAAGATAAATCAAAATCGACATATAAATATAATTCTTTGAAAATGAATGTTTCTTTCTGCCAATCAATTACTTTGGAGACCACTCTTGACCAACAAACTCCATTTACCAGGAGCTCCAAAATGTGCAAAAACAGATGCTAAATATAAGTAAATAGGCCTTAACAGGAAAATTTGTGACATGGAGGCAAGACCCGACAAGCAGTTGGGGATGCCATACAAGACAGAAAGACAGACAAACAGACAAAGCAAAGGATGAACAGACTATACACTGATTGGAATGAATTACTGCTGAGTGTCTCTTACCTGGTGGTTCATATATAATAGTTGGATATGATACGCTCCCTGCTGATGTCTTACACATAACTGTCAACTCATACTCTGAAAAAGATGCAACAAAAGAACAAACTCTTCTCAGCTGAAATTATATTTTGATAGATATTTAGTGGCTGCTGAATGCGCCGCAGCCCCTTGTAAACCCTTATAAGGTGATACATAAAATAATTTGGTCTCATAATTCATAAAATTCGAAACCTGTCTTAGAATGAGCAGAGTATACTGTTCGAAACGACGAGACCACACCGGCTCTTTTCACAGCTAACACTCCCACAAAAGATTTTACACATGGTTGTACCCGCAAGTTTACTATTTATTTATAGTTACTTCTTACTTTTCCACACCATGAAAGCTTCAAACAACACTTACTGTCTTAGAATGTCTCTGTTTGTTCAAGCACCTGAAATTACCTTATTGGTAGATACGTGCGCTATATAAGACTATATATTATTATATTATTATTATTTTGCTGAAAAGTATAAACATGTTCAAAGCTTCTTTAAATCTCTATAACCCATGAATACGTGGTATGGATGACTGTGCTTGATTTAGAACACCCAGGGCATTAGTGTGTAAACATGGACCAACTCTGTCAGAAAGCCTAGGGCATTAGTTTTAAATATGGACTGTCAGAAAACCCACAGAATTATTGTTTAAATTAGTGTCTAAATATGGACTTACTCTGCCTGAAATTGTGCTATATATGAGCGGTTATTATTATATAACCAAGGGCATTAGTGTTCAAATATGAGGCTGAAGTGTATAAATATGGACCTGCTCTGCCTGAACACTAAGAGTGTTGGTGTCAAAACATTTATTGATTACACATCCAACAGCACAATTAGCGCCAATAACAGGATGAATAGGAAACGAGAAGAAATGCTCAGTTTTAGATGTGGGAGGAAAATCCCAATGGGGTGGGGGGAAACCCACGCAATCAGGTAGGGACTCCAGTCTGAGGTGGGATTCGAACAGGGAGGTGAAAGGTGAAAGGCAGGGAAAGAAACCACTGAGCCAACCTGATCCCATGGAATTACTCTGTCAGAGAGGCCAAGGAACTGTTGTTTAATATGGACTTATTCTACCTGAAAACCAAAGATATTGGTGTCTAATCATGGAGATACTGCCAGATATCACAGGGCATTAGTGTTAAATATGGACTTACTTTGACCAAACAAAAAGGGTATCATGGAGATACTGTCAGATATCACAGGGCATTGGTGTTAAATATGGACTTACTTTGACCAAACAAAAAGGGTATCATGGAGATACTGCTAGATATCACAGGGCATTAGTGTTAAATATGGACTTACTTTGACCAAACAAAAAGGGTATCATGGAGATACTTCCAGATATCACAGGGCATTAGTATTAAATATGGACTTACTCTGTGGTTTCAGGGGTCGGTTAACACCAGTCGCGATGCCGCTGTACACAATGTCCCCATTCTCTGTTAGTGCGTACTCAGTCAGCATGCTGTTGAGTCTAAAGCTGCCTGCCCAGTTGATGTTGATAAGCTTACTTGTAGAGTTGCTGATGATGGTGGGCTTGATCTCCGGAATGTAGACTGGAGCTGAAGAACCAAACAATTATAAATGTATAAAGCGATTTTTATAAAGAAATAATTGCTTCCGGTTTGCTATGTTAGCGGAGTTTTCATACGCTTTCAAAAATTGAGTAACACAAACAACTTCATTCCAAGACCACATCATCCTTAACTCAGAAGCTGAAGGACTCCAAAAATAACAACCATGTGTGAAACAGCTTGTTTGTAAATCCTTTCTTAGGGGAGTAGAGACCCTATACAATCCATCCGAAACTATCGACAAGCGTCAAAGAATCACCAGAGCAGAGAACCGTGCTGGAAGAAAGATCAAGCAGAAGAGCGCAGCTACACAACAGCAGCCAAAATTCAAATAACACAGTTCTCTGCATACAACACCAGTTTCAGTCGAGGCGCATGCTTTCTGAAGTTGGAGGTAGATTGAAAAGTCATTCTGCTTTTTGTGCTTCAATTTGATTATATTTTGAATGTCATCTTAAATTTGATCTGAAATCAGGATATCACCACGTGGGTCTTTCATCTGCACCCCATATATTCACGAACTTATAAGACCACTGGTAAAGAAGTGGAGGTGTGAAGGAGTCATCATCGGTATACAGGTAACGTGGCAAATTTAATGACCAAATATTTAAACAACCAGAGGAAGTATGAAGAGAGTTTAGTTTTGAAGCATATGCAGAAATAATTGCTACTGGTTTCTCATTGATATGTCCATGTTGGTACCTGGCGCCTTTTTGCCCCATGCTTGTAGTTCATCTCACAATAGCAGACCTTTCAAATCTGATTGTCTATGTGTCTGCCTTATACAGGTTTTCTTAGGTTCAACGAGCTAGTGTCAATCAGATTGAGATTAAGAGGCACGGCAGGTGGACGTGTGCGAGATGCAAAAGATGGGTGTCAGGTCAGCCATAGAGATTTAAACATACATTAGTTTTGGTTGCAATAGCTTGTAATGCATGGATCAGAGGAAGAAAGAGTTTTCTGCAGGGTGGCGCCACAGCTATGGAACAGACTTCCTGCAGACTTAAGAAATTTGAACTCCCTAGCTGTTTTGTAAAATACGTCTTAAGACTTATCTTTTCAATGAGGAATATAACTAGATTTTGTGAGTTTTTTGTGAACTTTTTTTCATGCACTTTTGTCATGCATAGAGCCCTCTTTTGTAGCTTTTGTACTTTTTAAAAAGTTTGGCTTGTTTTGTTTTGTCCAATGTCGTATCTTTTTACCGTTTGTTTTGCTTTTTTTTTTGGGGGGGGGTTAACCTTTTGTATGTACAGCGCCTTTTTGCAATTTCTTGGATATATGGCGCTTTATAAATGCAGTTATTATTCTTATTATTATTACCTGCTCCGAGTGTTGCTTGTATTGTAACCGGTGATTGCGTCATCCCTTCATCATTGTAAGCCATGATCATGAAGTCATAGTTGGTGTACGGCCGTAGACCGGTGGCGTTATGAGATAAATCCAAGGCCTTGTCTAGCATCTGGAAGCTGCTCACGGTGCAGGGTTGCTCAAACGGCTGAGAGGTCAGAGGGCAGGAAGCTCTCATGTGAAGCTCAAACCTTGAATGAAGACAATCATAATAACAATAATATAGTCTTACATAGCGCACATATCTACCAATAAGGTACTCAAGGTGCTTGAACAAACAGAAACTTCTTAAGACAAGTTTTTGAACTTTTTTATTTTACACCTTGTAAGAGTTTTTTACAAGGTGCTGCAGCGCTTTCAGCAGCCACTGCCAGACACACCGGGGCAAACCCCTTCTCTTAGTGATAAGTGTAACTGGGTTCTTTCACGTGTATTACACAACACACGCGACCTACGGCTTTATGTCCCATCTGAATGAAGAAGCAATAATGGTTAAGTGTCTTGCTTAAGGTCATAAGTGTCATGACAGGGACTCGAACCCACACTCTGCTGACCTTGAGTCCGGTGTTCTTATCCGCTCGACCACGACATGACATTGCGGTTGATGAGATCCATTGGCCAAAAGTCTTATTAATAATAATTATAATAACACGCACATCCACTCTGCTGGGGGTTCAAGGCTTGGAGACATAAAGATAAACGTGAATCAAACAATAACAATTACAACCGAATTACAATATTGACCGAAATCAAAGTAGCCTGCAGGTAATTTTCGTCAGCACAAAAACAAAACCCATTATTTGTTAACAGGGTCAACATGAATGCTGTCGAAATGGAGAAAATCATTTTCATTGTGCAAAATAGATTTAAGAAAACTTGACAAAGATTAAGCTTGGGTGATTTGAGGATACTACGATCATTTTGTTTTTACCACTGCACTATAAAATATGACCCCTCACCGGCAACCAATTGTTAAAACAAGATTTACCTGACGATAATTCCGTTTGTTTCAGAGGGGAGCTCCCACGCTACATTAGCCCACGTTGCCCCGACTTCGGTGACTACAGGCTTGGCTAGGCCACTCGGTAAGGCCTGTCTGGTTCTGACTAGAGCTTGTTCACTAGTAGTGCATCCCCCTGAAGTACAGGCTCTTACTCCATACGTGTAGATGGTGTAGGGCTGGAGCTGATCATCTGTGAAGCTTGTCATTGTAGTTATGATCAGCTACAAGGAAATAAACAACAACCCCAAAACCAAGAATGAGGTTTACAATAAATAATAATAATAACAGTGGCCATTTATAATGCGCCATGTCTGTCTAAAAGACACTCCTGGCGCAGGAGAGATGCGGAAACAAGTGGGCCTACAATGAGTTTACAAAGATGAAAATTTAAGCACAAAAAATAAGTTTTCAAATGAGTTTTGAAGCTGGTATGTGTAGTGACTTGTCGGAGATTGGGAGGGAGTTTATTTCATAGTGATGGGCCAGAGTGTGAGAAGGATCGCCAATTATTGTTTATTGACTAGATATTATGCTTTCTACAAATGCTCTTTTTGTTCTTATTGTTTGTTTCTCTCGTTAGAAGGCTGATTCTGACAGCCTTCAGCTTTTCTAATCAGCCTCCATGCCGTTGTCGGCGGGGTCGCATCTCAGCTATTTATCAAATTTAACCCTCTTTTACTATTTGTTCTTGCAATGTTATGTTGCTATTGACAGTATGGAAATAAATGTACCATTGAATTAAATTGATGTGACTAATAATTATATATACTTCTGCCAAAAGTAAAGCCTGGTTCATACTTCACGCGAAAGCGAAACGAATTTTGTTGACGCAATTATCAGTATGCGCTGTTTTTCCAATTGTGACGTGAGAAAATTCGCTTCGCTTTCGCTTTCCCGTGAAGTATGAATTAGGCTTTAGCTGTAAAAACATGGGTTCAGCACAATACAGTAATTCCATTTTCCTTCAATTAATAGGTTTTCCTAAACTCTAAAAAAAATACTTTGAATGAACTTTGATCATATGGTGCTGCATTGCTTTCCCTTTCCCTTCCAGGACCCAATAAATTTCATGAAGTTGCTTAAGCACAAAAAGTAGCTGAGCACAACAAAATTATGCTGACCAGAATAAGACAACTGGCGAAACTACCATGTCACAAATACAACTTGTGACTGGTATCCTGCTCATTTCTGCTTAGCAGAAAATTGTTAAGCAATATTTTCTGCTTAAGCACCTCTATGAAGTTGGGCCCTGGCAGCTCCTCCTTTAAGCCCCTTTCACACACTAAACCAATTTCCTAGGAAATTCCCAGGAAAACGTGGTTGACCTTTTTCACACTTGAATTGCTAACCCTGGCAAACCTGGCAGCCATGTCCTGGGGATCTAGCTACCCCTACTTGGGAGTAGGGTTAAGTGAGAAAACCTTGGGTTTAGCACACTAAGGAAAATTGTACCACGAACCAACGAACATGGGATGGCAGTGGGGTTTGAAATTCTCCAGGAGAGTCCCCAGGAATTTCCTGGGGTTTGAATAATAATAATAACAATAATAATATCGACTCTTATATAGCGCATTTCCAAAGAATGATCATTGCACTTCAAACATTATTACCCCTGGTCACTGGGCCATATATTTAATTCCTTAAACCATCTCAACTCCCTTGTGAGTATACAGCCTGTGCTGCCAAGTATGTAGCGCACCAAGTTAAATCAATCACAAGAACCATCTCTGCCCTCACAGGTACCAGTTTACCCCTGGGTGAAGAGAAGCAATTATAGTTAAGTGTCTTGCTCAGGGACACAAGTGTCATGATTGGGATTCGAACCCACAACCTGATGACTCAGCAACCAGAACTTGAGTGCGATGCACTAAACTGCTCGGCCACGAATTGGCTCGGGAGTGTGAAAAGAAGTGTGAAACAGGATGTTTAAGACATGTTTAGATTGTTACCTCAGTGCCATTCCTGATGATGGTATAGCTGGAGATATCTCCGTTGGGCTGGCTTGGTTCAATGATGTTCACCATCAGGGTAGTGGCCTCGACGTCTGTCAACGCTGGTGGCTGTAATCCCTAAAAACAAAAATCAAATGATCCAAGGAATTATTCATTGAGATAAAGGCCCCTTCTTGTAATAATCTATATGTGGCTCTTCGTGAAAACGGTGACGAAATGTGCAACAATGTTGAATCTCGGCGTCTATTGACTCTGTGTGTACATTCCCTGTTATTTTAAACAAGATCCAACCTTTTGACATTTTCTGAAACTCAAATTTCACGTAAACACTAATTTAAGAAATACAACCTTGTTGCACCGACACAACGATATAATCCAGTACTGCAGAACAAAACTGCACCCAGTGCTGTCAATTTGAACCAGAGACAAGACAAAGTTTGGCTTTTTCATAGTTTTCCATACAACAGCTCCCTGGGTCACAGTAATTTTGTGTACAATAACCAGCTGAAAAAAAACCTGACTTTACAATTTTTTAACACTTTGACTGCTGCAATTTTTTACACCGTCCCTCCCAAGGTCCAACGGCTGAAACCATCGAAAATAACTACATTGTGTCCCCTAATGCAAGTCAATACGTTTTATGCAGGAAAACTATTTCAATTCTTGACCTAGAGAGGGCAGCACAACATTGTACTACCAGCCCAAGAAATCTCGGGCATAGCATCTACTGAGGGTAGAAAGTCTATCCTGAGAATTCTCAGGATTAGCAATCAAAGTGTCAAACTGAAAAATGGACACAGCATCTACAATGGGTAGTAAGTCTATCCTGATAATTCTCGGGATTGGCAGTCAAAGTGTTCAACTGAAAAATGGAGGAAAGTAACTTTTGCTTACTTGTGGTGGAGCTTCCAACATTCTAACCGGGGCCCAAGAGCTGGATGTTTGTCCCGCAGAATTCGTCGACGTGACCATGTACTCATAGGTCTCATCAGGCATCAGGAGTGGATCCACGTCAGAGAACCTTGCATTGGGTCCATCGTAGATTAAGATCGGATCGTCACGGTCGCCTGTCTGGCGGTAGAATCGTCGACGATACAACTTGTACCCGAGTATTAGACCATTTGGTTGTTGGGGTAGTCCCCACTCAGCAAGCACACCGCTGGCCACGCCAATGTTGTCTGTCAGAGGGGTGAGAGTAGGGGCAAGCTGATTGCTTGGAGTGTTTTCTAAGGTACGGGCGTGGGCGCGGTCGCTCAGAGCACAGCCTGTGAGAGTGCAGGCTCCGATGCGGAATTCATACTCAGTGAAGAAGTCCAGGCGATGGGCATCAAAGCTGAACTGTCTCCCAGAGTAGAGGATGCTGCCCTCAACGTACAAGGTGTAGTTTCGGATCTCTCCGTTGGGGTAGATCGGCGGAAGCCAAGTTGCCCTGATGGACGAAGAGGAGAGGACAATAAGATCTGGAGAGCCTAGTCCGGCTGGGGAGGAGGATGACGTAAGGACAGTTGCTGCATCACTGATGGCTTGTCCCTGGCTGTTGAAAGCCGTCACTATGTACGAGTACTCCTGCCCAGGTGTCAATCCTTGACCCCCATCACCAAAATCCTGGAATCTCATTGCTATGCCGTCGTAGACAAGCTTCCCGTCCCGACGCAACTCGTACCTTAGGATCACCCCGTTTGGCAGGCTTGGCTCTGACCATGAGGCCTCAACAGCGATAGCACTCAAAGCTCTCAAGATGGGTGGATTTATGCCAAGTGGACGGGCCTCAAAGGGTCTACTCACTGTCGGGAGACTTTCAGTACATCCTCCTGAAGTACAAGCAATTACTGTGAAGGAATACTCTTGATAAGGTGTCAGGGCTACGCTGGTGTACTCTAGACTTGGACCCGAGTAGATCACAACTCCATCCATTTTCAGATCATAGCGAACAATTTCTCCAGCGTCCAAGGATGGACTTGTCCAACTGACCTGAATGCTGGTAGAGCTGAGAGGGTCGGCCACTGGAGGAGCCACTGTGCCTGGGGCCGTTTCAAGAGTTCTTATATGGGTTGTGGTACTCTCGGTACATCCACCCCCGGTGCATGCTGTGATGGTGTATGCATAGACTGTGTAAGCCGTCAAGCCTTGATCGGTGAACTGCCTGGGAGAGTTTGCTTCGAAGCTGAACGGAGCGCTGACATTTCTCTTCAGCAGGTATCCTGTGATGATTCCATTGGCTTCTGCTGGCTCCGTCCACTGCACCTGTAAGGAGGTTGGGTTGTTTGCCACGTGGTTAACCACAGGGGGCGATACACCCCTGGGGGCAGCTTGCTCGGTCTGCACAGGAACCCAGGGGCTTTCCACTTGACCAGCAGCATTCAAGACAACAACTTGGTACTCGTACAACTTGTGGGGCTGTAAGGAGTAGTCAGTGTAAGTGTACTCCTCTGCGTCAGTACTGTACTGCTGATGCACAATCCGAGTATCAGTGAAAGGGCTAGAGTCTGTATCACGTCTACGTCTACTAGACGTGGCTGTGCGTCTGATGACATCATAGCGGAGTATCCTTCCATTGGCAGAGATGGGAGGTTTCCAGATGAGCTGTACGGAGGAGGAGGTGACTTCTCCCAAGGTGGGTGGAGCTTGATTGGCTGGAGCGACCTCGGCTGTAACGACCATCTGCGGTTCGCCTCGACCACACCCGATACTTGTACATGCTTCCAACACCACGACGTACTCAGTGAAAGGGTCCAAACGCCGGAAGAGATATTCCCGTGTGAGGCCGACGTAGATCGGAGTAATGAGGTAGACATCTTCGTAGATACGATATTCTTGGATGTGCCCATTAGGTTGTCCGGGCTCTGGCCAGCGTAGAACGAGGGAGCGACCGCCAGCTTGTTGAACCACCGTGAACTGACCGATCTCAGCCGGGACGCCCTCTAGTGTGGTTATCTCCGCCCATGGACCAGACGTCTCCCCCGCCCCATTGATGGCAACAATGCGTACACGGTATGCGGTGAATGGTGCCAACCCATAGAATGTGGTCTGAGTTAGACTGGAATCTACAGTGGCTGCAGGTACTACCGGGTTGGGAAGAGTTGGATCATCAGCAAGCATCTGGTGCTCGATTCTGTAACCTGTTATCAGTCCATTAGGGAATGCAGTCACCTGCCAGGTAGCTTTGATAGCATAGGAGCTAATGGCCTCCAGGTCAGGTCGTGATATACCTCGAGGAGGGGCTTCCAGGGTCCGTACACTGGCCCATGGACTGCTACTTTCCCCTTCGGAGTTATGTACAGTAATCCTGTACTCGTACAGAGTAAATGGTAACAAACCTCCTCCGGCATTGGTGAAACTTGTCTCCATCGGACCAGTTTGGTAGACAAGGTAAAGCTGGCTAGTCCCATACTCCCGTCGGTAGATCATGTACTTGGTGATGTTCCCGTTGGGACTTGAGGGCGGACTCCAAGACACCTCGACCACATCAGATCCAGTTGCTTCAAGGGTAGGCTGGTCCTGCCCTTGGGGCGGGGCCTCCAAGGTGCGGGCGAACGCCTTTGGGCCTCGCCCGCATCCACCATCAGTACAAACCTCCACTCTCACATCATACAACCTGAAAGGAGTTAGATTATCAATGATGCGGGATGTGTCCAAGTTGCTAAAGAAGGCTCTCTGCTCAGGGGTTCCGCTCAGAATCACAACGCCATACCGTCGGACGACACCATTAGGAATGGTCGGCGGTATCCACGTTGCGCTGATGGACGTCGAACTCAACACCGTCAGACTAGGGATGGAGATTCCTTCTGGAGCACTGTCTGGAGTCTGGCACGTGTAGACAGAGCTGTTGGTGCCTCCGGCCGACGTGGACGCTTGTAAGATGTACTCGTAACGTGTGTTTGGGCTGAGGTTGGTATCAGTGAACATCAGGCTAGATCCAGAGTAGACTAGACTATTGAAGCGATAGAGTCTGTAGGATGTAAGGATGCCATTGGGAATTGCTGGCTGGGTCCAGTATAGCTCTAGAACGGTAGCACTGACGACGACGTGCACAGGACTTGAAACACCTTAAAGGAAATACACAAAGGCAATTATAGTTAACCCTAGTTAAAGGTTTCGTACACGTTTGGTAATGACTCAAAACAAATATTAGCATAAAAACTGACTTGGTAACAAGCAACGGAGAGCTGTTGATAGTATAAAACATTGTAGGAAACGACTCCCTTTGAAGTAACGTAGTTTTTGAGAAAGAGATAATTTCTCACTAAAATAATAAAAACTTCTTGCAAGAAGTTTTTATTCCTATCTGAAAGCACACAAATTTGTACAACAAGGGTGTTTTTTCTGTCATCATTTTCTTGTAACTTCGATTACCAATTGAGCCCAAATTTTTATAGGCTTGTTTTTGTATGCATATGATGGGATACACCAAGTGAGAACACTGGTCTTTGACAATTTCCAAACGTGTTCAGTGCCTTTAACTTTCTAGTATTGATGCATCTTAAGTATGGCAATGTAGTTGTAGTAAATCGGTAATTGATTTTCCTTAACTCCCTTGAGCAATTTACGAGAATCCTACATCATTTTAACACAACTCAACACCATCTGGTAACTCAACACCCAAACTGTTAGATTCTGATTATGGGAATGCCAGACCGCATGTAAAGCATGATCAGTTTACTAGCACAGTCCAACAGAACCAAACAGATTACAGCATTTTTAATTTGTCGAACTAGTACATCACTTTCTGCTCATACGAACTGCTGGCCAGTTAGTGTGACTTTTTGCTTTGATTACAGCAAGCAGCGTTTATGAACTAGAAACTCTGCTAAGAACCGTTCCGTAAGCAGAAATATCTGCTCAAATGGCTTTCTGAAATTGGCCCTCAGAGTGTAGCTTTCTTACCTTGTGGTGGGGCTTCAGGGGTAGTCACTGAGACAGTGTTACTCGTGGTGCATCCTGCTGCCGTGCATGCAACGAGGGAATATTTGTAACTTGTAAACGGCGACAAGCCTAGAGGACAGGACAGAATGGATGGTCATGTTAAAGAGCATGTCAGGTTGATCAAAAGTCTGATTGTTATTGCTGGGATGGAAAGACATATGAAGAAATATGCTTACTTCGATATGCATTAAACATTTAGTTTGGCATGAGCTTCGTTGTCAAATTTTTGTTTGATTTCCGTCAGACTGTATTTCTATGAGAGACGTGGTTTTACTCGCTGAAAGGCACACAGTTCTCCGATGCACTAAAGACATGCCCAATGCCAATGCACCCCGCTGAGCGCTCTGCAGTTTGACTGGCTGATTAAATGTAGTATAAACAAACTTGCGGTTTTGGAGCAATCTGGAAGGTTTGGAGGTCATTATATTTAACTTTTTAACAATGTGTAGTGTGAT
This sequence comes from Plazaster borealis, assembly GCA_021014325.1. Taxonomy (NCBI): domain Eukaryota; kingdom Metazoa; phylum Echinodermata; class Asteroidea; order Forcipulatida; family Labidiasteridae; genus Plazaster; species Plazaster borealis. Next base: position 38,013,302 of record CM037472.1, read on the forward strand.
TTTTTAGTGAGACATATAGAGACCCTGTGCTTGTTTTCCAGTAGATAGCGATCTAAGTCTCTGCGGTTTGAAAACAAATGTAACCCAAGGCACTGTGAACTTCTCCCATGTATTCCCTTACACCCAATTTCAAACAAGGTGAATTAAAGGCGGTTAAAAAAACCTTGTCCTGGACGGTACTTATCCGCTGGTTGTCCTGGACTAATTTTGACAAGATCCCTTACTTGGCCTGTAGGGGGTAACAAGTTCTTGTAGGTGCTGGGGTGCTATGCTGTTGGCAAGTGATGGTGAGTATCTTGAAACAGACATGATCAGCAGTGTCAAATAACCAAAAATAATAACAACAGCAACAACATGTATGCCCATTTGGCTGCCGGTGCTGCACACTCCTAAGGAGCTGAAATGGTTTCAGGAATGCTTATAGGGCCCAATGGACAGGGGTAGTAATAGTGTAAGGCCTCCTTGGCTTGAGAAAGTGCATAAATAAAACAGAAGTAATATTATTATTACGAGGATCTGCTTACCACTGTGGATGTACTCAAAGTCGGTAGCGTCTCCCACGTATATTGGATCATCTTGTCTGTTCTCTGTTATTCTATACTGTTGGATTACACCATTTGGTCTCCCTGGTATACGCCATGTGATGCGGACAGTGGTTGCATCAAGGGATGTAACTACTGGATCAAAGAGATTGGCTGGTACATCCTGCAGTGTGGCTGCAGTAACCTATAAACAGATAAAAGGGTTGGCAAAATGCTTTTTTTTTGCTGATAAAAAAAGTTGCAAAATCAACCTATCCTCTGGTATAAACACAAAATGTCAAAATGGCCCTCACATTTTGACCCTAGCAGAGTCTTCCTCAAAGGCTATAATGACAAAACTCTCAGCCTTTGAGAAATTGCTGCTAGGGTCGAAATGTGAGGCCATTCACACACTTTTGCATTTTTTAGAAGAAGAGTGCGCACATTGGACCGCTGCTGAAGTTTTCTAGAAAACAGTACATGGAATAAATGCTGTCTTATTAACTTCAAAACATGTTATTTACACCCGCATTGTAACAAGGTTTGAAGATGAAACTTTATGATTAAAACATCAGACTATATCAAAATTACTTGAAACGGATTTGAACTTGCTCTACCAACTCACTGAGCTATCTAGCCCTTATGTTGGCGGTCTCCCTATTTTGTCAATATTTTTTTTCGGGGGTGCCAGTCAGAAGCCATTCAATTTTAAACTGCCATATAGCCAGGGATCACACCCAAGTTTACGATACAACCTAAGAAGCGGCAGGAGAGGGATCACCTTAAGGGGATGCAACAAAACGAAAATGTCTGAACTCATCTAGGAAAAATAGTTCGCTCTTATATCCAGTGCTCAGTTTCATGGCTCTGCTTACCCCAAGCAAAGAATTGGTGCTACTGAAAGCAGGGAATTCTGCGCTTATGTCAAGCATATTTAACAGATTAATTGGGAATTTTTGCTTGTGCATGTGCCTACTCCATGTTACTAGGCATTCTTCGCTTACACAGCTAGCGCAGAAATTCGGCGCTTGCCCTGTAAGTGAAGAATGGTGATCGAAAGCGCAGAATTTGGTGGAAAGCAGAGCCATGAAACCGAGCCCAGTTGCATCAGTACTCACTGGTGGACTGTTGGCGCATCCAATACTGGTGCAAGCTCCTAAGACGTATGTGTAGTGTTGGTAAGGCTGGATACCTTGACTGTCTTCAAGGGATGTGGCAAGACCTCTGAAGATCTCAATGCTATCACGTCGCAGGATGTAGGTCGTTATAACACCTGTAGAATCAGAGGGTTTGTAATTCGTTATTTATTGAGACTGAATGCAAAGTAACAGGGAAACATCTTGACACATGTAAATGTAACTAATAATAATACTTTGGGAGGCTAATCATCCTTACTCACAGCTGAGAAGCTGAATTTGAAGGGCGCATTTTGGCAGCCAGCCACATCGACCCATATATGACCACGGAGCACAGCCAGAGATCAAGTGTTTGTTTATTCTGGAGGGAGGAAAACCGGAGGGTCCGGAGAAAAACCCTTGTGGCACAGAAGAGAAACAATGCACAACTCTACTCACATGAGTGGCCCAAGCCTGGAATCGAACCAGGGACACAGTGGTGAGAGGCGAGCATTTTACGCACTAGCCACCCAAGCAACCCTACAATTTGGTAGATGAAACATTGTAAATTTTGCACAGCTCATTGTTCAGAGATGCACCAAGGTAAACTCTTTTTGCTTTCTTTTCTTTTTGACGTCACTGATTATATCATCAGACCAGCAGTAACAGGTCCTTATCTGCAATTCATTTCCTTGAAATAGTTTTGTCTTCTTCTGTTTCTTCTTCTTTTGTGTTTTACTGATTTCTTGCAATATCTTTCATTTCAATGTTGGCTACATTTCACTGTTACTTTTAACTTTTAACCATTTTGAAAAGCTGGTGTGTCCAAGAGAGCACTTTGGTGTTTTACTGAATTCTTGCAATATCTTCCATTTCACTGTTGACTACATTTCACTGTCATTTATATCTTTTTGATTTTACCATTTGGAAATGCTAGTGGTTTTCAATACAGCACTTTGGTGTTTTACTGAAATTCTTGCGATATCTTCCATTTCAATGTTGACTACATTTCACTGTTATTTTTAACTATTTGATTTCACCATTGGGAAAAGCTGGTGTGTCCAAGAGAGCACTTCGGTGTTTCACTGAAATTCTAGTGATATCTTCCATTTCACTGTTGACTACATTTCACTGTCATTTATATCTTTTTGATTTTACCATTTGGAAATGCTAGTGGTTTTCAATACAGCACTTTGGTGTTTTACTGAAATTCTTGCGATATCTTCCTTTCAATGTTGACTACATTTCACTGTTATTTTTAACTTTTTGATTTCACCATTGGGAAAAGCTGGTGTGTCCAAGAGAGCACTTTGGTGTTTTACTGAATTCTTGTGATACCTTCCATTGCAATGTTGACTACATTTCACTGCAATTTTAAACTTTTATATATTACCATTTGAAAATGCTGGTGGTTTTCAATACAGCACTTTGGTGTTTTACTGAAATTCTTGCGATATCTTCCATTTCAATGTTGACTACATTTCGCTGTTATTTTTAACTTTTTGATTTCACCATTGGGAAAAGCTGGTGTGTCCAAGAGAGCACTTTGGTGTTTTACTGAATTCTTACAAGATCTTCCATTTCAATGGGGACTGCATTTCACTGTCATTTGTATCTTTTTGATTTTACCATTTGGAAATGCTGGTGGTTTCCAGGACAGAAGTGGTGTTTTACTGAATTCTTGTGATATCTTCTATTTCAATGTTGACTACATTTACTGTTACTTTTAACTTTTTACCATTTGGAAATGCTGGTGGCGTCCAAGTCAGCACGATGGTGTCCAGCACCCCAGCAGCTACCCTCCACTGAGGAGACGCTACTTCTCTTGGTATATCCTGATTGGTCAGCCCATCGCTATACTCACTGGTTGCGCTACCAACGCTATTATGAGCTGTGATGGCGTACTCATAGAATGTATACGCTGTCAAATCCTCATCTGTTGGGTCAAACATTTAAAGGTATCGTACACGTTTGGTAATGACTCAAAACAAATATTAGCATAAAAACTTACTTGGTAACACGGAGCGAGTTGATAGTATAAAAACAAAACATTGTGCGACCTCTGACTCCTCGTAGTTTTTTTGAAAGAGAGAGAGATTTCACTAAAAAAAAAAAAAAAAAAAGAAGTTTTTTTATTTTTTTATTCCTATCACAAATTAACAACACAGGTGTTTTTTTTTTCATTTTTTCATTTCTTGCAACTGACCAATCCAATTGAAATTTTTTTTTTCACTTTTGTTTTTGTATGCACATGTTGGGATACACCAAGTGAGAACACTGGTCTTTGACAATTTCCAAACATGTTCATTGCCTTTAATAATACTGAGTTATAATAAATCGCACATATCCTAGCAGCTACTTCAAGGTGTTGTAAAATCAAATTAAACAAGTATTAAAGGTAATGACCCGAAATTGTTTGTATAATATGCAGTTCTATTATAGTGGTATGTCACACCAGTAACGTCTCGAACTGCTCATAATTATTTTCTCCCAGGTATGCAGAGCTTTGTTCGATGAGACCCATTTATTTACATAGCACCATGTAACGGTTTACAACATGTACAAGGTGCTGTGGCACAGTCTACATCAAACCATACCAGAAAATACCGGGGTGAACCCCTTCTCTTAACGATAAGTGTACTGGGCTCTTTTACATGCATTACAAAACACACAGGACCAATGGCTTTACGTCCCATCTGAAGGATGAAGCATTAATGGTTAAGTATCTTGCTTAAAGGCAGGGTACACTTGTGGTATTGTCAAAGACAAGTATCCTCACTTGGTATATCCCAACATATGCATACAAAAACAAATCTGTGAAAATTTGGGCTCAATTGGTCATCGAAGTTGCAAGAAAATAATTAAAGAAAAAACACCCATTGTTGCATAGAATTGTGTGCTTTCAGATGCCTGATAAAGGCTTCATGCCTGAAGCCTTTCTCAGATTAACATTTTTTTGTAAAAAATTTCCTCTTTCTCAAAACTACATTAATTCAAAGGGTGTCGCGTTTTATAATATCAACAGCTCTCCACTGCTCTTTACCAATATTGTTCACACCCTTTAAGAGAATTATTACATGGTGTACTTGCAAAAACACGCAATATCATAATCCACCATGCAAAAATAAACTTTATAATCCCTACAGGATAAAGTTGTTTCTATAAATGTCTTCTTTTTTTATGCGAAGGAGAAAAGAGTACACGTCACTTGAATTTGACACATTCTAGCTACAGTTGCTTACCTAAGTAAGAATATGTATTTGGTCCAGCAATTGTGATACTTTGCAATGCTGAGAGGCAGATGTTATCATCTCCAGTAGTAGAGCCCGAGGGAGGCGGAGGGGTTGTAACATACCGTGCATCGATCCTGGCACATACATGAGTGTTCTTGTCAAAGTCACACCTGTTTATTAACATAAGGAGATCAAATTAATCTTTAACAACAGACATTATGACGTCATTTGAGTAGGGCGCCCTTGGCTACAGGTCAAAAGAAGGTAGCTCATTGGCCGATCCTGTGCGCCACACATACTTGTAAGCGCGTCTCCATTGTTTCATCACCATTTTATCTCCAAGATGGCGGCGTGATGACGTCAATGCAAAAGGTCTGTAGCAAAATGATTAGAGACTTGGTGTACTTGTAATTAGACGGTTCAAGTCTTCTTTGTGTTCATACATTTTTGGGGACTTGTTTGGTCTCAACTTGCTTGTGAAGGAAACCCAATTGGGCACCTCATTGGACCTCAATAATTGAATGCAAGACTAGTATAGTCTGTAAGGCAAATTTGGAAAGTCTGTTACAAAACTGAAGACTTAATTCTGGGTGAACAGCTCTGGTGGAGGACAATTTCTTACAACTGAATTTTGCTCTTAAATTTTGCAAACAACTGTAATAAATCTCTGGCCGTACTGTTTAATAGCACTCCGCACTGATGATGTCACTTTTGCTCAAAATATCCGACTGTCAGACAAACATTCCACCACTTACGGGATCACCGCATCATCGGCGAGCCAAACCGCAGTCAGTACACATGAGTAAACATAAAACTTGGACATGTAGTCACGTGTATGTTTGTGAAATTTGACAACTTGCCTGAGATCCGGTACTTAGCTTCTATTTTAGTGTAGCATTAGTGTGGAGTGCTATTCGGGATGAACCTTTGCGTTAAAAGCTTCCTGCAAGAACCACATACTCCTTACCCCCATCAAGACCAGCATGGCGGTTAATACTGAACTAAACCGGCATAATGCTGAACTAACACAATGTCATTATTCATCCAATTTACAAAATCCTGAACAAAAATAGTATAGTGGTTTGCACAGCTTGTATTATCCTCACAATTAACCCCTTGCACAACCGTGCACAACGCAGGGTGCACTTACGAACTCCTATCCTGTCTGCCATTTTGGGAATCAAACTGTACACAAAGGAATTGACTCCCAAAATGGCTGGAATGGTAGACGCGCTTTTTTGCGGAGGTGCGTTCCGCATTGCGCAACGGAATCAATACTGATCCTACCTATTGCAATACGCCATTCCTGCTTGATTGATAGGGCACGACATCCCCCCACCGCAGTTTCCTTCAACGTTTGTAGCCCTGTCAGCACATACATGTGTCAGAGGGTTGTAGCCTATGGTGTTACAGCAAGCCTGGGAGGGGGAGATTTTCTCTGCGCCACAGCATTGATCGTTGGCTGCCTGCTTGTCTTGGACTGTTGCATAAGGATGAGCCTGAGACAAAAGCAACAATGGTTATAAAAAACATTCATAAATACCCCAGACAGTTTCGCTATTCCTATTGATGGAGAGCACGTCACATGGAAGTGTTTAAACGGCTGATAAAGACACAGCTGGGGCTGTTTAAGACCGGCTGGCTTCGCGTGTTGGGCGCACGCTCATTTACGCCAATTTCTTTACGCGGAACGCATTACATAGCTATTAGTATACCCGCACGTAATCAACACACAAACCAATGCGCACAAAACAGAATTTTACAAAAGTTTTTGAAATGTACAAACTTTGAAAATTCGCTAAACAATTCAAACAGATTGTCTATAGGCCTACTTGTAATTTTTTTCCGCTTTTTAACAAAAGGGCATTTATGAATGGGAATAAAAGAGTAGGGACTCGTTCTTAAACGACCGTTTAAAACCTTGCAGGATCGTGGCTGTGCGATAAAGGCCCTCGCCTTTGGCTCGGGCCTTTATGGCACGGCCACGACCCTGCCAGTTTTAAACGGCCGTTTAAGAACTCGTCGCCACTCTTTTATTCCCTTAATAAGGTGGGTGCATTTACCAACAATACATCCCCTTTTTAAGTGAATAGTGGAGGTGGATTTTCCTTCCATGCGAATGATTTTTTCAATTCTGTACTTTGGAGAATTATAATGTAAGGCTCGGATTTTAATGCGCCATCAGAAAAGGTTTAAACATAGATGCATGTAAAAGTTTTTCGAAATCAGATTCTCTGAATTCAGTGGAGAAAGATTTTTCTTGATAACTCCACTAAAGTTCTCTCTGGAATGAAACTGTAATTTAAGTATGTCAAAGTCTACTACAGTTACACATGCCAAACCTTGTGCTAAACTATGTTTTTGTAAGGCCATATCTGCCACGATGGTTTCACAATTCTTTCCATTTATTTTTTGAAAATGTTTGAGGAGAATTGTTTTCAGATTATTTTGAGTTTGTACCTTCATAGTGCTAAATACTATTGCGAAACCTACCTTTGTATATCATATTATATTTATATTTATTACATTTTGTTTTGTTTATTAAAAATGCAAGCATAGCAGCCAAAAAGCCGAAATGCGGATGCATGACAAGGAATTAAAACATTACAATTTTAAAAATTCGCAAAACTACACAAGGAAACACATTAATAAATTTAAACACAAAACCGAGGAGCAGTGTAAAAGGAACTAAAAGACTTAAAAAATTTAAAAACTGGGCCAGCTAATAAGTTGTTAAGAAATCAGAAAACCAATGATAAAAAGAATAATATTTGTTGTTAAGCAGACTTGTTAATTTGGGAATACAGCTGTTGTTATATCTGCTGGCTCTACATTTGACACTGGTAAGCTGTTGGTATTTGTAAGGATGTGTTCTTAAATTTTGGAAAGTCTATTTAAAATTCCCGGAGACTACTGGAATTTAAAATGGACTTGCTCAAATTTAAGAAGAGCCATTAAAATCTCACTGACAGTGGAGAAAGATTAAGCTCATTGCAAATGTCAGAGTATGAATGGTCTCTGCAATAATTATGGTAATCACTCATTCTTAATGACCTCCTTTTGGAAACATATCAGTTACCTTGGTAATTCCATCCTCGGATGAGCAGCACAGCGTCACAGAGAGGTCAACGTACTCTACTCCACAGCAGACCTTGTTAGGTACAGGGTCATAGGTCATGGTGTCGTCGTTCTCTTCACAGCAAACCTTGTCAGAGCCGACTACGGCGGCGCCGCAACACTGGGCATTGAAGCCGTCTTGGAAATTATCTATCGAGAAAGAATGCAATTTAGAAGATCAGGCCATATCCGAATTAGTGGCTATGGCTTGAGTGGCTGCGGCTTGAGTGGCTGCCGCTGTGGCTTGAGTGGCTGCCGCTGTGGCTTGAGTGGCTGCTGCTGTTGCTGTGGCTTGAGTGGCTGCTGCTGTGGCTTGAGTGGCTGTGGCTTGAGTGGCTGTGGCTGCAGCTTGAGTGGCTGTGGCTTGAGTGGCTGTGGCTTAGCAACAGCCGCAGCTGTAGCCGCAACCGCCAATTTAAACATGGCTTGATAACCTGAGGCAAGCCAAAATACCAACTGGGTGTTATTTCATGGTGCTGCTGCCGCTTACCGACAAATTTATGCTTAAAGAAAGTTTAGCACTAAAGTACATGTAAGCATACTTCACAAGTCGGTAAGGATTGCTTACATGTGGGTGTAAGTATTTCCCATGGATATCTAATCATTCTACGCATATTCAAATAACATGGAAAATGAACTTAATCAAATTCGAGCTCTCTCACCAACTTAAAGAACCACTCCCAACACAAAGAAACTGAACATAAATTATCACCAGGCTGAACACATTACAAGCCATGTGAGTTATCTTATAATAAAAATAATAAAATGGGAGGCTAATCATCCTTACTCACAGCTGAGAAGCTAAATTGAGAAGGATGCGGCTACAACTTGGTCGGCTGCAGGCATGTAAAAGCGCCTTTGGCAGCCAGCCACATCGGCCAATCTATGACTCCAGGGCCTGGAGAAAAACCCTTGTAGCACAGCAGAGAATAAACCAAAAACTTTACTCACATATGGCCCTAGCCAGGAATCGAACCAGGGCCATAGTGGTGAGAGGTAAGCACACTAACCACAAAAATGTAAAAATCTTGCAAATTTGTTGTACCAGTTTGATGGTTTGTACAGAACCAAACATTCATAATAATATTTTCTCACAAAAAAACAAAAAAAACCAACCAAAACACACAAAGAAATAGTTATCTTGCAGACAAGAAACTGTGAAAGATAAAGTAAAGTACTAGGGATATACATCGACCTCTAAATGTTATTTGAATGATTTTACAGTAGCATGACGTATATTCCGGGTGGCTTATTTTGCAAAAATTACGGTAGGCAGAACTTCTGCTGCTTGTGCACGCACAGTTTGTATCAAGATTTACACTACACAACACACCTGTGAAATCATCACGTGGCAATTTTTGCTTTTTGAGAAGTAAAGAAATTTTGCATTTGAAAAAAATGAATCCTCCACAGATTGGAAAGTGAACCTTCCATTAGTTTTCTAAAGAAAATAGAAGATCTTAGACAAAATACTTCCAGGTGATTTTTAAACCATCAGAATAGCGGTTGCTAAACGTTTTACATTATGCAACTTGCTCCAGAGTAAACCAGCACTTTATCCCGTCTTTCAATTTGACATCATCTACAGCTCAGACAATTTCTAGCCCGGTTCAAACGTCACATGAATTGCAAAAGTGAAGCAAATTTTTCCTGTGTCACAATCGGAAAGCAGAGCGTCATAAAAAATTGCTTCGGATTTGCTTTCGCATGAAGTTTGAACCAAGCTTTACTAATCTATGTGACGAAACGAAACAAGTGGATAAAATCAAACAAGAAAAGAGTGTGCTAAAACACAACTAAACCCTGGAAAGTAGTTCAGCAACTGTGCATTTTTAAAGTGAGACCATTTAAAGGACGTGCACACGGTTACTAAATTTCATTCATAAATACCTGGGACAGTTTATTCATTCTGATTGGTCGAGAGGACATCACGTGGCCATGTTTAAACGTGTGATGTAAACATGGCTAGAAGTGTTTAAACACAGTTTGCACAACGCGGAACACACGTTCGGACATGATACGAGCCCTTCCATTTTGGGAGTCAAACTGACTGTACACAAGAATCATAGAGTTGACTCCCTTAATGGGTCTAGAAATTTAACGCAGAATCAAAGTGAGCTGCAAACGACCAAAGGGGCCTATTTGTTCTCAACTTTTTACACGTTTTTGTCTATGTTTTCAAGGGATAGATATTTATGAATGGGAATCAAAGTGTGTTGAATCGGTTTTAAACTAGTGGTTTAAACCCGCCGAGGCCTGGTTCTTGATAAGTTTACCTCGACTTCATCTCGGTAAAATTATCAAGAACCAGGCCTCGGCATGTTTAAACCACTAGTTTAAAACCTCTTCACCACACATTGATTCTCTTAATATTTCATGTTTGGTAATTTAGTAGACTCTAATTGGTTAATCAACATGACTATGTCTCCCAGACCAACCAACAAAGATAAATTTGGTGCACACAGACGCAAGGAAACCACGTCACTGCATACATCATGATACATACGACACGGTTGGCAACAGAGAGTGCACTGTTCTTTAAGGGGAATTTCACAGAGCTGCTTAGCAGATGTTACCACTGAGCAAGTTTAGGTAACTCTTGTTTAGCAGAAACTGTTTACCAGTCAAAATAACATGATGTATAGCATTCTTAACTGGTTCTCTTTGCTTAGCACAGAAAAATCTTGCTGAGCAGAAACAGTTTACCAGTCAAAATAACATGTGACGTATACTGTTTGTGACTGGTTCTCTGACATTTTTGTTTTGCTTAGCACATCAAAACTGTGCCTAGCAGAAACAGGTTACCAGCCAAAATACCAAGTAGTGTGTATTGTTTGCCACTGTGACTGGTTCACTGCTAATTTTGTGCTTAGCAGAAAAATGTGCTAAGCACCATTTTCTGCTAACAGCTTTATGAAATCAGGTTTAAGTCATAGTTCTTTGAATCCAAGTCATGTGATGAATTGGTAGAAAGATACTGCAAAACATTGGAGTAACTTACTAAAGGATTACAACAACAGTTGAAACTCGAGAGTTCTAGAACGGTCACACTAACATGAGGATTAATCAACCAGCAAACCAACAGGAAGTAAGAGGTGAAAGTTCAAGGGGGGAAAAAACGACCGGATGTAGGAAGGTCATAATGTGAATTACCATCAAATGCTACAAAGGTCATCTGGCAGCACAGCCCTTGTGTCTTGTCGAAGAAAGATCCTATAAAGTGGCAAAATCTCTCATAATATATCATGCAAGTGGGAGAAAATGTCAAAACTAAAAAGTGCAAAATATGTAGATTTCCCAAGATGCAGTCAGGGGAGTAGTGCGTGTATTAAGAGACATAACTGTAGTGGTGGTGGGGGCCATCCATGACTATGAAGTGGAAGAAGAATTTCTGCTTATGAAAGAGAAAAAAAACCCCACACAATTGTCTGTTGAGGGTGTGAGCCATTGCTGACAAAAAGCTCTAAAACTAGGATCGAAAAGTTAGGAGGTATCTTGAAATGATGTCATTTCCACCTTTTGAAAACCCCTGGAGTTATAGATTTCAAGGAGCTTCTGGGAATAGTATCCTCATCACTAGAGTCATAGATCAAAGAGCAGGATTCCTTTATACATGAAGAAAATAAAACCTATTTCTTTTCACCACAGCATGATGTTTAAAAAAGTCTGATTTCAGATAAAAGTTTGAAGTTCTCATCCCTGGTGTACTTTTCCTATGAAGTAATCATAAATGTTTTGATATTATGCAATTATTGGCTACAAAACTGAGTGACACTGGTGCGTGTGTTTTAAACATTTCGAGCATAGTTCCGCATACCTTGCAGAAATAACAATGAATGCTTCGAGATGCCCTCGGATGTGATGAAGCGCTTCAAACTGTTTATTTATTTTTATTTATAGTTGTAGAAATCATCTCATGGCTTTATGACCTAAACAAATGTTTTCAATTAAAAATGGGGGGGGGGACACCTAACAAAATAATGTTGAATTATTGGATCGTTTAAAAGTACTGGACACGTTTGGTAATTACTCAAAATATATATTAGCATAAAAACTTACTTGGTAACAAGCAACAGAGAGGTGTTGATAGTATAAAACATTTTGAGAAACGGCTCCCTCTGAAGTAATGTAGTTTTTGAGAAAGAGGTAATTTCTCACTAAAATATTTGAATCTGAAAAAGACTTCAGGCCTGAGAACATCATAAAAAAATCTGACACGTACCTGCGCAGCAAATCTGTGGCCCCGCCGTGTCGTAGGGTATGCCCCTGCAGCATGCATCACCGGCCCCCACAGCAACCCGGTCCTCATCGGGGTCAACACAACATATCTGACCAGCAGGCACGCTGACGTATTGACCACTGCAGCATTGGTAGTCCAGCTGGAATGAATGGAACTGACCGCCGCAGCAAACATCCGATGAGGACGACCGGGCAGGGAGGTAATTGGTCCCGCAGCACTCGTAATCGGGCTGTTGGTTGTGAAGTGCGCCCTCGCAGCAGACCTGTTGCGTCAATAATTTTACAAAATGATAATGGGGTACAGTTATAGTTATGGCGTCAAAATATTAAATTCTACTGGGATGAAATGAAATTCAGAATCAATGATGCCTTTTCTAGTTTAAGACACTGAATCATTGAATATTTACAAAACAGGCACAGCTAAGTTAAACTTTTTAAGGTTCTCCTTTTTTGTACAGTTTGAATAAGAAGGGTGTTTCTGAATGTGTATATAAGAGTATTGATAAGGTCTTAAACTATCCTTTAAGACCTTGTCACCACTCTTTTATAACCTTAATAATAATGATACAACGGGTCTTTTAACGCAAATGGAAGGTCCTTCACTGGAAGGTCCACATGAAATTAACTCGTCTTTCCACAAATCTAGTGACAAGTTTAAGAAATATTTGTCACTAATTTGATTTGATTTGAATCGGTTAATCAGGAAACATTCCATCGCAGCCAAGGGCGGAATTGCAAAATCTTTAACAATATGAAAAACAGATTATTAACAACTAGCAAATACAAAATCAATACATGAATGCAAATAAATAAATATGAGATGCAACAGCATGCTTACACAGAAAATTTGGAAAAAGAGGAGGGGATACTTTTTGTAGCGCTATGTTATGCATCGAACTTCAGTATACCTACAACTATTGCGTAGTGATCTTTGGTGGAAATCTGCTCGAGTTGGTGGAAGCCAGTTATGGAACTGGGAGGAAGGTGGACTTAACTCTCTGGCTAACTTTAAACACAGGCTTTCTCTACGGTTCTCAAGAGTAGTGAAGTTAAGTACATGGAGGGCGTGATCATAAGAATGGTGAGCAGGCTCAAGCATGAGGCGGCATGAGCGCTTCTGACTCCTCTCAAGTTGGTTCCTGTTTGATGAGTCAATACCAGAGTGCCATACAGGGGCTTAATACTCTAATGATGGTCTGACGTAGGAACAGAAGGTAATCTTCAAGTCATCAATAGGTAACTTGAATACTTTAAGGAATCGAAGCATATCGCTTGTGCGCTTGGTGATCTCATTAACAAAGAAACTCGTGACAGATAATTGTTTACCTGGCTGCCTGTATAACACTGTCCTCCACAGATGCTCTCGGTAATGCTACACTCAAGATAAGCACATGAGTCTCTGACTGGATTCGAACCCCCACTGTGGAATAATGAATAACGATGTTAAAGTACATGTACAAAGCTTGGAACAGGCATGATATTTGGAAAAAAGTTGGAAAATTTATTGAGTACAAGGGTTGACCTACATGCACGCTTGGTGAAGGCTCTAAGAGACTTTTCACAATTTTAAAGTTTTTTCCCAAAGGCCCCAAAAATTGGAAATCAGACTAAATTAGGGCGAATATCATGCCCGTTGGAATGATTGTTGAGGTGATTTCACAGATTTTGTAAAAAAATTGAAAGTTGTAAAACAACTCACTCTTCGATGCAAGGCAGGTAGTTCCTACGGAACAGTTCATACTGTATGATGATGCCATTGGGCTGGACTGGGGTCGCCCAATTCACATCGATGACCGAGGAGCCAAGTACGCGTAGGTTAGGGGGCGCTATGCTCGTAGGGGGCGCTTCAAGAGTTGTGGTCAAGGTGGCGTTACTGAGGAGGCAGTCGTACACTGTGCAGACTTCCACCTGAAATAAATCGTTCGAAAATGCCAATTAGTGACATAAACTGTCTTCTTAACTACGGGACAAAAGAAAAAGTAACCAAAACAAATATTCAACGTTAGCCAATGTGATTTCTTTTCTGCAAATGTATAACAAGAATAAAAAGGAATTTTTTTCAACAATCCCATGTTGCTGCAATGTTTTTCTCAATTTATTGTAATGAGAAGGTTGTGCATTCTAAAAATCCTCTTAGAACAATTCAAACGATTTTCAAACAATCCAGAACAAAGCACTTGAGCATATTGACTTCTGTAAAATTTAGAAAACAATTTGGGTCGGATAACATTAGTTCTCTTCCAATTCTGTAGAAAGACACTTGAAAAATATCAGCAATATTGCGAAACAACTCAACTTGTAAGTTTGATTTTCAAACTACTTGCCATATAAAAAAACTGACAAAAAAACTTGTCCTCCAACATTAAATGTTTCAAAGGTATTTTACAGGATTGGTAGAGTTGACAAAATAGTCTCAGACAGTGTTTTGAACATCCATATACATGAAACAAATAATAATTTGGGCTTATTCCGTTGTGTAAGTCAGGAGAAAATAGTGAAAACAATGCACAATTTTCAGCATGTAAACCCATTGTCCTTAATTTTGGTTGTAACAACCAAAATCAGTTGACTGCAATTTTTTTAGGTTTCAGAAACACTTTTCTTGAATATGACTTCTTTTTAGAGGGACATAATTCACAGACAAATTTTTTCTAGTATAAACTTCATAATCAGTAAGCTTAAGACACAATTAAAAAATGATGTTTTTTATCCAATCCTGTATAATACCTTTGGAGAAAGTTCCGCAAGAAAGTAAGCATACCTCACAAGTCAGTAAGGATTGCTTACGTGTGGATGGAAGTATTTTGCATGCGTAGCTAATCATCCTATTTGTACTCAAATAACATGGACAAATGAACTAAATGAAATTTGAGATGTCAGTCTCTATTTCATTATTTATTTTTATCCTTACCAATCCTGTATAACACCTTTAACCCTTAAGAGACCATAGCAGCCACAAGCAGCTTGTACCAAAATGCCCATAGCAGCCGCAAACGACCGCAAGGTTTGACCTACTTCCATTCACATAAAGAGGTCAAAGTAAAGGTCAAGTCCATAATAATATGAAATTTTCCGATGTAGTATGTTAAGATAGTATCCCAATTTCTAAACACAAAACTAAATTTTCTGTTTCATGTTATTTCTGTTGACATTTTTACTGACAAATTTTGATTAAATAAATTAACATTATTATCGATGTCTGGGCGTTTTGTGATGATTATACAGAAATGGATGGTCTCTAAAGGGTTAAACTACTTCTTGAAAAACACATAAAAAAACCAACCTGTATTGCATAGATGGTATACGGCTGTAGGTTGGGTAGAATATGAGAGAAAGTTGACGACGGTAGAGTGGCCACAACAACATCATCTAGATACACAGTGTATCTAAGTATGTCACCATTGGGCTGGCTTGGCTCCTGCCAGGATACTTGCAATGCAGAGGGGCTCAAGATGTAAATACTCGGGGCAAAGAAACCTTCAGGAGCTGTGAACAGAATCAAGATTAGAAAATGGAATCTGTCTTCAAATCAATCGATTGGGTTTGACACATCCTTAACCAGAAAGAATTATGAAATAAATATCTTAACCTTCGCTGAAGCCATTGGACTAGTGACAACATGCCGTTTGTAAACAATTTTGTTTGATTGTAGTGATCCAGTGATCTAATTTAATAATAATATAATAATAACAAGTTCTTATATAGCGCATTTTACAATAAACGTCTCAATGCACTTTACATTAGTGCCCTGGTCATTGGGCCAATAACATTCCTTTTAACCTTTCTCAGCTCCCTGGGGAGTATACAGCCCTGGGCAACCGTGGCGATCCGAAGGCTTTTTCAAACACAATATCAACCTCTACCCTCGCAGGTACCCATTTATACCCCTGGGTGAAGAGAAGCAATTATAGTTAAGTGTCTTGCTCAAGGACACCAGTGCCATGACCGGGATTCGAACCCACAACCTGAAGACTAACCACCAAAACTTGAATTCGATGCTATTAACCGCTCGGCCACGACACCCTACCTAATTTGGCTTTGTGATATAACTCATTGCTAATTGCAGCTGGTCAGCGAATATTAAAAGTGTAATGTTTATTAGCGCATACGTTTGATGTTTTTCAACATTTTTGTATATACACAGGCTGATCAGATTTTCAGGTACGTAAGAGTTGACATGAAATCTTGAAGTCCGTTACTTACCGCCATCTTTGGTCTCCGCATAGGCCAGATTACTAGATACATTGTAAGCGCCATTGGAGATTAGCACCCTGAACTCATACAGTGTGTTTGGCATGAGCAGTCCGATGGTGGTGCTGTCTACCCCCGGGGGATGGGTGTTCACAGTTCGAATCCCTGGGGTGGAGCTTGCGCCGTATTCAATGAAGTAGTTGACAACGTCGCCTCGTAGTTCTTGCAGTGCTGGAAATTTGAAAAGATAAAACCATGTTGAGGGAGAAGAATATCTCAAAATAAGGGAACTAACTCTCACTGACACACATAGCTACAAATTGTCCATTGTGTGAATCACCCATTAAAAGTAGACTCGAGTTTGCCTATGACAAACTCGGGTTGGTACTCACCGGTTTGGGAAAGGGAAGTTTTCAACATGATCTTTCTTATCTGATCAAAAGTTCATGAGGCGTTAACATGTGGTATAGGGTGATACTGCCTGTGAGTTTACTGACACAAATATCTACAAAATTTCACAGGTTCTTGTTTATGTGAAGTATTTGGAAAAAGTCTTAAATATTATTATTAAAGCCACTTTGAATCATAACAATCTACCAAATATATCTTGAGAAATCGAACAAGAAAAGTAGGACTTTCTCTCTGCTCTTCAACATTTCGGTTATTTGACACCAGCAGTATAGGCTTGTGGGTCAGGATCACTGGTCTCAGGGGAAGTGGGTTCCAGGGTGAATGTTTATATTACAACCACTTTACTGGTATCAACTGAAGAGTCACAGTGAAACAGGTGAGTAGAATTCAGAGATTTTGGTTAATGGGAAATTCACGTAATGCTTCACAGAGAAAAATTAGGAGAAATTTAGAGTGACGTACTTGGTGTTATCCAGGTGAGCAAAACTGTCACATGATCTACAGCATCTGCGGAGATGAACGCACCGATAGACGGTCGACCGGCCAGTGTGGTGACCTCCTCACTGGGGTCTGAGGTCAAGGGGCCGATGTCGTTGGAGACTGTGGTGCGGTACTGGTAGGTGGTGTAGGTCGTCAGCCCGAGATCGGCGAAGGATGTGTCGTCACCGCTGTAGATGAGCTGCCAGAACCCTATGCCTGTTGCCGTGCCTGAGGAGGTGCAGAAACAGTGAGATTATATAGCTCATATTTAAATTCATATTTAAAATATTGAGATTCATATGTAAATTGCTTTGTTAAAGGCACTGTACACGTTTGGTAATTACTCAAAATATATATTAGCATAAAAACTGACTTGGTAACGAGCAACAGGGAGCTGTTGATAGTATAAAACATTGTAGGAAACGACTCCCTCTGAAGTAACGTAGTTTTTGAGAAAGAGGTAATATCTCACTAAAATAATAAAAACTTCTTGCAAAAAGTTTTTATTCTTATCTGAAAGCACACAAATTTGTACAACAAGGGTGTTTTTTCTTTCATCATTTTCTTGCAACTTTGATGACCAATTGGGCCCAAATTTTCACAGGCTTGTTATTTTATGCATATGTTGGGATACACCAAGTGAGAACACTGGTCTTTGACAATTACCAAACATGTATGATGCCTTTAAAGGTATTATGCAAGATTGGTGGAGCGGACAAAATAGTCGCAGACAGTGTTCATGTTTTGTGTACAGTAAAGTTAAGTCTGTCCCGAGCCAATATGGCTCATCAGGCCGGTGTTTATACCCGGTTTCCTTGGCATTAAACAACTGGGAATATTTATATTCCCCCTGGACAGGATGCCAGTCCATCACAGGTTACTCCCCAGCTCTCGCCAGTACCCATTTGTACTCCTGGGTGAAGAGAAGCAATAATGTTTAAGTGTCTTGCTTAAGGACACAAGTGTCACGACCGGGACTCGAACCCACACTCTGCCGATCAAAAACACCAGAGCCTGAGTCCGGTGCTCTTATCCGCTCGGCCATGATACATGTTTTGTGTGATCAACCATATACATGAATGACAAACCTGTGAAGATTTGGGCTTAATCTGTTGTGTGAGTCAGGAGAAAATAGAGAAAAACCATGCACAATTTTCAGCATGGCAATAATAACAAATCTACTCCGCGGTAGTAGAATTAAGCAAGACAGTTCTCTAAGAACAAACTCTAGCTGGCAAGTAGATACACACATGGTGTTACCGCAAACCAAATATATTGATACCTCACCATGCAATGCCTCAAATCCTATATGGTAATAATAATAAAATAAAATAATAACTGTATTTATAAAGCGCCAAATTGCCAAAGGATACAAGGCGCTGAAGAAAAAAAGACAGTACAAAGACGCTGTCGACCAGCTACAGACTAGGGGAAAAGATGGGTCTTGAGAGCCAGTTTGAAGGCTGAGACACTGTTGGAGTTTCTGGTTTCCTGTCACCTGCAAGTTTATGTGTTTTGTGGATTGCGAGGGATTTACCGTCTGATGAGCGAAGGGAATAAGAACAGGTCTGGAGTGGAAGGAGAGCAGTACCTACCTGGCTGCAGGGGTTGTCTTAACTTCATCCTGTGCAACTCATATCTGATATTTGGACCATTCGGCTTGGTGGGCATGCTCCAGGTGACTGAGATGTACGTCTGGGTGATAGGGTCACCTCTCGGGGCCCCTTGACCCTCAGGGAAGTACGGATCCGTTTGGGCTGGGGTGCCACTGCTCTCCGTACAGCCACCGATGGTACATGCCTCTAGGGTAACTAGTTGTGAGAAGAGAACATGTATGTTAAATAGTTCATAGTTCTATGGTAACTGTCTGTGAGAAAAGAACATGTATGTAAGATGGTTCATAGTTCTATGGTAACTGCTTGTGACTTATGAGACAAGATTTGTCTAGCACAGTCAAAATACGAAGGAAGCTATTTCATTGAGCCCCAGTATTGTTTATCTCTCTTCTTGACTACTGTATTTTGTCAAACAATCGTTGGTAACATAGATGAGTCTTGGGTACCCACTGCTAATTACAGAATTCCAACTGGCCTCTTGACACCAGGCAGAAATGCGGGGGGTCATGGGTTTGAATCCCACCTGAGTACTATGCCTGTGGATTTGTTTTCAACAGGACTCTGGATAGCAGTAAGCATACAGTACTAACCGCACCTTGGTGTACGGGTAAAACACAATCATTACCAGCTTTTGTTACATTAGAATGGCAGGGCTGCCAACACATGCATCATGCATCTCCTGAACTCTGGAATTTACTCCCCAACAATATAAAAGAAAGCTCCTCTCTAGAAAAGTTTTAGACTTTTTTGAAGACATATCTTTTTGCGAAATAACTTATATTTTTCATTGTATGCATTTTGTGGTTCTTTCTGTATTTTCTGTAATTTTTGTATTTGTATTTTGTATTCTACAGTCCTGGTTTTCTCTCGACTTTCCAGAAGCGCTTTGAGATTTCACTGTAGTTTTGCGCTATATAAAAAATGTTTATTATTATTATTATGCAATCAGGGAGATTTCGTACAAAAATCAAGGAGATTTTTAGAGTTAGATTCAACATAACAGGGAAAAAGTTTCCATAATGAGGGAAATTTTCAAATTTGTTGATCAAAACATGGAAAGATTGCTTTATTTTCAGGGAACTTTCTGCAGAATCAGGAAGAGTTGGCAGCTCTAAAATGGATTGTGAAAACAATGATTTCTTCCTTGTTATCAATCTAAACATACAAAACTTACCAAGATAGTTAGTGTAGGGAACCAGACCACTGACTATTTTACTTGTCGTGTTGGTGTCGCCAATATACACTCTTGGCTGCGGCATCCGTATGGTGTAGCTAATGATTTCCCCATTGCTAAAGGCTGGCGGCTGCCATGTAACAAGCATCGACTCGTGGTCTAGGCTGGTTACAATAGGTGCATTTACTCCCCCTGGAGCTGTGAATAAATTCAAAGATAATGATGATGAATAAAAAGTATTGCTGATCAATTTTTATTTGAAATATGATTTTAAAATGAGTTATTTGGCTATTGAGGACTACAGGACGCATTTAAAGAGGAAGGGAAATGTCAAATTCATATTTGTGATGTACTCATTTTTCAATAGATAGAGTCCTCATGTGAGTGGGGAAAAACTTACAAGTCTCTAACCTCACATTAAAATGGTGTAAATTGCCATTGCATTCGATACCCTTCCAGTGCAAAGTTTGTCAACATCCAAAACATCCGATGACATCTTTCTGAGAAAAATGGGTCAGTACATTTTTGTACAGGTTCATTCCTGACTTTTCCACAATTCCAACAATACCACTTACCAGCTGAAAGGGTCGTGACCTCTTGCCACCCACTGGATGACCATCCGACACCGTTCCGGACTCGTACTCTATACTCAAACACAGTGAACGGTGTGATGGACGGTGACTGGTCCAGATAAACCAACGGGCTGTCCGCGCCAACGGATACCACTGTGGTGACTGCAGAGAGACCCTTTTTGCGTCTTTGTATCTCATACCCAGTCAAGACTCCACTAGGTGAGTCTGGTGGGGACCAACTGATGAGGACTGAGGTTGGGGTCTCTGGGCGGAGGGAGGGAGGGTCAAGGCCGGAAGGAGCTGTGGGAAAACAATACCAAAAAGGCAGAGATGTTATAAGAGGATTACTCATTCGAAAAAAACACCACAAAACTCCAGTAATAGGCAGCCATTTCAACCCCAGCAGATTCTTTCTCATTTCTGCTTGTGCTGAAACGTCAGACCATCATCATCTGTATGCGTTGAAAGTGAGAAATGTTACCGTTTCAAGTGGACACAATGATGTTATTCTCTTTCTGAATAATTCTTCTCAAACTTGTGGGAAAGAATTGCTCCATTGTTTAAAAGTACACACAAGGCATGTGCATTTGGTGCTTAAAATGTGACATGGTGTTCCCCCTCCCACTGTGTCTTCATTGTGTTCTCGGAATCTCAGGAACTCTTCAGAGGAATTTCAGGGGGATGGAGGGGGGTTACTTATGTGAAAGGGAAAAGTATAGGAACATTTTATTTTTATTTGGGGATGGGGGGGGGGGGTTCTCTCTGCCACATATCGGGCATGGTATTTGCCCTTTGCACGGATGAAAGTGTCATTACATTACCGTGACAATACAGAGTTATATAATGCTTCTATTCACTGCTGTCCCCAAGTCGAGGCTCTACACAAAAATGGCTGACTGTGCAAAGGGAGAATACTACAAGGACTGGTGCATCAGCCGACTGGTACTTCACTTTCTACACCCATCTACAACTTTGTGACATAACGTATGTGAGTTTAATCAAGAATTGAGGTACTGACTTGCTTGTGGTGTAGTGTAGGTCAGGGAATGAACGCTGCTTGTGCATCCAGCACTGTTACACATCTCTACATGGAAGTTATACTGGGTGTACGGCATCAGGCCATCGGCAAGGAACTCTGTTGCATTGCCGGCCAACTGAAGAAAAAACAAAGGAAAATTCAGGTTATATTAATTAGAATTAGGCAATAGCAGTGCGAGGAGCTGGTTTTCACTGTGTGGTATTGATCGCATCATGCAGTGAAGACCGGCTTCTCACACTGTTATTTCATATTTAAAAAATACCTTCAACAAAAAACGGAAAAACTATGAGAATTTGTGATTTTTCTTTCAAGGATCCTTTTAGAATTGATCTATTTATGTTCAAGGGCAATTCTTTAGGCTGTTCAATTTTTGCGTGAAAACTAATCTCTTCTACATAATTAACTATTCATGCATATTTTCAAGAACCAGACTTTGAGCTTTGAAAATGTACAGCACCATAAATAGAAATAATTTGGTTGGTGGTCCGCTTTATGCCTTGCATTAAGTTGGTTTCATGTGCATACCAGCTACCTTAAATGTATACATTGTCCGCACATTCATGCATAGGCGTGGTAAGTGCGTGTAAGCGACACTATCTCACCTTGCAAAAATAACAAAAAAACAATGCGCGCACAATACCTTCACTGCAATTTAACTCCCAAAGTGTACCCATGTGTGACGACAGTGCATTATTATTATTAAATACATCGTAAGACTTAAACCAGTCTCTACTTACATTCTCTCGGAGCTGGTTATTCTGGTACAATCTGACTCTGATAATGACACTATTTGGTTTAAAATACAGCATTAGACTTAAACCAGTCTATTTCTCAGGCTACTTACAATCTCTCGAAGCTGGTTATTCTGGTACAGTCTGACTCTGAATATGATACCATTTGGTTTAAATACATCGTTAGACTTACACCAGTCTCTACTTACAATCTCTCGAAGCTGGTTGTTCTGGTACAGTCTGACTCTGAATATGATACCATTTGGTTTAAATACATCGTTAGACTTAAACCAGTCTCTACTTACAATCTCTCGGAGCTGGTTATTCTGGTACAATCTGAGTATGACACCATTTGGTTTAAAATACATAGTTAGACTTAAACCAGTCTGTACTTACAATCTCTCGGAGCTGGTTATTCTGGTACAGTCTGACTCTGATTATGATACCATTAGGTTCTTCTGGCTGCTCCCATGTTACATACATGCTGTATGCATCCAAGGTGGTCGCCATTGGTGGATCAATAGAGCCAGGCACTGTGGGCAAAATCAGGTTGGTCAACATTGATTGAATTCACTGCTAATACAGTCAACTCATTTGGTGCTCGGTATGTGGCATGGTGTAACCCCCTCTCTCCCATTATGATTTCATTGTTTTCTGGGAATCCTTTAGATGTTGTTGTTGGTTTTTGATTTTTTTTTTTTTTGGGTGGGGAGATACTTCAAGAATGGAAGTGTGTGTTAGAGTATAGTAACAATTATTATTATTATTCTCCTGAAGATGATCAGAGCATACTGATCGAAACGTTGAGTTGTTAACCACCGGTTCTGTTCAGAACCAACTCTACTCAAAAGAGATATTCACATGGTGTTGCCGCAAACCTCTCTTAGTTATTATTATTATTATTATTATAAAAAATTTGGGGCGGTATAAATCAACTTTTGTTAGTACGAGGTCTGCGAAACTGGCATAGTTTTCTCATATCATTGTAACCTCATAGCATTATTTGAGGCAAATACATAAGGCATTACTGCATTCATTTTATCGAGGGCAATCAGATTGTTCCATCTACTTTTGGACTAATTCGCAATAGGGTGTGTACAAACCGATGAAGAAGATCCCCAAGTCTGTGATCGAAGGTTAATGTCGGGGATAAACAGTAAGAGGTCGCTATTTCAGTCAATACTGTTTTGACGGAAACCACGATCACAGAATTGGAACCAAGTCTAGAACACATGCTGAAAGAGTACAATTTTTTAAAAGCTGATGGAGCCTAAGACGGAGGCCAAAGCCGCAGCTGCAGAGAGCCAGAGCCAAAGCCAGAGCCATGGTTTTAGAAGGACCATAACTACTAGTATCTTCCTTACCAGCTTCCATTGTTAATGCAGCTGTCCAATCGCTCTCTGACTCTCCATAGTTGTTGCTTGCTATCACTCTGAACTCATACTCAGTGTAGGCTTTCAGATCCGATTTGATGTAGTTGTTAACACTCACAGTGGCACTGAACAGACTGAAAACAAAGACGGTACAAGAACACAGTAAAATTAACCCGCAGAACAGAAATGACAAATCCACTCCAAAACTTGCTCAAAGTTTTCAGCGTTGCTTATATTTTGAAAGGTATTGTATACGTTTGGTAATTGGAACCCACTGTTTGTTTCAATCCTATATGGTTGTAGATATATACCATAAAACTAACTTGTGAAAATTTCATTTCAAAAGGTGGTAGCGTTTTCGAGATATTGCTGAAAATCTTGAGATTATGTCCGAGCAGGAAGAATAATCTGCAATTGGAATACACAATCTGAGAAACATTACTGCAGTAACGCTTCTCAGATGTGATTTTTATGGATGAAAAGTGATATCTTTATCCATAACCGCAGTACTTTGAGTTGAAAAGTTTGTCAAAATGCATTATACTATCCAAAGCTGCTGTACTTCTTACTAAGTAAGTTATATCACCATTAATTTTCAGAGTCATTACCAAACGTATACAGACCCTTTAGTAAAAGAAATTATTCCGAGAAAAAAACAACGGTGAAATGGGGTTTTCCCTATTTAGGGTTTTCCACCCACTTAAGCTGACATTTCTTCATCATCTTCTCTACACAGATATCTTCACGCCAACAGGTCAGTGCTAGCCACTTTTGAGGATCCCTCGCGATTCACCAGTAAAATATAATTATAGCAATAAAATAGTAATTTGAAAATAAAAACAACTTACTCCTCCTGAAGACCTGGTTGGAGAGAAGGTCTGAACTGGAGTTGAAACCTGGCTTCACCGGGGGCGTTGTTCCTGGCAGGGTTTTGCCACTGTGCTCGGATGGTTGTTGATGATAGGGTGACGAGGGTGGGTGGAAATACACCATCTGGACCTGGAGATTTAATCCCGACAAACATTCATGCTTAAACAGCTACTTGAGCAAAACATTTTTAACGGGACAGCAATTTTAACTAGTTTATAATGGGTTTTTTATCATTTAATTGTAATTTTGATAATTTGAGACGTCTCAATTTTTTGTAATTATCGATCAAAAAATTAGGCCCCTATCTCAAGGTTTTGAAAAAATAGCTACACTTCTGCTTTTGACGGCGTGCATCAAAATGACAATACTTTGACGTCATTTGTGGGAGGTTGCTTTGTTATACCTCCATATTGCAGCAAAGCGGCTATACAAACGGAGCTCCCACAAATGACGTAACAAGAGTGATGACATAACAGGGCTTTTCGCGAATCTTTCTGGAAAGCACAGGAGAAGGGTGTTCAAAATGATTGTTTTCCTTACAATTACAATCTGTTTAATCCCATGTGAACTCAATTTCCATATTGATTGAAAACATTTTAAATGAATTTCAGCAAAGATCACTTGTTGCCATTTTCGTTCAAGCTGGTCTTTAAAGTGGACAAAAAGTCTCTGATTGGATTTGAAATTGATTAATTTGTTGTCCATTTAATTATTTATCCGATGAATTCCACAAGGTAAAAATTGGTTGGTTGTAGAAGTTAATTTTCAGCGACTTGTTTAGGCATGTTTTGATTCTGCTGTGGAATTTTGGGAGAGTTTCTTCTTTGCAAAAATCAAACTGCTCATTATTTTAACTCTAGCAAACTCATCATTTTTTTGCTTTATATATTTTTCAAGGTTGAACAAAGACATTTTTGGTGATTGACAAAAAAGGGAGACCGCCAACATAGGGCTTAGATAAGCCCATTTGGTAGAGTGCCTGCACAACAATCCGCAGAACATTGGTTCAAATCCCACTCTAGTCAATTTGTCTTTGTTCAACCCCAAATTATTTAAAATTTACCAAGTCAGTTTCCCTTGTGGTTTATTACTTATATATTTTATTTTCCTTCACCGTTCCGAAGAAAAAATTACAACCTTTTATTTTGACAAGAAATCTTCTCAAAAACACAAAAATTACAGAACGGAGAAAGACTTACTTCCATTTGGCATGACGACACTCTGCTGGTTACTGAGTAGGCTTCCCTGTGTGTTATAACCAAGAACCTGCACCGTGTATGATGAGTCCGGGATCAGACCAGAGATCGCCACTAGTACATTAGCATCAGTGGTGTTCAGCAATGTTCTGGTTTGGGATATGGTGTTGTAATTTCCCATTTCTACAAAGGAAAAAAATAGAGACATGTAAAAAGCAGAAGGTTCAGTGATTGTGAAGTCTTTATTTCAAGACAGTGCAGAATCCCATTTGATGGAAGAAATTTGCCAATAGACTGTACAAGTCTCGCGCATATTCAAACTTCCGGGACCATTGTGGTCCCAACCATATGGAGTTTTACGTGGGCGGGATTTTGTTTTGTCAATTATTTTCGTTTAGTTTAACGCAGTTTATGGCCATGAAAATTATATATGATGTTGGGAATGCAATACTAAGTGATAAACAATATGAAAGAATGCTGCCCAACTGACGGTCATGTTGTCATTAAACCTATGTGATAGACGAACATATCGGGCATGATTGGCAAATGGGGTTTCTAACAATAAGCATCCTCGTCCCAAGTTTGAATTTTGTTTTAATGTTAATTTGAACAAATTATTTGTATAATACAAAAATTGAAAGTGTATTTATAAAAAATTGCTATGGGTATTTATTATATTCAAGAATGTTGTTAGGTAACCAGCCAAAATATTATGAATTGCAATGTATATTGCTTTTGACTGGTTGATCCAATTGATATCTGCTACATGTGTTGGGCCCAAAATTCGTAAAGCTCCTAAGAAGAAAATGGTGCTCAGAAACATTTTTCTGCTAAGCAGAAATTAGCAGGGAACCAGTCATGAAATGTATATATCACATGGCATTTTGGGTGGAAACCAGTTTCTGCTAAGCGACATACCTGGTGACACGTAGAACATCCCAGTGAACAACACCTCATACTGTAACCTCCCATTGGGGTTACTCGGCGCAGTCCAGCGTGCCGAAACCGTGCGTGCATTGGTCACAAACGCGCTCAACATAATGCTGCCCTCTGGCGGCGCCTCGGCAGTACGTGCCGAGCTCTCAGGCCCATAGGAGCAGCCTTTTGAGGTGCAGGCTTCGAGGCGGAATAGGTGGAGGCTGTAGGGTGTGAGACCAGTGACTTGGTACGATGTATTGAGGTTGGATTGGACTACGGAGCCATCTTGGATGAGTGAATACCTTGTGATGACACCTAGGATTGGGTCAGAAGAGAAGGCATAGAAAATAATGTTAATAAAATTTGCTATAATTTACTTAATCCATTATTAACAATTTAACAAATTACTTTCTATAACTCTAATATTAAAAGCAATGACAATTGGAATCGCTTCACATCAATTGTACCAAAGTTAAACTTAAGATGTTCAAATTTGTTTTCTTTGTCCAACCCAAAATGTATTAAAATGTACCCAAGTCAGTTTCCCTTGTGGTTAATTACTTTTTATTTGAAACAAAAAGTTGCATCCCCTAAGGTGATCCCTCTTCTGCCGCTTCCCAGGTTGGGTGTGATCCCTGGTTAAACGGCAGTTACAGGTTGATTGGTTTCTGACTGGCACCCCAAACCAAGATATTGACAAAATAGGGAGGCCCCCAACATAGGGCTAGATAGCTCACTTGGTAGAGCGCCGACAAGTTAATCCGGAAAATGCAGGTTCAAATCCCATCCTAGTAAATTTGTCTTTGTTCAACCCAAAATTAATTAAAATTTACCTAGTCAGTTTCCCTTTTGGTTCATTACTTTTATGAATGGGTTTTGAGGCATTGCATGGTGAGGTATAAATGTATATTCGGTTTCTGGTAACACCATGTGTATATCTACTTTGCTGTGTAGATTTTGTTCTTTGAGAACTTGTCTTGCTATTTATTCTACTGCCGCGGAGTAGATTTCAGAATTCAGGAGACTATTTAGTTCTGAAAAGAAACGTCCTGCTATTTCAGATAAGTTTATAAAACAATCATAAATTTGTGGCTGGTAAAGTGGTTTTGACAAATAACGAATTCAGGCTTAAGTTTGTAATACTGCTCTACGTACCGTTAGGTTCTTCAGGTTCAGTCCAGAATACAGAGAGCTGATAAGGGCTGATGACCACAACAGAGGGTGCAGGTACACCTTCCGGAATGCTTTCTTCTGTATGGGCAGTGGCTGGTGCACTGTTGGTACAACCTCCCCCCGTGCAAGCCTACATGAGAAGAAGTTGTAAAACACATGATTTTAAAACATTTTCCTCTTCTGTTTTTTGTTGTTATGGTGGAGGATTCTTTATTTGTTTGTTTTTATTTGACTTCTTTAAAATAAAAGACGAACTTTCAAAGAAACTTCTTTATTTAAGAAGGTCGTTGCCATAAAGGTAGGGTCATCGTTTGCTTTTCGTCAAAGTAATGCTGATTTATAGGCAAAATTTTCGAGAAAGATACGATAAAAATCACCTGTGAAAATTTCAGTTGAATACAGCGTCTACTTATTGAGAAAACAGCAAAACAAAAATCACTGTATTTTCATCAAGAATGTTGAATCCATCCATGTTTAGCAAGGTGACAGCGGATACCAACCGCATCTCTGGCCATATTTAGGGCAGCATTCAAACAGACACCATGGAAATTTCCAAAAGTCGTCTGCAGGCGATCTTTGGAGATTTAAA
Source organism: Plazaster borealis (assembly GCA_021014325.1). NCBI lineage: Eukaryota > Metazoa > Echinodermata > Asteroidea > Forcipulatida > Labidiasteridae > Plazaster > Plazaster borealis. Next base: position 38,041,860 of record CM037472.1, read on the forward strand.
TTTCTCTACGTACTTTTATTGATTTCTAATCAACGGGGGCAACCTCAGGTGAAATAATTTCGCAGGATGTTTACTTCCATTACCATCTTGATAACAAGTAGTCTTTTGTATATTTGGCTTGCAGTAACACCATGTTTATATCTACTTTGCTGTATAGATTTTTGTTCTTTGAAAACTTGTCTTGCTATGTATTCTACTGCCGCGGAGTAGATTTCAGAATCCGGGAGACTATTCTACTGCTGCAAAGTAGATTTTCGGAATTCAGGAGACTATCAAGTTCTGAAAAGAACTGTCCTGTTTCTGAACTACAACCTGGGCGGAAGGTAGGAAATCGCTCGGGACTACTACTTTCGCTCAGGGGGACTTCTCGTTATTAAGTTCACTGCTGCGGAGTGAGTTATTAATTGGTCTCAACGCTTTGACTAGCTTGCTCTAGTCATTGTCTTTTGGATAAACATTACACAATTTCTTATTGGGGTCATTACCAAAGTATAACCCTACCTTTAACACTTGTTCTTTCCGAACTCCACCTGCTAAGAAAAGTTTCCATCAGCACTTTTACTTTCTACTTACGCTAAGCGTTACAAGGTACATAGTTCCTGCCATCAATTCCGAGAGAATGTGACTCCTGATCAGCACACTGGAATTATAAATGACTTCACCAACGTCTCCAGACTCAACGGAGCGATAGAGGAGGTATCTCTCCAAGCGACCATTCAGTTGTGGTGGCTGGACCCAGCTGGCTTCGATGGAAGTGGGCCCCCGGACGAGGAGGGTAGGCGGGGCTACAAAGGTCGGAGGGCGCTGGGCTGTGGTAATGCTGACCTCCGGGCTGTCTGTGCAGCCAACTGCTGTACAGGCTGGTAAAATAATATGATACATAGAATAATTAATAATGACAATAATGTTAAAGTGGAATAGACTCTCCCGGTACGAATGTCCTTTTTAAAATCTCAAGACATTTCATATGGGCTTCTGTTGAATGTTTGGAGCCAGTCTATTTTATTAAGCAGGATATGACACCACACCATATAAATAAAATTCAGAGAATGCTGTGTGTATTTAACTGTGCGTATCTGCTTTGCGGCATTCATGCATGCCAACATTTTAGCTGTATGGCAAACTTTAGCTTTCCCATTGGCTGATCTGGATAACTTTGCCATACAGGCATATCACATGGTCTTGATACTCTATGTCCACAGCTGACATAGAGGGCGTGCACAGCAGACACAGAAGACAATTGAGCTCAGCATTTTCTGTGTTCTATTTCTACATTGACACTCTATGTCCACAGTTGACATAGAGGGCGTGCACAGCAGACACAGATGACAATTGAGCTCAGCATTCTCTGTGTTCTATTTCTATATTAATACTCTATGTCCACAGCTGACATAGAGGGCGTGCACAGCAGACACAGAAGACAATTGAGCTCAGCATTTTCTTTGTTCTATTTCTACATTGACACTCTATGTCCACAGTTGACATAGAGGGCGTGCACAGCAGACACAGATGACAATTGAGCTCAGCATTCTCTGTGTTCTATTTCTATATTGATACTCTATGTCCACAGTTGACATAGAGGGCGTGCACAGCAGACACAGATGACAATTGAGCTCAGCATTCTCTGTGTTCTATTTCTATATTGATACTCTATGTCTACAGTTGACATAGAGGGCGTGCACAGCAGACACAGATGACAATTGAGCTCAGCATTCTCTGTGTTCTATTTCTATATTGATACTCTATGTCCACAGCTGACATAGAGGGCGTGCACAGCAGACACAGATGACAATTGAGCTCAGCATTCTTTGTGTTCTATTTCTATATTGATACTCTATGTCCACAGCTGACATAGAGGGCGTGCACAGCAGACACAGATGACAATAGAGCTTAGCATTCTCTGCGTTCTATTTCTATATAAGCCAGTCGATTAGGTCACAATCATCTGTGGGTCGATTTAAACGCGCCTATAAAAGAGCTCTCCTCTCCCAGTATTTGACATAGTTTGCCTTCTCACTCCCATTTTACTATTGCTTAGTTGTCAGCAAACGCTTTTTTATTATTACTTGATTTCTTATAATTTTTGTTATTATTGGTATTATTATTGTTGTGCAACTATTATTCTCATCATTGTTGTCTTCATCATGTCAGTCTTGTTCTAATTGTCTGTCCGTCCGTTCTTGTCCCCGTTTATTGTCTGTCCCCAGGCATCCCTACATAAGCCTCGGCTTCCAGATGATGCCTCCATACTCTATTTATTTATTTTACTCTGCCTCATTAAATAGCTTTGTGTATTGGTTATTCCTTTATAAAAACAAATTGTTTGTACTCTGTTTTCATGAAGTATGGAAATAAATATAAGTTTGAATGAATTTTGAATGAATATTGATACTCTTTGTCCACAGCTGACATAGAGGGCGCGCACATCAGACACAGATGGCATTTGCACTCAGCATTCTCCGTGTTCGATTCACAAATATGACCATGACTAAAGTCACCTGTGATCTTGAATGTGTATGCGGTATACACCTGGAGACCAGACTCTGTGTGGATACGCTGTAAACCAGTGTAGATTTGTATATCATTCATAATGAGGTAGTAGCTGGTAATGACGCCGTTGGGTCGATCCGGTAGTGGCCATGTCAATGTCATTATGCTGGCGGTGATGACCGTAGCTTCCGGTGGAACCACACCTGAAGGAGCTGGAGATGACAATAATAATAATAACAATAACTAGTTCTTTAAAAGGGCATTTTACAATAACATATCAATGCGTATTACATTAGTGCCCTGGTCATTGGGCCAATAACATTCCTTTAATCTTTCTCAGCTCCCTTGGGAGTATACAGCCAGGGCTGCCGTGGCGCTCAGAAGGCTTTTTCAAACACAATATCAACCTCTACCCTCGCAGGTACCCATTTATACCCCTGGGTGAAGAGAAGCAATTATAGTTAAGTGTCTTGCTCAAGGACACCAGTGCCATGACCGGGATTCGAACCCACAACCTGATGACTTAACCACCAGAACTTGAATTCGATGCTCTAAACCGCTCGGCCATGACACCCTATACAATGGAAACACTTCAGTTCAATTCAACTCAACTCATTGCAGGACTGTCTACAGAAGTTAACATTTGTAATTTGTTTTTATTATCTCTGCAACCGATAATCCGTGAAATTATATTTTCAAGTTTGGTGGCTTTTGTAGCCCCAAAATTTTGCATTTATGCGTGGATGTTTTACATGGTTCAGTTACTAAAAGCGCAGTTCATAATAGTTGTAGTGTCAATAAGTCAATGACTTCAACTAAACTGCACACAGGAACAATATTAGCTACTATACAGACTGACAGAGCAGTCCTGGGCAATCCATCAATAGCTACGACACCATCTTCAACTGTCTGTTACATATTGCTTAATAGTTTCATCAGACTTTGATAGCCAGTGGAATACCAAGCTTCATGACCACTCATTCCGGTGTGGTGATTTTAAGCCATGCAATGAGCTAATATTAAGGGGTCTGATGTCAAATTTTTGTTGAATTTCCGTCAGCGGTATTTCTATGAGAGACATGGGTTTACTCTCCGACGCACTAAAGACATGCCCTATGCCAATGCACCCCGCTGAGCACTCTGCGGTTTGACTGGCTGATTAAATGTAGTATAAACAAACTTGCGGTTTTGGAGCAATCTGGAAGGTTTGGAGGTCATTATATTTAACTATTTAACTATGTGTAGTGTGATTTTTTAGTGAGACATATAGAGACCCTGTGCTTGTTTTCCAGTAGATAGCGATCTAAGTCTCTGTGGTTTGTAAACAAATGTAACCCCAGGCACTGTGAACTTCTCCCATGTTTTCTCCAACACCCAATTTCAAACAAGGTGAATTAATGGCGGGTAAAAAACCTTGTCATGGATGGTACTTATCCGCTGGTTGTCCTGGACTAATTTTGACAAGGTCTCTAATAAGTAGGATTTGAAACTTTGCATGGTGGAGGTATAACTAAGAGAGGTTTGCGGTAACACCATGTGAATATCTCTTTTCTCCTGAAGACGATCAGAGCATACTGATTGAAACGTTGAGTCGTTAACCACCGGTTCTTTTCACAACCAACACTACTCAAAAGAGATATTCACATGGTGTTACCGCAAACCTCTCTTAGTTAAGGTCTATAATAAAACACAGACAGCTGAAATACCAACCTTCTTGTAGAGTCGTGACTGGTACAGCCGAGCTTTCAGTGCAGCCCCCTGCCGTACAGGCAGTGACTGAGACTTGGTAGTTGGTGAATGGAACAACCATGGTGATATTTCCTGATCGGGCAAAAAACATATATATATTATCATAAAAAAGGGAAGAAAATTGGGAACGGTTGACAGAATGATTTTTTTTTTTATGATTCAGTTGTATTGAATTTGACCTTTTGACAAGAGCAAAAATTCTTTTTTTGAATGTGCAGATCCATTTGTTTTTACTGTCCGATGATGTCATGTTTCAAGATTATCAAATAAAATGACACTTAACACCATTTTAACGCGAGGTTAGAGGCTTAGAATTTTTTTATACCCACTTTCATGAGGACTCTATCCATTAAAAAACGAGTGCATCACAAAACAGAATTCGCCCTTGGAGTCCCTCTTTTTAAGTAGGGGGAAAACAGTTAAGAAAGTAAGGTTTGTGGTGAAACCATGAAAATAACCTGTCTGTGATGGTTCTGGAGAAAAAAATGGTGGCGTTACAGTTTATTGTTCAGAAACGCTGTTCAGAAAGGCAGGGATGAGAGTCATTGCAAATATTAATAGGTATGTGGAAATTATGACATTTCTAACTTTTGTTAACTTCAGGGGTTTTAAGTTTCAAGGAACTTCTGGGAACAATATCCTCAGCGCTAGAGAAGAGGACCAAAAAGCAGGATTTCTTTATATCTAATGAAAATAACAGCTACTTTTTTTCACCGAGCAAAATGGCTGATATCAGCTAAAAGCCTGAAATTTCTAGTGGTAAGACATCTGCTCTAGCAATGCAAAGGTCGTGGGTTCGAATTCCATCAGAGTGATTTGCCTGTGGATTTTTTCACAGAACTCGGGAAAGTACTGAGTATACAGTGCTTAATACACATCGGTGTAAGGGTAAAAACAAATTACATTCTGAAATTTCTTGTCCCTGGATAAATTAAGCACGCGTTCGCACGCTTGCCGACGTGTGGCTGCAAGGAGTCGTTCCAAAATCGCACGGCCATTGGATTTGCCCTCCAGTGATTATTAGGTTCCCTCTTTATCGAACTCTAATGTTGGTGCCTTTTGTTGGTCAGATTACACGGACAAGGCAGCTTGAAAGTAGCCAACAAAGGAGTGAAAGATTAGTGTTTGCGGTCTAGCTCAGGTAGGTATACCAGACAATGGTTTATCTAGTAAGCCGAATATAACTACAAAGTGACATTTGGCTTAAGCTGGCCAACAGCATTACTCCTTTGTTAAACAGTGAGTCTCCCTCAACACCAAACCATTGCAGAAGAACGCGTTCCTAAGCGTGACACTGGGTGGGTTTTCTTTTTTTGAGCTTGCACACATAGGAACGCGTCGGATTGCGGCCGTGCCTGTGCTATAATTTATCCATGGTCCCTTAGTTAAAACCAACCTGTGTATTCAGCTGGCCCAGTATCGTTGTAATATCTCTGTATAGGTAGCTCATTGGATCGATCCTGATCGTACGCAGTCAGGATGTAGTGCAGTAAGAGCCCAGTGTTGCTAGTGGGTCTTTGCCAGCTTAGCTGTATGGTGTAACCACTTAATGCTACGGGGTCCGTTGGTGGCGTTACTCCGGTTGGTGCTGACAAGCAAAAGACAGTGGGTGTTTTCATTATACTTTAACCCTTAAATTTATTACACTTCTTCACTGGCACAACAATACAAAAGAAAAATACAGGGAAATAAAAAGAAACAAATATATAAAGAATATAGTAAATACAATAACATACATTATATAAAAATATTTAAGTTACAACAAATTGCCAGTGAGTGGCAAGATGGAACAGGTGACCAGCACCTCTACAGAGCCATCCTACCACAGTTGAAGGGGAGGAATGGGGTTGATGACAGAGGAAGAGAAGGAGGTGAACAGAAAAAATATATATTAAAAAAAAGGAACAAAAAGAAGGACTCTCAATATCGACAGCTAGCACAACGGCAGTTAGAAGCCCAGAAGCAAACGCCAGATTAAAAAGTGGAATTAAATTTAGAATTGTAAAATTTAAGCACACAGGTTTTGAATGAGAGGAATGAAGTATCAGATCTTAAAGTTGCATGGCCTGACTTTTGCAGAAAAACATTTTTCAAAAAAAATTGTTTTCTCCGAGTGATTTTTGACACAAAAACAATAGCGCTCAACATGAACATTCAACACAGAGTTTAACTTGAGCTGAGGCTAAACTTTCAGATTTGCTCTCAACTTTTAAAGGTTTATGGATGCTATTAACAGAAAGGTATTTATGAATGGGAATAAAAGAGCGGTGACTCAGTCTTTAAACAGTTGTTTAAAACCTTGCAGAGTCATGGCCAAGCGTGGCTCGGGCCTTTATCGCACGGCCACGACCCTGCCGGTTTTAAACGGCCGATTAAGACCTTGTCGCCACTCTTTGATTCCCTTATTCACAACCACAGTGGATGATATTAAACGGTCAGACAGAAAGAGAGTCAATAAATGAATCTAGCCAGATGTCCACATTCTCCTGCATCATCTGTCGCTTCTGGACAATGCACGGATAGGGTCTACTAGAGATTTGGCTTTGACTTCTACTTACGTCCCTCTCTTGTTCTTCCCACAGACCAGCTGCTTGAGGTTGAGCCTCGACTATTACTCGCCGATACTTGATACAGATATTCTGAAATAAATTTTAAGAAAATAGAATTAGCTGTTGCAAACTGCTTACTGGTAAAAAGGAGAAGGCAAAACGTTTTACCTCTCAGATTTGTGAAACAAATTTTGAATAGAGTTTCAGGGGTTAACTTTTTTTTAAAACAAGTATACTGAGTGCTTTGATACGCCCATTGGGTGTGATAAAGCGCTGTATAAGAACTCAGTATTATTGTTATTATTTTGAAAACCTTCCAAGAAGAATTTGTTTTCCTTAATTACATTTTCTTAATTACTGGTTTCTGTAAAAAGGCAAGCTACTTGCCCACCTTTTCTATGCAAGTGCTGGCAGGTTCAATCAGTAAGTTTAAATATGAAACCTTAACAGAGCATTATAAAACAAGTTTATGAATTCGACACATCAAACTTTTTCTAGTGCTGGCATTTTCCCCCATTGTATTCATATTGTATGTCTGTGCTTTTTAGCCAGCAATGAACCTTATGCACATGAGTAGGGCACCCTCAGCTAGAGGGAAAAAGAAGGCAGCTCATTGGCTGATCCTGTGCGCTGCGCATACATAGCTGTGCGTTTTCCATTGTTTCATCATCGTTTTACTTCACAGATGGCGTCGTGATGACGTCAATGCCTAAAATCGATTGCTCCCAGGAATGTCAACTTATAAATTTGAAGACTGATAATGATAGCTATAAGACCAGGGCTCAATTTCATGAAGCTGTTAAGCAGAAAATACTGCTTGACAAACTTCTTTGCTGAGCAAAAATTGGATGGGGTACCAGTCACAAAAGTGCAAACTTAATGTAATTTTGGCTGGTAACCTGTTTCGGCTAAGCAATACATTTCTGTGCTTAGCAAGTTTTTGTGGTTACAGGCTTTATGAAATTGGACCCTGATACCTGTTAAGGGCACTGAACACGTTTGGTAATTGTCAAAGACCAGTGTTCTCATTTGGTGTATCCCAACATATGCATAAAATAACAAGCCTGTGAAAATTTGGGCTCAATTGGTCATCGAAGTTGCAAGAAAATGATGAAAGAAAAAACACCCTTGTTGTACAAATTTGTGTGCTTTCAGATATAGGAATAAAAATTTCTTGCAAGAAGTTTTTATTATTTTATCGAGAAATTACCTCTTTCTCAAAAACTACGTTACTTCAGAGGGAGTCGTTTCTCACAATGTTTTATACTATCAACAGCTCTCTGTTGCTCGTTACTAAGTCAGTTTTTATGCTAATATATATTTTGAGTAATTACCAAACGTGTACAGTGCCTTTAAGAGAAAGATGATTAAGAAATAGGGTCTACAGAGGTGAAAGGTTGGGATCAAAACCACTAGGCTAAGACGAGACGAATCGGAAAAGCGAACAAACCTGTGTATGTTCTCAGAGCGTTATCGTTGAAGCTCATCTCCTGCCCTGTGTACACGGCAGCGACGTTGGATCCCACACACGGACTCTGACTCTGGGTTGCCGCTGGACATCCATCTAGGTACACGTTGGATAGTTTGACAGCTTGGACTGTGAAGTCAACAGTCTGGCCGCTGATGACCATCTCTCGAATACATCCACCGAAACCTGAACAGAGAATATAAGAGTCTGCGATAATTAGTCTATTCCCTTCAAAAATTTTAAGGCCATGTCAAGAATCAGGGCCCAATTTCATCGAGCTGCTTAAGCAGAAAATATTACTTCACAATTGTCTGCTAAGCAGAAATGAGCAGGATACCAGTCACACATTTTACATGTGACATAGTAGTTTGGCTGGTAACCTTATTCTGGTGAGCAAAATTTTGTTGCACTTAGCTACTTTTTCAGCTTAAGTAAGCAGCTCTATGAAATTGGGCCTAGTTGACAGGGCTTGAATTTTACACTGGACCGAGGCTAGTAGTTTTAGTGTTGGGCCAGTAATCTCATGACCGGAAAAGCCCAGCAGTCTTGTGTGTTTTTCAATTGAATAAACACATGTAACTCACTGTGTAATAACTTGAACAAAAACAAATTATGTCCAAATGTTGAATGTCACCTTTCAATTCTACCGAGTAATGAAGTAAACAAAATACCCATAGAGACAAATCTTCACTTAACTTCTCTATATATACACCATATGGGGTCTTAATAGCGCTTGTTCAAACAAAAACCAGTTAAATGCATGTGAAACTGTGTCAGGAAGTTTTTCTCATTTTGATTCTAGTCTTGCATAAAACAATGCTCGTCCAGTAAGCATTTTGAGCAACAAGCCCTGTGGTCTCTTGGAATTCGAGCCCTGGATGACACTGCACAATAAAGGGGAACACTTTGAATCGGTAATAATACAAACTTTACACCACCTAAGCTTTCAGAATAGAATCAGCAGTTAGATATTTTGATTAATTTTTACACCTTGACTTCGCCAAGTAAAAGTTGAATAACAACAGACCTGACTGCAGAGACAAGCCAGCCTCCTCTAAGAAGTCCATCGCCTCCGACTCGTCAGGAATTCCTCCTATGGACAACTCCGATGTGATGACCAACGGGGAACTGTCCCCTGACCCCACTTCCATAGGTCTACCTAGGACGCTCAGGGTCACCTGGGGGCCATTCTGAGCCACGGTGAGTGAGCGCCAATGACCGTCGCAGAGGTCACCACCTGATGTGGTCAGGGTTAAACGACTACCTGCACCGGTGTACAGAATCAACTGCAAGAGAGTATAAGGAGAGAACCATTAATTTGGTTCATTCCTGACTTTCGATGATATTCAATCAAAACAGCCTTGAATTTGAACTCTGGACTGATGAACAAATTCTTCCATGGAATGTAGAGACCCATAAGTTGTTGAAATTCAATAACGCCATGTTTCAAATTTTGCTCTGAAAAAGTCACGAATGAACCAACACATCCCTGTACAAAAATGTACAGACCCATTTTTCTCCTGAATGATGTCATAGGATGTTTTGAATGTTGACAAATTTTGCACTAGAAGTGCATCGAATAGAATGGCAATTACACCACTTTAACATAAGGTTAGAGACTTGTAATTTTTTCCCCACTTACATGAGGACTCTATCTATTGGAAAATGAGTGTATCACAAAACTAGATATCTAGAGCAAACGTCTCAAGACATCTAGAGCAGATGTCTTAAGACATCTAGAGCAGATGACCACTAGATTACTACCAGACCAACAAGTTCACTCAGTGACCGAAGTCCAGTGAAATTCCATGCTTCCCAACATTTGTGGGACTCCTTCCACCACTTCAGCATTCTTACCTCCAGGTTACTGTTTATGAGTTGCAGGAGTATGAAGGCTCCGTTTGACCCATGAGCAAACATGATCAGCCCAGCGTTGAGTTCGGTTCTAATCTCCATAGTTGCAATGAAGGCTGGTCCACCAGTGACTATACCCGCAGGAAGGATGGCATAACCTACAAGATGTAATATAACTTATTTTAGTTTGTTGTTATAGATTATTTCTCTTCGTTTTTTTCCTGATTTCTTTGCCTTGCATGCTCGCACACATCCTCTTCCTCTCAAACAAACAAAAATACTTAAAGGAACGTTACAGAACTGGTAACTAATATTTTCTTTAAGATCACAGATTTACATAAAACTTACATGATGATGATAGTAGAAAACATCCCTAGAAATATTTCTGTCTGAACTGCCATATTTGATGAGAAATAAATAAAACTAATTTCCGAATGGAGTTTATTGCTTATGAGCGTTTTATTCATGCATTGTATAACACATGCAAATGTGTAATCGGTTTTTCACTATTTTCTCGTGACCCAGATGGCCGATCGATCTCAAACTTCTACAGGTTTGTCAGTTTATGTATATGGTGGATTATATAAAGTGCTGAACTGTTTTGTTAGCAAAAACCAATTCTGTAATGTTCCTTTAAAACCATGATTGGAAAAACAGGTATCACCAGTTGTGAATGAGGTTCTCTTTTGAAAGTAAAACAGAATGAAAAAAAAACCCCATAAATTAAAATCATACAAATAGACAATAAAAAGATAAATAGACATTTCAATCTGAGAAACCTTTCTGCATGAAACGTTTCTCAGATTGTGTATTCCAATTATGGATTAAATTGTTCATGTGTGGACATAACCGCTCCAGATTTTCGGCGATATCTCAAAAACGCTACCACCTTTTGAAATGAAATTTTCACAGGTTAGTTTTGTTGTATATATCTACATTTATATAGGATTAAAAAAATCGAACAGTTCCAAAAAGCAAAGGTATACTTTGCCTTTAAAGGGATGTTTGGTCCTGGTAAAAAAAATTGTATTGGAAATATTTTTGAACATGACACCAATACCAAATTTCCTTAGTACTATTTCCACCTGGAAAAAAAGAGAAAGAAATTGCACACAAAAAATCTGCTCTTATTTTGGTTTGCTAAATTGAAACACAGGTTAGTTTTGTTGTATATATCTTCATTTATATAGGATTGAACCAATCAAACGGTTCCAAACACCAAAGGGATTGTATACGTTTGGTAATTGGAACCCACTGTTTGTTTCAATCCTACATAGTTGTAGATATATACCATCAAACTAACAACAATTTCATTTTAAAAGGGTTGCGTTTTTTGAGATATTGACAAAAAACTGGAGCGGTTATGTCCACGCAGGAAGAATAATCTGCAATTGGAGTACACAACCTGAAAAACCTTACTGCAGTAACGCTTCTCAGATTCAGATTTTTCGGGATAAAAAGTAATATCTTTTTCCATAACCGCAGTACTTAGAAGTGAAACGTTTTTCAAAATGCATTATACTATCCAAAGCTGCTGTACTTCTTACTAAGTAAGTTTTTATTGCCATTAATTTTCAGAGTCATTACCAAACGTATACAGACCCTTTCAGCTTACCCTTTCCCAAGAAATGAGTGCCTTCTGAGAGTTCAACCGGACACCCCTGCCATCCTGCAACCGTATTCTTACTCTCCTCAGCATCCTCCCACTCAAGCTCCTCCCACATTGGAGTCGGTAGATGCTGTCTCTCAACACGCAGTCCGCGCATACATCCAACGAATGACCTGTGGATGAGGGCACTGTTTCCCGTGTCGGTCCTTGTGAGGGTGAAATCGGAGGGGGTGCCTCCTACATAGAGACCGGTTGTCGTGCCAATGATTTTAGATGATGTAGGTGCGGAGGCTTGACCTGTGAATTTAGTTTGTTAACGTGAAAATATTTTTTAAATTTCTTCTTTTTTAAAATCCCAATGTAAAACTTAGAATGATTTGAAGTTTTGCATGGTGGAGGTACAATAAGATATAGGTTTGCGGTAATACCATGCAGTAAATATAAATGTGAGTGTGTGGTTCTGACGACACCGGAGGTTTACTTAAATGAGAAGAAATTCATGTTCTACTGGATGGAGAGAAGCAATTATGATAAAGAGCCTTGCTCAAGGACACAAGTGTCGCGACTGACCAGGTCAGGATTCGAACCCACATTCAGAGCTTTCAGAACTTTAGTCCATCGCCTTAGACTGCTCGGCCATGACACCCCTCTATTTGTCTACAGACTGCCTACATAAATATCATTTCAAGTGGAAAGTTAGAGCTTTCGACGCAGGGTCATATCAAATCTTCAAGAAGTCAATCAAATATTTTGAAGTCAATCAAATATTTGTATAAAACCAAAAAGAACACCTGAAATCAGGAAATATCAGAGAAATCTCAGGCCTCTACATTATTCACTCCTCTTCCATTCACTCCAGGGTTGAGAAGCAATTCAAGCTAACTGTCTAGATCTTATCCAAATCTTTTGTCTTTGCCTTCTCCTTTTCCCACACAGATATCCTCCTTTTTAGTCTGCCTCATTCACTAATTATTTACTTTTTTTCCCTCTTCCCACCCTTGATTTTGTCCTTTGTTTCCAACTTCTTGTGGTCAAACCAGCCCCTTCCCTCCAACCCCCCCCTTGTCTCCTTATTCATTGTTTACCCCTTGCTTTTTCTGTGTGCTTTCTGCCTCTCTCTCTCTATTCATGTATTTCCACTTGACTGCTTCTGTTACACTTATATACCTGTTTATGTGTTAAGTTGTCATTTAGCCTTCGAGAAAGACTCTCCTAAGGTCGAAAAGTCAGGCCATTAACCACTATTTTTTGCATTTATACCATGGGTCCTTTTGGTTGATAAGCAGTTGGCAACAGCTAATTCTATTTTCTTCTCCAAACCATCGTTGGATATCTAACCTGTATATGCTCCATCCACAGTGATAGTTCCATCGACACCATCCCGTACAGCTAGCACATGATGCCATTGCCCGTCATCATACATACGTCCCCCGTCATTGGTGGGCGTCACAGCAGCAACCCCACCCTGGGGATCAAACAGAAACCACGGACGACCGTCTCGCAGCTGGATGGCGATGAACTCTTCCTGTTCACCGGCAGAGACGGCGAGCAGGAGTAGGGCGTCGACGGGCGTGGTGGGCGAGGTTGTACGCTCCACGCGGAACTCAAACTCAATACCTATAAATCGGTAAAATAGCAAAGGTCATTCTTCCCCTTACCAAAGAAATATCTACTCAAAGAAATGCTCAGTGGGGATCCTGAGCCACCTGCGCCACAACAGGGCATTTACCTCCCACCCACACCCATCTTGGGCTTAGACAAATTTATAGATCATTTTAAACATGCAATACCACATATATAACTGGTCTTGACTTGTCAGACTGTTGTAGAACACCTCTACAAGGGCTATGGGGGGGCAATATGTGAGCAATATGACATTTAAAAATAGATTTGAGAACTACTGTTCACTGTTTCCATTACCCTCCAAAATACTTCTATATCCTCTTTGCTGAAATGAAGGATTCAGAAGGACTGAGGGCTGCAGGCCCAATTAACAATTGCTTCTCACTGGGTCAGGCATTATCAAACTCCAAACATGTTGGTGATAAGTGACATAGGAGAGGAAGAATTGGAGGACTGAGGTCATCCGAAGGCAAGGGGGCCCCAGGGAGTAAGGGTTTGGAAATGACAGGTACAAATTGCACTTTTATAAATAAATAACTTTTTGCTTTTGTACCATGTACATAGCAATTATATTGATTCTGAAGTGTGGTGAATTCGAACAAAGTCTATTGAGTTCATCTAAAGAAACAATTTGTAATTTTTAAAATTAAAGTGTTCTGGTCATTATTATGAACTCTTTCATGCGCTGACCGGTTGCTAGCAACCGGTTTAAATCCCTTCAGAAAAATAGTTGTAAATCAAAAATAAAGATCGCACGACCAAACTATTTTTCAGAATGGGGAAGAGGACTCTTGAGGGTGCTATTGTAACCTGTTTTTTGGGGGGTCGCCATTTGCAAAAAACGAATAAACAATTAATGTGTCCATATGATCAATTTATCACTAAATTAAATGGTGCATGAAACGGTAAACTGAGACAAAGTGAAACTCTACCTGAGTAAGCGGAGCTCGGCAGTGTGGAACTCGAAAATAAATAGTAAGCCCCTCCGGGAAACCTTGTTCCCTTTTCCACCCTCGGTGGGAAAGTGTTAAAGGATGCTATTGTGCGTGCAGCATTGTAAACTGGGGTGGGACCATTCTGCTGCTCGGGGGGTTCCCATGTGACGGACATAGTGGAGAAGTTGTACCCATTAACAACAGGTGGTTGGAGTCCTTCAGGGGCTGTCAAAAGAACACAAATAATAATGAAGGATTATCTTAAAGGGAGGGTATACCTTTGGTAATTACTCCAAAAATTAATGACCATAAAAAACATACTTGGTAAGAAGCACTGCAGCTGTTGACAATACATAACATTTTGAGAAACAATGCCCTATTAAAGGAATGTGCTTTTAGAGAGAGGAATTTTAAAAACATTTCAATCTGAGAAACGTTTCTGCATGTAACATTTCTCAGATTGTGTATTCCAATTACGGATTATTCTTACTGCGTGGACGTAACCGCTCCAGATTGTTGGCATTATCTCAAAAACGCTACCACCTTTTGAAATGAAATTTTCACAGGTTAGTTTTATTGTATATATCTACATTTATATGAAATTTAAATAATCAAACGGTTCCAAAAACCAAAGATATACCAGCCAAAATAGCATGTCACATGTACAATAAGTGACTGGTTTATTTATTTTTGCTAAGCAGAACATTTTTAAGCACTATTTTCTGCTTAAGCGGCTCTATGAAATTGGGCCCAGTTGGCTATAGCGTTTTCGGCTTTCATAGCCATATGCAAGTTGGCGTGCAAGCTTAAGCGGGCGCTAAAAACGCATAACGCAATCAATAGATACGGTGCTCAATGTAAAATCTATTAGTATGCGCTAAACCGTTGAGCATCGCTAGCAATTGGACCTTTGCCAGCAATTGGACCTTTGCCGAAACAGCCTGAGGACATGAACTGAAAAATGTTACACAAAGACAAGTTCAATTACAGCTTTTCCTTTATTTTAATGCTTTTTAACAAAAAGGGTATTTCTAAAAGGGAATAAAAGAGTAGTGACTCGGTTTTAACAGCCTTTTAAAATCTTGCAGGGTCATGGCCGTGCGATGAAGGACCTTGCTGTCGGCTCGGTCCTGTATCACACGGCCCAAACTTGACGGTTTTAAACAGCCGTTTAAGACCTCGTTGCCAATCTTTCATTCCCTTGTTATTATAAACCATTCAAAGTGCTTCTACAAAAAGTCCAACCACTTTACCAGATTCCAGCGTCCTTCCAGATGATCTTTGGCTCTTCACACAACCGATGCTGTTACAGGCCTCGATGATAAACTCATGAGATGAGTAAGAAAGAAGCTCAGCCACGATGAAGAAACTGCCCGACC
Organism: Plazaster borealis; assembly: GCA_021014325.1. Lineage (NCBI taxonomy): Eukaryota > Metazoa > Echinodermata > Asteroidea > Forcipulatida > Labidiasteridae > Plazaster > Plazaster borealis. Next base: position 38,057,516 of record CM037472.1, read on the forward strand.
CGTTCGATGTGTGAATTATCTGTTTGACGATAGAGAAAAACCAATCAATAGTAATGATAATGCTTCAAGACTAACAATTACAAAAGCTTGTATGAGCTTTCGTAGCAACAACTACTTCATCACATGCAAACATAATTAATAATAATAATTTGATTTCTTATTTTATTCCAAAAGGAACATACCCGTATTACCCTGGGGAAGGGTTACAACAATATTAAAAGAATACAAATTGCAGTTTACATCATGACGGAGGAGTTAGCAAAAAGCATCAATGTTAAACTAATTATTTGAAAGATTGATTTCCTTTAACTTAGCAGACATACAAATATACTTGGCTAAGCAATACACAATACCTTTTTCCTGAGAGGTCATAAAAAATGTTTTGTCTCTTTTCGATAACTTTATAAATTCTGCATTACTTTTGCTTGTAGTTTGCATAGTATGCGTGAGTCAAAATGCAAGAATATTAACGCGATTCCATTTCAAATGAATCATGTTTTTACAAGGTCACCCTAAACTGCATAGAGTTCAAAGAAGAATAAGAGGGGACCAGTTGCTCTTTGACTTGATGCCTCTTTTGCGGGTTACCATACTTGAGCGGGCCCGTAGAGTGGATCGGCCACAGGCCTAATGAAAATGTGCCAGATTCTGGCACATTTTAATGAACCAATTCCAGGGGGTATGAGTGAGCTGGGGAAAAATGGTGTGGCGACATCGATCACCCCTGGGAACGAGGTTGAACTTACTCTCTCTACTTCAGGAGGTGCGAAGGGGTCATCGGAGGTCACTATCTGGTAGACGTTGTAGACAATGATAACACCCAGGGCCTGTCTCTCGGTGGGCTCCTGCCAAGTTACATTCAACTCTGAGCTTGAGACGCCGTATGCATAAGGGGCTGGGGTAGACAGAGGTACTGGAAGAGAGAAGAATCCCATGATAGTTAACTCTTTTTCAGAACTTGTGCAAAATCTCATAGAGCTATCGAAAATACTGCATAAAATACATATTTGTTAAGATATAACTGGCAGGGATCAGTATCGACTTCTGTAATTTAGGCAGCCATTTGGCTAGATACATGTTTCTGTGTTATTGGCCAATTCAACCATGCCAGAAAACACAGGGGCGAACCCCTTCTCTTAACAATAAGTGCATTATGATAAGGCCTAACAAAAATTGTTATGTTGGCGTAACGGGCCAGAAAAAATTGGATAGGTCGGTAGGGATTAGTGTTATTTTTTAATTTTTTTTGTTATCTTATTCTTTGTCACATTGACTCCTGAACCATATACATTGATTTCATTCAATTCTTTTTATGTTTTCCCTGTCAGTAGGAAGGGTTTGTTGTACACATGAAAATTGTTCCAACTAAAACATAAAATCCTTGGATGTCACAGGAACTTTAATGTAATCACACTGACTGGCTGTTCATGTTACAATAAGGAAATAATAATATTCCTTTTCAAATTATTTATGTTGTGCACCTAGATTTATTTTCAAAACAGTTAAACAAAACTTATGAATTCCAGTTAACTGTTTAACTGTTTCTACCGTTCAAATCAAAACTTTAAGCCGGCGGATGTCAACACACTTTCCATGATTAATAGGACACTATACCCACTCCTTGGTCTCAAAACCACAAAGACAACGCTTGTCTTTTAATTGAAGCAAGAGTATTACAAACTGAAACAATGTATAACAAACTGCACAGGATTAAGATAAGACGTAATTGGATCTCAATGGGAGTGTCAATCAATCTCCCAGGGCTGGAGAGTGTCTGGGCTGACATTAAATAAAGAACAGGATGTCAGATTTTTAATCACTGTCGACTTGGTTTATGGTAGGAAAGTTTATTTTCTTTTTAATCATTGACAAAACTTCAGCTGGGGGAAAAAAAGTTTTTAAAAAGTAGCTGGCGGCAAAGGACTGAGTAGCTGGCGAAATCGCCGGCAGCCCTTTCGCCGGCAGCCACTACTGGAAAACACTGTCAGATTTCCATAGACATTAATTATTAAATTTCTTCCCTTGAAACAAAAATAAAATCCAGGGTAGGCTGTATTTTTAGGGTTGGTCGGGTTACGCCAACATGAGAATTACACAACACACGAGGCCTACAACTTTATGTCCCACCCGAAGGATGAAGCAATAATGGTTTAAGGTCTTGCTCATGGACAAAAGTGTCAAAACCGAGACTCGAACCCACACTCTGCTGATCTGAAACACCAGAGCTTGAGTTCAGTGCAGTTGACAGCTAGGCCAAGACAAACCACACGCCATTAGGTCATACTGTGTGTTACAATAACTAATAATGAGGTTTTTTTCAAGTAATAGTCAGCTAATTGATAGAGACATAATGTCATATTCAACAAAGTGGTGTTATTAGCAACGTACAAGAGACAAATTGGGACTGACGTCAACACAAGATAATGATCGAGCACTCACAAGCCTCAAGTGTCCTAGCTGGTACCCAGTCACTCTCCCCGGTACCAGCCGCATTCCTTGCTGTTGCTTTGAATTCATACACGGTGAAGGGATCCAGCCCGTCCTGAGTGTAGCTGGTAGCCGGTGGGTCTGCGGGCGTCTCCAACGGGGTCACCGTGGGCCTGGGGTTGTAGTAACCAGCCGGGTGGAATATACGAGTCTCTGGGGGGTCACGGGAACCGTCTGGGCCCGGTACACCACGCATAAATAACTCGTAGTGTGTGATGATACCTGGGAAGGATTACACAACAACAATAATAAGAATAAGTTTTTAAAGAGCAATTTATACGGACATCTCAAACTGCTTCTACTTTTTAAAGACAGGTATCCTAAGTTTTTGAATTATGAGACCCATTTATATGGCACCTTGTAAGGGTTCAAAAGGTGATGTGACAAAATCTGCTGCAAACCATGCCAGAAAACACAGAGGCAAGCCACTTCTCTTATCTAACATTAAAAAATACTGGGTTCGCAAAACTCAGCCAACGACTTTACATCCCATCTTAAGAACGAAGTAATAATGGTTAAGTGTCTTGCTTAAGGACACAAGTGTCAAGACCAGACTTAAACCAACACTCTGCTGTTCAGAAACACCAGAGCTTGATGCTGGGTTGCAGGGGTGGGTTTGCTGGGCGTCACTGAGGTGAAGATGTATGGGTTTATGGGAGCGATGATCTGCGGAGAACTGGGCAGTACGGGCGACACACTGGTTAGTAGTCTCCCAAAGCAGATTCAACCTTAATTTACGCAAACTCTCTACCAACTTACTAAGAATGAGGCAACTTATGTTAATACTGCTGCTACCTTCACTGTGAATGGTTCAGTAACTTTTTGTATACTATTCCGATTTAATATCAACAGTTACAACAGAAGGAATGGGTGAATAGATATAGATCATCATGTGCCCGGCAGAATGAAGTAACAAAACTGTGCCAGACACAACGCCGTAAGCAATTAATTAATGTGCAAAAATGTGTCTCAAAAATACCATGTGTGAAAGTTTGATAGTTTTTCTGCCATTCACGAGTCATTACACTGGCAAATTAAAATCTAAATGGGAATATAAGAACATGTCGTCGGAGTAATTCTAGGAGCAAACATAAAACAGCTATACCCTTAGCAATTTTAAAGAAGCAGTTTATTACATACAATCTTTTGCTGAGACAAAATGTACTTTGTGTGCCCAGCAGAAGGTCATAGTACAATTTTGGGTAAGGGGTGAGAATACTCACCATTTGGCTGCGACGGCGGATCCCATGTGATAAGAAATGTTGAGGTGCTAATCCCGACTGCGTTAGGGTCCTGAACACCCTCAGGGGCTGCCGAAGGGGTGTAAGCAAACGTCCCTACACCCTTCCCACAGTCATCAGCTGTACACACTGTCAAATAGAACGTGTAGTTGGTGAAGGGTATCAGATCGGTTGCCGCGTAGCTGGCGGCAAGCCCGCTGTAATGCTGGGTTTCAGGGGTGGGTTTGCTGGGCGTCGCCGAGGTGAGGATGTACCGGGTTAAGGGAGCGATGATCTGTGGGGGTTTGAACCAGGAGAACTGGGCTGTACGGGCGGCTACGTTGGTGATGGTGAGGACGTCAAAGTCTGCCGGGATAGCATCGGGGGTGTTTGCCGTGATCTCTGGACTGGACGTACTACCAGCTTCATTAACGGCTTCCACGTAGTAAGTGTACTGGGTGTAAGGGAACAAACCAGTGTCTTCATACTGCTGTGTACCTGTTATAAGAAGGTCATAATTTGATTATTTCTCAGCTTGATTCTTGTGACAGACTTTGTAAACGCACTAGATCTATAATGCAGGACAAGTTTCACCCAGCAGCAGAATATTTCCAATTCCTTCCTTCTAACTGTCGTCTTAAGCATTTTAACGGTAGTAAGCAGTTTACTGATAGTTTTTATCTTCGCGCAGTTTGTGTGTTTAATGGGATCTAGTTTGTTTTTGTGTCGGTTTATTTCTACTATTGTTAGTATTTTTTATAGAGAGCTAGAGGTCACTACAATTGCCGATGGTATGGTTTTTAACTTTTTAAACATTGGCTGAATAAATTATCCTGACTTGAAGACATTGCTGTGTACAACGTAGAAGTAGAAGTACAAGAAGAAGTTGAACTGCAAAACAATTTTTTATGCTATTTGTATTTCTCTTTTTAATTTCTATTTTTATTTTTCAAGTTTTCACTGGTGTTAAATTTGTGATGTATTATCAAATACTGTATGACTAAGAAATTGACATACAATGCCTGAATAAGGCCAACAAATGTCTGGTAATGAAAAAAAGGAATCATTAAAGTAAAGAACGAGAGGTCTGAAAAATAAAACATTTGAAGAAAAAACAATTTTTAAGGAACTTTAAAATCATTGCTGATGTTTTTTTTCTTGGGGGGGGGGGGGAGATATGCTTACCGAGGGGATTGCCTCCATACACTCCACTATAAACCAAAGTACTGTCCCTGTACAGTCTGTATCCTATGATGTTACCGTTGGGGGCGTCAGGTGGGTCCCATGTCAAGAGGAGAGAGTAGGGCGTCAAGGCACTCCAGCTGGGGGCAGGCTGCTGCTCTGGAGCTAATGGGACAAATGTCAGGTGAAAAAAGAGAATATCCAGGAGAAATTCTGTGCAACAACACCGTCAAGGAATGTTAAAACTTCCCCCAAAAAGGCTTTTTTATACATGTAGTGAATTTATTGAACAAGCCCGACTCTTTTTCGTTCTTTTTATTTATGTTTTTTATCTTGTTGTTATTGTTGTATTTCTGCATTTTTGTTTTTGTACTATTGATTAATGTTTCCTCGTAATCTGTTTATTTTTGATTCAGCACTCAAATAACTTATTTTGTATACACTACTTTACTACTTATACACTACTCTCTATACTGTTTTTCTTTACAATTTTAGAGGCATATTGGCATATTTTATCTATTTTTTTTTGTTTTGTTGTTGAAATGTATCAGCTTTTGAGCTGTCTTTTACGATTTTGATTTTCAATAAACTATATCATTTCAATTCAATTCAATAAACACAACACTTCTGCAAGGTTGAATAAAAATAATTAATTTAAGTTGTACTCTACCAAAGAGTAAAATTGAAAAAGGGCTAATCTACAAATTTCATAACAAGGGTCAAGGTTAATTTTGTTGGTTATAATGTCTGTAGATTTTAGATTGTTTTATTTTTCAATACGGGTGATTTGTAATACAGTTGGCCCTCTTCAGTTTATCCCAGATGCCATTTGCGCAGTGCATCATTAGAAAAAGGTTGACAACTTCTGGTCCTCACACAGCAACCACCACAAAACCCAATTTGTTTTTGTTCATTTTTGGTTCGCAGAGGAGCAAGGTCGTATTTTTCTAAGTTTATGGCATAAGAGTATTTTGTTGTGAGGCTGGTGCCATTAATTACCCATGGGCAGCTTAATTGCAAATTTGATTGTTTTAATTCCGCCCACCGAGGGCGCACTGTATTGCGAAATAGCCCATATTGCCCTGCAAGAGGAATTTTACTTCTTTCTAATATTACGTCTCCTTTGTCACTAACCTTTGCTACACCCCAGCGGGTTACCAGCTTGTAGATTGGTCGTGCCACTCTTACATGTGTCACACTGGCGGCCGGTTACCAGTTCTTTACAGACACACAGGCCATTGTTGGGCTCACATGTTGTGTTGAAACTACCGGCTGGATTGCAGTCACAAACCTCACAGCTAAAAAACAATTGTTCGTATTATTAATAATCATAATGAGTGCTAGGTAGCTCTTTGCACAAGTTTAGAACTTGCGTTCTTAAGTTCCAAACTATCGCTAGCGAGTTTCGAACTTGCGCAAGCCAAATATGCGACCTACCAACTTAAACTGGGCCATGAAATTTGTACAATCCACGCAATCATCTGATATCGCCCTTTTTTGACTCCATTTCCTCATGCCATGTTTAAAAACTCCTCACCATAAGTGTTGTTTGAAGCTTTGCATGGTGTGGACAAATAAGAGGTAACTAAAATAAATAGTAAACTTGCGGGTACAACCATGTGTAAAAACTCTTTTTTGGGAGTGTTGGCTCTGAAAAGAGCCAGTGGGGTCTCGGCATTTCGAACAGTATACTCTGCTCATCTTCAGGAGAAACCTGAAGACGAGCAGAGTATACTGTTTGAAACGTCGAGACCCCACCGGCTCATGTTTATATCGCACGTTTAAACATGGCCACATGATCTCCTCTCTACCAATCAGAAAGGATGAACTGTCCCAGATATTTCTGAATGATGGATAAGTATGCTGGCCTGCAATATGATACCATTTGTTTAACTTAGACAGTACAAACGGGCAAGCATTACGTACGAAGTGTGGACCTGAGAACAAAAGAGATCAACACAAGGCAGGGTTTTGAAACACTATGTGGACTTACACACGTCCACACAGTGTTTTGACCAGTGTTGAAGAATAAGTTTTTTCTTAATTGCACAGAACAAAGGAATGTCCACAGAGGGTGTGTAACACAGAACTGAATGTGTACACAGTTAGTTCTGTCCACAGTTGTACCACTATACACAACCCGTGCAGCGGGTTAAACAGTTTCAAATGATTGATCAACCCACTTGAAACCACTGCCATGAGCAGGAGGGTAAAAACAAGAAAGCTATATTGCCTCTAGCCACCAGGCTAGCTCGGTGGTCAAGTGGTAAGACATCTGCTCTAGCAATGCAAAGGTCGTGGGTTTGAATCCCATCCGAGTGATTTGCCTGTGGATCTTTTTCACAGAACTCGGGAAAGTACTGATTATACAGTGCTTAAAACACATCGGTGTAAGGGTCAAAAACAAATGATACATCCCGTGCAGTTAAACAGTTTTAAATGGTTGGTCAACTCACTTGAAACCACTGCAAAGAGTAGGAGGGTAAATACAAAAAAGCTAGACGTATTATCCATGAAATCATGACTTACGTTCCTGTGACAGCATTAAAGTTCCAGAATTCTGGAAGGCAGCTGTCACACTGGCGCCCGGACACACCAGACGTGGCGGGGTCACTACATTGACACTGACCAGTGACAGGGTGACAGGACAGTGACACTGAGCTGGAGGGATGACAGTTGCAGGACAAGCAGCCACCACCGATGTCTGGGGAAATATAACCTGAATGGAAAACAAATCCAAAATTACTAATAAGTAAGATTTGAAGCTTTGCATGGTGGAGAAAGTGAGTAGGTACATAAATAAACTAATTTAAAGGGTCTGTATATGTTTGGTAATGACTCTGAAATTAATGGCCATAAAAACTTACTTGGTAAGAAGTACAGCAGCTTTGGATAGTATAATGCATTTTGAGAAACTTTTCAATTTATGGTTATGGAAAAAGATATCACTTTTTATCCCCAAAAATTTGAATCTGAGAAGCGTTACTGCAGTAACATTTCTCAGATAGTGTTTCCAATTGCAGATTATTCTTCCTGCGTGGACATAACCGCTCCAGATTTTCAGCAATATCTCAAAAACGCTACCACCCTTTGAAATGAAATGTTTACAGCTAAGTTAAGTGGTATATATCTACAACTATATAGGATTGAAACAAACAGTGGGTTCCAATTACTAAACGTATACAATCCCTCGGAATCATCTTACTTCTGGTTCTTCTCAGAGCCACCATTTTCTTTCAAGAAGAGACTTATGACATGGTTGTCAAGAGCTAGTATTTTACAATGGATCTGAGCCCAGTGATTTTAGCATCGGGCCAGTAAACTCACGACGGGACAATTCTCAAAAAACTAAAGTGATGTTCAAATGCTGAATTTAAGTCTGATCAAAATATCTTTCAATTCTGTTGAGTGTGGAAGTATACCCATAAGAATGAGACATATCTTCTCTAGAGCTTGTTCCAATAAAAACAGTTTGTACGTTAAACTAAGAAGACAGTTTTTTTCTCATTGTGATTCTAGTATTGTAAAAATAAATTCTGGTCTAGTAATAAGTTTTGAGCTACAAGCCCTGCAGTCTTGTGGATTTTCTCCCCAAATACAAGCCATTGTTGATTCCTGTACACTAGTTTATTTAAATAATTTTGGTTTATTACTTGATAGTTTATTTAAAAATACTACTCTTTAGTCAAATTGTATCAAATCAGTTGGTGATTTAAAACTAGCCGGCTGGGCAATTTAGACATCATTTGTAATGGTCCTTGGAAGTTTAAAGGTATTATACAGGATTGGTAAGGATAAAAACATAAATGATTAATAAGAGTCTGAAAGCTTACTGATTATGAAGTTCATACTAGAACCATTTTTTTCCTGTGAAATATTTTCCTCTGAAATGAAGTTGTACACGTATTTGAAAAAACTGTATCCTGCCTCACACAACGGGTTAAGCCCAAATTTTCATAGGTTTGTAATTTCATGTATATGGTTGATCACACAAAACATTAATACTGTCTGCGACTCCATGTATTTTGTCAGCTCTACCAATCCTGTATAATACATTTAAACTGGCTTTTGGCCACCAGGCCACGAATAAGGGAGAAAACTGCAAAGCAATGCAAGGTGAAAAATTGGAAAAGAGTTCATGACTTTAAACAGGGATGTCTGTGAGTAGTTTACCTGATGTACATTGGTCACACTGTCTCCCTGTCCTTCCACTCAGGCACGGGCACTGTCCAGAGTTCTGATCACAGCCAGGGAGAGTCCCCCCAGGGCCCTGCTGGGTACCGGTTGGATCGCACCCACATGGGGAACACCCATCGGGATTAGCCGGCTCCAGTCCCCAGTAGTTGTTGACGCACTGGTTGCAGGTGCGCCCAGTGACTAGAGGCTTGCAGGTGCACGCACCCGAAGTGGTGTCACATGATTCCGAAGCGTTGACCGTACCTGCGAGGTTACACGCACACTCGCTGCAGCCCTCCGAGTTGGAGGATTGTAGATTGTAAGTGTTGATACGACACTGGTCGCAGCCATGTCCCTGAACAGAAATGATTTGTACTTTTGATTAATAAACTTCATTTCTTCATATCAGTTTCGAAATACACATTAACAGAACCTAAAAGCCATTGAAAAAATGAATAATTAAACAAATAACCCCAACCAGCACTTACTAGAACTACCTACTTTGGTTGGCTTAGTGGTTTCTTCCCTACCTCTCACCTCTGTGGACCCTAAATCCAACCTCGAACAAGAGCCTCGCATGTGAATTGGGTTAAACCAGTCCATAAGTGACTGTATGGGTCTTCCGCTATTTGGGGATTTCCCCCTATTTGGGATTTTTCCCCTATTTTCTTTTTCCTCACATCTGAAACTGACACTTCACCATCTTCTCAGTTTCAAATTGAAAAAAAATTGCATTTGAAGACCTTCCAAATCACCATTGCAATAGACATAAGCCTGGCTGGTCCAGACGTAATTTTTGTAATTTTTAATATCTTGTTTCATAATTTATTTTGTTTAAACCATTTGCTTGTATTAAGCGCCTTGAGGAGAAGTTGATCTGCAACTGTTTGTGCATAAGCGTGTATACGAAGATACACAAAATCACTCATCAAACATGAACCGTTGTCCATTGTTTTTACTATGAAAAGGTGACCATCAAATTTTTCACAGGCTGATTGTGTGTGTATATTTGATGAAACCATAGAATTTGAATGCATTAATCCTTCCGAAAAACTACTGATGCATTTTCCCTTTAAGGTTATTTTTTAAGATGCCATTTTTCTCTCAGCCATCTGGGCCCAATATCACAGAGCTGCTTAAGCACAAAAAGTAGCTAAGCACAACAATTTCTTTTGTGGTTTTTTTGCTTCATCATCCTCGGCCCAATCTGAGATCATCCAATAAACTACTGTTGAACATTCCTAGATCTCATTCTTCATCAGGTGATAGAAGCTTCAGTTCATGTGCACCAAAACCATGGAATGATCTCCCCTATCAACTCCGTACACTTGACTCCTTATCGATCTTCAAAAGCCAGCTTAAGACTCATCTCTTTGAATCTGCTTACATTTAGTCCATTCCACTTGTCATCTCCACATGAAATACTGTAAACTCTTTTGTCTTAAATTTTTCCTTCACTTTGCTAAGCGCCTTGGAATAGGCAACTACAAATGCCTGATGATTGATTGATTGCTTTATACCAGACTAAGAATACCTGCCAAAATGTTTTGTTAAGCAATATTTTCTGCTTAAGCAGGTCTATACAAATGGCACAGCCATGATGAACTAAGCAAAATTACAAAATATACACTGCTCCACAATGGCGCGTTAACTTACCTCCACATTTGCCTTACAGAGACACTGCCCGGTGATCTTGTCGCAAAATGAGCCTGGCACACTGCCGTCCGCATCACAGTCACACACCAGACAACCTCCAGATCCCAGACTGTAGTACCCGTCTACACACTCATCACAGTTCAGCCCTTGTACCCCTACGTTGCATTGACAGCTACCTGTGACCGGGTTGCAGTAGGGACTGGAGCCCCCGATGGGGCTGCAGCTGCAGCGCTGGCAACCCTCTGGGTTGGAGGCACTCAAGTTGAAGAAGCCGTAATTGCATCTGTCGCACTTGTCACCTGATGGGATTACAATTGTAATAATTTAACAAAAAAAATTGACATCAAAAGGAAATAGTTGTTGTTTTTCAAAAAAATCAAAACATTTAAAGAGATTGTATATGCTGTTTGTTTCAATCCTATATAGTTGTAGATATATACCATAAAACCTGTGAAAATTTCATTTCAAAAGGTGGTAGCGTTTTTGAGATATTGCTGAAAATCTGGAGCGGTTATGTCCACGCAGGAAGAATAATCTGCACTTGGAACACCCAATCTGAGAAATGTTCAGATTCAAATTTTGGGGGATAAAAAGTGATATCTTTTTCCATAACTGCAGTACTTCAAAGTTAAAAGTTTCTCAAAATGCATTATACTATCCTAAGCTACTGTACTTCTCACCAAGTAAGTTTTTATTGCCTTTAATTTTCAGAGTCATTACCAAACGTATACAGACCCTTTAAGAAAATTTCAACATTAAAATCGGCTGTTTCTACTTCTGCTGCTGCTGCTACTGCTGCTACGTCTACTGCGGCTGCTGCTAGTAATGTAACATATAGCGCTTTATAACCTGCGACAGGTATTATAATTAGCTTTTTTGAGATATGGTGGACACTATAGGAGTGCACCGTTTGGTTTGGGTTTATTCAGACAGATTTAAACAAACCAAACAGTGCAAGTATTGTAATGCTGGGGTAAACCCCTTTTCTCCAAGTGTACTTGGTTCTTTTACTTGCATCACACAACACACGGGACCTATGGCTGGCTTTATGTCCCATCTGATGGACGAAGCAATTAAGGCTGAGTGTCTTGCCCGAGCACACAAGTGCCTTAACCCATGATCCTAACCCACTCTCTGACAACAAGTATGAGCCCTAGACTGCTCGGCCATGACACTCAATGCTGTATCTAGCCAACCCCAAGTACCTTTCTCTTTTTAAATAATGTAAATTGGCCCCCGTAGACTTTTCACTTACTAATTAAATCCATTTGCAAAATAATACTTTCTACTTTGGGGATCCAATGAATTAAACTTAGGTGTGGTCTTCACTTCCGGACATATTTCATGGCAACATTCTTCTCCTACTTACCAATGACATTGGTTTTGCATGTACAGATTCCTGATGTCTGATGGCAGGTTGTATCTCCCCCTGCCGTGCCTGCCGCCTGACACCCACAGTCATCGCACCCCTGAGGGTTGTCACTCTGTAGGTTATAGTACCCCGGCCGGCAGGTATCACACTGTCTCCCCACGGTGAAGGCCTTGCAAGGACACTGACCATCAACCTGGTAGAGAAGGAGAAAATAATGTGGCTCATTCTCACTAAACAAAATTGAGCTTCCTTGCCCCTTGTTCTTATCACAACCAAATTGCTTTGTAGAGGTGTTTGTCTTTACAACACAGCCTATCTACATGTATATTTGCATCTGGCAGTTGCATGCACAGGTGGTGGCCAGCAGAAAAGCTTTATTTGTTGTTGTACGTGTAGGCCCCCCTCAGTATCAATCCCCCCCTCCTTTAGAATTGAAGATAGCTTTATCCTTTGGAGTTTGGATTTGAGGGACTTCACGGAGGTAGCTTCCCTAACTTCTGTAAGGAAGTAAGTTTCATCATGAGCAATGGGTGGGTGAATGGAGCCAACAAGACTAAACCATAGTTGATCTAGATGTCACTCGAACGCTGCATGGTTTGACTCCCTAGTCCAACTGGATCAACCTAGCCCCAGAGCACTGTTTCTCTAGTCAAATTGGCAAGTTGCGCCACAAGGGGTAGTTTATCAATAATGATAGGTTTTGTTCAATACGACATCAATTTATCAACACATAATATGCAATAATAATAATTGCACTGAAGTAAAGAAAATAATACAGAATAATAGCAAACCAAATACAAAATGACGTGCCAACAATTTGCATCAATAGTTTACACTAATCCTGTCGTTTGCTCAACAAATACATCGACTATTTCGACTAGTCGATCGACGAGACGTGTTCGACTGAAAAACAGACCACGCATGCTTGATTTAAATTGCAAGGTCGGCACCCGAACTTGCTCTAAGCTGTTATCATTGGTAGGAAAGATTGTCTGTATACTGTCTTTTTTGGATGTAGGGTGAGCAAAAGAAACAGAAGATGATTTCCTAAGATTCTTTCCAACAGACAAAATCCAATCTATGGCCCTACCTCTAAGATATTTTGTCACACCAGTAACACATAAAATGCATAATTAGAGTGAAACAGAAAACTCACCAATTCACAAATGACCGAGGTGTTAACAGTTCCATTGGTGAAGCACTGACATGACATACAAACATCGACAGCATCAAGGGGTGTCACCTGTGACCTGTAGTATCCAATCTTACACTGATCGCAGTAGCGCCCTTCTGTGTTATGCTCGCAGTCTCTGCAGACTCCGCCCCCACCCCTGTTAAAATATAAATCATAAAATGAACATTTTACAGGCAAAATAATTCTTCATATTTTCCATTGTTAACTCTTTCAGTGCCTGCGTTTTTTGTGTGCTTTGACCCTAAAATGCCCAATTCTGTAAAAATCACCATCCTGGTCTGATACTTCTACCTCTGAATCGGAAAAATAATCCTTTTTCACTGTCTGAATCAGCAAAATAATCACAAACTTCTTCTGGAGTAAAGCGTGTACATTTCCTGGGGGCCATTCTTTCAAAGTGTAATTACAAACAAGCAGACGATCGATCGACCCATGGCGATAGCGATCGTAGCTAAAAATAGAATAAGTTAGAAAAGCTCAGAAAATACTGCGCCCTCTTGCAAGAACCTGAATAAAACCTAGAGAAAAAGGTTATACATATACGAAATTGTATAATACGCTAGAGTCACCATTGGGGCTCAAGCAGGGTATAGTGCACAGTCCACTAAAGTCACCATTGGGGCTGAAAGGGTTAATCCTCTTACAGCTGTTTTAACATTTTACCTTGAATGTTCACCAGGGAACGGGTCCACCGTGATGTCATAGTCACAGCTATCAGCGTGGCTGTTACACCTGCATGGTTTACATGCGTAGGCCGCTTCCTGATCACCGTGACGGAATGGTTTATCGTTGTACAGGGGCTGACACATGTCGCACTGTTATGCAAAGTACAAAATCCAATGTGTTACTCTCTCACCAATGGTAAACATTTAGTAAAAGCGTGTCCAAATTTGCTGGAAATTTAAAAACTGGGTACCCAAATTGTTCACTTACAATGCATTTACATGAAAATGACAGATAAAATAGGTTGTCCACATTTAAAACAGGGTGTCCAAAAGACACCCAGACACCCTTCTGGCTAACACTATGCCTGTTTACATGTAACTAAGGCAAAAGAAATGTCTTACGTGATCTCCCAGGGTGTTATGCATACAGTCACACTGGTATGGGGACGTACTAAGATCACACTCCAATGCATGACCGCTGCAGTCACATCTGCGGAAATAATCATCACAAAATGAAATAAAGATAATTTTTGAAAAATACAGATTTCATAAAGACAATTTTGAAATAATATAGATCCTTTTAAAAATAAAACAAATTCTTTCATGTTCAGGTGTGTATAAAATTTGTCTCAATTAATAGTAATAAGTAATAAACTACGACCCCGAACAAAGATTTTAACAAAATTGCGAGACTGCCAGCATTTAGGGCTAGATAGCTCAGTTGGTAGAGCGCCAGCACGTTAATCCGGAGGGCTTAGGTTAATGTCCTGCTCAAGTCAATTTTTCTTTGTTCAACCCAAATAAATAATAACAATACACAGTGCTTATGTAGCACTTTATCACACCTGAGGGCGTCCCAAAGCGCTCATTATTTCTTTCTACAAGGAATGTGGAGCTATGTTTGAATTTTAAAACCAATTTATTTACATAGCACCAAGTAATGGTTTACAAGTTAATGTGGCGCAATCTGCAGCCAACCATAACAGAAAACACTGAGGCAAACCCCTTCTCTTAATGATAAGTGTACTGGGTTCTTTTACATGGGTTACACAACACATGGGAATTACAGCTTTACATCCCATCCAAAGGATGAAGCAATAATGTTTAAGTGTTTTGCTTAAGGACACAAGTGTCACGACCGGGACTCGAACCCACACTCTACTGATAAAAAAACACCAGAGCTTGAATCCAGTGCACTTGACCACTCGGCCAAGACACGCCAACTCACACAAGAAGCTAAGATTGATCTTAAGATGTGGTAACCAACTGAACCAAGGCTACTTAGCCCCTGAACTATTAGCTCCTCTGTTACCTTGCGCTAACAGTCAGTTCCTCCAGGCCATAATAACCATGACGTCGGTTGGTGACATAAAAGTGATTCTGCAAATGGATGCGTATCTGAGTTGCCCGGACAAACTCCAACAGCTCCGGTGAGTTGTAGAAATCGTGGTGACCTGGGCGTGCAATAGGCTCCGGTGACAGGAGCTGAAAAGTTATGTTTCCCTTGGAGTAAGGGACCGGTGGATTGCTAAAGTAGTCAAAAGAGAAACCAAAAATTTGATACTGATGAAAACTGGGCATCTTGGAGCTCATTGGATTGGGCCCAAATTTCATGGCAATGCTTACCACAGAATTCTACACTTACAGTACCCTGTAAAGCATGCTATTCTATTCTGTAAGCGCAGAATTCCACAGTAAGCAGAGCCATGATATTGGGCCCAGGATGAAATCAAACAAATCTGTTACCAATATAAAGTTGCATCCCCTTAAAGGTATCGTACACATTTGGTAATGACTCAAAACAAATATTAGCATAAAAACTTACTTGGTAACAAGCAACGGAGAGCTGTTGATAGTATAAAACATTATAGGAAACGACTCCCTCTGAAGTAACGTAGTTTTTGAGAAAGAGGTAATTTCTCACTAAAATAATAAAAACTTCTTATTTCTTTCTGAAAGCACACAAATTTGTACAAGGGTGTTTTTTCTTTCATCATTTTCTTGCAACTTTGATGACCAATTGAGCCCAAATTTTCACAGGCTTGTTATTTTATGCATATGTTGGGATACACCAAGTGAGCATGCTGCTTCCCAGGTTGTACTGTAAACTTGGGTGTGATCCCTGGCTACACGGCAGTTACAGGTTGTATGGCTTCTGACTGGCACCCCTGAACATAGATATTGACAAAATAGGGAGACCACCAACATAGAGCTAGATAGCTCAGTTGGTAGAGCACCGGCACATTAATCCGGAGTTCGTTGGTTCAAATCCAGCACTAGTAAATTTTTCTTTGTTCAAACCCAACCCAATAAAAACTGTGAACTTTTTATCACGCTTCAAATGGTATCAAGTGGTGTACATCAAGGAGTAGAGATAAAAAGGATCCGTATAGGTTTGGTAATTACTCATAAAATTAATGGCAATAAAAACTTACCTGGTGAAAAGTACAGCAGCTTCTGACAGTATAAAGCATTTTGAGAAACATTTCACTTTGAAGTAATGCGGTAATGCTCTTTTTCCCCCAGCATGTTAGAGGAAACAAAACTATTTGTTAGTTAGGCCACACAAAGCAAGTAAACATTGTTATTTCTTACGTTGGAAATTGCAGACAGTTGACGGAGGAGGGCATTAGTAGAGGTCCATCATTGGGCATGCCAAATGCTGTCATACAGTCTTCTGCATAGTACTGCCAGGTGGACCAGTCTAATGTATCGTTACGTCGGCGGGATATGGTGACTGATGTGGGTTGAGGGCTGTAGAATTGTAGAACGACGTAGAAAACCTGAATGAAAAAAAAATAACAATAGTAAAAATCGTAGGATAAATTAACAGTATTTCGAGCAACTTGAAAATGAGAAAATGGAACTGAATTTTGGTACAATTGAACATTCATTCTCATCCTTTTTAATAGATGTTAATTTTGCATCGGGGATAAAGAATATTATTTTTTATTTGTTTGCCCTTACACTGAAGAGTATTTAGCACTGTTAGAGAAGATGCCTTACCACTAGACCACCAAGCTTGCCCGGTGGCTAGAGGCAGTTTCAATCCTATATTTTAGCAGCAAATACCGCGGCGATTTAATGGATGTCAATTTTGCATCAGGGATAAAGAATATTATTTGATGTAAGGACAAAAATCAAATAACATTTTTCATCCTGCAATTCTCAACACACATATTGCAAAACTAACATTTGAAAACTTTGTCTTTGGAAGGAGAACTCAAACATTTTTAGGAAAAAGAAAAGAAAATTATGCTTTTTTTGGTTAAGTTTTGGAGATTAAATCCATCAGTTTTAAAGGAGTTGGTAAACCTTTGACCAAATTATCAAAGTAATTTCAGGAATGTTAAAGAAATAAACCACAAGGGAAACTGACTGGGTAAATTTCATTCAATTTTGGGGGAGGAAAAAATTAACTAGAACAAGATTTGAACAGGATTTTAAGGTTGAATGGCTTCTGACTGGCACTCCCCGAACAAAGATATTGACAAATCAGGGAGAGTGCCATCATAGGACCGGACAGCTCAGTTGGCAGAGCACCAGCATGCTGTTCCGGAGGTTGCAGGTTCAAATCCCGTTCTAGTCAATTTATTTTGTACTTGTACACCCAAAATTGAAATTATTGTAAAATCCGACAGGACGTGGCCAGGGAGTTAATACGCAGTTTGGCTACAGTACCTGGAACTCCCCACTGACAAGGTCGACATACAGCATGATGTCATCGGTGAACGTCGACACCCAACTGCTCCCAACGTCTCCATCATTGGCAAACTGTAGAGGGTAGGCGTTCTCTCCGATGCGTGCTAAGGTGTCGTCAGTGGTGTCTGGCTCACCGTTCTTGAGACAGAGCCTGCGAACAGATTATAGTAAATAGCTTTCAGACTCTAAGACATCTAACATTTACAACAGTCTTCAGTGCCCAGGGGTCGATTTCACAAAACTCTTCCTAACTTAGGACTAGTCCTAGGCAATGCTAAGAGATGGGACTAGTCTTAAGTTAAGACCAGTTACTGGTCCTAACTTCAGATAAGACTAGTCTTATCTCTTTGTGAAATCGGCCCCAGGTTCCATGGCACTGCTTACAGTGGCTTTAAAAGCAAAGACAACTGAAACATCAGCCTTGATATCAATTTGATGTGCTGTCTTTAACATTCAATGAGTTGAGAAACACTTACCCTACAGGCTCTTCTTAGAGGCAGGGTATACCTTTGGTAATTACTCCAAAAATAAATGACTATAAAAACTTACTTGGTAAAAGCCACTGCAGCTGTTGATAATGTTTAACATTTTGAGAAACGATTCCCTTCTATAAGGAATGTGGTTTACGAGAAATGGATTCACAAACAAGTCAATCTGAGAAACGTTTCTGCATGAAACGTTTCTCAGATTGTTGATTCCAATTATGGATTATTCTTCCCAGGTGTGAACATACCCACTCCAGATTTTTGGCAATATCTCAAACGTGCTACCACCTTTTGAAATGAAATTTTCACAGGTCAGTTTTATTGTATATATCTACATTTATATAGGATTAAAACAATGGGACGGTTCTAAAAACCAAAGGTATACTTGCATTTAAGTGTTATTTGACAGCTCTTGTTTTTAATGAGCAAATTAACCTTGTTTTGACTTCAGCAGGAAGTGCCTGGTTTTGGCACAGAGCATCACAATTATATCTGAGAACAATCACAGAACTCTTCCAAACACATATTTGGACCTTTGGGATAAACTAAGAAGTTTTACAAAATTGTGAAGAAATAATGATTTGTTTTCTTCAGAATAATCCTCAATTAATAAGTACCACCCGATTCAGACAGGGGCTCTAGAGAGTTATTGAATTAAGTACATAAAAAGTTCTACAACTGAAACAGTTAGGAGCAACTGGACGTGCTGAAAGTCAAAAGATTGACTGTTGCAGTCGTTCGGAACGACTCTAGAGCGTCTTGGTTTCAGACGTCGATCTTGTCATGAGCCGAACCTAATGTAAATGTTACGTTAAGTTCGCCTGTCTGAAACCAAAATCTATTTGGAGCGCCTGTCTGAACCGGGTGTAAGTTGCTGTAGGCAATGTAAGATATTCTTTTCTCGTTGCATCCTGTGCAGTCTGGTCATCAGTTCTTACCTGTCCTCCAGGGGGTTGATCCGTGGATGGGAGTCTGGGCACCTGCACTCTGACTGAGCATGGACCCCTGGGAAGGATCCTGTAGCCAACTCAACAATCTCTCGATTTGTCAGTGTCTCTTCAAAGACAAAGAAATCTTGCATCCGCCCTAGATACTGGTTCCCCTCTGAACAGGTTTTAAAATTGAAAAGAAGAAAAAAAAATAGTTAAAGGGAGGGTATGGACCCATCGCATATGACGTCACACTCTCAAAAAGGAGGCAGATCATTGGACGATAGCTGTTCTCTGTGCGTAAAAACGTGCGCGTGACCTAAGCGTACCTGTAGCATTTCGCGTTATGCAAGGGGGACCTTTTGATTTCTATAGCCCCCTTACACAATGCGGAACGCGCCTCCGAACAATGCGCGTCATTTTGGGTGTCAACTCTCTTTTGTGCATGTTTGTATACAATTTTGACACCCAAAATGGCGGACAGGATAGGCGCATGTGAGTACACTGCGCGTTGTACAAGGGGTCTATAACATAAAAACTTACATGGTAAGAAGCACTGCAGCTGTTGATAATGTATAATATTTTGAGAAAAAAATTCCTTTGAAAGGAATGTGGTTTTAGAGAGAGAGAGGGATTCAAAAACATTTCAACCTGAGACAACGTTTCTGCATGAAACGATTCTCAGATTGTGTATTCCGATTATGGATTATTCTTCCTGCATTTATTTACATAGCACCAAGTAATGGTTTACAAGGTTACATTTTACAAGGTAGCTGCATATTCTTTCGGCATTATCTCAAAAACGCTATCACCTTTTGAAATGAAATTTCCACAGATAAATTTGATTGAATCTCCATATATGTAGGTTTAAAACAATCAAACAGTCCAAAAAACCAAAGGTATACTTTGCCTTAAAAAATATGTACATGTTTAAAATGTGCAGTTTGCTGAATAATGCACCTTATGGCGAATGTTATTTGAAATCTTTTTTTTTTAAACCCAAGTTTTCGATCAATTAAATTGACCCAATATTCGGACTGTGATTGGCAAGGGCTGATTGAATCGGCCCAATATTCTTTCTTTATACTGTATGTGGACAAGAATAATATCTGATTTTCTTCACCAGGCAGACATAAAAAGTCTAAATTCTGATAAAAGTCTGAAATTTTCGCATCCCTGAATTATCTGTTCCCCCGTTTGTTATGATTAAATGGACACTTCAAAATGAAGACACGATATAGGCATAATTGTAACCTAAACTGCCTAATATTATTGTCCTTTTGATTTTAAAAATGTATGCTGCAACAACTGATGTACTTTCCCCTTCAAAATTCAGATTCATATCCAAAAAGTTTGTAAATTTCATTGATAAAAAAGGAGGGAATAATTATAAATTATTAACACATTCCATCAATATTTGAAACAGAGAAGTCTAACAACACATTCTCCTAATTGAAAATAACCAAGATTTTGCACCTTACAAAGTAAAATTTCCATTGAATTTAAAGTGGCAACTTTTACAGGCAACTTGGAGGCAACCAACTGCAGTGCATGCTACAGGACCACTTTGGTGGCACATGAGTAATTTTTCAGACAATGTCTTACAATCCCCAAGAAAAATATGTGAATTTTCAAATGTGAATGCCTTTTCTTTTTGGAGATTGCCTGGTACTGATTGCCAGTAAATTGCCTCGTGTGACTTGGGCCTAAGAATACCAAACCATATTTACATTAGTGTTTAATGCGCCAAACAATTGCACACAACTAATTATCATTTTAACATGTGGAAAGAACATCTGTCACGGCTGAAGGTGAATTTGAATGAATAAGTCTATTTTAATGCGCACGAAACTGACAATTAAATTGGAGTTGGTACAGACAGTAGTTTAATGTCATTAGTTGGGTGTGGCCCAGAAAATAACCATTTAAATAAATATAAATAGCTGTTTCAGAGCACATCTGTGTGGGTTTTATCAAATATTAGGCCTGACGCTCTGCTGTGTGTGTTGAAGGTATTCAAATGAACCATGTGAAGACTCACCTTTTTAAACAAGCTTTTTACTAACAGTGTGTTTTTTGCTTTATTGTTGCTTTCCTAAGTACATTTTGTATCTACTGTCTTTAAATGTAATTTTAATGCCTTTTTACTGGGTTTTTTGTACTCCTGTAAATTGTAAATTTTAACATTATTTTGTATGGAGAGTTGCTCTCCTAAGTACATTTTATATATCAACTGACTTAATGTATGTTTATGCTTTTTAACATTATTTTGTATGGAGAGTTCTGTAATGGTCTTGTGTAATCTTTTGTTTGTTATTTCTATGGTATGTGGTATTTCCTAGCTTTTTACCAATTCTTTTGTGTTCATTTTGTGATTTTCCTGTTTTTAGCTTTTTAATCATTTTCATATTTTTTTGTTTGCTCATTTAATTATTATTGATTATTTTGTTATGCGCCTGTGTACATTTCATGGAATGGGCGCATTATAAATCAATAAATATTAGTATTATTTTGTGGATGGTCATCTTGTCGTTGTTTATTCCTCACTCATTCAAATCAACAAGGACTCAGAATCAACAAAAAGGACAAACAATATACTGGTCTTCATTGAAACCCTCCTACTGTACTGTCTGACCATTCAACACCATCCATGGTGGTTTTGAATGATAGAAAAACTGTGCCAGCCTGCAATATGATATCATGGTGAATGCATATAGTTCACAGTCAACCCTCTTACTGTCTGACCATTCAACACCATCCATGGTGGTTTTGAATGATAGAAAAACTGTGCCAGCCTGCAATATGATATCATGGTGAATGCATATAGTTCACAGTCAACCCTCTTACTGTCTGACCATTCAACACCATCCATGGTGGTTTTGAATGATAGAAAAACTGTGCCAGCCTGCAATATGATATCATGGTGAATGCATATAGTTCACAGTCAACCCTCTTACTGTCTGACCATTCAACATCATCCAGTGTGGTTTTGAATGATAGACAAACTGTGCCAGCCTGCGATCATGTGGTGGATGCATCTACACAGTACAAAGTAACCCTTCAACTATTTGACCATTCAACATCATCCACTGCAGTTTCAATAAGGGAATAAAAGAGTGGCAGTGAGGTCTTAAGCGACCGTTTAAAACAGGCAGGGTTGTGGCCATGCAATAATTTTCTGTCAAGTCCTTGGGCTAAGTTGAGAAGGGTAAAATTGTATGCGATGCTCAAGGATTGTGCATACACGCGCGTAGGGCCTAAAAACAGATTTTACATTGAGTACCGGTATATTGATTGCATTACGCGTAAATTAGCGCCTGCATAAGCTTGCGTGCAACGTGTTTGTTTTAACACTTCTCACCGTGTTTATATTGCACGTTTAAACATTTTAACTTTATGAATGATAAATTATGACAGCCTGCAATCTGATTAATATGGTGAACACACAAAGTACACAGTCAACCCTCCTACTGTCTGACCATTCAACAGCACTTTTCACTGTGGTTTTGAATGATAGATTAACTACGCCAGCATGGATATCATACACAGTACACTGTCAACCCTCCTACTGTCTCACCATTCAACACCATCCACGGTTGTTTTGAATAATTTTAGATAAACTGTGCCAGCCTGTAATAAGATATCATGTGGTGGATGCCTACACAGTACAAAGTTAATTCAAACTGTCTGATTATTTAATTACGCCATTTTTTTGAACACTCAAGCAAATTTTGAAGAACATACACCCTAGCAAATGTTCCCTGAAATTAAAATCATTCCTCGGTCACGTGTAGCCACAAGCATGACTGGGCTTACGAGGATTGAAAACGATTGTGCTTCTTGAAACAAGACTAGTTCCCGAGTTTAAACATCACTATGATCCTGTGTTAGGCCTACCTGTTAGTCTTTGGCCAACTCTGACTATGGCGTTACTCTCATCATACATCTGGCCCTGTAACGTCTGGGTGTCAAGAGTTGTGCCATCTGCTGCCAGGCCATTGATGAAAAAACTGATTTTGTTGTCATATACCTTGAAAAAAAGAACAACAATTTCAATTAGTCTACAAAAAGATGGTCAAATAAATGGGTTCAATCTGTCCATATTAATTGTTCAATTACAGAAATTTCATTGGGAAAAGTGCTGTTGCTAACTGATGAGAGCGGAAGATTGCGTTTTACCTAGAGAGTGGATATTGCTAGCAATGTGAATAAAAATTACAATGCAAATCTACAGAAAAGGGAACACCTTTAAAGTTGTTGTAAGCAGAGCGCCAGCATGTTAATCCAGACTAATAGGGAGTCGCCAACATAGGGCTAGATAGCTTAGTTGGTAAGAGCGCCGGCACGTTAATCTGGAGGTTGCGGGTTCAAGTCCCGCTCTAGCCATTTTTTTCTTTTTTCAACCCAAAATTGTTTATAATATAGTAAGCTTAAATACTTGGTATTTTCCTGGGCCCAGTTTCCTAGAGCTGCTTAACGGCCGATTTTGTGCTTACTGTAGAAATTACCTGTGAAATACGCTTACGCTTAAAAGCAAATTTTCTGCTATAGTTAGCACGAAAATTTGCTTACCGTTAAGAAGCACTATGAGATTGGCCCCTGATGGTAAGCAAAATGGTAAGCTTGATTGGGGGACTGGACATAAATTTCTTAAATTAATCTGGTAAATTAATTTTAATTAAGTTTTGACAATACTTTCCCGCAGTAAGTGACATTTACGATAAACAATTTTCTGAATTTTTAAAAGGATGATAGGCCTATCGTTTCAAAATGAAGAAAAAAAAGTGACATAGAGAATGTTTGAGAATTTAATAGAGATTTTGGTGCTTAAATTTGGTAGAATTTGAATAATCCTACTTAAACTCATTAACGAAATGCAGCTTTAACCAGTTTACAAACATAGTGTGCATGGATCAAATGCATTAATGCTAAAGCAGGGGAACCTGGGCTACAGTCGAGTATGTTTATTGGTGAAGCAACAAGTACGAAATACTGGTACACTAATGTACAAAATAAGTTGTATTTTGCTGGTTTGGTGACAAATAACAGGTCCTGACAAAAACTCAATTGTATTCTATTATCAACTGCTACTAATCATTGGCAGGATTTTTTTCATTCAATATCTTAAATTAAAGTTTGTAACTTTCTCAACTAACAGAAAAATATCCAGGCCTGGAATTGCATGGAGGCCATGGCCTCTGTTGCCCCTGGTCTTGGCCTTGGTGCCCCTTTAAAGTTTCCCATAGACTTTAAGATTTCCCAATGGAAGTGCCCTTTATTAAATACAAATGGCCTTGCCCTCTCAAAGAATAAATTCAAGGCCTCAATGTCTTTTTGACATTTCAAGTACATTTTGTCTGTCAATTTTGCAAACAAATTGGGCAATGTTCTTTAAATGAGACAGATCATACATGTACATCATCTCATTCAATGATAGTACCCAACTTTCAACTTAGTTTATTTTTTAACTAAGTTTTTATAATAATTATTTTTTATTTGGCCCCCCCAAAAACCCATCAAACAACATTACATAAAATAGCAAATACAATATACAACAATGTCAACAGCAAACAAACATTCAAAGCACACAGTATACAACATTGGTAGTTGTCAAAGACTAGTATCAACGCTTTATGTGACCCAACATGAAATATAAACCATCCAAATTTAGCCTCAATCGGTCATTGGAGTCACCAACAAATTGTGACAAATTTTTTTTATACATTTTAGTCATAAATAAAGACCAAAACCCGATGTTCTAAAAGTTTTACAACATTGAGTTTCGGTTCTTTTTTAACTATTAATTTCTCAAAAACTATAGCATTTCAGACAGAAAGATTTCAAGGGAAGTTTTCCACTATGACCATCTTTATACCATATACGTTTATGTGCGAATCTGTGAAAACTGTTTTCAATAATTGTGGATTGCACAAAGAAAAGTTGACTAAAAACACGATTTGAAAGCTGCAATCTTACCAATGTTGTGCACACCGTTTAATAGCAATACAACATTTAAAAAAAACAAGCATTTCCAAGACAGAGTAACCAATAGTTTAAAAAGAAAAAAACCCTTTCAATATGGACTTTGCCTATCTTTTTAGTTAAAGAATTGCAGTCTTAGCTGTTAGATACTGTGATTTTAAAGGGTCTGTATACGTTTAGTAATTACTCATAAAATTAATGGCAATAAAAACTTACTTGGTAAGAAATACAGCAGCTTTTGATAGTATAAAGCATTTTGAGAAACATTTCACTTTGAAGTAATGTGGTTATTGACAAAGATATCAGTTTTTATCCCCAAAAATTTGAATCTGAGAAGCGATTCTGTCAGATACAAACAATAACATTCAAATTATGTACAATTGTACAATATAGGATTGAAACAAACAGTGGGTTCCAATTACCAAACATTTATACAATCCCTTTAAAGATCTTCAGTCTAGGAGATAAATACCTGTAAGGCCAAATGTGTCCATCGCATAGGAGAAAGGTCAGCTTGTGCACTGATGAGATAGGCAAAAGACGGACTTGTGCGGTACTCGAAGGAGATCGCAGTTTGTGAAACCAAGACGGTGAAGAGGATTCGATTAGTAAGACTCGACCGCTTCTCAAGTAATGCACTGAGAAGAAAGATGACAAAAAAATTGGTTCAAGCCTTTGGATCCCTTGGGAAGTCAGAGGGGTGGAGTGGGGGGGGGGGTAAAACTTTCACATTGTAATGAAATTGGCTTGTTTTTCATGATTTCAATACTTCTTTATTATAACTCAAAGTGCCTGTTCATCTCTGTATACACAAATCTTCCTAGTTTACAAGACAAGATTATAACAAAATCCAAAACATGTCTTAGAAAGTGTGGGTCAGTTAAAAGATGATGGGTCAATTTTGTTTTCATTCAAGTTTGTTTTTCTTTTGTAACTTTTTACAGGTTTGGTCACATACTTTCATATCAAGCCATCATTTGTAAAATTGTTTATTGCTTAATTTTGGTTGTCTCAATCTTGTTCCCATAGATGGTGTTGGGAAGTTTCTGACAAATAAATCTTTCTTTGCAGGTAAGTATGAAGTGTGGGCATTTTTGCCAATATATTGCTTGATTGAAATCATCTTCTTCATTGATAAAGTGTTGATGTACCTACTAGTAGCCACTATTATTCATAAGTAGGATTTGAAACTTTGCGTGAGGTTTGCGGTGAAACCATATCTCTTTAGAAGAACCAGTGGTTTGACAGCTCGACGTTTCGATCAGTATGCTCTGATCATCTTCACAAGAAAAAGATTAATGTACATGAAGGACTCGTAATTAACACTGAACAGCAGGCCAGAGCAGAAGCCAGTGATTATCATTCAGAGGCCAGTAAACTTACGACCGTACAAGTCCGGCGGTCTTGTGTTTTTGAATAACAACACCTCAGTGCATTTTTTCTTTAAAAACTGATACCGTATACAAATATCTTTCAATTCCATTGCATTACCCATAAGAAAAATGAGATAAATCTGCTCTTATTGCTTGTTCCCAAAACAGCTCAAATGTGAAACTGTGTAGACAGTGTTCTTCTCATTTTGATTCCGGTCTTGTAACCAATTCTCTGGTCCAGTAAAAGTTTTGTGCTACAATGCTAAAATTAGAGCCCTGGGAATTGCAGGTTTTACAGTTGCGATAATGGTACCGTTGGGAGGATTGACGGTTACGATTATTGCAGCTACCTCATGCTTATAACACCTTTAGGGAAGTCTACTTAATTAACTGTGTAGGGCCTTATCAAATATCAATCATTCAAACATTTTGCTAGGCCTACTGTTTTTTTAATCTATCTTGTAAATAAAATACTCACCCCTCTTGAGTTAAAGACGAATCAGGTTTTAACCAAACAGCCAATGTGAACCTTCCGTTGACACCAACGGTAGGGACTATCCGAGGGGAAATGGAACAACCAGGATCAAAAATATGAGAGTTGGCACCCAGCGTAGACACCGGCGAAACGTCGACAGAATCTAGCCGAATGCAAAGGGAAGAAGGGAATAAAATCTGGGATGGGGAAGGGGTACTAGTCCTGCTTGGACATCCTTGCGAACAGATTGTTTGATGGCACGATGTCACTGAAGTATTTAAAGTTGAACTCCGGCAAAAGGCCGTGGTAACAAGCCCACCTGTCGCTGGGTTGTACCCGCAAGTTCCGATGTCGGGCACGGTGGAAATTGGCTTACGTTCGGCGGCGTTTATCAACTGCGGAAAGGCTCCCGATCCTTGGCAAATGGTGGGTTTTACGCAGTTCAAAATCAAGAATAATACAAGAGTAGCACCACTGTGTGCACACAAATGTCTCGTGTTTATTACTCCAAAAGAAGCCATCGTTGGGAGATGAAAAGCTCTTTCAACTTTCACTTTCAAATCAAGTCGATGTGTCTGGTGCTGGTATGTGAGTCGCCATTTTGTTTTTATAACCGTAGCCAACGTGCATAGCGTCCGTTGCGACCAATCGCAATGAAGCGTTTCCGTTTGTTCCTTTGGTGTCAAATTTCTGTGTCGCTTTAAAAAAACATCCCAATTGTCGTTTTAAATTCCTTGTTGTTTTGTTGTTTTAAAAAGTGGCTTTTGGTCTTGACAAAATCAAATGAACGGATTATTTGCACAAGAAGACTATGATGTGTTTATGATGTTGAAATAAAAAGCTGCACCACCTGTTTATTGTCGAAAACGATAATAAATTGCAATGTTTACATTTTCAATTCGGCACGACGAGATACTTTTTTTTTTAAATCGTCAATCCACTTTCTTCACAGCTGATCTAGTCAACGAGGAAACAGTAATAATTATTACATTATGTGCTACATGTGTAATTAGTGTTTTCACTTTGCGTGAAACGAAGGACCAAAGGCAGTCTCTCTGGAAATTATGCGAAATTCGTCAGCTGTGGAATTTCACTTTTTCGGCTAGCATTTGAACCCAGCCAGAGGGCTTTGTTTATTCTTATGCTAATGAGCTGACTCAGTTCACTGGCTCGACCCACCCAGCCAATACATTATTTGACATTCCTCCACCTGAAAAGCATTTGCAGCCAATACCGCGCAGAGGGAGTAAGTTGATGTAATGGGGAAAATAGAGATTTACCAGAACCTAGCTAATTATGGATATTGATTGAATGAATACAACTAAAGTGTTCTAATGTTATAGGCTTTCAAGGAGTATGTAATGAAATAACTCTAGGGTAATGAAAACTTATCTTTCACATCTTCGAAGGAAACACTAAACAGGGTTTAATTGCATGGCTCTGTTTCGTGGAGTTCTTCGATTTACAGTAACTAGAAGGCATTTTTTTAGCAAAAGAAAAGTGTCCATTAGTAGACTCCTATTATTTGTGACGTCTATAGAATAAATAGATAAATATTATCAATTGAAATAGAAGAGGTAAAAACTCAGAAAGTTTTATCGTTTTCTGTGTTGAAAAGATGCTGCTAGTGCAAACACACAGCGTGTTTAACCACAGTCTTGGTTCGCGATGTTTTAATTTTCAAACCGTTAGGCTACGAATTGACATCCTTTGGGCTGGAGTATCGGCTTAAAGGCAGGGTATACTTCTGGTAATTGTCAAAGACCAGTGTCCTCACTTGGTGTATCCCAACATATGCATGAAATAACAAACCTGTGAAAATACTGGGCTCAATTGGTCATCGATGTTGCAAGAAAATAATGAAAGGAAAAAACAGCCCATCGAATTGTGTGCTTTCAGATGCCTGAGGGCGGGCTTCTGAAGCCCTTCTCAGATTTATAATTTAGGTGAAAAATCACCTCTTTCTCTAAAACTAAATTACTTCAAATGGTGTCGTTTCTAGTGTTCTTTACCAAGTAAGTTGTTTGGGGGGAGTAAAGGTATAGGCTACCCCCTTTAATCAACTGGGAGGAAAATTGGCCCAATTTCAAAGAGCTCTGCATGATGCCATCGCTAACTTATTGAGTGTCAGTTTTTAATTAAAAAGTCAGTCCTCCGCCAAGTTCCACATTTACACCTAGCCAAATATCATGCCAAATGTCTTGTTACCATTGGGGGGGGGGGGGGTTCAAAAAAAAAAAACCAGCTCTCCCGGAAGCGATTTTTTCCCTGAACCTTTCAGGCAGTGTCCGTGGAGTTTAAGCCAATCAGAGCGAGGACGTCACATAATACCGCTTTTTGATTTTTCAATGGCCCACGTGTACACGAACACTGCCCGAAAGGGTAAGGACAAAAAAATTCGCCTCCCGGAATTCCTATAGGAATTTTACAGCAATTACTCAGCATTGGTACTAATAAGGTAAAGTGGTTTGGTCTATAATGAGTCTATAATGTCTTGAGTCTTGAGTCTATAATGCTTTGGGCGATTTAAAAGTGATTTGGTTCTCAACAAAAATGTAAAGTTACACGCTAAAATCTAACTGTTACTCAATAGGTCAACGATGGTGTCCGATTGTGCTTTTTGTTATGGTGTCACGCAGGGGCAGCTGTGCTTAACAATTTTCTGCTGAGCAAAATGAGCAGGACACACAGGTGGTATAAGCACGGTGTTTTGGCTGGTAAAATTCTGGTAAGCATTTTTCGTGTGTGCTTAGCTTCCTCATTTTTGCTATAAAACAATAAGTGGAGGAAGGAGAAGTCACGTTCTATTATCTGGAGAAATTGTTGGCTGAATTCAATTATGCTTTTAAAATTGTTCACATGATGGTTGTGTTTTATGTTCGCTTAAAACTAAAAGTCGGCATTTAGTGCAAACATCAACCGTAAAAGCAGGGCGTTACGCTTTTAGAACTCCATGGACATTTTGTCGAAATGGTGGGCAGTTTTTTGGCAGTTATGGCTTTAAAGGGACATCGCACATAATTCTATAACTTTTTAACAAATGTAAAATAAATATACACGATTTGTGCCCCAAAACACAAATATTTGCGTTTTGGGGCACAAATCGTTAATATTTATTTGCGGCGATTGCGGAGCAACAATCGTGAATATTTTAAGTATAGATTTAAAGGAACATTACAGAATTGGTTTTTGCTAACAAAACAGTTAAGCACTTTATATAATCCACCATATACATAAACTGACAAACCTGTAGAAGTTTGAGATCGATCGGCCATCTGGGTCACGAGAAAATAGTGAAAAACCGATTACACATTTGCATGTGTTACAATGCATGAATTAAACGCTCATGAGCGATAAACTCCAATCGGAAATTAGTTTTATTTATTTCTCATCAAATATGGCATTTCAGACAGAAATATTTCTAGGGATGTTTTCTACTATCATCATCAATAGACCGTGTAAGTTTTATGTAAATCTGTGATCTTAAAGAAAATTTTAATTACCAGTTCTGTAACGTTCCTTTAAGTAACCATTGGCGGCACATGCAACTTTGCCAAAATTTTTCGCAAATATTTGAGATTTAGGGCACAAATCTTGAATATTTACGGAAGCCGATAGAGGCTATAAGAAGAAAAACATTTCGAGTAAAGTAATAAAAAATAATGACTGATGATTAAAAGTTTTGTCTGGTCTTACGTCACTTGCACCGTCAAAGGCATTACGCTTTTAAGAACGATTCCCCCGATTTCATTTGTAGTACTATTTTTTGTTTTGCAGAAAACCTAGTTTTCCCTAAACAAACAATCCAACCAACCAATTTTAATGGGAACCCCCTCCAAATAAACAAACAGCAACAACAACAAAACAATTTGTGTTTTGCAAGGATTAAGTGCACGTTCATCTTCAGGCTTATTTTGATTGCAGCAATCGAAATAATCAACGGGGAATTTCAAAGGTACACTTTGACAGTACTTTAAACGGAAATATTTTTCTGGAAGATTGGTGCTGGTATGAATAAGGAACTTACAGAATACTTTGTCTGCAGTCTCTAAGAAGGAAGAAATGATACAACAATATCAACTTACACTGAACTTTTGTTTGATTACGTTTGTGAGAAATAATATGTGCATGAAGCCTTTCTCAGACATCTAAAAGCACACAATTCTATGTAACAATGGGTTTTTTCATTATTTTCTTGCAACTTGAATGACCAAGGCCCAAATTTTCAAGGTTTGTTATTTTATGCAAATTATAATTGGGATACACCACCAGGACTGGTGAGGATACTGGTCTTTGACAATATTATTACCAAAAGTGTATCCTGCCTTTTTAATAACTCGAGATGGAACACGTACGGTTGGCGATCATTTCCTTGTATTTGTGTGGGTAGATGGTGGTTTCATAGCGCTCCAAAAATTTACCAGCGATTCCAACGTCGCAGCGTTTATACACTCTGGCGAAAGCAGTCACCGTCTGCGTCTCCCGGAGCCAAAACGCCCTCATCGTCTCTCTCTGACTCTTCAAAACTTGTAGACCGTCGTATTATGGGAAATCAGGTTGGACCATTACGATAACGTTTTGATATGAAGAGCTAGTGGAATGCTGTCTGTTTATGGACTCGAGTCAATTTAATTGGAATTTCCCTTTTTTCTAGCAGACTTACTGCACTGTTATGGATCATAGCCAAACGGAGAGACAATACATAATTATAAAGGTCGGTGTAACTCCTTCTTCTTAAGTATGCCTGGTTTATTAACAACTAAAAAAGTAAATCAACTTACAAAGTAATAGAGACACCAACGTGATGTGAACCACCCAAGCCAGGCCGACAGCTACCTCTCTATTAACGACCTCTCCCTGGTTTTATAGTCCTGTGCCCTAATTATTATTCAAAATATCCTTATGCCATACTTTTAAAATAGTCTCACATAGCACGTATACACAAATTACGTTTTAGTGAATTGTTTTCTATCAATGTTTAAACAATTGCGGATCAAAACAAGCAGTCAGTTTGAAAGCAATGAACGAATTCCATGTCCACTTCAATGTCACGTCATTTTCAACTAAATTAGGACACAGTTGTCATTCAATTATCTATTTATAAAGTCATTGCGGATCAAAACAAGCAGTCAGTTTGAAGAACGAATTCCATGTTCACTTCAATGTCACGTCATTTTCAACTAAATTAAGACACAGTTGTCATTTAATTATCTATTTATAAAGTCATTGCAGATCACAACAAGCAGTCAGTTTGATGTTCACTTCAATGTCACGTCTTTTTCAAATAAATTAAGACACAGTTGTCATTCAATTATCTATTTATAAAGTCATTGCGGATCAAAACAAGCAGTCAGTTTGAAGAACGAATTCCATGTTCACTTCAATGTCACGTCATTTTCAACTAAATTAAGACACAGTTGTCATTTAATTATCTATTTATTAAGTAATTGCAGATACCCAACAAGCAGTCAGTTTGAAAATCAACGAATTCCATTTTCAAAACAATGTCACGTAATTTTCAATTACATTTTATTTCAAATTCATTTCGTTTTCATTTAATTATTGCTACCAATTCAACCCAAGACAAACAAATATAGGGAAAAACAACCACGGACAAAAACACTGGGGTGAGTGAGTCGCAGAAGTTTTGCGCAGAAGGTTAGTGTCCATCGTCCTACTTTATAGACTGTGCAAGTCTCGCTCATATTCGAACTTCCGGGACCATTGTGCTTCCAACCGTATATGGAGTTTTACGTGGGCGGGATTTTGTTTCGTAAATTATTTTAGTTTAACTTTAGTTTATGGCCATGAAAACTATACATGATCTTGGGAATGTAATACTGAGTGATAAACAATATGAAAGTAAAACCAATTCAACAAAATAACGTGAGAAAACCCGAGAATAAGACTTGACCTCCGTTTCCGGTTACTTGTAAAAAATTAAGAATGCTGCCCATCTGACGGACATGTTGTCATTAAACCTAGGCTATGTGATAGACGCACACAATCTTTCGGACGTGATTGGCAAATGGGATTTCTAATAATAAGCATCCTCGTTCCAAGTTTGAATTTTGTTTCAATATTAATTTGAACAAATTAATTGTATTATACAATCATTGACAGTTTATTAATAACAACTTACTATGGTCATTTTATTTCAAGAATTTTGTATAATTATAATTTAAAAAGAAGATTTTATTTCATGGAAAAATATAGTCCTCGTTCGAGTTTTTTTCCCCGTTTTCGATATGCACGGGACTTGCACAAGACTGTGCAAGTCTCGCGCATTATTTGAACTTCCGGGACCATTGTGGTCCCAATCATATGGAGATTTACGTGGGCGAGATTTTGTTTTGTCAATTATTTTAGTTTAACGTGGTTTATGACCATTAAAAATAAACATGTTGTTGGGAATGTAATACTTAGTTATAAAAAACATGAAAGTAAAATCAATTCAACAATATAACGAAGAAAACCCGAGAATTAAACTTGACCTCAGCTTCCGGTTACTGCAAAAAACTAAGAATTTTGTGCTCACCTCCGATCACAAAACTTATGTAAACACTTGTTTTGGATGCGCGATGACAATCGCCAGATGATGTAATTGCAACGCGAAGCCTTTTCAAAGCAGTCTATGATTGTTGAGGCGTCAGCGTCCTCTAAAAACTGCGTCAAGCGTTAATTTTACGCCCGTGTGACCTTCGCGAATCCGTGTAAGGGGTTTCTGAAAAGTTAAGATCAAATAAGCATCCTTGTCCCAGAGTTTTAATTAGGTTTCAATAATAATTAACACATTATTTGTGTATTTATTATAAAAACTAAAACTGATTATATAAACATGTAATGAATATTTTTGTTGTTCAGAGTTTGTCATTAGATATAATTTCAAACAAAGATTTGATTTTTAGAAAAAAAACAAAGTTCTTCGTTTGACGTGTTTTCTCGTTCCGATACGCGCAAGACTTGCACAGTCTATTGGCGCGAGGCACCAGAGTGTCACTTTTTCAGTTTCTTACTCGTTGAATTATGGTTCATTTCCAAACAAGATGTATGCAAGAGTACCGGTATAATGCTTAAAGGCACTGAACACGTTTGGTAATTGTCAAAGACCAGTGTTCTCACTTGGTGTATCCCAACATATGCATAAAATAACAAGCCTGTGAAAATTTGGGCTCAATTGGTCATCGAAGTTGCAAGAAAATGGTGAAAGAAAAAACACCCTTGTTGTACAAATTTGTGTGCTTTTAGATAGGAATAAAAACTTCTTGCAAGAAGTTTTTATTATTTTTAGTGAGAAATTATCTCTTTCACAAAAACTACGTTACTTCAGAGGGAGTCGTTTCCTACAATGTTTCTTACTATTAACAGCTCTCCGTTGCTTGTTACCAACTAAGTTTTTCTGCTAATATTTGTTTTGAGTCATTACCAAACGTGTGCGATGCCTTTAAAACCTTCCGTGGACAGGTACAGGTTCAACCAGAGTCCTACGGTGACAGCACGTGTTCTGTAGCTGTAGAGCTGATGTTCAGATTACTAAGGTTAATTACTTAGACAAATTGGGTTTGGCCATAGCTTTCTAAATTGTGTCTCTGTGAAGCGCCTTGAGCGTCTTTTTAGGTGGACTTTGGAGCTCTATACGTTTACGTTATTATTATTATTAGTAGTAGTAGTAAGAGTGACTTGTCTTTTTAAATAATACAAAAATCAATAAGCCATTTTGAGATATGGTGGACACATTACTGTAACACTATTATTTAGGTTATGGAAAAAATTAATTTGTTTGTATACACCCAAACCAAACTACCTCCATGTTCCTATAGTGTCCACCATACCTCAAAAAGGCTAATGAAGTTAAAATTTATTAGGCTTAAAACTGTTTGACAACGTTTATAAATTAATGTCCTTGTTGAGTAGGCCTAATCCAATGTTCAGGTCTACTAAGATTTTAATTTAATTAAGTATAGATGTCGACTTGCTCTCTCTCACACTCCTTACTCTATGGGCAGACTAATTACTACTTTGCGCTTGGCTATTACATGAACAACCATCTGGTAAGTTGGCTAAACAAAATTTTGAAATTTTGCAAGTAGTATTTTGAAGTTGGTCCTTTAAACTGATGTGAAATGCAATGGAATAGGTCTACTGGTAGTATGGGGGTAAATTGATAATGTTGGAGAGGGTTATGCACTAATTAGTGGTACTGCTGAGACAGTTTTTATATAAGTGTTGTTTGAAGCTTTGCGTGGTGTGGACAAATAAGAGGTAACTAAAATAAATAGTAAACTTGCGGGTACAACCATGTGTAAAAACTCTTTTTGTGGGAGTGCTGGCTCATTCTCCTGAAGACGAGCAGGATAATGTTCGAAACGTCGAGACCCAACCGGCTCTTTTCAGCGCCAACACTCCCACAAAAGAGTTTTTAGACATGGTTGTACCCGCAAGTTTACTATTTATTTTATTTACCTCTTAGTTTATATATATACACGTGCTTCCATGGACGGTTTGAAATAAAAGTCCATATCTGTATCACGGATGGGAGGGGGGGGGGGGGTAATGTTCAGCTGACTATTAGCAGCAGTTTTACCGGGAGAGGGCAAAGTCGCCCAGTCAGCGGCTGGAGGTGGAGCGAGTCTCTCTTTTGGGGTAGGCCTAAACACACCCATTTTCAGTGCGGAGTGATACTCACAAACATGGTGCCGATCGACAGTTCAGAATTCCGTAAATTGTTGTCACATATGTGCTTTTTGACGGAGGTGAGATCCCGTGAAACTATTACTTAGTCACGGCGTGATTTTGTGTGTGTGTTTTTTATATTTTATATTCAGGGCAATAATAATAATACATAATAACAAAGTATTTATTTATAAAGCGCTTTTTACAAAGGAGATCAAAGTGCTGAACAAGAATAGAAAACAAACTAAGATGTTGTGAATAAGAAGTGCTTAAAGGGAAACGATGCCTTGGATCGGGCGAGTTGGTCTACAAAAAGCATTTGTAACCGTTTGTTATAAAATGCATATGGTTAGAAAGATGTTTTAAAAGTAGAATACAATGATCCACACAAATATGTATCGAAATTGCGTGGTTTTCCTTTTACATCGTGAACAAACACGGTCGGCCATTTTGAGGAGTCAAATTTTTGACTCCACAAAATGGCCGACCGTGTTAGGTCGCAAAGTAAAAGGAAAACCACGCAATTTCGAGGCATATTTGTGTGGATCATTGTATTCTTCTTTCATATAACGTCTTTCTAACCATATTCATTTTATAACAAACGGTTACAAACGCTTTTTTTAGGCCAACTCGTCCGATCCAAGGCAACGTGTCCCTTTAAGACGCTTCCTGAAATAGTGATAGACGGTTTGCTGCTGGGAGTGGTTTTCCAAAGTGTGGGGCCAGCTATTGAAAAAGACTTATGGCAGAGTTTCGGACTCAGTCCCAGCAGCAGTAGGTCCACTATCACCCACCAGGTTCGAATCCCGCTGCTTACAGAACACTTCCCTGATCCCTTTACGGAAGGGCTTGTTGGTCAGTGTGTAAATGACTGGATTCACACATGAGTTACCCACGGCTAAGATAATAGTCAAGTGCGTACCAGGAGCTGAAAGCTGAATGGGAACACCAAAGTTGAAAAGCAAGTAGAGCATGTGAGTCGGAGTCCAACAGACGGCAAATGTTATGACGCAGGCCAGGAGGGTCTTCACCAGGGTTTGAGAGGCTCGGAGCTGCCACATTTCACGCTGGTCATTTGGACTGATACCGGTAGAGGCTGAATTCAAACACAGGAAATTTTCAAATATTAGTTTAAATATACTTGGTTATTAAGAGTGATGACCATTGCTTCGGTTCTCGATGAACTTTGGTCAATTTTCCTCAACACGATACAGACATCGCTGTACGGGTAAAACCAAATGTAATGATCATAAAACGTGACGGAGCATTTTTTTAATTTTATTTTTAACGAATATCACAGCAAGAGTAGTTTGAAATTACTGCATATTTTAACAAGAAATGTTTGTCATGCACCATAATGTCCGACATTGAAGAATTCGGCGTTTTCACGAAGTGGCGAATCTGTGCAAGTGTTGAATCCGCGCTCTGTGTGTGGCGAATCCGGAATGCTCATCATTTTGCGTTTTCACGAACCGGCGAATAAGTTTTGAACCAAACAGCATTCTAACATCACAATAAAGAAATAAGTATCTAGTCATGTTATTTAACTTATAAACTACCGAATCACTAACAAATATTAAACACTTTCAATTAAAAGACCGGCGAAAACACAGTTTTTAAATGTGACCAACTTCAAAAGCGTTTTTCTCAAAACGCCGTTTTTCAGCTGCGTGGGCGGATTCGCCGGTTCGTGAAAACGCCGACGAATTATGCAAGAATTATGAATCATAATGTCCGACCCACATTGGGTCCGACAAGCCATTATGCCTGACCCATTATGTCAAGCAAACCCATTGTGCATGACCCATTGTGTCCGAGGCACCATGGTCACTGACCCATTTTAAATTGTTTTCGAAGAAGCCGGCTTCTCATGCAAGTCCTTCAGCAGGCTTATCGCAAAATAGTGTTGTGTTTTATTTGTGTAAAGTACTGTATAAAAGTAAGCGATTGTGATGGCCCTATGTGACTGTGACTATAGAATGAACACAACTTTTAAAACTCCTTTAAAAGGTTCAATAGGCTCGAAACTTGAACAGTTGATTTCAGTATCCTTGCCCCCCCCCACCCCACCCCCCCCCCCCAATGTGATGCCTCGTCAAATACTATACTGCGTAGGCCGTACAACAACAATCAAATTCCCTTTTCTGAGGAATTCCTCTGTGGGGTCCAAGTTGAACAATGGAAAACTTTGTGGGGTCTGTTGACCCCACAAGTGGTGCCCTGCGTAAGCGCCCACAGCTAGCTCTGTGCTGCATATACAGTGCTGTCTTTGGACATCCCTTTGTTCTGTACACTTAAGAAAAATCATATTTTTCAACACTGTGAAAAACACTGTGTTGACGTGTGGAAGTCCACATAGTGTTTCAAGTGCTCATATTCGGTATACCTTATGGAGACCAAGGACAAAACAAAAAGGGAAAATAAAAGGTAGGCCTACCCATAGGGGAATTCTAAAGACTGAGGTGCTCCACAAGAAATTGTACACGTTTACAAAGTCTATGGGAGATGTTAAGTACAGGGGCAAAGGAAAGAACAAACGAATGCTCCACAGGATGCATATTTGAGATTGGGTCTTCCCACACTGTGTGGACCTCCTTTATTCTCAGGTCCACACTAATATGTAACGCTTAAACACTCAATTGGAGACTTGCTATTGTCCCTCTGTTGTTTGTACTCTAACTTTTCAGCAACAGCTCTCATTGGTTTTGTACACACTTTCTAACTGGGGACCTTTACCCAACCGGGGACCATATTGTCCTCTTTGTTACAGGTTCCCGATTTGAATGTGTATACCTATGTCCGCAAACGCAATTACAAACATTCCTATTTTTGCATCCCTGTGGAGACTTCGTTTGTCCTTCCCTTTGACTCTGTACTAAACTACTGAGAACAAAAATCTCTCTTATCGTGTACGTACACGATAAGTCCAAACTTATCGTGTGTACACGTACACGATAATTTCCAACTTATTTAAGTCCAAAATTACCGTGTACGTACACGATGACTTATCGTGTACGTACACGGTCAAAGTTTGGACTTATCGTGTACATACACGGTAATATATCATGTACGTGCACGATAACTTATCAACGTACACGATAAGCTGGGAATTATAGTGTACGTACACAATAATCATCATGTACACGATAATTATCGTGTACGTACACGATAAGATATTTGTTTTTCATGTGGCGCAATACGCTTCCGTACTGAACATCCTCCCATAGGCTTCGTACACAAAATTCCTTGTGACACATCCCTCTCTTTAGAACTCCCACGAGGAGACTTGTTTGTTCCTATTGTCTTCGCTCTCCATAAGGTGGAGAATATTAAAACAAGGAGACCAAGCTCTCGTTAGGCTGATTTGATTTTGATTATAAGAAATCAAATAGAACGATACAACAACGTAATGGGTCAGACGCAGTGGTCCGTCGGACATCACTGCACAAACTGGGGTGTTAAAAGTGATACTATGGGTTTTGTCACATAATAATAGGTGTTTGGTTTGCGGTAACACCATGTGTATATCTACTTGGTAGGTAGATTTTGTTCTTTGAGAACTTGTCTTGCTTATTATTCTACTGCCGCAGAGTAGAATATTCGGAATTCGGGAGACTTCTCAGTTCCGAAAAGAACTGTCCTGCTTATTAACTACTACCTGGGCGGGAGGTAGGAAATCGGGCGGGACTACTACTTTCGCCAAGTGGATCGGGGGACTTCTCGTTAATAACTACACTGCCGCGGAGTGAGTCTAAATAGGTCTCAACGTTTCGACTAGCTTGCTCTAGTCATCGTCAGCTAGAGCAAGCTAGTTGAAACGTTGAGACCTATACTATTTAGACTCACTCCGCGGCAGTGTAGTTATTAACGAGAAGTCCCCCCGATTCACATAGGCAAAACAATTACATTGGTGTTATTTTAACACCCTGTGAATGTCCGACCCACTACACTGCAGAAACTGGGGTGTTATAAATTGACACCATGGGTGTTGTCACATTATAGATACCGAATAGAGAATCAAAATTGACATAATGGTTCAAACGTTCAATTAATGTCTTTAGAGTCTATTTTGTTTGTAGTGAAACTGGGGAATTTTCAGATAGCTAGCTTGCACCGCAGAAACACGTGTTTGAGAATACCGGAAGAGAGGACGGACCGAAAACCCATTTTATGGGACTGAAAAACCAATGTCCGCAAAGTTGTCTGATCTGAAATTTATTTCGTGGGGGGGGGGGGTGGTTGTGCAGGGAAGAGGGAAACCAAAAATTGAATTAACACTTTGACACCTAGATCATAATATGGCCCAGTTGAAAATACTAACTGTTTTTTCCCCATGTAAAATCGCATTAACCTTGACAATGTCATTGGTCGTCATGGTGGGCCTCATCTTCACACGGCTTTTACAACAGCTATAATTTCAAGACGGCTAACCACCCTTGCCCTTCCACTCTAGAAACTTCCGCGTCAAAATTAACCCGGTTCCGAGTCCCGTGGGCCTGATCCATTTCTGTGTCAGTATGATCTGGAATCTGTTTCAAAATTACCCAGAAAGGGTCACAATTACGATGAATCTGAGTTAAAATCCCCCTTTTAACCACTCTCCGGCTCAGCCTGATCCGGAAAAGGGTCAGGGCCCCCTGCTGGGATCTTGTATCTGGGTCAATTCTGACCCGAGAGCTTTTAGAGTGGACACGCATGACAGATACTCATTAAAACATCTTGAAATGAAAATTTAATTTTCAATTTAATTTTAATTCTTTGGACAATACAATATACAAGCAGAGGCCGTCCAGGGAAAGGCAAAAGTCAAAAACTGTCATCAAAAAAGATGTGCCCTCCCAGACCTTGCTCATTTAAAAGAAAAAAAATGCATATTTTGTACACAGAAATCTAAAATTGCAGTAAAAAGTTAACAAAAGATGGCAAGCAAAAGAATAATTAAAATGCAAATATACAAAAACCAAAACTAAGACCCCCGATAGTCAAGAAAACACAGACCAGACGAACTGATTTGAAAAATAAATAAAAAGTAAACAAAAGATGGCAAGCAAAAGAATAATTAAAATTCAAATATACAAAAAACAAAACTAAGACCCCCGATAGTCAAGAAAACACAGACCAGACGAACTGATTTGGAAAAAAAAATTATGAAAATAATTGTGAAAATGTGAAAATACTTACCTGCACGGGCAGTCAAAATCTTCACTTGTCTGTTCAGAGTCGAAATAACCCTGAGTTGGGCAAACACCATCACAACCAATGGAATGAGCAAGTTGATCGTGAAATTGTACAAGCCGAACGCTGACCGAGCAAACAGATTCGGCCACCCTAGACGGTGGCACCCAACCACATCGTCTTCATCAAAGATGAAGAAGTGAAAGGAATGGGTGACCGCGGCAAGAAACCAACAAGTTGCGATCATGATGTATTTACTTCGTTTAGAGAACGCGGTCTTGTATTTGTGCGGGTATACGATGGCCACGTACCGCTCCAAATTTACAGTAATCAGACTGAAAACTGAGTTTACCGTAAAGAACCAAAAAACAAAACCAGAGATGTAGAATCGGCACCAAAATTCAGCCCATAATCCTGGGTTCGGAGCGGAGCGGGGCGCCGGTACTAGATTCATGGGGATGACCAAAACGCAGACCATGAAATCTACAACGGAGAGATGCACCAAGAAATCGCTGGTGTTGGACCGCAGAGACTTAACCCGGAGGAGCACGATGGCAACCATCATGTTACCAGCGATTCCAACGACGCAGATTATGCCGTAGAAAGCTGAGACTAATCTGGCGAAAGCTTCGCCGTCTCCCGGAGCCGTAACGCCCCCATCGTCACCCTCTGTCTCTTCAATACTTCGGTTCAGTACCTTCGTGTCAATGTATTCAAGTTGGTCCATTTTGGTTTCGTTTCTTTTGAGCAGCATGTGAGAGGATTTCTTCACTGGATGATCTTATATACAGTATTTTCACATTTGATTTCGATGGTCCCTTTGCCCCATTGTTGTAAGAAGGTACGGTAATGAAAAGGCGATACCAGCTATCTTCACCTTAAGCGAGCAGACTACGTCTGGCTGGCTGGATGAATCTGATAAGACACAGTAGTTTTGCTTTACCGCCAAGGCAGGGGAAGCACATCTTAATTGAGATTCTTGTAAATAGGGCCTATAGGACTATAATTGTAAAGCGAAGCCTTTTCGAACACCGCAGTCATCCAATTTCTGTAAAATGCTTCGTGCTAAAAATATAGGTTCTTTTTTGTATAATTGCATTATCTATAGACAGATGACCCCACTGTCGATGGAACACTATTGTCCACACTGCGCCGCTTCCATTCATTCACCAACACAAATTCGCTTCGCTGTCTTAAATGCATTCTGGGGTTCCTAATTGTAACTAAGAACACGCACCCCCCCCTCCCGAACTAAAACAAAATAGGTTAACTATATAATTGGTGGTTGCTGTATTTTTCGAGAATGTGGATTTGTGGGAAATGATTTAACTTGAAAAATCGTTCCAACGACATGTTTACATTTTGTCAGTCCGTGACTGCCGAGAAAAACGACGATTTTAAAGTGTCATCAGATAGATCTTGTTGTATAAAAACCTCACACGTCCAAACGATGTACGGCCCACCATCGCTTCAAAATATTAATCCAATTATGCATTTCTCTTTAAAATGAAAAAACACCTGGCGAAAAGATTTCACTGGATACTTGGAAATAAATGTACTTTCAGTCAAGTTAACTTGGAAATACAATTCTTCGTGTCTACAATTGGTGAAATAGACCTTCTTCTTCGTAACGCAGGCAACCAAAGAAATTCAAGGCACGGCGAAGTTAGTAAAGGCTAGACGTGTCGTGGCGAGCGGTCTAGTTCACTGGACCCAAGCTCTTGTGTTGTCAGCAGCAGAGTGTGGGTTCGAATCCCGGTCATGACACTAATTGTGTCCTTGAGCAAGGCACTTAACCATAATTGCTTCGTAAAAAGTTGGGAAGGTAGTGCGTTCTGCTCTACCAGCCAGGCTCCTAGTGGGTGATACCCATGCCTACATCCTTATGAACAGTGAAGGGGTAACCCTGTTTCAGCCCCAGGAGTAGGTGGCAATGTGCCCCTGGTGACAGTTGATTTGGGTCGATAGCCCAAATCGGTTAAGAGTAGCCCTCACATTGAAGTGGCCGTCCTTCCTTGTGATGTAAGGCGATCTCTCATTGAAAAAAAGGACTCTATGAAAGCCCAATGGTGCCATTGAAGTATATATCGTAGGAGGTCCTGTATTCGGGGTGCCCCTGAAATCGGGGCAAATCTTTTACCTCTCTGCGTGCGATATAAACAGTCCCTAGATACAATTTTTGTGGTATGACTTACCAAGCAAAGAGTCTCCTCTCCTTCGACCAAAAGTTAGAAACATGTAAGGCTCCACTGGTTAGTTGCACTTGTAAATGCAAAAAGTTGTGGTATTTTAGGCATTTCTACAAGGAAAAATATGTCATACTGTCGGGGCCATAAAAAAAAATTGCCACCGAAAAAGTTTCATCAAACACTTTTTCAATTCACAATTCACGATGATCAAATCATGTGACTGAACATTCTGGGGAAAAAAATACAGCGGCTTAAAGAAGCCATGTGCCTTATATCATTTTCTAATAGTCTGGAGAATTGTTTTTGTAACCCTCATGTCATTATTATTATTAATATCAAAATTTAAACATCGGCTTGGTGATTCAATTATCACTGTTTATTTGTTTGCTTTATTATAAATGTTAAGAAACATAAAACGACACAAAACTAAATAAAAATCAGATTTAAAAGCCAAGAATTAGTTACACCTTTTTAATTTTTTTAGTTTATTTAAGTTTTTGCAAATTACCATGGTAATATTTAAAATTTAATAAAAATATTTTGAATAAAATGAAGACAACTGCTGGCTATAGAGTCATACACTAAGTCTCGCAGAACACTTGTAGTCACTGCAGATGTTTCTTCCACGTATGGCTTCACCGGGACACCATACTTTCTTGTTTGCCTTGAAAACAGGTAAAACTCAAAACAAATGGGACGCTATTGAAGTCATCGAAGATCGGTGTGTGGTGTGAAAGTTTCAATGTCCATCAAGTTTTAATATACTTCTTATAAACAAAGGAAGTAAATAAGGGCATCAGTTGAAGCTATAGTACCCCGAAAACCGGTCACTCTAGGATATTATCCGCGGGAACTTATCACAAAATGGTAGTCCGTTATAACGAATTACTAATTCGTTTTAACGAATTAATAAATCGTTATTACGAATTAATAAATCGTTATTACGTATTAATAATTCGTTATAACGAATTAAGTAATTCGT
This sequence comes from Plazaster borealis, assembly GCA_021014325.1. Classification (NCBI taxonomy): domain Eukaryota; kingdom Metazoa; phylum Echinodermata; class Asteroidea; order Forcipulatida; family Labidiasteridae; genus Plazaster; species Plazaster borealis. The sequence goes on from CM037472.1 coordinate 38,101,434, forward strand.
TATTAAGTCGAGCATTTTCTCTTTAAAAGCCGCCGAGAGCATTATGTTGATCGTTAACATAGGCATAACATTTACCAGGCGCGCGCGTACTGCGGGCCATTGGTTTAGCACGCCACGACAAAATGCGACTTCGTACACAACGAATATGTATACGTGAGAGCGCGTTATTCACGCTTTCCAATCTTGTATGCGCACTCTTCGGTAAAAAAGTATTCTGTTTAGCGCGTCTTGTACGTTTTCAAAAGAAATTTATGGGCGTGTTTGCACTTCTGAAGGGCTCAGTGTAATAATATCGAGTATTTTCCCCATTTACCATTAACATTGAACCCCTTTTCCCCAGATAAAAAGTAGGATCAAATTTACCGAAGAAATGTGCAAGTGAATAGACAACGATGGCAATTTTGCTTATTCAAATCACCGAGAAGGGGCGAAAGAGATTATGCGATGTGCTGTTGATTTTGCACTGGATGTGCGCAATTTGCGGGATGTCAATCATCGCGATTGGACTGTACATCAAAATCCGTATCGCGGCCAAGGTAAGTTAGTTTTTATAGCCTGTACCTGTAGAAATCATTAAAACAATACACTGTAAGCCAGACCTACCGTTGTAGTATTATAATTATTGAATAACAAAATAAAGGGCCGTTGATTGACGGTGGTGGCAGGAGATTCTGTCCCCCACATAAACGTGTGCACCAAATAGGCCAGAATTCATGCGCCAAACTGATTATCATAATTTGTAGGCCCTCAAAATCTTTTGAATAATAACGTTTTGGGGGTCATGCAACTAATAGATCGTGTAGTAATGACAAGTTACTACAACCTGGGGATTCTGTGCTTCAATTTTTGAGGATACTTGATAAATTTAGGCTTCAAAGTTGGTCCTATTAATATTATTATGGCTTGGGAAGTGGAAAAGTGCTTCATGAAAACTGGCAACAAGTCGGTTTGGGAAAAAACACATTTCGGGAGTGTTTTTTTCTGGGGTAATTAGCAAAAATACCAAACGGCTGACCTATCAAAAATGGAAGGTGAAACTTCCCCTTTTGAGTGGTGAGCAAGCACAGTCCAAAGGGAACTATATTTTGTAAAGTATACTTTTTCACACCCATCAGGTGAATCTCGTGGAGGGATACAACGGCAATACTCTCCCTCTGATGCTGATCTTTGTCGGCGCATGCTCCGTAATCATTGACCTGGCCGGGGGGAAGCTTTGTAATAGTATTGGTGACGTTTCCCGAAGGTATGTAAATTAATAGACTGAATAATGCAATTATTAGCTTTAAGAAGAAAAAAAAGTTTTGTTGAGAACTTCCACAGTAACAACAACAAGAAATGGATCTCAAATTACCTAGAGTAGCCCCCTTCTCTGTTATCATCCTTTATCTCTGTGAGTTTCCAGTTTTGAATTACCTTCCTGTTCATCTTAGCTTTTTGGGTCGCTTTTGCTTTGTTGAGTCTTTTCATGTTACGTTCTCTGTCTGCCCTGGGCTCGATTTCACAAAGCACTAAGATTCATCTTGTTAATCATCGTAGGCCTACTGTGACATCACGATTTGCTTAGCCGTTAGATCGATTCGCAGTTAAAGTGATGACTGTTAACACTATATAGTCATGGCACATGTTATTTATTTTACTGTTTTCTCCAAAGTGCAATGCAACAGCCAATCTCTCTCACACAAACATTGGTTTGACAACTATAATTTATGAGTTGCACAAATCAAGAAATTGTTATTCAGTAACTAGACGACAATACTAAATTCTATAGTCAATGCGAAGTCAGCTGTTAGCTTGGTAGGATTCGAACCCACAACCTTGTGATTGCAAGTCCTGCAGCCTAACCACTGGAGTGCGATGACATTATTAACTCTGTGTCATCTACTCCTCTATGCAGACGGACTCTAAAACGGCTCCTTCTACCCTACCTCCTCCTCCTCGTCGTCTTAAATGTCTGCATCTTCATAGCAGCCTGTGCTTGCTTCGCCCATCGCCGTCATCTCCATCACTCCTTTACAGAAGGTCTCGGCAAGGCCATGGACAGCTACAAGGTTTGAGAACTTTGAACAATTATACAGTCGATTTAAAGCACATTGTGTCACATTAATGTCAAAGACCAGTATCCACACTTGATGTGACCCAACATATACATGAAATAACAAACCTGTGAAAATTTAAGCTCAATCGGTCATTGGAGTCACGAGAAAAAGGTTGAAATTTTTTCACTGTTTTCAAACATTGAGTTTTGGACTTGCAAGATCAAAACCAATATTGGTTTACTCATTTCTCAAAAACTATTGCATTTCAAGCAAAAATATTTCATAGGGAATTTCCCACCATTACTAATTCTTTATATTATATACAAATCTGTGAACATTTATATTTTTACTCTTACCAATGTTATGCACACCATTTAAAGTCTTTTTTTCTCGTTTGTGTAAAGGTCGCGTCTTACGTAATGGGAGGCTTTGGTAACGATAGCGGGCAGGCACTCACTGATCCTTTTCTACTTTTCTCGTCGTTGAGAAACAATAGAAAATGACCGGTGAGTGGGACGCCCGCTGTCGTCTCAAAAGTCTCTCGAACTTTTGCAAAATACGTCGATAACATCAATGTATGTTCACCATTACTTCTTGGTTCATTTTTGTTATTGTCTATTTCAAATTTGTTCGACAAAATTACATTCGCCACATTTCTTTCAACACTGGGTTGTTTCACATTGCTAGAAAGCAAAAGGAGGAATTCTACGTCACAGCACAATATAGTGACTCAATAGATTGCAGTCGCATTTTCGTGCATCTTTTTGAGTAGTGAACACTAGTTCTATAGTGGGATGAAGACACATTTTTTCAGTCTTGGTAATTACTCAAAATATATATAAGCATAAAATTCATTACTGAATATCAAACCAACTGTGCCAGTGAACACCGGGAAAAACCCTTCTCTTGACAAGTAGTGCACTGGGTTCTTTTATACGTGCATTGCAACGCGGGACCAACGGCTTTACTTCCCATATCCGAAAGACTAAGCAAAATTAATTGTCTTGCTCAGAGACGTGTCACGAATGGGAGGTCGAGACCACACTCTGCAGCTCTGTTGTTCAGAACACTATAATTTGAGTGCAATACAACAAGCCACCATTGCCGAAATGTTCTCGTTATCTCGTTAATAGATTAATGTTATGAACACAATATGAAAATACGTCGGTATACATTAAATGTTATTTTTTAAGTGTCAAGTCGATATAACTATGAATGTTTGACCTTTTCCTTTGTAAGACTAACGGCACAGCGAAGTCAGAGATCGACCGCTTACAAATCGACTTTGAGTGTTGTGGAAACAGCGGCTACGAAGACTGGTTCGATTTACAGTGGATTCCAGACGCCTACTTGGACAAAACGAACAACAAGATAACAAGGTGATTTGGCTTCAACTTTGGGTTGGGTGCATTTTATCAAAGTGGTTCTGAGAAGAGGAGGGTATGCTTAGTAAACGTGTATTCCTCCATTATAGACCGTTGTTATGGCGTAGTCGCCTTACTTTTCTTCCCCACCCACCATTCAAATCATATAGTAACAAAATCGAGACTGGAAGGCAAATAGTCTGGTCCCCAATTTGTACAATGAGAATGGGTATTCATAAACACTTACGCATACAGGGAACATGATAAAGACTTTCGGGTATGCTGGTGATAAAAGTGTGTTATAGCATGGCTCATTGAGCTTTTGGCTTTAGATTTATGATGCTGCTAAGAACGGTGAGTTAAGAATAAGCATGGACAAAATAATCACGCTATACGCAGAAATGATTTATCTGCCAGAATGTTATATGGACACATTGTTTATGATAGGTCCTGGCAATCGTGAGTCCTTTCAAAAATTGGCATTGGCATGAGAGGAGGGGAGGTTCCCTCTCAGGGACGGACATGTTCCCGCGGGAAGGGAGGAACCGGTTCACTGATTGATGGGAGGGACAGGTTCCCTGAGTGGGAGGGGCGGTTCCATGAGATGGAGGGGTGGTTCCCTGAGTGGGAGTGTGAGGTTCCCTGAGGGGGAGGGACAGGTACACTCAGAGGAAGGGACAGGTTCCCCGAGAGGAAGGGGGTGGTTCAATGATATAGAGGGACTCTCTCCCTGAGATGGAGGGGTGGTTCCCTGAGTGGGAGTGGGAGGTTCCCTGAGGGGGAGGGACAGGAACACTCAGAGGAAGGGACAGGTTCCCTGAGAGGAAGGGGTGGTTCAATGATATGGAGGGACTCTCTCCCTGAGATGGAGGGGTGGTTCCCTGAGTGGGAGTGGGAGGTTTCCTGAGGGGGAGGGACAGGTACACTCAGAGGGAGGGACAGGTTCCCCGAGAGGAAGGGGGTGGTTCAATGATATGGAGGGACTCTCTCCCTGAGATGGAGGGGTGGTTCCCTGAGTGGGAGTGGGAGGTTTCCTGAGGGGGAGGGACAGGTACACTCAGAGGGAGGGACAGGTTCCCCGAGAGGAAGGGGGTGGTTCAATGATATGGAGGGACTCTCTCCCTGAGATGGAGGGGTGGTTCCCTGAGTGGGAGTGGGAGGTTTCCTGAGGGGGAGGGACAGGTACACTCAGAGGGAGGGAGGGACAGGTTCCCCGAGAGGGAAGGACGGCTCCCTGAGGGGGAGGGGTTGTTCAATGAGATGGAGGGACTCTCTCCCTGAGATGGAGGGGCGGTTCCCTAAGAGGGGCGGGGAGTTCCCTCCCTTCGAGGGACACGTTCCATGAGGAGGAGGGACAGGTACACTAAGGGAGGGCGGTTCCCTGAGGGGGAAGAGCGGTTCTAGTAACATCGATGAAATGAAAGTACGAGCCATGCTTGAAAGAGACTGCATTTGGCATGTAATGGACGCTGGTGAACAAATTCAATTTCTTTTCTCTCCTTTCAATGTATCAAGCAAAATATCAGACGGGAAGTTCCTGAACGACGACGTCCCGTACAGCTGCTGCAATGCTAACTCTGCCCGGCCCTGCATCCACCATCACGTTCATGACAACGACCAGCACTTCAGGTACGACTACCGCACAGGAATTACTCTCCACACACGAGGGTGTAAGACCGCCCTCATGGACTATTTTAATGCCAGGCTGAATCGAATTGGTTTAACAATCATGCTGATATTCCTGATTCAGGTAGGTGAAGCGTGGCCGTCCTCTACATTTCCCCCCATCCCATCAGCAGCGTATCTAGGGGTGCGTTTTGGTGACCCCGACCAGGAACATTTTAGAATTTCGGTAACTGGCTAAGCATTTTCGCAAGTTAGTTCAGGGCCCAATTTCATAGAGCTGCTCTTAGAGGTTTTACAGTCACGTGATGTTATGACGTGACTATGTGTTTGAGACGCCATATTGCCGGTCAATGACTAGCGGCAAGGTCCTAACCCTGACCGGCAAGATGGCTGCCGTTGCGGTAGGCGGGGCTTTAGTGACGTCAGCTGTAAAACCTCTTTAATAAGCACAAAATGTTGCTTAACACATTTCTGCTTATAGCAGAAATGAGCAGGATACCAGTAACAGTTTGCACATGTGACATGGTAGTTTGGCTGGTATATAAGCATATTTTTGTTGTGCTTAGTTTCTTTTTGTGCTCAAGCAGCTCTTTGAAATTGGGCCCTTTTCAGCCGCGGTGACGTATTTCCACCAAACCGAGTTGATGGCTCTGTGAGGCTTGGTTTCAGGATGGCTGATACTAAAAACTATTCAATTCAATTCAACTCGACATTTATTTCTATTTTGGAGAAAGAAAAAGGAGAACAATAAACAAATTTGAACAATGATTTAAATCAAAAACAAACTAGAGAACGTTTTTGGGACATTCAACGTAAGGTTATTTTTAACTCATCACAATCATCACAATCCATTTGCTTGAATTTTCAGCGCCTTGAAGCGGAGCCGATCTGCAACTGTTTGCGCTTTATAAATGTATCTTTATTATTATTATTATTATTATCATCATCACCCATTTCCATTTTATCATCACCCCTTCATTATCGACCGAACCCCGTCGTAATCATCATCATCATCCCCCATCACGCACATCATTCACCCCCTCCCATCACCCCCACCATTCATCCCCTCCCATCACCCCCACCATTCATCCCCTCCCATCACCCCCACCATTCACCCCCTCCCATCACCCCCACCATTCATCCCCCTCCCATCACCCCCACCATTCACCCCCTCCCATCACCCCCACCATTCACCCCCTCCCATCACCCCACCACTCATCCCCTCCCATCACCCCCACCATTCATCCCCTCCCATCACCCCCACCATTCATCCCCCTCTCATCACCCCCACCATTCACCCCCTCTCATCACCCCCACCATTCACCCCCTCCCATCAACCCCACCATTCATCCCCGCCCATCAACCCCACCATTCATCCCCCGCCCATCACCCCCACCATTCATCCCCCGCCCATCACCCCATCACCGCATTCATCATCGGGTTTATTACGTACTTGCTTATTTCTTCCAGACGATCATTTTCCTACTGCTCCGCTATCTCCAAACGTCCGTCAGTAATGCCTTCGACAAGGGCGATCCAGAGGAGAGGGCACCTGGTTGGTTACTAGACAAGATCCCCTTCACCAAAGCTAAAAGTTCCAAAGTAAAACAGAAAAAGGTTGCCAAGGAAGATGATGACGATGTAGAGGATCAGGATACTGAAACTGATGGCTCCGATGAAGAGAGTTTCGGTATTGAATACTCACCGCAGGGACAAGACTGGAACGAAGAGGTGGAACCCGCCGATCGGAATGAACCACGAGGTGGAGGCCAGAGGAAAGAAGAAGTGGAACCCGTCTATCAAAACTTACCACGAGGTGGAGGCCAGAGTAAAGAAGAAGTGGAACCCGTCTATCAAAACTTACCACGAGGTGGAGGGCAAGACATAGAAGGGGAAGACTTCGGAGAGCTAGATTTTGGAGGCTTTGATCTTGACGATCTGGGTGAGATGGGTGATCTCCCAGAATTTGGGCACAAAAAGGACAAGGCGTCGAAGTCCGAGTCGGAAAACAAGTCGAAATCAGATAAGAATTCGAAGTCAGACAAAACCACCAAATCAGATAAGAATTCAAAGTCGGAAAAGAATTCAAAGTCGGATAAGAATTCGAAGTCGGACAAGAATTCAAAGTCGGACAAGAATTCGAAGTCGGATAAGAATTCGAAGTCGGACAAGAATTCAAAGTCGGATAAGAGTTCAAAATCTGGTACCAACTCGAAGTCAGCTAAAGACTCGAAATCAGACAAGGGATCAACCAAGAAAGCATCAGAATCAACCAAAAAATCTCCGGGATCAACAAAGAAATCTCCCGGATCAACTAACAAATCTCTGGGATCAACGAAGAAATCTCCCGGATCAACGAAGAAATCGCCCGGATCAACGAAGAAATCTCCTGGATCAACAAACAAATCTGCAGGTTCAACTCAGAAATCTTCGGGATCAACGACGAAGTCTCCAGGATCAACTAAGAAATCTCCGGGATCAACGAAGAAATCGCCCGGATCAACGAAGAAATCTCCCGGATCAACAAAGAAATCTCCCGGATCAACAAAGAAATCTGCAGGTTCAACTCAGAAATCTTCGGGATCAACGAAGAAGTCTCCCGGATCTACTAAGAAATCTCCGGGATCAACTAAGAAATCTCCTGGATCAACTAAGAAATCTCCCGGATCAACGAAGAAGTCTCCCGGATCAACCAAGAAGTCTCCGGGAGCAAAGAAGAAATCTCCGGGATCGAAGAAGAAATCTCCGGGAGCAAAGAAGAAATCCCCTGGTTCAACTAAGAAATCCCCGAAATCTAGGCCTAAAGGAAAGAAATCATCCGGATCAAAAGGAAAACCGAGGGGAGGGAAGATGAAGAATAAGAACAATAACATTGAAGACGATTGCCTGTACTGGAGTGACTCATCATCATCAGATGACTCCGATTGCTCGCTGACTCCACTGCTCAGCCACTCCAACAACCAGAACGAGCTGATGTGTGATTCAAAATTAGCCTTTGTACATCGATGGTCCCGAGCATTTCGGATACCAGAATCGACTTTCATTGATATCGAGGATTGAGTCTAATGAAAGGGTTCGTTTGAATAAGGAAGTCGTTTGTACAACAACATTTCAAAATTATAAAATTATTAACAATTTTACACTTGATTCTGACAGACAAGTGCTATTTAACATTCTTAAATAAAAGCGTCACTCCAAAACATAACTCAACAAAATTAAAAGCACGTATTACGGCAGGGCTACTGACATTATTTACAAAAAGGGACCCCCCCCCTCCTAAAAAAAGGAGAAAACTCCGTAAAGTACTTATAACGAATTAAATGGGCACGATGTTGGCTCAGTGGTTTCTTTCCCTGCCTTTCTTCTTTGTGGACCCCCGGTTCGAATCCCATCTCAGACGGGAGCCTTGCACGAAGATTGGGTTTTCAGTCCCTACCTGATTGCGTGGGTTTTCCCCATTTGGGGTTTTCCTCCCACATCTAAAACTTAACATTTCTTCTCGTTTCCTATTCACCATCCTGTTATTGGCGCTTTCGATGTTGGATGTGTAATGAAATAAATAAATACAAGTATAAATAAATAAATACAGTTGAAGGACATACGAGAGCGAGGTTATCATTAAAGGACAAGATTGGCCAAAAAATACAAACAGGGCCAAAATGCTAACGCAGAAAACCGATCCTAACTGGGTTTCCATTCCTTACTGAAGTTCTTTTACTTTCCAGTAAGTTTGGGGTCCAATCGATCTTTTCACGCCGATCTAATCTTACAACACGATTTATTCACGGTTTATTCTATTGGATATCTCGTAAATTTATATATAAAAGTTAATTTTAGACTCATGATAACTTCTTAGCTTGGATTTATAAGTAATAGTAAACAATATAATAAGGAAGCTTATATTATTTAAAATGAGTATAATTTTAGAATGTGATAGTAACTTGAACATATTTATTTGATAGATAAATGCTATTAAGTTAATGTAAACCTTCTCCCAATTAAAGGCATCGTACACGTTTGGTAATTACTCAAAATGTCTATTAGCATAAAAACTTACTTGGTAACGAGCAACGGAGAGCTGTTGATAGTATAAAACATTGTGAGAAACGACTCCCTCTGAAGTAACGTAGTTTTTGAGAAAGAGGTAATTTCTCACTAAAATAATAAAAACTTCTTGCAAGAAGTTTTTATTCCTAACTAAAAGCACACAAATTTGTACAACAAGGGTGTTTTTGCTTTCATCATTTTCTTGCAACTTCGATGACCAATTGAGCCCAAATTTTCACAGGCTTGTTATTTTATGCATATTTTGGGATACACCATGTAAGAACACTGGTCTTTGACAATTACCAAACGTGTACGATGCCTTTAAGCTTTCAGACATACAAATTCTTAGCATAAGCAAAACATCAAATCAGCAATTTCTGTAATCACTTTTAAAGGGTTTGTATGCCTTCCAAGAACCTCAGTCCATCAGGGTGTAGTTTGGCCGCAAAGAGGGTCTTGAAGATCTCGTGCTCGGGCTTTTCAGCCAAGCCCCAAGGGTGGCGTCTGAGAGATTGAACGGTTGCCTGGGATGGAGTAACGATGATTAATGGAAGAGCAAGTCCTTTAAACGCAATTGCCACCAGAGGGCATGTTTAATATGTACATTTTGCTTATTCCTTCGTGATGCACTGTTTCGTACGTAGACTGATTTAGAACTGTGCACAGGAGTAAATTCACCCTCTCTTACAAGACCCCTTAGCTGGTTGCGATTTGTCCGTCTTGAACGTCAAATTATTGAAGGCATGTGAGTGAGTTGTCACAGAATATAATCACGAGGTAAAATGAAGCCTGGACTACAATTGAAAAGCCAGATTTCACCGAGGGATTATATTCTGCGGCAATGCACCAACGAAATGCATTCAATATTTGTTTTATATTAGGAGCCTGATTCACACATAGATCCTTGTAAATGTGAAGAAGAAAATTGACAATAAACACAAACGGAAACTCTTCCACCCACCTTCTGAAACTTCAAACAAATTCTTTCTAAACAAAGTAGACGACTCCATGTAGTCACCAACCTTGTCCGCCGTGACACGACCTTGCCTCCTTTGGACGGGGAACGATTATTTTGGAAACGACGCTGCGAGGAATTATCCATATAGGACTCCTCCTATATTAAATTTTGAAGCGTCGCAGCAGTATGCTTAACAAAATAAAGGATGACATGTGACTCATGTTCCACCAATCACAAGACATGGATCTGTGTGTACGGGGTAGTTCCCACTCTAGAAGCGTATCGACGCCGTGTACAATTTTGTTGGTAATCTCTCTCTGAACTAGTATTTGAGAAATTGTTGATTTGAGCAGAATAACAGCGTAGTACGGAGCTCCTAAAGGGACAGGCAAAGAAAACTATTGACAAGGGAAAAAAATAAAACAAATTATTTCGTTCCCTTGAATAACATTTCGTTCCCTTGAGGAAACGAAACACTTTCCCTTTTTTTCTCTTTGTGGTCGAAATCACAAACATCAGCACAGAGTGTTCAAACGTCGACCGTTTGTAACACAAATTATTTCCCTTTAAAAAAAGCCTACTTGCTTCAAAAAATAATAGGACTAGGCTGATGGTGACATAAGGCAAGACTTTGTGTTAAACACAGTTTAGAAAATTGGGCACGGTCTTTGCTTCCAAGTTAACCTTAATTAACTACTAACTTAGAAATTCAACCAAACTGATGAACTCCTCTGCGAATGTGTGTATAACTGAGCTTACAAGAGCAACATTGTGGGACTAGCCTATGTATAGGTAGGAACTGTTCTTGTGGTTTTTTTTTTGAGATTGTGGGTGCACCCCGCAATGTTTAAAATAGAAAAGATGAAAGGAAAGGGATCATAGACACAACCGGTGGAAACCCCACTATGTTGCTCTAGTAAAGATGTCTGTATATCCGAAACTAACATAATTGAAACAGGTATTTAACATAATGTACATTGTAAACTTTAATATATTTTACTCTGTTTTGTAAGTTGGTTCATCAACATTTTGTCAATGTTACACAGTAATATTGGAGACAGTCTGAAGCAAATCAAGGGATTGTTAAGTTACTATGGAAGATTAATAAATTAATTACAATTTCCTTTCTGTGTATGTGTGTGTATTTCTCTTATCGTACACGTTTGGTAATGACTCAAAACAAATATTAGCATTAAAAATTACTTAGAAACAAGCAACGGAGAGCTGTTGATAGTATAAAACATTGTAGGAAACGACTCCCTCTGAAGTAGCGTAGATTTTTAGAAAGAGGTAATTTCTCACTAAAATAATAAAAACTTCTTGCAAGAAGTTTTTATTCCTATCTGAAAGCACACAAATTTGTACAACAAGGGTGTTTTTTCTGTGTACGATGCCTTTAAGGGATATGATCAATATTATAGGCCCATATGAAGAAGTTGTTCGTTCAACATTCTAACAAAGGAAATTTCCCGCCGCCGTGAGATACCCCCCCCTAAATATTCCAATCACAGAAATGACTTCATGGTGACCAATGCTGTTATAACCGTATAGGCCTAAATCGCACGGTAATATTAAAGGGCCCCTGAAGTAAAACAATTTTAAGAATATGTTTTTGAGCTACTTCCTATAATCCCCTTATGTGTATGAAAACTAATTGACATCCATATTTGGTTAATTTCATTGGAAAGTGATTTTCTGTAAACATTAAAAAATTTCCTCTCTTATCTGGACAACTGAGAACGCTGTCGCAGTACGTCATTTCAGGAAGACACTTGGGTTTTTTCTATTGAAAAAATGAAATTGTGAACCCCAAAATTTGCTTTTTAAAAGAATTTGAGAAAAAAGTTTGCACTTTGGCATACTGCCATGAGCTTACACACTAACAAATCACTAAAGAAAAGGAAGTTAACGACAGCGAAATAGTCTAAATTCTGTTGACTTTTTGTGCATAAACTAATTGGAACATTCAGTTTTCTGCCTGACAGGACATCACACGTTTGCTCATGAATATGGAAATTTGCATTAGCATAAAATACAAAAAGGCACCAAAATACCCTCAAAAATTGCAAAAAGAGAGTTGAAATTAGGGTGAAATGGGACACGAAAGTGCATCTCCAAACGATTGCATAATTTTTTTAAAAACATTTCATGGACCCTTTAAACTAAGGTATTTAACTTCACGGCCCCTAGTAAGACGAAATCCATGCGTTCATTATGCGATCTGCCGGGTCTAATTAATGCAAACCCACGTATTACGCGTTGTATGACGCAATGTGACATGACATGATATCGGGCGTCATTATTGTAAATGCCACGATACTTAACCCAATTGGCGGGAAATCGATTACGCTGAACCGAATGGAGGTAACTAGAAATTTCTGCCAGGTCCCCTGCCGGTTTTTTGTGAGTACCTGGGTATCAGGTTGGTTCTACGTGACTCGAGTCAATGGCCGGGTCTTAGTAAAGCCAGCCCCGGTCGGGCTGAATATCACGATGATTTACTTTTAAACTGATTGTAACCGAGCTTCGAAGCCGAAGCACCGATAACTATATGCCTAAGTGCTATTATATGCAAGGACGTGTGGTATCTTTGGTTTTTTTTTAATGTGGCGAGATGTTTGTTGACAGCGATAAAGCATGAAGGAGGCCTCCAGAGGGACCCAAGACGGATTCAAAATACCCTGAAATCCATGGTCTACTTTTGGTAGCTTTCAAAGGCCACTATCATCATGTTAAAATAACACCAATGTTAAAATAACACCAATGTAATTGTTTTGGCAGAAATTATTGTTATTTTAACACCCTGTGGTGAAAATTTTGATTCTCTCTTCGGTATCTATTATTAATATGTGACAACACCCATGGTGTCAATTTTAACACCCCAGTTTTTGCAGACTAATGGTCATTAACTTGTGGAATAAGTATCCAATGTACACCCTGCAATTAAACATTGACCACAAGAATGACTCAGTAATATCGTATTTCATTGTCCTAGGGAAGATTATTCATGCTCCTTCCAAGAAACAGAAGCCTATCTTTAAAAAAACTGAGTTGAACATTATTGAGATGACGTCTTCGAGAAGAATAAAAGTATTTTGACAAATGTCACGAAACTTCTGTCTATGTAGGTTATCTATACTAGATGCAATTCAGAAGAGTGAACCTTGGCATTTTACTTGAAGGTTACAGCTCCGGTTCCGACTTTCTCAAAATTTAAAGCTGCAGTTTTTTGAAACATCCTGACGTTGGATGTAAAGGCGATACTTGAAACCGGAGCCAAAGCCGGAAGACACCAGGATCGGAACTGGAACTATCGGTCCGTACACGCGATATCTCGAAATGATTGTATTTCCAACTCTGCTCGTGCCGTCTCCAATTTTTATCAACATGATTTATCGACTCAGTTACGACAGCAATATCTCAACTTGATCGTTTTAAGATACCAGTCATTCTGAAAATATTTCTTTCCATTAAAGGCACTGAACACGTTTGGTAATTGTCAAAGACCAGGGTTCTCACTTGGTGTATCCCAACGTATGCATAAAATAACAAGCCTGTGAAAATTTGGGCTCAATTGGTCATCGAAGTTGCAAGAAAATGATGAAAGAAAAAACACCCTTGTTGTACAAATTTCTTGCAAGAGGTTTTTTTATTATTTTAGTGAGAAATTACCTCTTTCTCAAAAACTACGTTACTTCAGAGGGAGTCATTTCTCACAATGTTTTATACTATCAACAGCTCTCTAAGTCAGTTTTTATGCTAATATATATTTTGAGTAATTACCAAACGTGTACGATACCTTTAAGATACCAGTCATTCTGAAAATATTTCTTTCCACTAAGCTTCTACCAGTCCCCTGACAGTTCAGAAATGTAGTAAGTTCATATCAATACCGGCTTCATGATGACAACAATACATTGCGATCATCTGCATTAGCGTCTTAGCACATTGCGTTCGTATCGGTCAACACTTTACCTTGACCTTCAAAGTTGACAATGTTTTCTTATCGGTTTGCTTCGACTTGCAGTTTTACTTCAAAGGGAAAGTGCATTACTGTTTAAAGGCACTGTACACGTTTGGTAATTACTCAAAATATATAATAGCATAAAAACTGACTTGGTAACGAGAAACAGAGAGCTGTTGATAGTATAAAACATTGTGAGAAACGACTCCCTCTGAAGTAACGTAGTTTTTGAGAAAGAGGTAATTTCTCACTAAAATAATAAAAGACTTCTTGCAAGAAGCCTTTCATCCTGTCTGAAAGCACAAAAATTTGTACAACAAGAGTGTTTTTTCTTTCATCATTTTCTTGCAACTTCGATGACCAATTGAGCCCAAATTTTCACAGGCTTGTTATTTGATGCATATGTTGGGATACACCAAGTGAGAACACTGGTCTTTGACAATTACCAAACGTGTTTAGTGCCTTTAATGAGAAGTGCTGGCCGTTCCGACAGCGGCAATCGAAATCGACGATAGTTTCTTTAAACATACCGGTACGGAGCCCAATAGGGCTGCTTAAGGAAGTGAAAAAAAAGGAAAATAGAGAGGGGGGAAAAAGAGAGACAGTAAAAGAAGGAAAAAAACACGTCTTCTCAGAAATATACCCGGTTCCTCATCAAGGAGGTGTAGCGAGGAGAATTAAGGTGAGGATGCAGAAGAATGACAGAACTATTGGAATCTGCCCCCAAAAGTGTCTTAATTTAAAAGTAAAATCAAAAGGGCAATTCCACTGAAATCAAACGATTTTCGTGACTCGATTTAAGACTGAAAAGTCAATAATAAAGCTAAGAAATCGAAATTTTACACCAGCAGTCAAATTAATACGCTTTTAGTCTAAAACCATGCATTAACACAATATTGACTAATGAAACCAATTGGACTAGAGTAAAATTATATTCTAAAATAAAAGGTAAACACACCTTTAATGACATTTTACAAGAAGAGGCCAATAATCCTTTAAACTAATTTGTCGATGAAGGGTCTGACTAATAATCATTTCTCCCCATCGAAAAAAATGATAAATCAAGAGTAAATAATTGACCCGAAAGCACCATTAGTTACTCCAATCAAATCTAATTATTTAATTTGATAGCGAAAGATGACAGTAGGCCTACTCTCTCCATGGCATAATTATGAAAACTGACCGGGCACCTTGGATCGAGCGAGGCAGTGCTTAGTAGTTAATATCAAACAGAGCCGGTGCCTCGATACTGTATTTTGAATGATAACATCGCACCTTTGGCATCGAGTTTTCAATTTAGGAACAGCCGGACGCTCGCCAATCAGTACGTTTGAAAGCACGCTTGTGAGGACAACTCCTGGACGAAAAAAAACCCGCCAAATATCCGTACAATTCAAGGGACACCAATAACCTCAAGATAAGCTGAGTATTTTGTTCATGTTTGAATCGAAAAAGACACCCACATTCGGTATAATGTATAGACCGACGATAACAGGAACAAAACGTCTCCACAGGGGATTTCCAAAAAAGAAGGATGCTCACAACGGATTTGTGTGTGTGAACAATATTCTGAGAGGATGCTGATAAGAAGGACGAAGGAAAGAATAAACCACATCTCCACAGGGATGTATTAATTTGAGAATAATATGCGCGTGCCTTGTCGGATAGCAATTAAATAATTGTCTCGATAGCTGTTTTTGAGTAACGTGGCCCCGGGCTGTGAAACAAAAATCCATAGACAAAAGACGAGGAATAAATTACGAGGAGGAGAGGTTTGGAACGACGTGCATAACATAATTTAAAATTGTCTTATCAAGATTTATGTGACTTGGAAGAGAAAATGTACAATAAATTATGAAGAGGATTCTTTATCTGCAGCTAGTTTGTGTTGCAATTGTCGTTGGTGTAATAATTCCCTGGGTATTATAGCATCACCGTATTTTGGGGACGAAGTAACTTAATTTCCGTACTCCAGTTTCATCTAACCATTTTGATTAATTAGGTTAACCCGTTTTGGTGAAAACAACGAAAATGGGTTTATTGTTTGACATGGATTCTTTGCACGTTCATTAAATAAAAAAACATGTGCTCAGTTCGATTGCGGTAATACATTAAAAAAAATTAGAAAGTCAAGCTGATTTTATTTATTTAATTAATTAATTAATTAATTAACTTATTTATTTATTTACACATCCAACAACGCAAGCACCAACTACAGGATAAATAGGACACGAGTGTTCAGTGTTCAGTGTTTTGGATGTGGGAGGAAAACACCAACTGGGGAAAAACCCACCTAATCCGGGACTGAAAACACAATCCACATGCAAGCCTCCGGTCTATCGAACCGGGGTCCACAGAGGTGAAAGGCAGGGGAAGAAAATTAAAGTTATAATAAATTATTATACTCAGAAAGAGTGTTGAGTCTTGGAAATTGTGGGTTTTCAATTAAGTTTTTAATTAAAATAATAGAAAACAGATTTTTGTTTTGCTGATAATTATACACCTTAAAGACTTGATTTTAAATACAAACTCGCATGCTGACAGGTCATTGAAATTTTATGAGTTGAGACATAGCATGGATCTAAATTAGAAAAAAATCTGCTCTTTCTTTGTTCTTCAGTGATAGGGTACATTTAACAGTCTGTCAATTTTCTGAAAAATCTATATTTTTGACGGGTGGGTTGGTCAGAAAACAATTTCGAGGAAAAGAAATCAAACTATTTGTAACTATTGATTTTTCTGAATGGTCCCTTACTCCTTTTGTTTTTACACTGAGGTTCTTGTCATAGTAACTGCAAAACATCATAGCTGAATGATTCATCTTTGAAACCCTGTTTCTCTGAGATTTTAAAATACTATTAATTAGTTGCTGAAAAGGCACCCTTCAGTCGGAAACACTCCCCCACCAAACATTCAGCATGAATATTATCATTGTTTGAAATTATCTGTTTTCCTGCAGTGTGTTTGAAGGGGGGGGGGTGATCTTCAGAGCGTGATTTTAGCCTCTGTTTTTCAGGTACTTTTCATCAGCGATTACAAACAGAGAGAGTCACGACAGAGACCGGAGGCGAGAAAAATAACACACGGACGAGAATCAAGATAAACAACGCGATGTGCCGAGGTCTCCCCGCAGCGTGCGGTGCTCCTGAGAGCCCCCCCCCCTCTCCCTTCCGTGTATCTAGGCTCTCCATCGCTCTAATAACTCATTCAATTCGGACACAATATGAAGAGAGAAAAACAAATCTTCTCAGGCTATGTCGATTTAAAACCATTTCAAAATCTAATGTATTCCAGACGTAATTCATGTAATTTACCAAAGGGTTGTTTTGATTTAAAGGCACTGAACACGTTTGGTAATTGTCAAAGACCAGTGTTCTCATTTGGTGTATCCCAACATATATAACAAGCCTGTGAAAATTTGGGCTCAATTGGTCATCGAAGTTGCAAGAAAATGATGAAAGAAAAAATACCCTTGTTGTACAAATTTGTGTGCTTTCAGATAGGAATAAAAGGCTTCTTGCAAGAAGTCTTTTATTATTTTAGTGAGAAATTACCTCTTTCTCAAAAACTACGTTACTTCAGAGGGAGTCGTTTCTCACAATGTTTTATACTACCAACAGCTCTCTGTTGCTCGTTACCAAGTCAGTTTTTATGCTAATATATATTTTGAGTAATTACCAAAAGTGTACAGTGCCTTTAAAGCAAACAAACATAAACGACTGAAGTAGACCCCATATTGAGGAGTTGGAGACACATTGCACTTGCAGCAACGTAACCAACATTACAGATTTGTACTCCCTGGGTACTGCTTAGAGCTGTACAATGTACAAGCGCAGTTACCGATCCAGATGATCGGGCTTAAAGCGGTAGGAAACGTGGTTAGTTATAAGAGGAAGGAAGGGCACATGGGGAGGGGAAGGAAGGGGGAGGGGAAGGAAGGGGAATCATGTGAAGGGGCAATCTAGCGGTGATATTGAAATCAAAAGAAGTGTCTATATCTGTGTCTGGTCCTGCATTAAACTCCACAATGGGATATATGGTCGCAAGCGCGAGGTGCTAGCATAAAACATCGTAGTCCCTCCCACACCCTTGATTCCCGCACCCTCTCTTTCCCCTCATTTCATTATCGGTGTATTACTATTTTTTAGTATTATTAACTGGTTTATTGCTAAAATCACATTGCACCCAAAGGCTGAATTACATGAAATTTAAAATATTAAAAATTAAAATTAATATTAAAACCCAGAACAGGAAACAAAAATAAAAAGAGATAAATTTTGGAGATACAAATTAAAACAGACAGATCGATGATATACACCTCAAAGAATATTGATAAAATACAATATACAAGATCATGTGGTAAACTTATAGGAGAAGATTACATTATTTTCCATTCAACAACTCGGTCATGTATAAAGGCAGAGGGCTTGTCCTGAATCTGGGTAGTGCTGCACCTGTGTGGTTTGAATTTAGGTTGATTTCTGAGAGACAATGAGGATCTGTATTCAGAGAGTGAAAGCCACTCAGGGAACTGCCGAGAGGGGCAAGCTTTTGTGGAAAAGTCTCTGCAAATTTGCTCTCGCCTTAGGCCATGAAGAGGTTCAAGTTCCAGTTTTGTTAAGGATGACCCAATGTGACATGTGTCACATTCCGTGGCAAAGGTCAAATGAGGTCAAGTTGACAAAAGTTGCAAGTAAATGTTATAATTTTATTTCACCAACAATTTTTCTTGGGCTCCCCAGGGTTAAAGGGATTGTGTACGTTTGGTATTTAGAGCCCACAGTTTGTATACCATAAAACTAACCTGTGAAAATTTCATTTCAAAAGGTGGTAGCTTTTTCGAGATATTTTCGAAATCTGGAGCGGTTTGTCCACGCAGGAAGAATAATCTGCAATTGGAATACACAATCTGAGAACACTTCTCAGATTCGAATTTTTGGGGATAAAAAGTGATATCTTTTTCCATAACCGCAGTTCGAAGCGAAAAGTTTCAAAAAATGTATTATCCAAAGCTGCTGTACTCTTACCAAGTAAGTTTGTATTGTCATTAATTTTCAGAGCCTCAAACCTTACACACTTTTACCTTCAACCCTTCTTCCATTCATACCCTCCAACACGTATGTTTTAATGCCATGGTAAAATTTTACCCACACCACAGCATTAAAACACATAAATCTAGCCTATAGGCCTATCCATATTACTTGTCTTCTTTTAGACTTAAAGGTATCGTACACGTTTGGTAATGACTCAAAACCAATATTAACATAAAAACTTACTTGGTAACAAGCAACGGAGAGCTGTTGATAGTATAAAACATTGTAGGAAACGACTCCCTCTGAAGTAACGTAGTTTTTGAGAAAGAGGTAATTTCTCACTAAAATAATAAAAACTTCTTGCAAGAAGTTTATATTCCTATCTGAAAGCACACAATTGTACAACAAGGGTGTTTTTTCTTTCATCATTTTCTTGCAACTTCGATGACCAATTGAATCCAAATTTTCACAGGCTTGTTATTTTATGCATATGTTGGGATACACCAAGTGAGAACACTGGTCTTTGATAATTTCCAAACGTGTTCAGTGCCTTTAAGCCCCTAGTACAATTTGTGTTTAAATTTTGTTTTCCTTACATGCCGACTGTGTATACAATGTCTCAACTTTTGTATAACTATAGCACTCATTTGACGCATACTTCAGAAGTTTCCTTTATTCCACGGTGGTAATTTAAACGTCTACTTATTAGACCATTCACGACGCGCAGCGCACTTACCCGCCGTACCAATCATGTCCGCCATTTTGGAATTCAAAAATTGTACGAAAAGGACAACCTCGTTCCCATATGGATGGTCGATCTTCGCGTGCCATTTATGCCATCTTGCCTTGCTCACTCACAACGATGTTTATTGATAGAGTTGCGACATGGGGGGACAAGGGCTCGATTTCACAAAGAGTTAAGATTTATCTTAACTGCGAATCATTCCTGCTAAGCAAAGTGTGATGTCACAATACAAATCACAATGGTAATACTGACAACTCATCTTAAGATGAATCTTAGCACTTTGTGAAATTGCTGGCTGCCATATTTGTCGGTCCAAATATAGCACTGCTCAGGCGAGGCTGCGCAAAGGAATTGACTTCCAACATGGCAGAAGATGGTAGACGACAACCTCGTTCCCAGTGGTGTACGATCTCGCCGCGCCATTTTGTTTTTCTTTCCTGGGTAGACGAGCATTGTGCAGAGCAACCTCGTACCCATGGTTTACTTTATTTCCAACCATGTTTACAACAGTAAACCCTGGGAGGGAAACTCCTTACTTGGACCCTGACTGGACAACAACTGGTGTACAAAAGTCTAACGTAAACATGTTAAGTTGTACTCATTCAGTATTCATCATGTTCACAGCCAGACTATTCTAATTTGCATACGTATCCAAAACATTTGGATATGCAAATGATCCAATACCAGGGTGAGAGAGTGGTCAACCTCGTACTGCTCGACACACCTTGGGGACGAGGTTGTGTGCAGAGGTGTGTTTTGCGCATTGATCGCTATTCGCGTTGTGCAAGAGGTCGCAACTTTGGGATGTAAACGCCGCGTTGACTCCCAGAATGGTGCAACCAAGATTATTGTGATGATGACGTCAGGTGAATTGGGTCAATAGGGGCAGGCCTGGGGGTGTTTTCCAAACCTCGGCTCGGGCTCCGGCTCTGGCTTGGGCTCCTACATTTTGCACTGTGTTTCCAGCATCAAACGGAGCCTGGAGATGGAGATGGAGCCTCAGCCGAGTTTGGAAAAGCCTCTGATAGACAATTAGGACTACCTTTATAAAAACACGACTCGAAACCCGTGGTCCGAATGAGAAAACAAGTTCGGTTCCTCACAATAACATGAAAATCAGAACTTATTACTGGAAAACCTAAGGTCCATGTCACACGAGGCAACTTACAGGTAACCAGTTCCAGGCAATCTCCATGAAGAAAAGGCATTCACGTTTGAATCTTCACATATTTTTCTTGGGGATCGTAAGACACTGTTTGCAAAATTACTCATGACGTGCTACCAAAGTGGTCCGGTAGCATACACTGCAGTTGGTTGACTGTAAAAGTTGCCTCCTGTGACAAGGCCCTAAGAAGACTAAGTTAAAAAGGATATTATACCGGTATTGGTTTAAGCATTATGTACCATCCCTCTTTTATAATAGCGTGGAGTTAATTAAATTGGACTGCCCCTTTGCGGTGAATCTCTCCCGTGGCATATTATATCCCTTACACTTGCAGGAGTCAAGTTGACAGGTGAAACCCACACCCGGTATTGAACTGTGCGGAATGATTAACATCAACCGGGCATTGACAAACTCTTTCATTTGGCGAGTTGTATCCTGTATCCCCAAGACTTTACCAGTTTTTCATTAACGAATACCCTTCCCTCCCTCAAAGGTTTCAAACATCTTAAAGGTAAATGTCTTCGTTTTTTTTTCACCTCAAACAACTATTCTGATAACTATTTGTCTTTCAGAAAGACAACAAAATTAATAAATAAACTTTAATGTTGTTGTTGTCGTGCGTTCGGCACGCTCTCTCCGCTAGCCACTCCAGGGCAGCTTCCTCGCAGTTGTGTAGGGTTTTGATACCTCCGTCTAGTCTGGTAATGGGACAGTCATTCACTATGTGATTCATTGTTTGGAACTCTCCACAGTCACAGCTTGGAGAGGCGGCGTATCCCCACTGGAACAGGCTGGCGCGACAGGGTCCAGCGTTCCCTCGATGGCGGTTGAGGAGTGACCACTGGCCTCGGGGAAAATAAACTTTAATAAAATGATATAATAATAAACAAAACATGTTTAGTGTCTTCCCTTTTTTGAAGAAAAAAAATAATAGAAAAGAAAAGAAAGAGGAGGCCCCCTTTTTTTCTTCTAAAATGGCCGCCACACTAATTTTTTCGAAATTGCCGCAGGTTCATGTTACCCCCGAGGCGCAGGGAACCAACATAATTGTGCTAGTTAAATTCAGTCGTAATTAAAAAAATAAAAAAAAAATTCGGGTGAGGACGCTAATTTGTATGTACATATTTAGCCTTATTTGGCCTTTAAAGGCACTGTACACGTTTGGTAATTACTCAAAATATGTATTAGCATAAAAACTGACTTGGTAACGAGCAACAGAGAGCTGTTGATAGTATAAAACATTGTGAGAAACGACTCCCTCTGAAGTAACAGAGTTTTTGAGAAAGAGGTAATTTCTCACTAAAATAACAAAAACTTCTTGCAAGAAGTTTTTATTATTCTATCTGAAAGCACACAAATTTGTACAAACAAGGGTGTTTTTTCTTTCATCATTTTCTTGCAACTTCGATGACTAATTGAGCCCAAATTTTCACAGGCTTGTTATTTTATGCATATGTTGGGATACACCAAAGTGAGAACACTGGTCTTTGACAATTACCAAACGTGTACGATGCCTTTAAAGATTGTATAGAATAAGAATTAGGTAATGATTGGTGTGTAGTTTCATTTCATAATTCAATTCTGGAAAGCACATGAGAAAATGAACTCAAAAACATATTGACCCCTTTGCACCAATGTCAAACCTGTGGCAACCCGCACTCCGTTTTCAAATTGAACGTAAACATTTTGGTAGGCCTAGCGTGTATAAACGCCGAGTGGCCTAAAAGGGCCACATAGGCCTGCACATTGTAACAGAGATTACTGTGATGATGACGTCAGATGAATTGGATCACTATCGGGTGTGCGGCACCTAAATGTAGCCCGAGCCCTAAATGTCGCCCGGACCTAAATGTAGCCCCAAACCTGTACCTAAATGTCGCCCGGACCTAAATGTAACCCCAAACCTGTACCTAAATGTCGCCCGGACCTAAATGTAGCCCCAAACCTGTACCTAAATGTCGCCCGGACCTAAATGTAGCCCCAAACCTGTACCTAAATGTCGCCCGGACCTAAATGTAGCCCCAAACCTGTACCTAAATGTCGCCCGGACCTAAATGTAGCCCCAAACCTGTACCTAAATGTCGCCCCAAACCTGTACCTAAATGTCGCCCCGACCTAAATGTAGCCCCAAACATGTACCTAAATGTCGCCCCGACCTAGCTCATCATTGTAATGATAGCTACAATGAATGTTAAGTCGAGTTGTTTGACTCGTTTTAAACAAAAACATATAAAACTAGACTTAAATTTTTGTTAAACAAAAACAAGGTGTTCGGCATGACGCTCAAATTTTGGATGTGGAACACATCCCATCCCAACTTTTTTTTTATTAACGTCTCGGTGCTGCGGACCCGTGATATGGCCATATTCCTGTACGCATTGCATTGTGCACTGCGCCGTGGTTGATCAGTGGTGTGGCTATTTTCCTGTACCTCTGAGCACTGCGTCGTGGTTGATCCGGGATATGGGTACTCCTCCTGCACCCATTGCATTGTGCAACACTGAGCATACAATGCGTCGTGGTTGATCCGGGATATGGCCATATTCCTGTACCGATTCCTTGTGCACAGTGTATGGGGACTCCGCGTCTAAGAATATGCCCATGTAGCGGGTTCAACTGTGTACAAAATAGCCACATCGGAAATCACCCATATCCTGGGACAACACGGCAATTTTATGGAGGGTTTCTAGCGATATTTTGGAAATATGACTAAATAGATATGTGGGTTTTTTGTGTGTGTTTTTTTTTGGGGGGGGGGGTGGGAATGAAAAGCGAAAAGCAGTTTTTGAGGCTTTTTAGGTTCCTAACATCTGTTTTACGAACTTAAACAAATAAAATAATAATTAACGGAAGTAAAGGACATAGGGGGTCACACTTTGTGTACGATTTAAAAAATTCCTCAGGGTCTTTCACATAGTCCAAATATCTTGTGTGTAGCAAATATGGTTCTCCAGATATGATTGTTCTAAATATTAAACATTGATTTAATGCTATG
The DNA here is from genome assembly GCA_021014325.1 of Plazaster borealis. NCBI lineage: Eukaryota > Metazoa > Echinodermata > Asteroidea > Forcipulatida > Labidiasteridae > Plazaster > Plazaster borealis. The sequence continues at coordinate 38,125,367 of CM037472.1, forward strand.
ACGTCATCGATGACGTCATCATCCCGAAAACCTTTGCGGTTTCATCGACATACTAGGTACATGGTTAGCTTAAAGTCCCAACCTTTTTTGGTTCACGAGATATGATTTTTGCACACACAGAATGTAAATATACCTGAACGGTGGTCAGCATCAATTCAAATCCGACAGAATAGAAATCATACCATGATCAAATTAATAATCTTTTTGTGTAAGTTGAAAAAAAAACACTTGGCAAGTTTACGCATGAAACATATCAACACAATTAAGACCAAATTACTACATATACCGGAAAGAGTCATGAAACCGCAGCATCCAGAGTGTTCAAATTGTTTTGGGGGGGTGGGGGTAGGGGGTTCGGTAGCGGTGTCGAACAATGGAAACAACGCAATCGGCTTGTTTCTCAGTAAAAGTTTGAAGTAAATCTTACCTCCATGCTAGACTGAACATCCACAGACTTCCTACGACGAATATCTAGTAATAGGTTCATGTTTGTGGCTAAGAACAAATAATTATAAGAACGCAAACTTTTACAGCCCGTTCGCCCACCCAATTCTTTTGAAAATAATACTAATACAAAATAAATAAAATAAAATCACACTTTTACTTAAGGTACAACTTTGCGTCTACATTGGTCGGGGCGACATTTAGGTACATGTTTGGGGCTACATTTAGGTCGGGCGACATTTAGGTACATGTTTGGGGCTACATTTAGGTCGGGGCGACATTTAGGTACAGGTTTGGGGCTACATTTAGGTCGGGGCGACATTTAGGTACAGGTTTGGGGCTACATTTAGGTCCGGGCGACATTTAGGTACAGGTTTGGGGCTACATTTAGGTCCGGGCGACATTTAGGTACAGGTTTGGGGCTACATTTAGGTCGGGCGACATTTAGGGCTCGGGCTACATTTAGGTGCCGCACAATCGGGTGATAATGTGCTGAACTTTGGCGCGCAATTCGCAGTTTCCTGTGGGTTCATTTTACCCTCTTGTTATATCTCATCGGTCAGAACACTCAAAGATGGCGGCTTCAAGTAGCCTCAATTCAAGGCTTTTGACCTGGATTTAAAGAATTAGTCCAGGGGCAGGCTATCGGGAGATATAGCTTTAACCTTGTTGAAATACACACAGACGGCATCGTGAAGGCTGCGATCCGTCAGTTTGCAACGATCAATGAAAGACAAACCTTCAAAAACGATTTGCCAATGCAGTATTTGTATTACCGAGCATTGTGAATCGATCAACATCACATGAAAAAAACACTAAGTAAAAGTGACGTCTTGAATGAAGACTTTACCCTGCGCGTGATTGAGTATTCTCATCCGGTAATTGGATACACACAGAAACTTCGATTGTGTTAACAAAAATAGTCTCATAACAGTGTAGTTAATTAGCACAGATGATGACTGTTTGTGGCGGTCAAATCTATATTTATGAGCTCAGATGATAAAGTTGTCAGTTTGTTGATACTGCGATACTTCAACAATATTGAATTACAGCTTCTCTTTTCTTTGAATATTTCGAGTAGCGGGTGGTCAGACCGTACGTCATAAGGCAGGTACAGGTGACGGGATTTTTTCTTCCTCCTTTGCTGGTAGAATAAACCATCAGTGGCGCAGCCGTTCACTTTTCTGAAAATTAGGGCCAAGCCTATCTTGCTATTCTATACCAACATTTGTTTTCAAAGGACAAGCCTGCGATGGCCCTATAGCCAAATATCTTTCTCATGACACACCGGGTATCTCTGACTGTGTGCTAAATTCCATGCTTATATCATCAATCATTAAAGCACACGTGTCTCATCAAAGACCAGTATCCACACTTGATGTGACCCAACATATACATGAATTAACAAACCTGTGAAAGTCACGAGTTAGTTTTGGACTCGCGAGATTATTGTTTCACAATTTCTCAAAAACTATTGCATTTCAAGCAAAATTTTTTAAGGGAGGTTTCCACCAAGACCATCCTTATAAATTATAGCCTTCCTCCATGCTTATACCATGTACGCTGGGTTCAAATCTGTGGACATTTATATTTTTACTCTTACCAAGGTTATGCACACCCTGAGGGGTTGTATACGTTTGGTAATTGGAACCCACTGTTTGTTTCAATCCTATAGTTGTAGATACCATAAAATTAACCTGTGAGCATTTTATTTCAAAAGGTGGTAGCATTTTTGAGATATTGCCGAAAAAACGGAGGGGTTATGTCCACACAGGAAAAATAATCTGCATTAGAATACACAATCTGAGAAACATACTCACCAGCGCTTCTTAGATTCAATTTGTTTTTGATAAAAACTGATTTCTTTTTCCATAACAACATTACTTCAAAGTGAAATGTTTCTAAAAATGTTTTATACTATCAGAAGCTGCTGTACTTCTTACCAAGTAAGTTTTTATTGACATTATTGTATGAGTAAATACCAAATGTATTCAGACCCTTTAAAGGCACACAACCCAATTGCCCCTATTTGCCCACTGTCAAAGCACGTCGCGGTCTCATTCTACATGAATTTCGCTAACAAGAAAGTAGTCTGATATTGATAGGTAAAGTAATATGTCTGCGTATAATGACGTGCTTTCTTGTAGCCGTGAGGTATGTAGTTCTTATCAACATGCTCAATTTCTTCGCATCAACTCAGCCTCTGACTTCTTCTCATTTTCATTTGTGAAATATTGTTATTGGAAAAGAATTTACAGTAAAGACTATCTGCCTTGAAGAAAATGACACAACTGACGAGAGACGGTTTCAATTCGGGCGCCAAAGCTAACGATGAAAACAGCGCGCAAATGGTTTCCATGATCTGTTGTTTTTTTGTATGATGATGTGGTGAGAGAATGAGGTGTGGAAATAACACCAAGCTCACTTGGGAATTGAAGCATTTCAGAAATATTTATCAAAATTATCTGCACCAGATATCTTGCCAAGAATGCAATCAGATTTAAAGATTGTTTATACTTCTATATCCATCATTTAAACGCGTTTGCGTACGACACCATTTTCATAACGGCAATGTCAACAATAATGTTTTTTTTACTCGATTTTTTAATTGTGTCCTCCAAATTAACTACCATGTTTTGTTTATCTTCTTCTTCGGTCGGTGCTGTAGCTCTTATATGGGGGTCTATATTTTGATCATTGTATGATCTACATGTTGTAATAGTATGAATTGTCACCTGTTTGGCAGGACAGAAGTAATCGAGTGTCTAATTTGTAAAAATGTGGACAATAAATGCAAATCTCAGTACTGCTTGTCTTCAAAGACAGTCCGGATACTTGTCAAACATCAGCCTAGTCTTGGTTCCAAGACGCTCCAGTTGTGTAATCACGAATAGTCACGGACATGTGTTCGTGACTACTACACAACTGGAGCGTCTTGGAACCAAGACTAACATCAGACGTGTCAACCGGGCCCCCTTATAAAAGATGAACCTCTCGCACAGACAGCTTGAATATTTTTATCTAAGCCGTACATCAACATTAAAATAACACGTCATCCTGGGTGCTAACTTGAGCGCACCGACGGAGAGAGTTTGAAAAGTTAAAGGGACACGTTGCCTTGGATTGGGCGATTTGGGCTATAAAAAGGGTTTGAAAGCGTTTGTTTTGAAATGAATATGGTTGGAAAGATGTTTTGAAAGTAGAATATAATGATCCACACAAATATGCCTCGAAATTGTGTGGTTTTCTTTTTACTTCGTGAACTAACACGGTCCGGCATTTTGTGGAGTCAAAAAGTTGGTTCTACAAAATGGCGGACCATTTTAGTTCACAAATAAAAGGAAAACCGCACAATTTTGAGGCATAGTGCCTATTGGTGTGGATCATTATTTTCTACCTTAAAACATCTTTCCAACCATATTCATTTCAAAACAAACGCTTTTTGTTTTAGCCCAAAGCGCCAAATCCAAGGCAACGTGTCCCTTTAATTGGAGGCCGTGGGGGAATACCGTATTTCAGTTCGGGGGAAAAAACACGCGGTTTGCGAGCGAGGTGAAGCAACAACGTGAACGTGCTGTCCATGAACATGTGGCCAAGGGGCCTTTTACGTTCCCCCAACCCCCATCACCTATCCAGGGTTTCGACCTTCTGCTGTGTAATGAACTACCCCAAGTATCCGTGTCGGGGGGAGGCCTGGCCATTTTGCTTTTGACAAGGCTGCTTGTTAGAGAGCTAAATCAACCCTCGAAGAGTTTGGTCAGTGACAAGTCTTTATTAAGTTAGTTTTTTAATCAAGTGTCCCTCAAGTCGGTGCGAGTGTGCTGCGCATTGTGACGCACCGTAGGGGGGGGGGGGGTGTTATACAGTCTTTACATGCAGTATCCCGGGAAACGTTTTAGAGCATGAAATCATTGACCCCGTTAAATGGAATAGCCTCGTTTCTTCGTTCGTCGTTCCTTTTTTTGGTCTCTTACAAAAACAGCGAATCACGTCTTGATGCTTTTGATTTGTACATTTGTGTTGGAAAGGCTAAACCAGAATCGAGGGGTCACATTGTAGATTTGTATAAATTTCTCTTCACGTTTTTACTTACTTTTTTTACAGGAATGACACTAAATCATTTTGGGGAAGATAACTATTTTGATCTTAAGAGCTTTAGAATGATTACCCGCTACAGATATTTCATATATGGTGTCATGCTGTAGGCCCCGTGCCCGTCATTGTCAAGTATGTGACATTGGCATGACGAGTAGCCCTTAGTGGGGGACAAGCAAACATCCGATACCGGGCCAATAAATCCCCCCTCCCCCCATCCCCACCAAACCTCATTTGTTATGACACCACCGTTTCCGTCGTCCATGTCGTGTTGTGCCGGCCCTGAGGTCAACCGTTACAAAAAAAGGCTGTTCTGGTTAAGGTTTGCTGATATTCAAGTGACTCACACATCCGTCGTGTTTCTTGCAAATGCAGCGGTTTGCAAAAACCAGAAATATCAACAGGGGGGGGGGAGTCGGACCACTATACAGGTTATCTGTGCATTGAGAACTTCAATAAACTTACAGTGTGGTAAACAGCTTTTTCAGTGATCTCCATTTAAAGATGCTAGGTCTGGTTTGTGGGCGTTTGTACCCAAAAATGTAGATATAAATTTTCAATAGCAATTTTTATAGATTCAAGAAAGCTATAAGCTTTCATTACTGAGGGAAAGGACCAACAGATAGTTCCACATAATCACTAATTAAGAAATTTCTCCAAAGTGTAATGACTGGGGTGAGTCAAATTCCTTGATATCCTAGAATGGACCATTCCACATTAACTACACAGGGGGGTCAGGTCTCCGAGAGTTTTTTTGTTTTTAATATATATTGAATGGTATTTGGCCCTTTCGCTCGTCGGGGTAGTCTGGGGGTGTTGCCACACGCGTAGCTAAATGACTCAAATAACCCTATAAACAATAGCTGGACATGTAAAGAAGTCACTAAGATGTAAAAAATTGTTTGGAAATGCACAGAAAATATTGTTCAACACCTTACAATTGGTGTGGTACTAGCATTGGCCATTTCGAATATAGTCAGTGGAGTTTACACACTAATAAAGGTATCGCACACGTTTGGTAATGACTCAAAACAAATATTAGCATAAAAACTTACTTGGTCCTCCATGCTTTGAAACAAGCAACGGAGAGCTGTTGATAGTATAAAACATTGTATGAAACGACCCCCTCTGAAGTAACGTAGTGTTTGAGAAAGAGGTAATTTCTCACTAAAATAATAACACAAATTAACATAATGCGAAAGTTTTTTTGTAGGTCTTTCGTTTTAAAACAGCATCACACCCCATGTCAAAATTCGTTCAAATTGTCGAGATCCTGACATTATCACGTCCAGTGCAAAAAATAATTGTGCATGTTACGCCTATACAAGTATATATTTTGTGTATCGTCCGTAACATATGCGAACATTTTTGTAGGTTTTTCGTTTTAAAAAATGTTAACATTCGTTCAGAGAAGAAATTCTTGATAAAAATATCTTTCAGCGAAAATCGGGTCATGTTGAACTTTGAAACACCGAGTCACTGATACGTACAGCATACTATGAATCGGTGGGGTGTCAAAGTGCATGGAAATTTGAATACAAATAACTAATTTAATTTAAACATTTTTATTCAGTAAAAATCCATCAGCATAATGGAGAGGAGAGCGTCAGCCTCCACTATTCAGCTAGACTTGATTCAAGTCCCGTTCTCGTCCGAGAGCTCCCCAAGCATATCGCGCCAACTAGCAAACAAGCCGTACAGTGCGCGCTCGCCGTCAAAATGTGGTCCCGTCCCGTCCCGCGTGCGGAACAGTTTGAGGAATGCAGACCATCACAAAACAATAGTTTTCTGGCGATGGCACGGGATTGGGACTTGATTCAAGTCTACTCTTCAGCATTTTGATGATTTTAGAGTTTGAATATTTTCACACCACACTTGATGGAGTTATTTACTGCACAACTTCAGCTATTGGGCATGTCATGCGCCCTACCGCGGTCAATGAGTAACATTATTGGTCCTATGGAACCATAAAATAGGCCTTCAATTCAGTCATGTTTAAAAGCATATGTTTTAATGCACTGCTGTAAAACAAATGTGAAAATGTTAGGACTTTTCCCCTTGAACACTCATGCGTGTGAGAACTTACACCAGCAGACGAAATTGGAAGTGACAAGTTGAGCTATAAATATGCGTTTTGCAATAATAAATCCAACCATCCATTTATGAGAAGGTATACGGTACATTATGACATCAATTGACTAATAAAAAGTCCAAAGTGAGCTTTGACGTAGACGTATGGACAAGTCGTTAAATGTCTGTCGCTGTGATAGAGAAACGTATCTCTATCTCGAGAGACTGCTGCTCCACGCGAGCCTTCTGCTCCCACGACAGACATTTAACGACTTGTCCACAAGTCTAACTTGGACCTTACTCCTGACGACTGTTCATAGCACAAAACGGCCACCATCTGTTCGTACAAAATTGTATGCCATAATTGATTATGTCATACTTTATATTTTAATTTCCAACAAAAAACAGCTTTAAGAAACAAAACCAATCACCCTGTGAATTTTTTAGTCTGAAAGGACCCTAACAAATAAAATAGTTTTAAAGAAAACGTAAAATATTGCTGATAATTTTAGAACATGCACGAAGATTCTGAAAACACGTTTTTGCTGTGAAACGTTTGACTTACTTTGTATTTCTTTTTAACCCGTCTAAAATTCTGATTAATTATTGACAAAATTACAAACATTTTTGATAAAAGGCGCATGATGCCTTTGAAGCACAATTAAAAAGACACAATCTGACAGTGTTGCAATAAGACCGGCTATATTTAATGTGGGATCAAGGTGGAAACAATAACGGGTTATCCATTGAAAATATTTCAATGTTATATAATTACACCACCCCCGTGCATGACTAAGAGCAAAACTGTTTGAGAAAATTCTTTCACTAATAAATGGGTTGTTTTGCGTACCTTAAACCGCAATAAACCATCTGTTTTTGTGTACTCGCTTAAACGTACAGGCTGATACTAAAAAAATAGCCGTTGTGCAAACAAGCTGGTTATCGTTCTCTCGGGTAAAATTGTACAATATCAATCACCTCAGCTGGCACCAAACTAATTTTCCAAACAGTGGATTTAGCTCTGCCTTTGGCTTTGTCTGCAAATTGAAACCAAGTGTCGAAGGAACAGTAAGTGAAGCCCAGGCTGCGAGGCATCGTGCAGGGAGGGCGGTATAGGACAAGGAGCCTAAGTAGCGAAGCTCAAAAATGGGTCCAAATTGTTATCAATGAAACAGAAATTATGATTCAAACCCCTAATAAGTAAAGCCTATACCAATTAAAGGCACTGTACACGTTTGGTAATTACTCAAAATGTATATTAGCATAAAAACTTACTTGGTAACGAGCAACGGAGAGCTGTTGATAGTATAAAACATTGTGAGAAACGACTCCCTCTGAAGTAACGTAGTTTTTGAGAAAGAGGTAATTTCTCACTAAAATAATAAAAGACTTCTTGCAAGAAGCCTTTTATTCCTATCTGGAAGCACACAAAAATGTGTACAACAAGGGTGTTTTTTCTTTCATCATTTTCTTGCAACTTCGATGACCAATTGAGCCCAAATTTTCACAGGTTCATTTTATGCATATGTTGGGATACACCAAGTGAGAACACTGGTCTTTGACAATTTCCAAACGTGTTCAGTGCCTTTAAATAGAGAAACAAATTAAAAGTAGGACTAACGCCATTTTAACATAAGTCTATACTGTGTAATTGCAAATGCCCGGTCCAGTAGAAAACAGATAGGACTCTATATAGTTTTTACGGCAGCTTTCTTCCGCGCGTTTTGGTGCCGTTTTGCGTATGACACTGCGGGACTTCGTAATACTTCTTGACTGCACTTTGCGTCCATTCAACCACCTTCTCAAACACTGCGCAACAAGTCGTCCACAACTTTCCCCACAAATCGATGAATCTGAACACAAAGCCGTATTTTTCCATCAATTCGTGCTGTTGGATTTGCTTGCACAGCTCCACCATGAGGAGGTCGGCAGTGACCACGTCCTTGGACAGATCAATGGGGGACTCACCGGCCAAAGTTCTCATGGACAGGTCGGCGCCGAAGATGATCAACAGGCTGACGATGTTCCGGAGTCCGCAGGCAGCGGCGGTGTGTAACGGGGCGTAGCCGTTGGAATCCTGCACGTTGACGTCCGACCCGCGGGTCAGCAGCAACTTCACCGTGTCCAAGTTGCGATTCAGGACCGCTTGGTGGAGGGCCGTCAACCCGATGTGGTTGCGGGCGTTCATGTCGATCTGAGACCGTCCGTGCGTGGAGAGAATCTTATCAAGTTCAAAGTTGTCCTGTTGCTGGACGGCAGACTGGAAGCGCACATCGAGAGGGAATGTGATATGGCGGCATGCAACGAGCAACGACTCGTCGTCTTCCATGTCAAATGAAGGGCTAGGGTACGTTCGACATCTCACCCTACGCCGCTTAAGGGCCCTCTCTTTATAATCTTTAACACCAGACATACTCAGTGACGATTTCATTTCCACGTAATAGTCATTGTCAAATTTGCATCACATTAATGAAGGAGTTTCCACTGCACAAATTCCGTATTGGCGTTGATTTTGCACATAATCCACTGCTCTGCCTTACATTTTCTCACCGAGAAAACAGCCGTAGACTTCCTCATTGTGTTTTCATTCCAGAATGCACACAACTTTAGACATAAGTAAAGGTCCTGCGTCGTAATGTTCCACAAAATGTTTTAGCATATGCTGACTCGTACACGAGCATTGCTTCACTCTTTCAATACAAAATGACACCAAGGTTCGTGTAATGCGAATAGAACTTCATCCGGCTCGACACTGCTACTGCACTAGCTTGTGACGTCTCGTCTTTCAATGTGGCTGGAACTCAAACTCCCCAGTTTTCCCTCGTGAACTTGGTAACCTTACGCACGGTTAGCTCATTCCCAAAGACCATGGATTAAAGCGACAGCGACTGACTGTCTCACGGCACTAGTGTTTTTTTTCCCCTCACTCCCTCTCTCCTTGCTTGCCTGGCTGCATGACCTTGCGCTACCGTGTAGGCCTACACCGTACGAGCTTAAAGGTGTATACGTTTGGTAATGGCTCAATACAAATATTAGCATAAAAACTGACTTGGTAAAAAGCAACGGAGAGCTGTTGATAGGAAACGACTCTCTCTGAAGTAACGTAGTTTTTGAGAAAGAGGTAATTTCTCACTTACCCTAAAATAATAAAAACTTCTTGCAAGAAGTTTTTATTCCTATCTGAAAGCACACAAATTTGTACAACGAGGGTGTTTTTTCTTTCATCATTTTCTTGCAACTTCGATGACCAATTGAGCCCAAATTTTCACAGGCTTGTTATTTGATGCATATGTTGGGATACACCAAGTGAGAACACTGGTCTTTGACAATTGTCAAACGTGTTCAGTGCCTTTAAGTCCCCGTGGTCCTGCTTGCTCAACTACACGTACGCCTACACGTTGATATTATCCACCACGATAGGGGCCCTCTGCGCGAAATGTCAATATAAACATGGTATGCTTTTATGTATCTGGTGAAAAAGTCTTTTATTTCACTCCTCACGATGTTTGCATTCGAATTCCAGTGGGTCGCCACAAGCTCTTTACGGTGTATGATACACACGTAATGTACACATACACGCGCTTGTAAATCTGCTGTCGCTACTACTCATAAGAAGCCCCCGTCTCGTCGCTGAGCGATATTAATGAAGGCTCGGCTCGCACTGCGGGCCTTGCCGGTGGCCCTTGTCCAAACTAATGACTAACACTAAAAATCCCGTCTCGATTATCGCGGTGTGCCGGTGACGACAATCTCCATCCCAACTAATTATAAAACAGTGCGTATGATGAACCTGTCTACCTCAAATGACCTTCCCTTTAAATAACAAGCTATTAACGCCAGTTAATAAAACAAACTCATGTGTAAATAATAGCTCATTATAATATTCCTATAACAGGTAACCAACTCATTGTCAGTGAGCATTTAAAGGCACTGGACATATTGTCAAAGACCATATTCTCACTTGGTGTATCCCAACATATGCATAAAATAACAAGCCTTTGAAAGTTTGGGTTCAATTGGTCATCGAAGTTGCAAGAAAACAGTGAAAGAAAAAACACCCTTGTTGCACATTAATTTGTGTACTTTCAGATGCCTGAAAAAGGCTTCAGGGCTGAAGTCTTTTTTCAGATTCAAATATTTAAGAGAGAAATAACCTCTTTCTCAAAAACTACGTTACTTCCAGAGGGAGTCGTTTCTCAAAATGTTTTATATATACTATCACCAAGAAAGTTTTTATGCTAATATATATTTTGAGTAATTACCAAACGTGTCCAGTGCCTTTAAACCCCAAATGAATCATGTTGATTATATGCAAGGGCAGCCGCATAATAATAATAATGTTAAACTCTCCCATAAAACTAGAATGTAGTCTGTTATAAAACAAGACGTAATAAACTGCGGAGTAACAGCTGGAGCACCGACCGTCAAGTCTTCTACGACCAGCCGCCCTGGACGCGTATTTTGTTCAACACCGCAGCGAGGGGTTTTGTACTGTAACACTGTCAATTGCGTCTTGAGATAGGAGACTATGTCTAACCCTAAACCCTAAACCCTAAACCCTAAACCCTAAACCCCAACCCTAACCCTAACCCTAACCCTAACCCCTAACCCTAACCCTAACCCTAACCCTAACCCTAACCCTAACCCTAACCCTAACCCTAACCCTAACCCTAACCCTAACCTTAACCCTAACCCTAGCTCTAACCCTAACCCTAACCCTAACCCTAACCCTAACCCTAACACTAACCCTAACCCTATCCCTATCCCTAACCCTAACCCTAACCCTAACCCTAACCCTAAACCCTAACCCTAACCCTAAACCCTAACCCTATACCTAACCCCTAACCCTAACCCTAACCCCGACCCTAACCCTAACCCTAAACCTAACCCTTTATAGGCATAAGTGTTTGTAGTCTCATCTCAAGACAGGTATTGGCAGTATTACAGTACAAAACCCCTCGCTGCGGTGTAAAAAAAAAAAATGCGCCCGGCACGTGATCGCAACCGCGCATCGCCATCACTCGTCTCCTCCCGTCCCTCTCTGGTGACATCAAGTGCAAGCCAGCGTGATTTCGAGTGTTCAATATAACGCGTGCTTCTTGTGTAGTTATTCTTTCGTGCTCTCCCTTGGCTGGACCACAAGTGGGTCTTGAATATTAGAGATCCGGCCTAAAATACCTTTAAAACAGGTAGCTGCAGCTCTTGGCTGTATTATGTACAGTGTGGTGCCTTGCCATTATTTTTTTGTGTAAGGGTATAGGGGCCTACGTGCTGAAAAGAAAACTAACGCAATTCGGGTAAAATTAATTAATACTCCCTTTCGCTGCTGCATGCTGTTGTTGTTTTTTGAAAGCAAATTTGAATACTCAGAAGTTTACAAACTTACTTAAACACAAAATATGACAATGGAATTCCTTTATAATGTTTGTATATTGTATTTATTTTTATTTTTAATTGATCAAGGGTGTAACATTATGTCACTAAAATGCGATTTAAGGATGTCCAACGGTTCACAGTCAAAAATGGAAAGTGACTTATCATTAACAACTGTCTGTTTTTCTTGATTGGAGGCAGCCATCCGGTGAATTGCATCCACCCATGAGGTGTTTCTGCATCAAAGGGAAAGAGTTTCACTCTTTCAAATCCTCTGCACCCCTTGTGCCCCCCCGCCCCCCCCACAACCACGAACATTTACCTTAATTATTTTCGCCATTGGATGTGTTTGTTTCAATTTCTACATCAGAAGCGTCAGAGTTCAAACCCTCCTGATGCACAGCCTTTATGCATCCCCGAGGAAGTTGATTTTTCCTCCATTTCCTCCCATAGACTTTGTACAATTCCCTGTGGAACATCAATCTCTTTAGAATTCCCCTGTGGAGACCTATTGAATTAAATTGAAATTAAATTGAAATAAGCATCAGAAGCGTATGCTTTGTATTAAAGGCACTGGACACGTTGAGAAATTGTCAAAGACCAGTGTTCTCACTTAGTGTATCCCAACATATGCATAAAATAACAAGCCTGTGAAAATTTGGGCTCAATTGGTCATCGAAGTTGCAAGAAAACGATGAAAGAAAAAACATCCTTGTTGTACAAATTTGTGTGCTTTCAGATAGGACTAAAAACTTCTTGCAAGAAGTTTTTATTATTTTAGTGAGAAATTACCTCTTTCTCAAAAACTACGTTACTTCAGAGGGAGTCGTTTCCTACAATGTTTTATACAATCAACAGCTCTCCGTTGCTTGTTACCAAGTAAGTTTTTATGCTAATTTGTTTTGAGTCATTACCAAACGTGTACGATACCTTTAACACGCACACACATTTTGTTATTACAAAATTAATTGTTTTTTTCCCCGATAGGCCCTGTATGTTTTTTTTTTGTAGTATCTCAACGTGTGGTGGTCAAACAAAGTACTTTAGGCGACTCCACTCTTAACAATTTTACTAAAACACTCCAACATGTATTCTCAATGGACATGTAAAATAATGCCAATCGACATATTATAATTTATTCTTTTATTTCAGTGATACCCAAAGGCCAAAACTCTGCTGCGATGATGCAGATGGGGCCGAAATGTGACAAAATCAGTAGGCCTACATGTTTATTTGATCCTGAATTGTTTTGATTTAAACACAAAACCGTAGCAAAATGGCAAATATATTCCAAAGACTCTTAAAAACCCTAGTGTTGAATTCACACTTTAAAGAGTGCGGTCAGTGACAACTCTATAAAAAGTTGGATTTAGCAATACGAAGAGTTAAATCTAACATACTAATGTTCTAACTCCTTTTTAATCGAATGAATTTAACTACACCTGAGTTGTCACTCATAACGAGAGAAATGATAGCAATGCCGACAACCCTGTGCAATGCAAATAGGTCATGATGTTATCTCAGCCTCAGAAGAGAAAAATCTGGTTAGCACGTAGCCTAACTACCGTCACATTATCACAACAGGAGCATGTTTTGGTATCGGTTGGCGTTGCATCGTTGAATGCGGTGTAATGCGCAACATAATGTTAAAACCACCTCCAGGCTATAATAAGAAAAATATATTTCCCCTTCATGAGCCAACTGTGAACATTGACGGCACAATGATAAAAAAATCACTCAAAAGCACGAGAGAAAAAAGTTCCAACCGAGCCTTTCCAAAATCAGCCTTCATTCGGCCCTCATCTGCCCCACCGTGACCCCAACCCAAAAATAAAGCCCATCTCGCCCCCCCCCCCAATCCACTACAGAACAAGCATCAGGTTTGCCAAAGATTTGGCAAGCATCGTTATTGGCGTTCTTCTCCAGAATCTTTGGAAACAATATACAAAGTAGTGACGCATTAACTTCAGACAAAAGCCGGATGGAGGCTCTTTGTTTCAAACGGCACGCGCTCAGAATTAATGAGAAACTCATAATGTCACAGGAGGGCGCTCTTGAAAATATAAACATAACCTGCTGGCAGACAAGACACGTGTGTACTTTGTATATCGGAAATACCCGATCATCATGCAAGAAGAATGTGCAATTGATAGCTCATGATCTGAAGTAAGGAAGGTAAGCTTTGTGTTTCTTTTTGTCTGAAACGTTGGTAATAATGGTACGCACAACTATTGCTGGCCACTCATTAATATTAACACTTCAGCATGTCAATAGGGTGACGTTTTATCTCATTTTTGGGCGTCGATTTTAGCAGACGACGAATTGTTTTTTGTTAAAAATGTTGATCGTCTCTATCTCCATTACAACATGTACAATGTTGACCCATGGATGGAGGGTCACTAGTTTAATACTGGAACTAGCTCCATTACTGTGACCAGTTAAAGCTGTGCTCACTCGTAGAGCAAAATTTTGCTCTGTGGGTCACCGAATCTCTGCTTGTAAAATCTTTATCTTTGGCATGCACTCTTGGAGTCTTGCGTTGCATGTGAGTAGGCCTACTCAAGTAACCGTTGCTTGCTGTCGTTGGTTTGTTCCATATGGAGGAAGGAAGAAAGGAAATTGGTTGTTCATATATAATTGATTAAATGTTCCGACTGACACTATGAAACATAATTGCGTTTAGGCTACAATGATAACTCATATACTCGGTATGATGTGCAATAATATCCTTTGGCACTTTGGAGGATTGGGGTTCAGTCTTGTTCCTGGTGAGTGTCGGGATTGTATAAAATGCTGTCAAGCATCCCAAACAATTCGTGGAAATAATTAATAGCACATTTACCCCACTTGCTGGGATAAACAAAGCTTTTTATCGTGTCCCATTAGAACTAAGAAGAGCAGGCCTGGAATTACACGGAGGTCACAGAGGTCGTGTGGCCTCTGTTGCCCTGGTCTTGGCCTTGGCGCCCCTTCAAAAGTTTCCCCGAGACTTAAAGATTTCCCAATAGAAGTGCCTTTGAAAAATGAAAATGGCCTTGCCATCTCAAAGATGAATTTTCGGGGAGTAAGGGTTTTAATAAAAAATGGGACTACATGGAATTAAAAAGAGAAAGATTTACCAAACAATTGTTGCACCTTTTTGTCTTTGATTTCCAGATTAGCACAGGGAAGTTTTGAGGTCTTCTTGTAGCTCTAGTTGAAGCAGTTGGTAGATTGACTTGTTTGATTCAGAGACTCACCGGGAGTGCCAGGCTGTACATCGGTCATAATGGCATCACCCTCAAAGTCGTCCAAAACTGAAGATGCACAAACTCAGTTGCAGGGTAAGATGAAGATCCAAATCATCGTTTATAAGTGCAGAAACAACAATGTAAATAATGTTTGCTGAAGAATTATACAAACTATATACACTCAAATTTAAAACTGTACATCAACTATCAAGGTTTATGTTTTTTGATCAATGCATTTGTTTTTCATGAAAAGATATAACTTTGTCGTCTAACTCTAAGGAGTGTCTTTGCAAAAAAAACCCAACAATGCTCTCCACCATTTAAGTTGTAATCTGATTTCATATTTTTCCACTTAAAATCCGATATAAAAAGCCAGTTTGATGAAAACGGCAACAAACAATTCCCAGTCTACTCCATGGCAGTAGATAAACGGCAGTACAAGTTCTTATTTCAACTCGATAGTCTCCAAATTCGCAATCTGTGGCATGGCGTGTCATGGCCGGGCAGTCAAGCACACTGGACTCAAGCTCTGGTGTTTCTGACCAGCAGAGTGTGGGTTTGAGTCACGGTCTTGACACTTGTGTCCTTAAGCAAGACACTTAACCATTATTGCTCGTCCTCCAGATAGAACGTAAAGCCGTAGGTCCCATGTGTTGTATAATGCATATAAAAGAACCCAGTACACTTATCGTTGTTTGCCCTGGTGTTTTATGGTATGGTTGGCTGCAGATTACACCACTGCTATGCAAATGAATGGGTCTTAAATTTTGCATATAGCTCGGCATACCTTGTAAGAAAATATAATAATGAGTGCGCTTTGAGATGCCTTCGGGTGAGATAAAGCGCTATATAAGAACTGCGTATTAATCTACTCAGCGGCAGTTCATAAATAGCAGGACAAGTTCTTACAATTCAACAGAGCAAAGTAGATATTATCACATGGTGTTACCGCAAACCGAATATTAATCGATATTCCACCATGTGACACCTCAGATCACATATTTTACCGCTTTGAAGTCTGATAGTAGTTGTGATCCAATCTGCAATCAGGAGTTCTGGATGAACTTGGCCAAGTTGAGATGAAGCTGGATTGTGTAAGGAAGCGGGTTGATTCTCTGGTCCAACAGCAAGACCAACTCCTCGGCAAGAAACAAGAGCTGAAAACCAAAGCGGACCAGTTGCAGACTCTGTGCCAGAAATTGGAAACAGCAAGAGGGGACTTTCAGAAGTCAGGTAAATGCTAAGTACATATGGCATGTCGTGGTCGAGCTGTCTAGCTGTCTGGTGTTTCTGACCAGCAGAGTGTGGGTTCGAGTCCCGGTCATTACTGCTTGGTCCTTTGGAATGGACATAAAGCCTTAGGTCCTGTGTGTTGTGTAATGCATGTAAAAGAACCCAGTACACTTATCGTTAAGAGAAGGGGTTCGCCCCAGTGTTTTCTGGTATGGGTGGCTGCAGATTACACCCTTTATGAATGTTTTGGGTTCATTACCAGGAATACATAAATAGATAGTATTTAATCAATGTAATAATTGCAGTAGTTATCACACATCAGTGTGGGGTAAAACCAAAATAAAAATAATATTAATGGTGTAAAATGGACAGGGAAGTCCAGGCTTCTTCAGGGAAGAGACTTTAAGCATTACCCCATTACCCTTACTTTGAGCAATGAAGCCATGTTGAGATCTTAATTCCCCAGATTTCACCTGGTCCGAAGAGCTACATCACTTGAAGAAGTCAGTGTTTGGAATCAAGACTCTGAGATCAATGCAGGAGCAGGTGATAAACACGACCATGTCTGGAAGAGACTGCCTTCTGGTCATGCCTACGGGAGCTGGAAAGAGCCTGTGCTACCAGCTACCTGCACTCCTGACAAAAGGTAGATGGAGATGATCTCAAGAGAAGACTGGGGAGCGAGTAGTGGAGCGAGTGGTATCTTTCCTCGCCTTCCACCTCTATGACCCCGGTTCAAATCACGCCGGGGGCACTACGCGGATTGGGTTTTCAGTCCCTACCTGACTGCGTGGGTTTTCCCTGGAATAATTCTCTTGGGTTTTCCTCCCACATCTAAAACTGAAATTTCCTTCCTTGTCTTCTCTCCATTGGGTTCTTGGCTGGTACAGTAATTAAGTTCGCTTTTCTGAGAGTCCTTGGTTTCACAACCAGAATAAATGAAATGAAATGAGAGACTAAAGACCTTGCTATCAATCTCTTGGTACAATTTACTAAGTTGTAGCAAAAGATGCACAGTTTGACCTTCTTTGGGGATTTTAATCAAGCCCCTTAGATTGTCCGTAGAGAAGTTGTGGTGTGTGATGATGGGTGGGGGTGGGCGGGGGTAGTAATAAGAAGGGGGAGGGAGATCTAAAATCTATTCCACCATATCGTGATACAAGTTGGCCACTTTCACACTAGATGGTTTTCCAGAAAATTCCCAGGGAGTATTGGTTGACCTTTTCACACTTGAAATTCCTAACCCTGGCCAACTCCTGGGAAATGGCTTCCCCCTGCTTTGGAGTAGGGTGAAATGAGACAACTCTCTGGCTAGCATACCGAGTGTTAATTTTCTCTAGGAAAACAGGAAAACAGCAGCATGAGTGAAACGAGCATGAGGCGGTGGAAGGTGTTACAAATTTCCCGGGTTATAGTTCCTGGGAATTGGCTCTGTGGTGTGAACAAAAACTTCAGAGGGTCAGTGCTTAGTTGACATGCGTGTGATTCCTCCGGAATTTTCCTGAATTCAGGATTCACGTTATTATTCAGTGTTTTTCTACTTGCATTGTGACTTTAACATCGCACCCTGTGTAGGCGTGACGCTAGTGGTGTCTCCCCTGGTGTCACTGATGGAGGACCAGACGTTTGCCATGAAGGAGTTTGGTGTACCAGCGGCAATGCTATCTTCAAGCACATCTCCAGAGCAGGTGCTTAAACACTCTCAATCTGAAATTTTATTTTATTTTATTTTATTTTTAATAATAATAGTAATAATAATAGTGGCTTCTTATATAGCGCACATATCCGTCACTCAGTGACGCTCAAGGCGCTTTAACGTTCATTATTTTCCTTCAAGGTATTGTGGAGCTAGGTTTTTGAAGTATGAGACCAAGTCCTTTACATAGCACTATGTAATGGTTTACAAGGTGCTGTGGCGCAATATGCTGCCGATGAAACCAGGAACACCGGGGCGAACCCCTTCTCTTTTCGATAAGTGCACTGGGTTCTTTTATGTGCATTACACAACACACGGGACCTACGGCTTAACGTCCCATCCGAAGGACAAAGCATGTGGTTAAGTGTCTTGCTCAAGGACACAAGTGTCACGACTGGGATTTGAACCCACACTCTGCTGATCAGAAACACCAGAGCTTGAGTTTGGTGTTCTTATCTGCTCGGCCACGACACGCCACTTGTTATGCAAGTTCGCCCCAGATGGTTAAAGCCATACATGTTTGGTAATTGGAGCTATTGTTTGTTTCAAACCTATATAGTTGTAGATATACCATAAAACTAACCTGTGAAAATTTCATTTCAAATGGTGGAAGTGTTTTTGAGATATTGCCAAAATCTTGAGCGGTTATGTCCACACAGAAAGAATAATCTGCGTTGGAATACACACTCTGAGAGCGTAACGCTTCTCAGATTCAAATGTTTTGGGGGATAAAAAGTGATATAGTTTTCCATAATCGCAGTACTTCGAAGTAAAAAGTTTCTCAAAATACGTTATACTATCCAAAGCTGCTGTACTTCTTACCAAGTAAGTTTTTATTGCTATTAATTATCAGAGTCATTACCAAACATGGACGATGCATTTAAAAGCCACTCTTGGTAATGGGCTACAAGCAGAAAATATTTAAGATGAAAATAACTCAGGGGAGCTGAAGGTAGGAATTGATATTCCTCTTAAAACAGTCTAGATTGTAGGATAGAGGGAAACATGCACCAGGCAAGGAGTTCCAAAGAGATGTAGTACGTGGAATAAAGCTGTTGGAATGGCTCCTTGTTCTACATCCCAGCAAAGCTTTGGAATGTACAGACCTATTTGTTTTTGCTGTCTGGTGATGATGTCATGTTTAAAATTTCGCTCTGAAAGAGTTTGAAATAAAATGACATTTTACACAATTTTAACGTGAGGTTAGAGATTGTTTTCCCCCATTTTCATGAGAACTCTATTTATTGAAAAATGAGTGCATCACAAACACTTAATTTGACCTTGGCGTCCCTCTTTAAACACTCGTGTCGTGGCCGAGCGGTCTAGTTCATAAGACCCAAGCTATGGCGTTGTCAGCAGCAGAGTGTGGGTTCGAATTCCAGTCATGACACTTGTGCCCTTGAGCAAGGTACCTAACCATAATATTGCTTGGTAAAAAGTTGGGAAGTTATTGCATTCTGCTCTACCAGCCGGGCTCCTAGTGGTTGATACCCATGCCTACATCCTTACGGACTGTGAAGGGGGTAACCCTGTTTCAGCCCCAGTAGTAGGTGGCATCGTGCCCCTGGTGGCAGTTGATTTTGGTCAACAGCCCAAATCAGTTAAGTGTAGCCCTCGCCTTGATGTGGCCGTCCGGCCTTGTGATGTTAGGAGATTTCTCATAGAAAAAAATATTATAATAATAATTTGTCATTTCCAGTTGAAGGCAACCAACGCTGCCATGCTGGACGATGACGCCCCTCTGCGTCTTCTTTACGTCACTCCGGAGAAGATTGCTAAGAGCAAGCGCTTCATGGCGCAACTTCAGAAGTGCCATCTCAAGGGACGGCTGGCCAGGATCGCTATTGATGAAGTGCACTGCTGCAGTCAGTGGGGACATGACTTCAGGCCCGGTGAGTGCTTTTTATTGAAAAACTGGTTCATGGCGATCATGTAACATGTAAGATCTAGAGTCAAAGTAGCAAGAAAATATTAACCCTCTACAGCCTTATTTTGTCACGGTCTTGCTGCATTTCAATAAAATGTGCAAGTCTTGTGCATATCAAAAATGAGAAAACAACTTAACATCTATATTTTTCTATGGAATCAAATCTTCCCTTTGAATTCTCTTTATACAAAACTCTCAAAAATAAACATACCCATAGCAGTTTGTTGTAAGTACAATGTCAATTTTGGTATAATTGTTTAAAGGCACTGTACACGTTTGGTAATTACTCAAAATATATATTAGCATAAAAACTGACTTAGTAACGAGCAACAGAGAGCTGTTGATAGTATAAAACATTGTGAGAAACGACTCCCTCTGAAGTAATGTAGTTTTTGAGAAAGAGGTAATTTCTCACTAAAATAATAAAAGACTTCTTGCAAGAAGCCTTTTATTCCTATCTGAAAGCACACAAATCTGTACAACAAGGGTGTTTTTTCTTTCATCATTTTCTTGCAACTTCGATGACCAATTGAGCCCAAATTTTCACAGGCTTGTTATTTTATGCATATGTTGGGATACACCAAGTGAGAACACTGGTCTTTGACAATTACCAAACGTGTTCAGTGCCTTTAAATTAACATTGAAACAAAATTAAAACTTTGGACGAGATTGTTCACTTTTTAGAAATCCATTTGCCAGTCAAGCCCAGATTTGTGCGACCATAACATATATGTTTAATGATAACATGAACGTCAGTTGAGTAAAATTCTTAATTGTTTACAAGTAACTGGAAATGGAGGTCAAGTCTGTTTCTCTGGTTTTCTTTGTTGATGTGATCAATTTAATCACAAAACATAATACAATATTTTTAGTCCCCTACAATTTGTTATACATTTTGCTTTGTGGTTTTTGGTTTTGTGACAGTGAAGACGGGCCATAGTGTTCTATTTTTACAGGTTGTCTCATAGGATTTATTTACCCCTATATAAGAACAAAGTACAATATGCCTGCATTATTTTAAGATTTAAAATTTTGATAATCTAGCCAATCCAACAACATGTTCATAAATTTTTTCTCCAGTGATGATTATCTTAACTGATATTATAATTTTGTTTTTGTTTTTACCCTTACACCGATGTGTATTAAGCACTGTATACTCAGTACTTTCCCGAGTTCTGTGAAAAATATCCACAAGCAAATCACTCGGATGGGATTTGAACCCACGACCTTTGCATTGCTAGAGCAGATGTCTTACCACTAGACCACCAAGCTAGCCCGGTGGCTAGAGGCAGTTCGAATCTTATGTTATAGCAGCGGGTACCGCAACGATTAAAAAAATGTAAATTTTGTATCGGGGGGGAAAAAATAGTATAATTTTCTTTTGTTTTAGCCCGTATACCAATGGGAAAGTACTGAGTTTACAGTGCTTACTACACATCAGTGTAAAGTTCAAAACAAAATTATATTCTTTATCCCCGATGCAAAATTAACATCTATTAACTAATATTCCTGTACATTTGAACCTTACAGATTATAAGATGTTAGGTGTTCTGAAGAGACAATTTCCAGAGGTGCCATTACTGGGCCTGACAGCGACAGCAACAGCCAGCGTACTAGAAGATGTAAAGAACTTACTTAATATGCACGCATGCGTCATACTTAGGTCGTCGTACAACAGGGCTAATCTTCTCTATCAGGTACAAACAAAATTATTCAAACAATGGACAGACAGTAGGAGGGTCGACTGTGTACTGTGTAGATGCATTTACCACATGATATCATATTGCAGGCTTGCATAGTTTATCTGTCCTTCAATTTCACAATAATTTTTATGTTTAGGATAACTCATCCAGTGCAATACATCAAGACTGAAAGAAAACTTTCAAACAACGATTGACATGGAAGATTCATGCAGATGCTTTTAAGTTGTTCTGGTCTTGGAGATAATCGCAAACAAATGTGTGACTGACATAGAATTTGAGTCTTTTAAAAACATTTTGAAAGTGTTCTACAAACCTTTTGTTATCTGCATTATAAAGAGTCAAGAGTAATGCATTTTATCAAGGCGATTATAATATGCCATTCTTGAGTGTTATTAATTCTTTAAGAATTGATGCCAAGATGGCCAGAAAAGGAATAAAATCACGTTTTTTTCCAAACAGCCACACAGCTGCTTTTCAAATGTTGTACAGAAACTTTGAATGCAACCCGTTGACTTCATTGTTTCTTTTCTTGCAGATTTGTCCCAAGCCCAGCAATCAGAAAAGCTTCAACGAGAAAATTGTGACTTTGTTGAACGGACGATTCAAGCACAAATCAGGTTTGTTATTTCCATTCTACTAAGTCTCCCTTTGTTACTAAAAAATGTAGATTCAAAGAAGTAAGTCTTTGGTTTGTTAATTATAATAATAATAGTGGCTTCTTAGATAGCGCTTATATCCGTCACTCAGTAACGCTCAAGGCTCTTCAACATTCAGTATTTTCCTGCAAGGTATTGTGGAGCTACGTTTTTGAAGTATGAGACCAATTCCTTTACATAGCACAATGTAATGGTTTACAAGATGCTGTGGCGCAATATGCAGCTGATCAAATCAGGAACACCAGGGCAAACCCCTTCTGTTTTCGTTAAGTGCACTTGGTTCTTTTACGTGCATTACACAACACACGGGACCAACGGCTTTTACTTTTCATCCGAAGGACGCAGCAATAATGGTTAAGTGTCTTGCTTAAGGATACAAGTGTCACGACCGAGACTCGAACCCACACTCTGCTGATCAGAAACACCAGAGTTTAGTCTGGTATTCTTATCCGCTTGGCCACGACATGCCACTTGTATTGGTGTATTTAAAGCCATGCATTTTAAGCTGTAAAATACTACGTTTTCAGAAACTGCAAATACAAATTCCAGAAACATTGACTGCAGTCAAGGCATACACAAGTTTAAAGCTGACTTCCCAAACTATACTAGTCGTTGTCAAAACCAAAAACTGCCTTTGAACATGACTTTCAAAATACACCCCAGATGAGTCCATCTCACTCAATAAGTAAGTTTCCCTCTTTCTTTTGCTTGATCCCCTCTTAAGGCATCATCTACTGTCTATCCAAGAAGAATACAGACGACGTGACGGACGCCTTGCGTAAGAGCAATATCAATGCGGAGCCTTATCATGCCGATCTTAGTGCTAGCTTTCGGAGTGAAGTACATGGACGATGGAAGAGAGGAGATACACAGGTTTGTTCCTCACTTAGCCTAGATTTCCTTCCACGGTTTCAGAGATAATTTAGAGGATTGCGGTCCCCCCCCCAGCTGGCCCAGACTGAAACTGAGTTTAACCCTTTAGAGACCATAGCAGCCACAAGTGGCTTGTACCAAAGGTTCGACCTACTTCCATTCACATAAAGAGGTCAAAGTAAAGGTCATGTCTGGATATGAAATTTTCCACTGTAATAATAATAATAATAACAAGTTGTTATACAGCGCATTTCGCAATAACGTATCAATGCGCTTTACATTAGTGCCCTGGTCATTGGGCCAATAACATTCCTTTAATCTTTCTCAGCTCCCTGGGGAGTTTAGAGCCCTGGGCTGCCATGGCGCTCCGAAGGCTTTTACAAACTCAATATCAACCTCTACCCTCGCAGGTACCCATTTATACCCCTGGGTGAAGAGAAGCAATTATAGTGAAGTGTCTTGCTTAAGGACACAAGTGTCATGACCGGGATTCGAACCCACACCCTGATGACTTAACCATCAGAACTTGAATTTGATGCTCTAAACCGCTCGGCCATACGACACGCCGTATACTATGTTAACATAGTATCCCAATTTCTAAACACAAAACTAAATTTTCTGTTTCATGTTATTTCTGTTGAAATTTTTTCAGACAAAATTTGATTCAAGAAATGAACAGTATTAGCAATGTCTGGGCGTTTTGTGATGATTATACCGAAATGAATGGTCTCTAAAAGGTTAAGGAGAGTGAATTTGGGTTCTGTGCACACAGTTGGCCCATTGCATCAGTATCTTATTTTTTTTTAGAACAAACTTTGCGAGACAAAATACTCTTCATACTACCATTAATGTTTGTTTTTAATCAGTCTTGAATAAATTTGAAAATATTTGACTACCCCCCACAAAATGTTTCCATACTTCTCCTTTGTGTCCCCGCCCCCTACCACCAACCCTTGTTCTTCCTGGTTGGATAGCTTTGTTTCTTTCCTCCATTGTTATACAATAAGTAAATATCTAACTTTTTCTCACAAACAAGAACACTGGCATGTGGATGGAAGTCAAACAGAAGTTTTGTTTTTTCGTCATTTATTGAAGGTGGTGGTAGCAACCATAGCCTTCGGTATGGGAATTGATAAACCAGACGTCCGCTTTGTCATCCACCACTCGCTCAGTAAATCACTGGAGAATTACTACCAAGAAAGTGGAAGAGCAGGTACAAGAAGAAAAACTCAACGATTGTATTGTCAGTAGACTCGAGCATGCTGCTGGATTTAGATAAACGATAAGTGTACTGGATTCTTTTATGTGCATTACACAACACACAGGCTTTGCGTCCCATCCGAAGGAGGACAATTACGTTGTCCTGCTCTTAAAGGCATCGTACACGTTTGGTAATTGTCAAAGACCAGTGTTCTCATTTGGTGTATCCCAACATATGCATAAAATAACAAGCCTGTGAAAATTTGGGCTCAATTGGTCATCAAAGTTGCAAGAAAATGATGAAAGAAAAAACACCCTTGTTGTACAAATTTGTGTGCTTTCAGATAGGACTAAAAACTTCTTGCAAGAAGTTTTTATTATTTTAGTGAGAAATTACCTCTTTCTCAAAAACTACGTTACTTCAGAGGGAGTCGATTCTCACAATGTTTTATACTATCAACAGCTCTCTTTTGCTCGTTACCAAGTCAGTTTTTATGCTAATATATATTTTGAGTAATTACCAAACGTGTACGATGCCTTTAAGGACACCAAGTGCCAAGACCGGGACCCAAATCCACACTCTGACAACATATTAAGTTGAGTCTGGTGCACTAGTCAGTGTTCTCCCTTAACAGTGGTCCGCTGGTCAAATACCAGTTAAAACACCTGAGGACCAGTCACAATTCTGTCCAACTAGTCCTGCTGGCTAGTTTATTGCTGAAGTCCCATCGCTACATGTAAACCACTTCACATTAGTTCAAATTACAAGTCCCATGCTAATTACAATGTTGAAAGAAAACCTTAAAATATGGACCAGTAAAAAAAAGCTTGGGACTAGTGAAATGACAAGCTAACTGGTCCTGCTGGCCAGTCGCTAAAAAAGTTAAGGGCAAACCTTGCTAGTGTTTCTAGTGCCATATGTGACACCATAATCCCTCAATAATAGTGATATTTCTCTTTTCCGTTTTCATAAGGGCGTGATGACAAGCCAGCAGAGTGTCTCCTCTTCTTCCACATGTCGGACGTCTTCCGTCAGAGCGGTATGGTCATGGTAGAGCAGACTGGACTTCAGAAGCTGTACACGATGGTGGCTTACTGCATTGACCAACACCGGTCAGTTGACAATTTGACCATCAAGTGATTAAAGGCGTGGCAGCCTCCCACTTTATCCCGACGCTGGGCGGTACCAATATTTATATCCATACCATGCAAGATATTTAAAAAAAAACCCTGTTTTGCATTTCCCAACAATTTTTACACGAAATGACTTCTTTACATGCCCAGCTATTGTCTAGGATTATTGGAGACCTTTTTTCTTTGTTTAATTAATTATAGACGGCTCCACTTATCAGAGGGTACGATCTTGGTAGGTCTGTATTTGACATGGGATATATGTGCTTAGTACATGAGTGGAAATAGTTTTCTGCCCCTCAAAAAAAAAAAACATCTCTGAGACCTGACCCCCCCTTTTTAGATATGTGGAATGGTCCAGTCTAGGATATCAAGGAATATGACTCCCCCCAGGTCATTAAACTTTGGAGAAATGGCTTAATTAGTCATTGGAGGATTGATTTAATGGTACTGCCTCACCTTTAAAGGTTTTTAAAAACCTTTAGAGGCGAGGCGGTAACCAATGAGCAATTGATTCAAATGTTAAGTGTTTAAAAACACTTCCAGGCACTAGACACGTTTGGTAATTGTCAAAGACCAGTAATCTCACTTTGTGTATCCCAACATATGCATAAAATAACAAACCTGTGAAATTTTGAGCTCAATTGGTCATTGAAGTTGGAAGAAAATAATGAAAGAAAAAACACCCTTGTAGCACAAATTTGTGTGCTTTCAGATGCCTGCAAAAGGCTTCAGACCTTAAGTCTGTTTCAGATTCTAATATTTTAGTGAGAAATTACCTCTTTCTCAAAAACTACGTTACTTCAGAGGGAGTCGTTTCTCACAATGTGTTGTACTATCAACAGCTCTCCGTTGCTTGTTACCAAGTAAGTTGTTATGCTAATATATATTTTGAGTAATTACAAAACGTGTCCAGTGCCAACATTAGAATCAATTGCTCAAATGATCCCTGACTTGCTACCTCCTCCTTGGATTTTGAAAGTGACTAACTTGGAAATGTTTACATGTTCGGCAGGTGTCGCCGCAAGATTCAGGCAGAGCACTTTGATGAGTTGCATACCAGCAAACAGCAGTGTAATGGAATGTGCGATAATTGCAGGCTGAAAGAGAAAGGTATGCTTGTTGTTAACCACTTTGGGTTGGTATTCTAAAAAATTGTCAAAGTCCACCCGTGGTACTATTTTTCGGAACTTTTTGGAGCTTCTGGAGTCATCGTTTCCTTTTGGAAATATTGTTTCAGTTCAAGTTCTGCTGAAATTTGCACAGACTGATCATGTTGTGTTTGCAGGGTTTCTCCCCAGGTTTTTTCAAAACTGAGGGGCATTCTGGACCCAATTTGTTTAAGTTTGGCCAAAGCACGCTGAATTGAAACAAGGTCTTCGGAATGTTTTCTACTTGGTGTTATCTTGGTTTTAAAAGCCCTACTGTGCAATCTGGAGCATTCTTTATGGTTTTCTGCTGATGTTCTTTGTGAAAAACCCCCCAATAGTAATATCGGCACAATCGCGCGTATCGGCCTGATACGCTAGCTTAGGAATGGTGAGAACCCTGATTTGTGTGCTGCATTCATGGTAATTTCTTTTACTCTTTCAGTTCATGATGTGAAACTGAATGAGTACTTTGCAGTCCTTCTGGAAATACTGCAGACAAATGGCAAGAAGAAAACGCGTATCACTCCACTGAAGCTGGTGGACCTATGGCTTGCCAAGAAACCCTCCGTACAACTGACAGGTAAGATGATTGGACCAGGGTTTTTCATTACGTAAATTTAGCTAGATTTGAGCTAGATTTTGTATGAGGATTTAAGTCTGAACAATTTAAAAATTGGACTTGGCTTTTACATACGTTCTTTGAAAGACTGGAGGTCTTCTCAGAATTGTAAGTTTTTGAAAAAAAGAAATACCTTAGAACGATGAAATGGGTGACTTGGGGTAAAATTACACACAAACTTATGTCAGCTTTGGTAGTGGAAGTAGAGGAAAAATTTGGCGTGCAGCAGATGTGTGCATGGGACGCAATGACTTTCAGGATAGATAACAAAGTCGATGAAACATCCTCAACAGATTGTGAAGTAAAGCCCAAATTTTATAGTGTCTTGGTTATCCCCCTACATACCTTTGGTATAGACTGTGCAAGTCTCGTGCATATTTGAACTTCCGGGACCATTGTGGTCCCAACCATATGGAGATTTACGTGGGCAATTTTTTTGTTTTGTCAATTATTTTAGTTTAGCGTGGTTTATGACCATGAAAAATACATATGTTGTTGGGAATGTAATACTTAGTGATACAAAAATATGAAAGTAAAATAAATTCAACAATATAACAAAGAAAACCCGAGAATTAAACTTGACCTCGGCTTCCGGTTCCTACAAAAAAAACAAAATTGTGCTCACCTCCGATCTCAAAACCTATGTAAACACTTGTTTTGGATGCGCGATGATAGTTGCCAGATGCTGCAATTGCAACGCGAAGCCTTTTTATAGCAGTCTATGGTTGTTGAGGCGTCAGCGTCCTCTATAAACTGCGTCAAGCGTTAATTTTACGCCCGTGTGACCATCGTGTATGTTTCTGAAAAGTTAAGATCAAATAAGCATTCTTGTCCCAGAGTTTTAATTTTGCTTCAATGATAATTAACAAATTATTTTTGTATTTATTATAAACACTAAAACTGATTTTATAAACATGTAATGAGTATTTTTGTTCTTCAGATTTTATCATTAAATATGATTTTAAACAAAGATTTGATTGTGAAGATAAAAATGTTCTTCGTGTTTTCTCGTTCCGATACGCGCGAGACTTGCACAGTCTATTACCAGAAAGCTTCAATATTCTTTTGTGTGTGTGCTTTGCTCTTCCTGTGCAATACGCTTCTTCTCTCTGTTTGACTTGTTACTAATTAGTGGTCTTGATCCCCTCCAAGGGTTACCCATATCAGTTACACTCATTCAAAAGCTACTGAACTAAAGTTTTTGAAAATATCAGAAACTCGCACTATCAAAAAATTGCTCGGGTTTCCTCGTAATGGGTCACATATTTTTAGACGATGATGGCATTATGTAACTTGTTCTGAGGAAGAAGCACCAAAATTGTTCCAAGTAAGCTTTCACGTAAAAAATCACATTAATTATTTTACTTATGACCATCAAAGCTTTGTCGTGTCGTGGCCGAGCGGATAAGAACACCGAACTCAAGCTCTGGTGTTTCTGATCAGCAGAGTGTGGGTTCGAATCCCAGTCGTGACACTTCTGTCCTTAAGCAAGACACTTAACCACATGCTTCGTCCTTCGGATGGGACGTTAAGCCGTAGGTCCCACGTAAAAGAACCCAGTGCACTTATCGTAAAGAGAAGGGGTTCGCCCCAGTGTTCCTGGTTTGATTGGCTGCAATATTGCGCCACAGCACCTTGTAAACCATTACATGGTGCTATGCAAAGGAATAGGTCTCATACTTCAACACGTAACTCCACTTACCTTGTAGGAAAAATACTGAGCGTTTTGAGACACCCATCGGGAGTATAAAGCGCTATATAAGAACTGCGTATTATTATTATTATTATTAAATAAATGGACCTACTTTTGCAGGTGGCAAACCATCCCTGTTGAGTCGCCTAGATTGTGAAGCCATCCTTTGCTTTCTCCTCCTGGAGGGTTTTCTCAAGGAAGACTTCCACTTCACCCCCTATGCAACCATCACCTACATTTTACCAGGGCCAAAGGCAAATGGTGCCCTCAAGGATGCAGTCATCTTTAAGTATCGCCCATCGTCTGGATCTGAGCCTACCGACACGGACGCCACATCAACTGGAAATCAAGTGCCGGAGACATCTCATGGCAACTCAAAGGGGTCATCCGGGGAGGGTAGAGGAAGCTCGGTAGGTGGTAAGAGTGCGTCCTCTACAGGGAATCAAAATAAGGGTTCGAAGGGTACTGAAAGCCAAGCTGCAAAGAGGAAACGGGAAGTCCCTGTTTCGCAGACGCAGTCAAAGAAGGGAAGTGGAAGCGTGGACGTGAAGAAGCGAAAAGTGTGATGGCTCTGTAGCCTGACCCTTCATTCTTCAGCCCAATCCTCATTCTGCAGCCTCATCATCATTCTATTGCCTTTCAATCAAAGTATGTTGTTTGATTGGTTTACGGAGAAATGTTAACAAAACATACTATTTCTATTATTTGCATTTTACCTATACACCAATGTGTGTAAAGCACTGTATACTCAGTACTATCCCGAGTCCTTTGAAACAAATCCACTGGCGTATTACTCGGGTGGGATTCGAACCCATGATTTTTGCCAATCTAGAGCAGATGTCTTACCAACTAGACCACCGAGATTGCCCGGTAGCTAGAGGCAGTTCGAATCCTATATTTTAGCAGCGGGGACCGCGACAATTTAATAGATGTTAAATTTGCAGCGGGGATAAAGAATATTGTTATTTGGTTTTACCCGTACACCGATGTGTGTAAAGCACTGAACACTCAGTACTTTCCCGAGTCCTGTGAAAAAAAAATCACAGGCTTATTACTCGGGTGGGATTCGAACCCACGACTTTTGCCAATCTAGAGCAGATGTCTTACCAACTAGACCACCGAGATTGCCCGGTAGCTAGAGGCAGTTTTGAATCCTATATATTAGCAGCAGGTACTTTCCCAAGTCCTGTAAAAAGACAACCCCCAGGCATATTACTATAGTAGCTGAAGTCTCTTCTGTTAGTTGTGACATGTTTTTTAATTGACTTTATACATTGTCGTTAAAACGCCACCATCTTAGAGGTAAATCAATGATGAAACAATGGTAACGCACAACCATGTACAAGATGCGCAAAAGATGGGCCAATGAGCAACCTACTTTTGACTCCTATGTGAGGGCGCCCCACTGCAGTGACGTAATGTGCATAAGGTAAATTGTTTGCACCACAGCAAAATTTGAAATGGAAGCAATTACATTGTCAAACAATGTACAACCAAATTTTACCAAATTTATCTTTGTAATAAGTTTAAAGTCAGTAGCAGAAAATGAGAGATTACTTCATTTGATTTGACTTAAAAAAAAAAAAAAAAAAAAAATGCATGACTTGCGGCTTTTAACGAATATCTATAGTTCCAATGTTTGGTGATATGTTATGAATAATTCGAAGCTAGCATGGCATTTTCACACTTGCAAATTAGAGAAATGATAAATAATGCAAAATGCTAAAAAATAGCTGTATCTCTCTTTTTATTTGAATTGTGGTTGAAACTGTGCTAAAATGTTTAATGCAAATACGAGCATGAAATGTATCTGCCTCAAGTAGGGCGAAAATGTAGACATAGTATTTAAAGTGCAATGTATTTAAAGTTTTGGCTGAATGCAAGCTGTAGTAAATTTACGAAAACAAATAGTTATAACCAAAGAAAAAAATATGTGACTGATCTCACTGAAAGGCTACAATTTCTGGTTGATAATTCTGACAATTGTAGATTGATATAAAGTAAATAACAACAAATGTCTAAATTCAAGAGATCATAAGTCAAGCCTTAATGGCAGGGTATACTACTGGTAATTACTCCAAAAATTAAAGACCATAAAAACTTACTTGGTAGAGAGCACTGGAGAGCTGTTGATATTATAAAGCATTGCCCCCTTTGAAGTAATGTAGTTTAGAGAAAGAGGTAATTTAACCCAAAAATTTGAATCTGAGAAAGGCTTCAGGCATGAAGCCTTTCTTAGGCATCTGAAAGCACACAATATTGTATGCAACAAGGGTGTTTTTTTTTCCTTTCGCTATTTTCTTGCAACTTTGATGACCAATTGAGCCCAAATTTTCACAATTGTATGCAACAAGGGTATTTTTATCTTTCATTATTTTCTTGCAACTTTGATGACCAAATGAGCCCAAATTTTCACAGGTTTGTTATTTTATGCACATGTTGGGATACACCAACTGGTGATACTGGTCTTTGACAATAACCAAATGTATATCCTGCCTAAAGTAAACAATGTTCAGTAATTGTGTTTGATGTAAACAGCTGTAAGAATAAGGAAGAATAAGCAAGTCTAATTTTGGTTTCTACCATACCACCCGATGTGCGGTAATCAGTGCTTTTTTGAGTCCTGTGGAAACAAGGGAGAAAAACAAATTTCCAAATGCATACTACTTGGGTCTCTTGTAAACTATATCTCTAAGTTTCAGAAACTTGCAGTAAATTAACAGAATATTGTCAAAAGATACTATAGGCCTTTTATTTGCATACAATTTACGTCCTTTTTGTTCATTATATCATTGAATTTTGGCTTATTTCATGTTCAGAAATAATAACTCATAATGAATAATAATGCAGCTCACTATGAAGTATGAAGTTTGGTCCAGGAAAGTACATTTGTTGGGTTTTTTTCCGGATAAAAACATCAGAAATTCTTTTATTTATGTGCAAAAATAAAAATAACAAACCCTGAATCACCAAGTGATGGATTGTTGACTTTGGGCGTATTAATGAGGATTGCAAGTAGAGTTTCAAAGTTGATACTACCGAAATAAAATCTTGTGAGTTTTGTTGGTTAAAGTTATGGCGCCCACCCCCCCCCCCCAAAAAAAAAAAAAAAAAAAAAAAAAAGAGCCAGAGGTGGTTATACCTCAGTAATTTCTATTGGATCAATGTTTTTTTCACAATAATTTGACAAATTGTAATCTGAAACATCCTTGGTATCTCCGTTGGCGCCAATCATCCTGAGAAATGTGTTCCTTTTAAATGTTGACATTTTTGAAAAAGAAATTTGTTCATCTAAAATGTTGAAATGTTTCGAGGAAAATATTGTTTAAAT
Organism: Plazaster borealis; assembly: GCA_021014325.1. NCBI lineage: Eukaryota > Metazoa > Echinodermata > Asteroidea > Forcipulatida > Labidiasteridae > Plazaster > Plazaster borealis. The sequence goes on from CM037472.1 coordinate 38,157,792, forward strand.
TTTGCAGCGATTACAACTTTTACAAAAAAAATTCACTGAGAATCTTTTTGAAAGTCTCATAGGTTTGTGTTTACATGTTTCTTGACAACTTGACGGTTTCAGTCTTCCCAAAACAAATGGTATACTGTTAAAATAAGAATCGCCCACAAAATGTAATGTGTCTATGTGTCACCAGACTGCATGTGTGTTACTCTGAATGGTTTCGTTGCAGACAATATTTCACATAATGGAAACATACAATTATGTCACCAGTTCATGGCCGATGTTTTGCTTTATGGGAACAGCATACTACTTAAAGGGTGACGTGCACAACATTAGATTGTTATCACAGATTTGCACATTACTTACATGGTATAAAGATGGCCATGGTGGAAAACCTTCTTGAAATGCGATAGTTTTTGAGAAATGAGAAAAACAACAAGTTTTCTTGTGACTACAATGACCGCTTGTGCTTAAACATTCACATAGTTGTTATTTCACGGTTTAGTTTTATGGCATATATCTAAAACTATATAGGATTGAAAAAAAAACCCAGTGGGTTCCAATTACCAAACGTATACAATCACTTTAAAGTGATAGTTTAACATTCAGTGGGAAAATCCGCACCAATTCTCCAGTTTTCAAGAACCCTTTCCTTATATTAAGCCATTCTTATACAAATCAACAGATGGTTTTTGGTAAAGCAATATTTTATGGTTACATGTTTTGTCATGTTTTACATGCTTATCAATTGTCTTGAAGACTGGAAAATTGTTTGAATGTTACCTTTCAAAAACCCTTAAAACAAATATTAAATTAGGCTGTTACCAATGTTGTAATACATCTTTAAAGGGTCTGTATACGTTTGGTAATTACTCATAAAATTAATGGCCAAAAAACCTTAATTGGTAAGAAGTACAGCAGCTTCTGATCGTATAAAGCATGTTGAGAAACATTTCACCTTGAAGTAGTGTGATTATAGAAAAAGATATCAGTTTTTTATCCAAAGAAATTTGAACCTGAGAAATTTCTGTCAGAAACGTTTCTAATTTTCTCAGATTGTGTTGAAGATCATTCTACCTCCAGATTTTCGGCAATATCTCAAAAACGCTACCACCCTTTGAAATGAAACTTTCACAGGTTAGTTTGATGGTATATAGGCCCCTTTCTAAAACTATATAGGATTGAAACAAACAGTGGGTTCCAATTACCAAACGAATACAATCCCTTTAAAGTGATAGTTTAACATTACTGTGGGAAGAGAAAATCCGCACCATTCTCCAGTTTTCAAGATCTCTTTCCTTATAGTAAGCCATTCTTATGCAAATCAACAGATGTTCAGGTGTTTGGTAAAACAATACTTTATGGTTACATGTTTTGTCATGTTTTACATGCTTATCAATTGTCTTGAAGGCTGGAAAATTGTTTGAATGTTACCTTTCAAAAACCCTTATTATTTTTTTTTTAATTAGGCTGTTACCAATGTTGTAATACATCTTTAAAGGAAAAGTATACCTTTGGTTTTTGGAACCTTTCGATTGTTTTGATCCTATATAAATGTAGATATTTACAGTAAAACTAACCTGTGAAAATTTCATTTAAAAAGGTGGTAGCGATTTTGAGATATTTTCCAAGAAGGAAGAATAATCTGCAATTGGAATCCACATTGTTAAGAAACGTTTCTGACAGAAACCGCTTCTCAGATTCTAACTTGTTTGGATAAAAACTGATATCTTTTTCCCTAACCACATTACTTCAAAGTGAAATGTTTCTCAAAATGCTTTATACTACCAGAAGCTGTTGTACTTCTTACCACCAAGTTTGTATTGCCATTAATTTTATGAGTAATTACCAAACGTACACAGACCCTTTAACAAATAAGTCATGCTTTCTACTTCACACTTCGACCTATGCTAACAGTCATGTATGTTTTGTAGTGCCTTATATAAATAAAAAAGCTATTATTTGTTGCCACACCGTTTTTGTCCACGTTTTCCTTTCAAGCTTGTCTTTCTGTTTCGGATCAGTTGATGAATGGCAGGAGAGTGTTACACGCATATATGAAAATAATATTTATTAATCGACAAGGTCTTTGATGAAAAGACCGAGTTCAACATTGCTAATTGTTGTTGTGAGGAAATACTGTACAATCCAGGCTTCTTCATTTCGGGAAATTTACCCTGAATTTAATTGGTAAAACATTCTTTGTTCACAAATAGATGCTCAGGTTCCAAGGTACTTACAAATGATTTATTTTTTATTTGCTAATATAATTGCTTTGCTGTGAACGTACAAGTAATGACATACTTCAGTCATTATTTGAATGAAAGATTGATCGATTCAGAAGAGACATTTCTCCTGGTGGTTGGAATAATATTGACATCAAATGGGAATTCAAATAAGATTTGGTTTATTAACAATTGAAGCTGAGTCGTTACTGAACCTATATCTATCTCCATATAGAGCCATGACCGTTTATGTACAAGAAAAAAACACTTACAAATAATGGCTGGTTTCCCCACCTGCAGTAAAATGAGATTTTAATTACGATAGTATCAGAATTAAAATCGCGTGTTAATTGAAGCTATAGTTTATACTCTAATTAAAGTTTATAGAGCGAGGGACTAAAGCAAAGATCACTTATGATACAAGAAATCATTTCAAAGTAAACAGCTGGTATTTTTTTCCACCTGCAATTTGGAAGCACAATATCTGAGATGGTTCAGTGAGCACAGATGCCATTTCTGTATGTGCTGCCGAGTGGTTGAAGTGAACTAGATTGCTTGTGGTTTCAGGGTTGTGACACACTGACATAGTAGGTTTCTGTGTTATTACTGCATGTCAACTATTCCCAGGAACTGGATCGTACTTTCATCCTGGAGAGATTTTTGAGCCAGAGGGACAGAGGGGGCTCAGTATTTGTGGCATCACCATTACAAGGTAAATTCAGTTATATCTGGGTTGTTTTTTTAGCTCCTGTGGTTGTAAATGCTTGAAACAAAATCATCACTTGCATAGGAAAAGGCCCTATGCTTATTGCATGTAGGAATGAATAGCTGTGTACTGTATAATGGGCCTTTATTGCACAGTAATCTCTGCCAGAAATATTATGTTAAGTAAATGAAAGTGAAATGTTGGGCAGACCATGGAGGAAGCTAGAGATACTCAAATATCTGAAGAGATTTGGTATCAATTCTATGAATCTGCACAATCCATGTATGGTTTAGCATGTTATATAGGTTTGATCACAGGAGACCCTAGTTTAATTGATACAGTATTGGTTTCATGAAAGGGACAATTAATTCCTTTCATTCTAGTTCTCACCAAAGACTATGTTCTCACCAAAGTTATCATAAAACTGTTGTAACAAATTTTCGAAATACACTGATTAAATGGTTGATGTTTGTCTGGTATTTTGTGCTTGTTTGATGTCAACACTTATTGCCATGAAAATAAGAAATGACTGTTCTTCCCATATTATTGTATCAGAAAAGGAAGATTTCTCAGGACGTTTGGTAGGCCCTACTGCATGCTACACATAAAATAAACTAAAAATAAGCTCTGAGATTCCAAAGTGCAAACAAGGTGTTCTTGATCATTTTGTACCATACCTGAAATATTACCATAAGTAAAGTGACCCCCCCAAGAAAACCTTGTTTATCTTTGATTTGTATTATTATGCCAACCAAGACTAACTACAAACTTGCTGGGGAGGCTGTGGTGGATAATCAGGGAGTATGTAGTTGGGTGGGTCAAAATAAAAAAATTAAACAAATTAAATCGAAATTCAGTTTACAATTAAAGGGACTGTACACGTTTGGTAATTGTCAAAGACCAGTGTTCTCACTTGGTGTATCCCAACACGCATAAAATGACAAGCCTGTGAAAATTTGGGCTCAATTGGTCATCAAAGTTGCAAGAAAATGATGAAAGAAAAAACACCCTTGTACAAATTTGTGTGCTTTCAGATAGGAATAAAAACTTCTTGCAAGAAGTTTTTACTATTTTAGTGAGCATTACCTCTTTCTCAAAAGCTACGTTACTTCAGAGGGAGTCGTTTCTCACAATGTTTTATACTATCAACAGCTCTCCGTTGCTTGTTACCAAGTAAGTTTTTATGCTAATATTTGTTTTGAGTCTTTACCAAATGTGTACGATACCTTTAAAGTAAGAAAACTTTTTTTTTGAAGGAAAACAATACCCTGACCGTCTGACATGTCTGTGCTGTCTATTGTTATGGGTCAGACAATTGTTTCCATATATCCAGCCTCCATGCCTGATGAAGGTGGCAAAAATTTCCTAAACTACAAAGCTACATGCTGGAAGCCAGGAAAAGCCATTGAAAACTCCTGAACTGGGAGAACATTGATATAAAATGTCTGCTTCATTTGAGGCATCAATTTGTTCCTCAGTGTGGTTAAGGTATATTAAAGGCACTGTATACACGTTTGGTAATTACTAAAAATAAAATAGCATAAAAACTTACTCGGTAATGAGCAACGGAGAGCTGTTGATAATGTAAAAGACTGTGAGAAAGGATTCCTTCTGAAGTTATATAGTTTTTGAGAAAAAAGGTAATTTCTCACTAAAATATTTGAATCTGAAAAAGACTTCTGGCCAGAAGTCTTTTTTTCAGGCATCTGAAAGTACACAAATATGCATAAAATAACAAGCCTGTGAAAATTTGGACTCTGGTCATCAAAGTTGCAAGAAAATGATGAAAGAAAAAACACCCTCGTTGTACAAATTTGTGCGCTTTCAGATAGGAATAAAAGGCTTCTTGCAAGAAGTCTTTTATTATTTTAGTGAGAAATTACCTCTTTCTCAAAAATTAGTTTCTTCAGAGGGAGTTTTTTTCTCACAATGTTTTATACTATCAACAGCTCTCCGTTGCTTGTTACCAAGTCAGTTTTTATGCTAATATGTATTTTGAGTAATTACCAAACGTGTACAGTGCCTTTAATGCTTTCTCTGTAAATTGTTCTCTTTCTTCTTTTTGTTGAATATGCCCAAATTTCACCCACTTTTTTGCCCGAAATAGAGTCCCCCCCCCCTCCGTCCCCCTGGGTTGTATGCCTATATGAGAGCACACTAGGTGAGATGTTGAGAATAACCACAAGATCTTCTCACAACCAATCTGCATGGTTATTCGCCTCAGGGAAAAAAAAACGTGCTGAGATCACCTCAGGAGTCATAGTTTTAACCATAGCACTCAAAGCAGTCAATATTTATATACTGCGCCATTAGCCTTTTTGAGATATGATGGGCACTATAGCAGTGTAAATTGCTTGGTTGGGTGTATGACAGACACATTTACATAGAATTGTGTTCACTATATCTCAATATGGCTTCTGGTACATATCTGCAAATCTGCCAAAAAAGGGAAACGAAACATTTTACCATCCTAGGGCCAATTTCATAGAGCTGCTTTAAAGCAGAGAATTATGCTTAGCAACTTTCTGCTAAGCAAAAATAAGCAGGATACCAGTCACAGATCGTACATGTGACATGGTACTTTGGCTGGTAACCTTATTCTGGACTTCTTTTTTTCTGGTAAGCATAATTTTGATGTGCTTAGCTACTTTTTGTGCTTAAGCAGCTCTATAAAATTGGGCCCAGTTAAACAAAAATATTTCCCTCATAATAATAACATTAATACATATCAACAGAACAGAATAGAGGGTAGTGTGGTTGCAGCAATCATTATGAGATTTAAAGGAAGTTTTGAACTAAGCCAGCAATGGAGAAAGTTGAATTGTGATAAATTGTTCCACAACGAAGGAGCGGCAGAAGCAAACAAATTTGGATGTATTGGTGTTTTCCTTTACAAGTTTGTATTATTGGATCGCAGTGACTATCTCACAGCAGGCTCAATTTTGTCTGATTTCACAACTTAAAGGGATTGTATACCTTTGGTAATTGGAACCCACAGTTTGTTTTAATCTTATATAGTTGTATATATATACCATGAAACTAACCTGTGAAAATTTCATTTCAAAAGGTGGTAGCGTTTTTGAGATATTGTCAAAAATCTGGAGCGGTTATGTCCACGCAGGAAGAATAATCTGCAATTGGCATACACAATCTGAGAAACGTTACTGTCAGTAACGCTTCTCAGATTCAAATTTTTGGGGATAAAATAACCGCAGTAGGCCTACTTCTAATTGAAATGTTTCTCAAAATGCATTATACTATCCAAAGCTGCTGTTCTTGTTACCAAGTAACTTTTTATTGCCATTAATTTTCAGAGTCATTACCAAACGTATACAGACCCTTTAATTTATGTCACTTCAAATGTCCAAATATAGCAAAATTAGCCTTAGAGTGTGTACAGATGAAAATTGCATTACTGGCAGTCCAAACAATACCATATGTTGCAGTAGACAACTCAGCAGAAATATGTTAATATTTAAAAAATTGAAACTAATACCAGTGCCAGCCAACCTCGTTCCCAGTGATGTACGGTCTCGCCGCGCCCTTTTTTATTCCCTTTTAGGTGGCGTGTCGTGGACGAGCGGTTAAGAGCACCGGACTCACGCTCTGGTGTTTCTGATCAGCAGAGTGTGGGTTCGAGTCCCGGTCATGATACTATTACTTGCATTTTTGAGCAAGATGCTTTATCATAATTGCTTTGTCCTTCGGATGGGACATTAAGCCGTAGGTCCCGTGTACTATTGGTAGTGCACGTAAAAGAACCGAGAACACTTATCATGGAAGAGTAGGGGTTAACCCCGGTGTTTCTGGTTCACATAGCAAGCGCTCTTGTTTACAGGTTTCCTCAGGCTTGCGAGCTACAGTGATTAAGTGAACTTATGAGGCATCCTTGGTTTCATTACCAGAAATATATAATAATAATAATGATACGGCGCGCTGCCCATAGTAGCGAGGCTGCAGTACCAGCATTCAATATCACCAGTCTATTAATATCATAAAATATTAATGATAATTCTTGGTATCTTCAAAAGCTGATCACTGGGCTTATTCATAACTCTGGTTGTCAGGCAACAACCACTATGTACACAATTGACATTGATGAAAAACAGTACCAGTAAATCATATCTTCAATAATACAATTTTCTACTTCTATACTTTCCATGGGGAATAACAGTTTGAGAAGTAAAAAAAACGTTCTCCATAAATCAAAACACAGTGATTGCATCAACAGCTGTTAATTTGAAACATACTAGCGGGAAAACGGTGCGTAGGGCGGGTCCCACTAGTTGAACTAATTTTAAAGGGATTGTATACGTTTGGTAATTGGAACCCACTGTTTCTTTCAATCCTCCATAGTTGTAGATATATATACCATAAAACTAACCTGTGAAAATTTCATTTCAAAAGGTGGTAGCGTTTTTGAGATATTGCCGAAAAATCTGGAGTGGTTATGTCCACGCAGGAAGAATAATCTGCAATTTGAATACACTATCTGAGAAACGTTACTGCAGTAATGCTTCTCAGATTCAAATTTTTGGGGGATAAAAAGTGATATCTTTTTCCATAACCGCAGTATTTCGAAGTGTTTCTCAAAATGCATTATACTATCCAAAGCTGCTGTACTTCTTACCTAGTAAGTTTTTATTGCCAGTAATTTTCAGAGTCATTACCAAACGTACAGCCCTTTAAATAGGGCGGTTCACCTAAATATTTAGGCTTGTAAAATATTATGTACTCATAATATCATTCTGCGCTGGTCTCTTCATTACGCACTGTCGACAACCTGGTGATGATTGACACAATGGTCATGTGACGACAAAGTCGTGATGTTATCAGATCTTGGTAGGTGAAATGATGTTGTGTTATGGTGTTAACATTGAATATTGGTTAGCGCTAAAAAAAACTGTGTCACATTTCCATGCATGAAACATGCATTAAAATTTGACAATTTATTAAAAGTGACATTTATTGTAGGTATTTCAAGAAATGACAATTATAGACTGGTCTTAAGTATATAGGCTTACAATGCATGCCCACCCTTCCGGTCCTTTTAATATTACATGCACTTCCCTGTTCTCAGAAGGACCAAAGTGTGTTTCCATCGGAACAACCGTTTAAAGTGTGTAAACACCTGCAATCGGGGACCTTCTATTGTCCCTCTTTTGTTTGTACTTCAACTTTTTTGGCAACAGCTCCCGTTGGTTTTGTACCACTCTCCAACTGGGGACCTTTACCGAACCGGGGACCCTATTGTCCTCTTTTGTTATATGTCCCCTGTTTAAATGTGGATACCTACCCACATACACAAATGTTTGTCGACCCCGTAAATCAAGGACTTCTCTTCGTTCTCCCATTGTTTGGACTTAATTGTTTTTAGAGACATCCCCATTTATACACGAATGCGAAGCGAGGACTTCCTTGCTCTATCAAAACACCCGGATCCCCTTTGATCCTTGGTACACCCCATTTGTTAAATCCCTTCACTATAACTTTCTTGCACACCAACAGGAGAAGAAATCCTGCCCATTCACCCCAAATGACCTCTTGGTCTACTTCCATTCACTTATTCCCTGTAGTTCGCAAGTGTTCATAATGTTAAGTTCTATAGTGACTATTTTGCAAGCAGCGCTGGATTTTGTGCAGGTGGTAAATCTAACATTATTTAATGTCAATAATCACTCCGTGAGCACGTCCTGCATGCTGAAGACAAGAGTCAGGGCAATTTACTGTAGTCTTGATCGAATTGAAGTGGACAATTCAACCTCAGAGAAAGAATTCTACCCTGCTTTCCTCCGTGATTACTGAATGCGTCCTACATGTTCTGGATGATTTGTTTTCGCGTCTACCGAATTCTACTTCTACAGAGTGATTTCACATCCCTATCTCACTGTTTAAAAGTCGATGAAAAAAACAGGAGAGTCTTCTTCAGCCGTGGTCTCGTTGGTAAAATCCAATCTGCATCTATGGCCCATCACTGCTTTCTTATGAGTGATTGCTTACTTGAAGACAACCTTGTACTGAAGTCCCCGTAATTACAAATAACGGTCTCGTACAGTGGTTACCACCCAGTGTTCCGAAACGGTTGTCTGCAAATACAATCATTCTATCAGTCACAATAGGCTTTGCAGTTTCATGCATTGTTTTATCAATTCATATTACATGATGGAAAAACTCTGTTGAGCAATTTTATACTATGAGATATCCCTGAAGGCCTAATGGTCTCGTACAGTGGTTACCCAGTGTTCCGAAACAGTGTCTGCAAATACAATCTTTCTATCAGTCACAATTATAGGCCTTGCAGTTTCATGCATTGTTTTTATCAATGCATATTACTGGATGAAAAGAATTCTGTGAGCAATGTTACACTGCGAGATACTAGATAGCCCCCTGGAGGCCTTTCACTTTCATACTACAGTGACTGTGTCACACAAGAGACTGTTTTAGTGACATTAATAATGTACTGTGGATGCACTAACGCATGTGATCACTAACGCAATTCTGATCAATAAATCAGTGAGCATCAGCTTTTAAATTTCTATCCCCTAACCACAGGCTGCTAAATGACAACCCAGTACAGCTTCGTAACGACGGGAGGCAATCAGTGTTATGTTAAGTTATAGAGGACTTCCTGGAGCATGTATAGTTCATGTGAAGACAGCTGTCTGGAAATCTACCTGCATGTAACTTAATCACCTGGGCTGGAGTCGTTTCATTCGTTAGCGGTGCAAGACCCTGACGTTACAGCTGATTGAACTCAACTTTATTAAAGGTAAGGGCAATCTTGATGAAGTTCAGGGCCTGATTTCATAGAGCTGCTTATAAGCAGAAAATATTGCTTAACCATTATCTGCTTAGCAGAAATGAGCAGGATACAGTCACAAATTGTACACAAATTGTAACCTTAGTATGGTTAGCTCAATTTTGGTGTGCTTAGCTACTTTTTGTGCTTAAAGGGACGTTTGGTAATTGGAACCCAGTGTTTGTTTCATTCCTATTTAGTTGTAGATCCATAAAACTAACCTGTGAAAATTTTGTTTCAAAAGGTGGTAGCGTTTTTTGAGATATTGCCGAAAATCTGGAACGGTTATGTCCGCGCAGGAAGAATAATCTGCAATTGGAATACACAATGTGAGAAACGTTACTTCTCGGATTCAAATATTTTGGAATGAAAAGTGATATCTTTTTACATGACCGCAGTACTTCTGAGTGAAATGTTTCTCAAAATGCATTATACTATCCAAAGCTGCTGCACTTCTTACCAAGTAAGTTTTTAATAGCATTAATTTTCAGAGTCATTACCAAACGTTTACAGACCCTTTAAAGGCATCGTACACGTTTGGTAATTACTCAATATATTAACATAAAAACTGACTTCGTAACGAGCAACGGAGAGCTGTTGATAGTACAAAACATTGTAGGAAACGACTCCCTCTGAAGTAACGTAGTTTTTGAGAAAGAGGTAATTTCTCACTAAGATAATAAACAAATTCTTGCAAGAAGTTTTTATTCCTATCTGAAAGCACACAAATTTGTACAACAAGGGTGTTTTTTCTTTCATCATTTTCTTGCAACTTCGATGACCAATTTAGCCCAAATTTTCACAGGCTTGTTATTTTGTGCATATGTTGGGATACACCACGTGAGATCACTGGTCTATGACGTGTTCAGTGCCTTTCAGCAGCTCTATGAATTGGGCCCTAATCTATCATGTTTGTGAAGAGATTACTGCTGAAAGGAATGCAATATATATACAAGGTCAAAGTTAAACCAGGGAAGCTCAAAATGTGACTTGCAGCAATCTAAAATTATGGCATGTCTGTGACATCAGTTATTAAAAAAACCCAGAAGAGCTTGCCAGGCACACTACTGCATTTTGGCATAAATAGTCACTCTCAGGTGCTGTGAAAGCTTTCGTGTTAGCATTATGTTTCAACCATCATGTCATGAAGGAATTTTAGCCTTGAACACTGAATGCAATTCAAAAGAAGCAAAATATGCTTAAAGGCATCGTACACGTTTGGTAATTGTCAAAGACCAGTGTTCTCATTCGGTGTATCCCAACATATACATAAAATAACAAGCCTGTGAAATTTGGGGTTAATTGGTGATCGAAATTGCAGGAAAATGATGAAAGAAAAACACCCTTTTTGTACAAATTTGTGTGCTTTCAGATACAGGAATAAAAACTTCTTGCAAGAAGTTTTTATTATTTTAGTGAGAAAATACCTCTTTCTCAAAAACTATGTTACTTCAGAGGGAGTCGTTTCTCACAATGTTTTATACTATCAACAGCTCTCTGTTGCTTGTTACCAAGTCAGTTTTTATGCTAATATTTGTTTTGAGTCATTACCAAATGTGTACGATACCTTTAAGCAGCTCTATGAAATTGGGCCCTAATCTATCATGTGTGTGAAGAGGGTACTGCTGAAAGGAATGCAATATATATACAAGGTCAAATTCAAACCAGGGAAGCTCAAAATGTGACTTGCAGCAATCTGAGGATAATGGCATGTCTGTGACATCAGTTATAACAAAAACACCAGAAGAGCTTGCCAGGCACACTACTGCATTCTGGCATAAATATTCACTCTCAGGTGTTGTGACAGCTTTCGTGTTAGCATTATGTTTCAACCATCATGTCATGAAGGAATTTTAGCCTCGAACACTGAGTACAATTCAAAAGAAGCAAAATATGCTTAAGTTACACCATATGGTCATATCATGGAGAAAGAAAAACACCATGGTCATGTAATTATGCATCCACCTCCAACCTGTCATAGCTTTGTCCAATTATTTTGCATATTATAATGAACGCCAATTTAAATTAAGCCCTTACACAACACAGTGAGTAAATGAGACAACACAGAGTTTGTTGCTCAAAACGTGTTTTGGGAAATAACCATCTCACTGAATGATTTTTAAATTCTCTTCATTAATTACATAATATCCAATATGATCCACAGAATCTTATGAATGTACTATGCAAAAGAAAGTTGTAGTGAAACCAAACCACATTAGGTATGTTTAACATGAAGAACATCGTACTTAAAGTAACCTTTTTTTAATTTAACTCTTTCAGTGCCTTTTTTTTTTGCGTTTTGAACCTAAAATTCCCAGCTTTTTGGGCTTTTTCGAAATTCTGTATTAGAAAAAAATAAATAAGTCTTTCTCACCAAACAAAATGAATCTTGCTGATTTGTGTTGCCTTGGTACATTCCAAAGTCAATAGAACTTAAGTGATATTGCCCTTTCGTGATAACGTGTATATTATGAGTCGTACATGTACGATTGATGACACTTTTTGAGTACATAAAAATGATCGTACATGTACGATAATGGTGCTTATGGAAATCGGAGTACAAAAAATAGATCGTACAGACCTTGGTACTGAAAGAGTTAATAATAATATAAAAAAAATATAAAAAAACAAAAAACTTGAGCATTTGCAGCTAGAAGAATTAAATGTTTTAAAATTAATTTTAAAAAGTTAATAACAAAACCCAATGTGCAGCTAGAAGAATAATTTTGTTTAAATTCAACAAAAACATTTAAGAAGAAATAAAAATAAAAAATTAAATAAAACAAACAAAAACACAAGAGCATTTGCAGCTAGAAGAAAATTTGTAAAAATCCTTCATTTCTTTTTTCAATAAGTGTCCAAATGCAGAACAAAAAGAAGATCTATTTTGAAGATTTCATGTGTTTGATAATTCACCTTTGCTCATACAGTTTAAATGAATATCTTTTTATTTTAATTGTTCTTAAATCTTTAGTTCATCAGAGTGGAGCATCAACCATGCCAGAACGGAAAGCGAACAAATACCAGTTCTCAATGATCAAACGTCAGGGTGCCATAAGAAGGAAACCGGCCCACCACCATGAGGCGGAACCCGAGAACCCCATCTTCGCCTGCCTCCTCAAACTTTGGAGCATGACCAACGGGCTCTTGCCCGATGTGGTCGGCCGTGTGCCTGAGGAACACAGGACATTTGTGTCTCATTTACTTGGGGTTCTCAAGATTTGTCTGTTTCTGCTAGCTCTACACGTGCTGTTTAAAGTTTTCTTTGGGAGTTAGCTGATTATTAAAACCCCATTAAGTTCCCCCTAAATGCTTTTATCTATTGCAATTGTAAATTTATTATTATTTTTTTACTGTACTAAGGAAGGGCAAGACTGAAACGAATTGTCAACCAAAAGTTCCTGTAATAACATCTATTCAAAACAGTGGAAATAATTATTTTTTCCGTAAATACCATGTGTTTTCCGAAAGAAGTGTTGTGATTGGCAGATTGGAACAGAGATGCTCTGTGTTATGTGATGCTTCATAATGTAGCTAGGCTATGTACTACGTGATTACAATTATTACTTGAAATTACTGTCTTACTTTAGTCTTAGCTCAACAGAATTGAGCAATTATCATTGCTTTAATTTTGTTACAAGAATTTTTGCCATTTAGTAAACAAAAAAAAAGAAGATTTGTGGGCAAAAATTTAATTGCAAGGGTTTCCTGGACTTTGTTTAACAAATAGACACAATCTGCGACCGGAGTCACGTGACTCATAGTGGGTATACAATGTAAACAAACCAAGCAGCTATGCCCGGTGTGCGTGGAAAAGCAAGGCTTCTTTTGCACCTACGGCAGAAGCACTCAGAAGCAGCCATGCTTGTCAACGCACATTGATGCGTTTCTAGCTTGGTTTGTTTACATTGTATACCCACTATGGGTCATGTGATTCCGATCGCCGATTGTGTCTATTAATGTCCACAATCGATGATGAAAAGTCTCTTATTAGATTTTAAGTTATCACTGGAGACATCTCACATGTTCACCATTTTGAAAACATTTCACAAGCATTCAGAAATTATTGCCAAGGATTGACAATCAGGGGCCTTTTGTGTGAGAAGGCTCATATTTTCAAGCGTTAAAGATATCGTACACGTTTGGTAATGACTCAAAACAAATATTAGCATAAAAACTTACTTGGTAACAAGCAACCGAGAGCTGTTGATAGTATAAAACATTGTAGGAAACGACTCCCTCTGAAGAAACGTAGTTTTTGAGAAAGAGGTAATTTCTCACTAAAATAATAAAAACTTCTTGCAAAAAGTTTTTATTCCTATCTGAAAGCACACAAATTTGTACAACAAGGGTGTTTTTTCTTTCATCATTTTCTTGCAACTTCAATGACCAATTGAGCCCAAATTTTCACAGGCTTGTTATTTGATGCATATGTTGGGATACACCAAGTGAGAACACTGGTCTTTGACAATTTCAAAACGTGTTCAGTGCCTTTAAGATATAAGCGCACTATGATTTCAAACTACCCTGGGTTGCTTCATACTCGGTGTACATGGTTTGTAAGTAGGGTGCTCTAAGTTTGACTTAGTTAGATGGTATTCATAAACTTTCAAAAGTAATCTTTGCTTTTCTAAAGTAATTTTATACTTAAGTGATGTGGCCTTTAACTTGAAAATGAGTACTTCTAAAGTAATTTAAAGTTGTAAAGGCAGAACTTGAATCAATTGGTTATATGCTTGAAAGTCATTAAAGGTAGTGTCATACATTGGTAATGACCCCGAAAAGAAATTGTGTAACTTTTATCCAAAGCCTGTTTGTTATAAAGATGGTAAGTGCCTCCCCCCACCCCTTGATTGATAAAATGTAAGTCGAAAAATTTGAATATCCAAAGATCGCCTGCAGGCGACTTTTGGAAATTTCCGTGGTGCCCAATTGAATGCTGCTCGGCTCTGCTTGTTGGTGCCTGATGTTACCTCGCTAAATGTGGATGGATTCAACGTTCTTGATGAAAATACCGGGACAGCTTTTTGCTGTATATTCTCATCAAGTAGGCACTGTATTCAACTGAAACTTTCACAGGTGACATTTACTGTATCTCTCTTGATAACTGTGCCAATAAATCAGAATTACGTTGACGACAACCAAACGATAAGGGAAAGCCCTTTCAACTTTTGAAATATAAAGCAGTCAACTCAGTGTGATGGTGCGTGTTGGTAATGTGGCTCTTTCATTTTGAATTTAAACACAATACAGTCAACCCTTGTTATAAAGAGCACTGTTATAAAGAGGTTCTGCTTATTAAGAGTACATTCTGAAATCCTGAATCTCGTTTCAACTATGTGTTTCTTTGTTTTGCTGTCCTGTTATAAAGAGGTAATTTGGACAGTCCCAGCAATCTTGTTTTAACGAGAGTCGACTGTACTGGTATTTTGGGGGGTTAAATAATAAGTGAAGTGCAATTACATATAGACCCTGTGTTTGGCTCATACAAAATATCAACATGAATGCAAAGTGAAGTCTGCATCACAAGCTTTCTGAAAAAGAGTACAGCGAGCTAGACAAACGTTGAGAAGACCAAACTGTTTTTGGTCTTTCTTTCTGAGAAACATATCCAAAAAAAGACGTGAAGTGATGAGATTGTCCCTTTCGGTGTATCCAAAACCAAAACCAATATCCTTCCTGTACAACACAAAACCTTGCATCTTTCGAGTTGAGATTTGTGGAAAGATACACAGCATGTTGGGTGCATTTAAGCTTGTGGGAATACATTTACGTCAGCAAACAGTGATGTCAGTTTGTGTGTTCTCACATTTATACTAGTCTTGATTGGCAATGCTAGTTTTTGTATTACCGGTAGAGTCACCGGTAGAGGGTGCAACATTGTCTGGCTCAGAGGGACTAAGCAAGTCTACGAATCTGGATCAAAACTGTTTGTTTGACACAGATGTCTCTTCTCCACTAGTTTGTATTGGCGACAACGAACTTAGCCACTCAAGACTACATTCATGCATAATGAACCCTGCTCTGAAGTATCCAAGATCTCAATGTGGACCTTTCAGATGTTAAATGTTAATTGTTACATTGTTGGGAAAGCTGGACTGCAGTCTATGACAAAGTATATGATTAGTAATTATCAAATACAGTATCCACACTTAATGTGACCCAACATATACATGAAATAACACACCTGAGAAAGGTTAAGCTCGATCGGTCATCAGAGTCACAAGAAAAAGTATGGAGCTTTCTCTCCATAAGAACTGTCTTCATCACCATGCATTATCAGGCCGTATTCATCCCTTATTGGATGAAGCCCTCCTCCAGCAATTTTCACACTACTCTGTCACTTGTCATTCTACTCCTTGTTGCCGCGTTCGTGTGGTGATTTCATCTCTCCATCTCCTGTTTGTCTTCCTCTTCTTCTCCTGTCTATCCTTGGTTGCCATTCGATGAATCTCCTGGTCCATCTGTTGTCGTGCCTTCTTGCTAAGTGCCCTGCCAATCTCCATTTCAGTTCTTTGATCTTCTCTATGATATCTTTGACATTTAGTTTTTGTCTTATGTACAAGTTTCTGAATTCGGCCATGTTGTGAATACATGTACATGTATCATACCAAATGTTTGGTTGAACTTGCTTGTGAACAAAGACAACTGATCTTCCATTAAATGAGAGTCTTAACACCTGATGAACTTTGAAGAGAGTTTCATGAGACAACTCCCTTCAGTCCCTCTTTGACTGTGTCTTAGTTTTTACAGATACATGCTACTGTTCCACAGGCCGCACCAGTGTTCCGTAGGCACTCGGTACTAGAGTTCCGTAGGCCCTAGGCACCAGTGTTCTATAGAGGCTGAAGGCACCAGTGCTCCATAGGCCCTAGACACCACTGTTCCATGGGCCTGAGGTACCAGTGTTCCATAGGAACTCTGCAGCAGTGTTCTGTTGGCTCTAGGCACTCAGTACCAGTGTTCTGTAGGCCCTAGGCACTGGCCAGTGTTCCGTGGAGGCCGAAGGCATGAGTGTTCTGTAGGCCCTAGGCACCAGTGCTCCATAGGCCCTAGACACCACTGTTCCATGGGCCTGAGGTACAGGTGTTCCATAGGAACTCTGCAGCAGTGTTCTGTTGGCTCTAGGCACTCAGTACCAGTGTTCTGTAGGCCCTAGGCACTGGCCAGTGTTCTGTGGAGGCCGAAGGCACCAGTGTTCTGTAGGCCCTAGGCACCAGTGCTCCATAGGCCCTAGACACCGCTGCTCCATGAGCCTTAGGTACCAGTGTTCCATAAGAACTCTTCAGCAGTGTTCTGTTGGCTCTAGGCACTTAGTACCAGTGTTCTGTAGGCACCAGTGTTCCATTAGCCCTAAAGACCTGTGCTTCGTAAGGCCCTAGTGTTCCGTAGGCCCCAGGCTACTTGGGCCAATTTCACAAAAGCGTGGTTTTTATTAAAATGTATTACATGTATTGAGATTTGTGGTAAGCTTTGAACTAGTCTGAAGCGTTCCATAAGTCCAGAGAGACGCTGTTAGAATTAAACAAATTGTGTCTGTGTGTGTGTTGGGGGGGGGGGGGAGAGAGAAAGAAGTCTACCTGTAGAAACTGAGGACTTTAACAAAAGGGTTCTTTGTGCTCCAACAAACCCAATGGGGACATCGCTAACAAAAAAAGAAAAACAAAGTTTTAAGTCCAAACAATAAGAGAACAAAAACAAAATCACGACTAAGAAAATACTAGGAAATTCAACTTAAATAATGAAATCATTGCACATTTTATTTATTCATTTTCAATTAATACAAGAACTGCTACATGAATAAAGCAATAATTACTCTTACTATGGCCAACATAAACCTGAAACAAATACCAAAACAGGAATGTAGAAAACAGCTACAAAAATGACAGGTTGTGGCAAAACTATTTAAACTAAAACTGTAAGTACATGCCAAAATGAGCAACAATTTTAGGATGCTTGAATCATTTTTTAAATAATTATTTCTAGTTCAATGAAAATAAGTCATAACTCTCATCTTAATAAAACACACAGAAAAATGGTATGAACATTTACAATTTAAAAAACGGAATGTTTAAAAACAAAAACTTGTATAAAAAATACGAAAATGCTGAACGAATTCCCATTTGTTCTAAAAAGATGTCAGTACCTATTGTACTGTTACATAAATGTAAAAATAAATAGAAACTAAACATAATTCTAAATCTTTTAGTTTGACAAATCAAGTGTGTGTTTCAATGGTGTATATATTTTAAATGAAATGGGGAAGCTTTTCAAACTGAACTAGCCAGTCGGACCACTTGGAGTGAATTTTGACTGGTCCTCTGGTGTTTCAACTGGCATTTGGCCAGCGGACCACTGTTAAGGGAGCACGCTGATGATAATACTGTTACATGTACATCACCATCGCTAGCTGAATTAAACCTACAACACCGCTAAAAAACCCAAACAGTCATTTCTCTTTAGTTCTCTTGCTTGATGGATCACTATTCAATTGATGGATTAGCATATTTAGGGGTAGACAAGTGTCACTTTTGAAGTTCCAAAATTCTTTTTTGAACCCCCACCCTTTGGGAAAAGCTCCTTGGCCCAATTTCTTCCTTGATAAAAACAGGTTTACCAACCGAATTTCCACGTGATTTTCAGGATAAGCAAACAACAGCTGAATACCAGTAACAAGCAATATGCAACAAATGGAAATTTGGTTGGTAATCCTGCTTTTATCAAGGAAGAAATTTCATGCTAAGCAAATTGTTGTGCTTAGCAGCTCTATCAAATTGGGCCCAGCGTGAGAGAGCTGCCCACAGCAATGTCTCCATGGCTGTCGCACCTTATCAAAGAGTACGGTGTACCCTTCAATAAAACAACACCAGAAAAAATTATACTCCACATTGGGTTGCCATGGAATCTTGGCACATGTGTTGAATAAATGACACACAAAAAACACATACATAATAAACTGCAACCTGCATGTAATGTTAGATTTGATAATCTTCTTCTCTAGGTTAGGAATGCATAATTTAGTAGAAAAAGCCTCAAGCACTATTAATGCGCATCGTATCTAAAATATGTCAAGCAAATGTTTATCAAAGATAACTCGCCGTAAATCAAATTAGGAATTATTTGCTCGGGATTGCACAAATCCAAATCAGGCTCTCATAGTAATTGCTCAACAGGAAACTGATGAATATATTAAAATAAATGACTTCTTGGCTCACTTAAAGGTAGGGTCATAGATTGGTAACTACTCCAAAAATTAATGACCATAACAACTTATTTGGTGAGAAGCACTGCAGCTGTTGATAGTATAAACTATTTTGAGAAAGGATTGCCTTCGAAGTTATATGGTTTGGAAAATTTTCACCCAAAACATTTGAATCCGAGAGAGGAAGCATGTATGAATTGTCTCTCCGATTTCTGTGGGTTGGTGTCTGTTTGCGAATGCTACAGCAAGAGATGCGGTTGGTACCCTGCTGTCACCTTGCTAAACGTGGATGGATTCGATGTTCTTGTGAAAATACTGTGACAGGTTTTTGCTGTTTTCTCAGCAAGTAGACACTGTATTCAGTCGAAACTTTCACACGTGACCTTTACTGTATCTTTCTTTATAATTTGTCTATAAATCAGCGTTACGTTGACAAAAACTAATCTATGACCCTATCTTCAACTTGGCTTTGGTTTTGCCTGCAATTTCCTCTTGCAAGATTGACCGATTTACTGTTACTGAGTCCCTAAGATACACAAAAGCCTTGCTCTACAACTCTTATAAAATGTTTAGTTTTAAGTACAGATGGAATGCAACATCAAGGAAGACCATATACAAAAGGAACATGGCGGTGTTTTCTTATGGGGGAAAACGGCAATAAATAAGACCACCCTGGAAAAAAACATAAACTTCATCTCACAAACAAACCATGAAGTAAAATAATGGTGTCCATTTGATGGTGAACCTTTATAAAGGGAGGGTATACCTTTGGTAATTACTCCAAAAATTAATGACCATAAAACTAACATAGTAAAGAGCACTGAAGAGCTGTAGATATTACAAAACATCGTTAGAAATGACACCCTTTGAAGTAATGTAGTTTTAGAGGTAATAAAAATAAAAAAGAATCTGAGAAAGCACACAATTCTATGCATCGAGGGTAGTTTTTCTTTCATTATTTGCTTGCAACTTCGATGACCGATTGAGCCCAAATTTTCACAGGCTTGTTATTTTATGCACATGATACATCACAGGAGAATACATGGCCCAATTTCATAGAGCTGCTAAGCACACGTTTTCGTGCTTACTGCGCGAGTTTCCATTTCATAGCACTGCTAACCGTAAGCACACGAAAAGCATGCTAACCTTCCGGTGCTTGCTGTATGAAAATGAATGACGTAACAATGCAAATCCATGGTGAACGCGCAAGATGGCCTAATTTTCGTGCTAACCTGTGAAGTACGCTTATGAACAAGCAAATTTTTCTGCTACAGTTAGCACGAAAATTTGCTTACTGTCAAGCAGCGCTATGAAATTGGGGCCTGGTCTTTGACAATTACCAAAAGTATACCTGCCTTTAAATATATGTATCTCTTTTCCCCTTCTCATGGCTCATGGTTCAGTTTCTACGAGATGTTCAACAGGGCTAGAATTTCCACAAATTGGGCCGAACAAATTTCAATAAGCTCACCGGGGTTTAATTGTATGGTGCTGTTTGTGGCACGTGAACAAATTATCACACTTACATGAGCAGAAATTTCTCTGATTGCAATTAGTGTATTTCACGGTTGGCAAGGAAGTTTTGCTTTGGTACATGAATACACATTCCATACATTCAGAGGGAGTGCAGAAATTTGAAGCTAGACCTGGGCCCAATTTCATAGAGCTGCTTAGCACAACAATTTGCTTAGCATGAAATTTCTTCCTTGATAAAAACAGGATTACCAACCAAATTTCCATGTGTTGCATATTGCTTGTTACTGGTATTCAGCTGTTGTTTGCTTATCCTGAAAATCACGTGGAAATTTGGTTGGTAATCCTGTTTTTATCAAGGAAGAAATTTCATGCTAAGCAAATTGTTGTGCTTAGCAGCTCTGTGAAATTGGGCCCTGGTTAAGCACACACTAGCAGCATCATAAAATGGGACACTTGGGAACACTAGGTGGCAGCAGACATACCGGGTAAGTTTCCCTTTGTTTACGCAGTTCTGAGCAGGCGCACATTTCCGAGATCAATAGATTTTCCTGGGCCCAACTTCAAGTTTGTTTGTACTTTAATATAGCAGAAACACATTTCATAAATGTTCAAGGCGTATTGACAGTGCGCGCTTTCACGTTCACAATGGATTTCTATTGCTGCGTCACTCATCTGCAAGCTAACATGCCTTTTGCTTTGCTTACGGTTAGCAGGGTTTATGTAATAGAAACTTGTCTAAGGGCTAGTCTGTAAGCAGAAAACATCTTTATGAAATGAGGCCCAGACAGTGCCCAATTCACAAAAGCACAAAAACTTGCTAAGCACAGAAAAACCTTGCTTAGAATAATCAGGTAACCAGCCAATATTCCATCAAGTTGTTGTTGCGACTGGTGCCCCCGACTTATTTCTTGCTGAGCAGTGAAATTTGCTAAGCAGTTAAGTCTGCTGCCACCTAGTGTCCCAAAAGCCTTTTATTGAGCCGGAGAACTTGACCTCAGTTTTGTGCAGATTTAAACATGGTGTACTCTGATTGTTCACAATTTTAATTTGTTTTATACAACCTAACACTTGGGAATTGTTCTTTTTCCGGATCATTGCTGTCCAGCACAAGAAGAAACACAACGACAGCGTTCCTTATATAAAATCTTACTGTTTACAATACAACCTCCTTCAATTAATGAACTTTACACAAAAAGAAACAAGCTATATCCAGTAACTTCTCATTATCATCAACAACATTCTCAACATTCTCCATAGAATTTATAAATTTTTCTTAACACTTACTTTAAGTACATATACATATAAACAGCCTGAATTATCACATTTAGGAAGACCTGATGCCCAAACTGTACGCCCTCAAACTTTCTCATGTCACTTATGAATACACTATACAAATACTTAGTCATTTTAAGTCATTGTCACTCATATCTAAAAACTACTGCCTAAAAAAAAAAAAAAAAAAAATACCAGTGTGTTTTTACATGACTCTGTAGTACAATGTGCCAAGGTGAAGTGGTTAAGTCACGCTTGAATTGACAGCTTCTCGTGACCTGCTTAGGGTAGGTATAGAGCTCCATGGGCTAGGCAACAGCCTCAGCAACAGCTAAAGCTGGTTTTGATAACTGCCTAAAGACTGTATTTGCTTGGAGTCATCGCCCTGTTGGTTGGACATTCCAAGGCGACAACTTTACACAATGGCTAGAATAAATATTGTCCCCGTTAGGGCCTTGTTACACGTGACAAAATTGATTTTCTTCTCAAATATTTTTCTTTTTCTTTGGAACATCCATTTAGGGGCTTTCATATAACCACCTGTCTTGAAAAATATATATATTATCGTTTAAAAACATCAAAATAAGTGAAGAAAATTAACAAATGATAGTAAGAAATAGTGGGGTAACATCCCTTGTGCCTTGTTTAGAGTATTAAATCCAAAACCTCCCCCAACCCCCAAACTCAAAAATTATAAATAAATAGAAATCAATGACATTTCACCAATGTACATGTAGGTCATTGTCTCATAAAAAGATACGTACATTCTACAGAACTCTCCAACTGCTCAAATATTAACTTAGATTCGGCTAATATTGAACACCTCCTGCTACTACACTTGTACAAGACATGATTGGAACGAAACACAGTAGAACATAATTGAAAAGTCACTCTGCCGTGGCTTAATTCAAGCCAATAGCGTTTATTTGAAGAGAGACCACCCAACTCGCTGTGATCAGGGACCAAGAAATTCTGCCCTTACAGCCCCAAAGGGCTACATGAGTTACAGTTTGCCGAAGCGCAGAATTTTGGGTAAGCACTGCCATACAATTGTGCAGAGTGTGGGTATCTACATGTAGGTAAGGAGTAACTTCATTTGGACGGCAGACAACAATAGGATATTTGAAACACAACCTTAGTACAAGTTAATTGACAATATTAAAATATTGATGACTTTATGAACATTCATCTGTTAAATATACAAAGTTTAATTGTTTTTTTACAAATTACAGCTTGAATTTTGTACTTGTTTTTAAGATTTTGTGATTCCAGAAGTGGCGTGGCATCATAATAAATATTTAAAAAATATTCAATTGAATAGAAAATTTTTGCCTCACACTCATTGCACAAAGGTTCTTCAATTGTTTCTCTCAACTACAGTAAAAAACAGAAATAAAACAGATTAAATGCTTTCTGCAGGAGAGATTTCATGCCCAGGTAAGTGTTTTTTGTCTTCTTGTCTTGGTTATTCTGGGAATAATAATGCCGAATGCAGCGATTCTGAACTAACCCTCCAATAACTGCATGAAGAGAAACTCAACATTGTGTAAATATTGAGTAGCTCAAATTACACAACGGCTAAGCTACACAGTACAGGGCAATACTTCAGAGTGTTTTAAAATCCTACAGGCCAAAACCAAGAAACAAGTTTCGTTACAAATTCAGAATTATACTTGTGACCCAGCATTTCATCTCAATTTTAAAAAACCCTTTTAAAGGATCATACAAAGCATTTATGAAGTATCAAATATTTTTTTACCAATTATTTTTGTGACTCTGTTTTTATCAAACTAAAGGAATACTTGGGTTGCATATTTTTATTATACACAATTTGTTTTTTATACACAATGACTATTTATGAACTGAGTAGGTTTTAAGGGTAAAAACCTTGTGAATAAAAACTCTTTGGGGAGAAGTGTTGGTTCTGAGAAGAGCCAGGGTTGAGATAAAGCTAAAGTGGCTCAATTTTATGAACAGTGTCATCTGCTTGTCTTTGTGCTTTTCAAGACAAGCGGAGAACACAGTTCTATAGGACAGGGCTTGAAATTAACACTCAACCACAGGCCCGAGGCCAATGATTTTATCACCGGGCCAGTAAACTCAAGACAGGACAAGTCCAGCAGTCTTGTGTTTTCTGGGTGTCTTTTGGAAACCATGTTTTAAATTTTCTGTTTTGTTTGTCAATTACATGTAAATGTATTGTATTGTAAGTGAACAATTTGGGCACCAAGTTTTTAAATTTCTAGCAAATTTGGACACCATTTCACCAAATGAGATGGGGGTGGTTAGGAATCTCAGCAAATTAATGTTCATCCTATTCATACAGCTTACTTGGAATAACCACATTGTGTACATTGTCCCTCACGTTAACAGCAAAGTGTTAGCCAGAGGGGTGTCTGGGTGTCTTTTGGACACCCTGTTTTAAATTTGGACACCCTGTTTTATCCGTCATTTACATTATGTATTGTAAGTAAACAATTTGGGCACCCAGTTTATAAATTTTAAGCAAATTTGGACACCCTTTTACCAAATCCTGGCTAAAACCTTGACCTCATTGTGTAATATCTTTGTGAAAAATGGTTTCCTATGAATCTGATGAATATCATTCAACTGTTGAGTATCGAAGTATACTTACACATAAGACAAATGAGATAGACCTTCTCTTAGTGCTTGTTAAAAACTCATTTCGAGTCTGGTCTTGTAAAATAAATTCTGGTCCAGTAAAGATTTTAAGTTACAAGCCCTGCATGCAGTCTCGTGAAACGCCCCCTAAATTCAAGCCCTGATGGAAGGCACTAAACACTAAACTCTGTATCAGTGCACCCATGCTAGTAGGTGTGTATTCCATATAGAGGGCGCTAGATAGATACTGTTACAGTTTATTCTGAATGCACTCGAGAATGTCCAAATGCTTAAGGGGTTTTATTATTCAGTGCCTTCCTGTTCCAAATGCCAAGACTCTTCTTTATCTCAACCCATGCTAGTAGGTGTGTATTCCATATAGAGGGCGCTAGATAGATACTGTTATAGTTTATTCCGAATGCACTCGAGAATGTCCAAACTGCTTAAGGGGTTTTATTATTCAGTGCCTTCCTGTTCCAAATGCCAAGACTCTGCTTTATCTCAACCAGATTCTTCTCAGAAGAATGTACTTTCTAACCAGTAAAACCTTCTCAGTTCTTACGTCCTACACCATGCAAAGCTTCAAATCTAACTAATTAAGATAATTTATGTTACCAAGGACAGTGAATATACTATGGTTGATCCACATGCAGAGCTACATGTAACATGACCAACAGTGAAAATATTTTAAGCAATACTTTGACACTTCAATTGAATTTTTCGAAGCAGGGCACAAAATGTGACCGTAAACACTCATAAACATTACATAAGTACAGAGCCATTGTTAAATATGACAAATTAAGTACAAAACTGCAGCCTTTTTGAAAATTTGTTCGCTCAAAAAGACAAAACAGGAAATAAGTTTGAAAACAATATGTACCTCACTGTGTAATATCTTGAACACAAATTTTGTTTCTTCAAATGTTGACTTTGAATCTGATTGATAAATACCTTTCAATTCTATTGAGTAAGGAAGTATACATATATACCCCAAAAAGACAGATGAGATAAATCTTCTCTTAGGTGTCTTAGTGCTGTTCAAATAAAAACAGTTAAATGCATAATGTCAGGACTCGGTAAGTGTTTTTCTCATTTCGATTCTGATCTTGTACAACATTTCTGGTAATTTTTTTGTTTTATAGCTGCAAGCCCTGCGGTCTCGTGGATTTTTTTCCCCAAATTCGAGGCCTGCTATGGAAGGGTCAAGGTTAGCCAGCTATCCTCAGTCTAACCATTTCACGTTTATAATTAGTTTGTCAAACTGGACGATCCATCCATATACAAAAAAGGGTAGATCATTGGTAGAACACCCCTGCTACTGATTTCAATGTGCAACATTCGAAACCTACTTTAGTCTATATTTCTACCATGCTTTTACTTATTCAAAATCATTTATTCATCAGTACTGACGTCTTCAGTCAATACGTACAGTTGTCACAGCATGGAGCTAAAAAGGTCACAGTAACAAGAAAATAAACTCCCCGTCAGTGATGTTGGAGGATCACAAGAGGGCAGTATCACATGACAGATCTGCAGTCAAAGTTGTTCCAGCTCTTGTACATGCTTCTCTTTTTTATCATGTTATCTTTGCGTCATAGTGACAAGCAATTGGGAATTTACATTTACATGCTTACTTTTTGTTAAACAGTTTGTGGGCACAATACAATCAAATATTGATTTACTTACAATTTAAGTGTGTGTCTAAAACTCAGTTTACCTGTTGAACCTCAAAATCTCGTCAACCTCACTTAGTAAGCTTTGTTTGCAGAGTGCTACAAAATAATTGTGTTACTTATTATTGAAACTTCTGCTAAGAGAGTGTCTGAAAATTATGCACAAGAAAATTGCTTAGCACAGAAAAATCATGCTTAGCAGAAACAGACTACCAGCCAAAAAACAACCAAGTAATGTCTTCTTTGTGACTGGTTCCCTCCTAATTTTTGATAAGAAGAAAATTTAGTTTAGCATCATTTTCTGCTTTGCAGCTTTTTAGACAATCTGGACCAGGGCCAAATTTCAAAGAGCTGCTTAAGCACAAAAAGTAGCTAAGCACAACAAAATTATGCTTACCAGAAGAAATTACCTGCCATCATATAACTTCACATGTACCATCTGTGACTGGTATCCAGCTCATTTTCGCTTAGCAGGAAGTAGTTCAGCACTTTTTTCTGCTGAAGCATCTCTATATAATTGGGTCCAGTACAGAATAGCAAAGAGGTGCTTAGCAAGAAATATTTCTATGCTAATTTATTTGGTCAAGAAAATATTTATTTGAGAAGGGGGGGGGGGGTTCAAAGAGTACAATACTATAGGATTCTTTGGCTGCTAACTTGTTTTTGCTGGCAAAATTGCCTGCCTAAGGCTTCCATTGTCGATCAATATGTCATGAATATCAGATCTTCTCCTGCCACACTATGCATCAAGGGCTTGGTTCATTCCATTAGCCCAGATCTCAGAAAGAAACTGAAACTAACTCAACCTTAATTAAAACCCTAACTCCATGTAGGGATTTCTTTTTTAAGGGAATGCGTTGAATCATCAGAATTCAGTCGTGTAATTCAAACCAGTTGACTCTAATAACGTATAGGTTTGACCTTATGCTGAAAAGCACAATTGGTTTGGAAGTTCCAAGTACAACAAACTCAAACGACATTCTGCTCCTGGTGGATTCCTGGGTAGCTAGGGTTAAAACATAAAAACATACCTTCTTCTGTTTCTACAAGTCGATAAAGATCAAATCCTGTTGTTCTGAAAATGAACAGGAAGTGTAAGGCTTACGTTGAGGTTGGTTGACTGCATAGGAGAGTATGACGAAAGGGGCAGAGCGTTAGAACTCATCTTCAGAACTGTCGGCCAGTAGTTTCACCCTGTCAAAGTTGCTGCTCATGTCGTGATCCTAGAACAGAGAGATAAGAATTCCGTGTCGCTTTAGTATCTTCTCTTTGTGAAAGAACCCCACCAAAAAACAAAACAAAGGCTACTGTATATAATTTTGTTTTGACCCTTACACCAATGTGTATTAAGCATTGTATACTCAGTACTTTCCTGAGTTCTGTGAACAAAATCCACAGGCCAATTACTCAGGTGGGAGTCGAACCCACAACCTTTGCATTGGTAGAGCAGATGTCTTACCACTAGACCACTGAGCTAGCCCGCTGGCTAAAGGCTACCGTAATTTGTTGCCTGCTATTTCAAATACATTTGTTTTACATTCCCAATCGCCCCTTGCACGGTTAGCCATTTGCATGTAGAGCCTCGACTTGGGGACAGCAGTGACTAGAAGCATTATATAACTCTGTATTGTCACGGTAATGTGATGACACTTTCATCCAAACAGATACATAAATACAATACAAATGAAGCATGAAGTCAAGGCTCTACACGCACATGGCGGATCCGTGCAAAGAGCGAATAGCTGACATGACAAGTGTTCGTATTCAGTGAAATAAATTCAGGTGGCACTTAATGAATGACCTTGGTGAATATATGCAGTAATGTCAGTTGAACGAGTTCCATTCTACAGCATAGCAACATACTACACAGAATGTATTAATGGCTACTCAAAGGTCATTATCTGCTACTCAACATTAGCATCTGACATTTTAGCTCCAGTATGACAAAAACATGCCATCTGAAATGATTCTAGATTTACCAACTCACTTTAAAAAACAACTTCAAATTCTTTACAAAATAATACAATTTGCATTATATATCAGCACAAATGCAAACTGGTCTTCCATATACCTGTGTATGCTTTGTGCCTGCCAAACTTTGACCAATTTGGGCTCCCTTTTTTTGGCAAACATGTGTTCAATCAATCAATAAAGACATTTTACATAGTGCAAGTATCCATAAAGAAAAGTACATGTTCACTTGCGTAATGACAAAAATTATATAATCACATCATCATTTTCATGACCTAGGATAGGTCTTGTCTTACTCCAATTGTGTCACCATTTTTGTTAGTCTTGTTTTCCCTTTTTTTCTCTGTTCTTTTAATTGTTTGTTTTCCTCTAGTTTTTATACTTTTCAGTAAAATTTATTTTTACCCTTTGTAAATTCCACGTAATTCAGCTCTGTTTTCCAATTGGATTTTAAATTTAAAATGATATTTAACATTTTAAATATGAAATGAAATGAAATGAAATATATATCGCTGATAATGATAAGCATGTTCGAGCATTGGGACACGTGAAATCGCACAACTTTGTTACATTCATGTTAAAGAGGAAGGAAAATGACCATTTCATAATTTTAAAATGTATTCATTTTCCAACAGATATAGTCCTCACATCTCTAACCTCACGTTAAAATGGTTTAAACTGACATTGTATTTGAAACCCATCCAGTGCAAAATGAACCAAAACATCCCCGTACAAAAATGTAGAGACCCATTTTTCTCATCAGATGTTTTGGATGTTAACAAATTTTGCACTGGAAGGGTATCGAATACATTGGCAATTTAAACCATTTTAACGTGAGGTTAGAGACTTGTAATTTTTTCCCCCCTCACATGAGGACTTTATCTATTGGAAAATGAGTACATCACAAAAATTAATTGGTCATTTTCCTTCCTCTTTAAAAAGAAACATGAGTATAAGGGGAATACAAGGTTGCCAAAGATGTTTGCATATATGCATGAGGGTCGCACAGTCTCTAACGGAAGTTGATCAATTTGCAAGAATCCCCTCATGTATCCCATGGCTTAAGGCACAAAGCGCAGCAGTAATTGATGCACTTTCCATTCCGAATCTCCTGGAAATGACTTGTGTTGTGGAAAAAACAAATATCTTAAAATAGAAAACCTTCCTCCATTCTGGTCAGTGCACAATACACATGTACACACTATGCCATTTTAACAGAGTGCTGGGTCAACATTGCAACACATTGATAATATCGATTTCAACCTCACTCCACTGAATCAAGCCTATACTTGTATTTAAACTCTGAAGTAGATTTTACCCGATTCGATCAATAAACTAAGGTTACATTTGTGCAGATATTTGTTTGATTTCTGCCCGATTTCTGCCCAAACTGAGATGCTGATCAGGATTATTGAACAGATGTTTCCACCCCCCACCCCTCGAATGCATGTACCACAATGCCAACAGCGGCCACAAACAGCTGCAAGATTTGACCTACTTCCATTCAACAACAAAAAAGATCAACGTATAATAATGTTTCAATGGACACCATAGAAATAGAACTCTGGTGTGCTGTGTAGTGTAGTTATCTTTGCGTATCTACTTTAAGGCCACTGAGTATGCGCGCTGCCACTTTAGCTGAATGACAAATGCAACTTTTTCGTCGGTTGATCTGGTTCATCTTGCCTACATTTCCAAGGTTCCCATGTTAACATAGTATCTCCATTTCTAAAACTAAACCACATTTCATATTTTTTCAGAACTTTTTACTATAAAAATTGTGTCGAAAAAATCCCACAATATTAGCCACGTCTGAGCACATGGTGATCATAAATACAAAACTGAATAGCTTCCAAGGCAGTTAAAGGCACTGAACACATTCGGTAATTGTCAAAGACCAGTGTTCTCACTTGGTGTATCCCAACATATGCATCAAATAACAAGCCTGTGAAAATTTGGGCTTAATTGGTCATCGAAGTTGCAAGAAAATGATGACAGAAAAAACACCCTTGTCGTACAAATTTGTGTGCTTTCAGATAGGAATAAAAACTTCTTGCAAGAAGTTTTTATTATTTTAGTGAGAAACTACCTCTTTCTCAAAAACTACGTTACTTCAGAGGGAGTCGTTTCCTACAATGTTTTATACTGTCAACAGCTCTCCGTTGCTCGTTACCAAGTCAGTTTTTATGTTAAAATATATTTTGAGTAATTACCAAACGTGTACAGTGCCTTTAATCTCTGCATATATTTTGTTCACATGTCTCATGTCCTGGTGAAGCAAACTAATGTAACTTAAGTGCAGCGCTACGCACAAGATTAAATATGATTCACTTCATTATCGTTTTCACGAATAGGCAATTCTTAAAAAAAATCATACATTTTGGCAAATCGGTGTTTTTACACATTTTGGATGTTATCATTGACATAAACATTTTCCCCACATTTCAAGTCATAAAACACAGTTTCGTAATTACACTAATTAGCACAAGGACAATTTCACTGAAAGCTTGAAAGCTTGGCTTCGGGAAGTGTCTCTTCGTGAAAGACGGTGACGACTTGCCCGAGAGTACATTGAAATAAAAATCTTGGATAAACCCAAACTCCCATCTATGTATATTACGAACACGTTCAAGTGGGTGATAATTCCCAGGAGGTCACTTTGAAGAATGCTTCAACGCTTTTAAGACTACACAACCTGTTAACAGATGTAGCCTCACACTGACTAATAAGTGCTGGTCCGAGGGGGGAAGTGTATTATACAAGTCAAGTTGCACCACTCTAAGCTCTTTCTGTAATGCCTGGATAGTCCCTAGTTTACAGTAGAAGGTGGGAAAACAACATCGTCTGTGTGTGTGTGTGACAAGCATTAGGTGGAGTGGAATATTATCCACCTCAGGACGGGACCCCCCCTCTTGCTATTGCAGCGTACCTATCTATCAATCAGTATTACTATTCTAAGTGGTCACGAGGGAGAGATGGCTCATGCGTGCATATTGAAACATAGATCTACTCTTAAATCATTGATGGTGTATACACCTGATCAGACGGCACCCATGATGTAATTTTAGAACTATGTACAAACAATTTATTTGCAACACATTTAAAGGGTCTGTATACGTTTAGTAATTACTCATAAAATAAAATGGCAATAAAAACTTACTTGGTAAAGCCCGGTTCATACTTCCTGCGAATGCGAAGCGAATTTTGGCGGCACAGCTCTGTTTTCGCTGCGAATGTTTCGCAGGAGTTGAGCACAGTTCAACTGTTGCGAATTGTTTGTTGCAAATTTGTGACGTCAAACTTCACTTAGCATTTTGAGAAACGTTTCACTTTGAAGTAATGTGGTTATGGAAAAAGATAACAGCTTTTATCCAAACAAATTTGAATCTGAGAAGCGCTTCTGCCAGAAACATTTCTCAGATTGCAGATTATTCTTCCTGCGTGGACAAAACCACTCCAGATTTTTGGCAACATCTCAAAAACGCTACCACCTTTTGAAATGAAATTTTCACAGGTTAGTTTTATGGTATATATCTACAACTTTATAGGATTGAAACAAACAGTGGGTTCTAATAACCAAACATATAAAATCCCTTTAATAGATGTTAAATTTGCATCAGGGATAAAGCTTGGTGGTCTAGCAGCATGACATCTGCTCTAGAAAGGCAAAGGTTGTCGGTTTGAATCCCATCCGAGAAATATGTCTTCTTCTTTTTTTTACGGGACTCGAGGGAAAGTACTAAAACACAAATAATATAACTTTATGTAAGTCTGTCAACTACCAAACGAAAAACATGTGAAAGCTCACTTCTCTCAAAGTGATCCTTCCAAACAAATTTTCAAATTATATATAAATTTTGTCACCTATAGACCTCTTGCACAACGCACAGCGTACTCACAAGCGCCTATCCTGGGTGTCATTTTGAGTGTCAAAATCGTATACAAACATGGACAAAAGAGAGTTGACACCCAAAATGACGCGCATTGTTCGGAGGCGCGTTCCACGTTGTGTAAGGGGTCTATAGAAATCAATAGACCGCCCTTGCATAACGCGAAACGCTACAGATACGCCGAGGTCATGCGCACGTTTTTAGGCACAGAGAACAGCTATTGTCCAATGATCTGCCTCCTTTTTGAGAGTGTGACGTTATATGCAAGGGGTCTATTCAAAAGAGAAAGTCTTCACAGGCTTCACACTAGAATCAAATAATTTGTGGTGTGTGGCGCTTCAAGATACTTGACCCTATCAACTGACCTGTCCGTTTGACATCATCTTCCTACGCCCTCTGCTCTTGTTCTTCCTGTATGCTCGGACGCCGTAGGCAAAGCACACGATGACAAACGCTGCCACCACTCCAAGGATGACCGGAAACATCAGCTTCGATATCAGGCTATTATGCTGTGTGATGAACAAAGATAATTATCACTACAAAAAACCCCAACAGAAAGTGCACAAGCCTTTCGCATTTGTAAGCTTGAACCTGTTAAAGTGCACAATATTATAAGTTATCACACAAGCCCGAGTGGTATACGGAAAAATATAGCGCTTCTGCGTCCCATATCCAACGAGGCCGAAGTATTTATCTTCAAGCAAACTTGATGCCCAGTTAGAACACACAATACGCAGGGTGTGATATGGGCCTTACATTATAAGTTTATATCACACTCCTTGTTGCTATGGATCGACCAATCAGAATCGAATATTCAGGCCTGCATGAAGATAATATTAGTTATCACACAAGTGCGAGTGGAATCAAAAAAATACAGCGCTTCTACATTCCATATCCAAAGAGGTCGAAGGCGGAGTTGGATATGGGATGCTATATTTTCCGTATTCCTCGAGCGTGTGTGTGATAACAATTTGACGTAAAGATTAACGCAATACACAGTGTTGGAACAGCTGTTCATTTTGCGTATAGTTAGCTTACAATAGCGCAATGCGCGGAGTTAGAACAGTGCAATGCGCAGGGTGTGATATGGGCCGTGTGATATAGGTTTATATCACACTTGTCTTGTTGCTATGGGTCGACCAATCAGAATCAGGGATTCAAGTTTGCTTGAAGATAAAGTTTTCTACAAACGTTACAGCAATATACTTGGGAACCCGACATACCTTAAAATGAGTATGTGCATAATATCTACCAGTCTTGTATTCTCAACATCAAACTTGAGGTCCCAGTGTCGAGTCCCAAGTCATTTGGATCAAGTCTGATTCATATGTCTTTACAAGACTAATTACATTTACCAACATGTTACTGCGTGGTTTATGCTTTTTCCAATTTAACTTGGCCCAAGTTCATAAAGTTGTTCAACATTGTATTGATTTTATTTTCTTCTGCTGAGCACGTCTTAGACTTGCTCAGCAGAAGAAACAATGAGAGTTTTTTTGTTTTTTTCCATCAAAAGAAACTAAAACAAAGTCATGCATTATGGTTTTATTATGTTTTACTACTCTCATAATTTAATGGCCTTTGTGCCTTTTCTATTTTTTTTATAATTTTGGCCTTAGTGTCCTATCTGCTTGCCTTTGTGCCCTCCAACATTTGGCTTGCTCCAAGGCCAAAGTGGCCTTGCCCTAAAAAAATTTGTAATTCCAGGCCTGAGTCTAAGTGAAGAACCACAAACAATGTAATTGGGCTTGTAACTAAATTTATTCCATGCGCAGTCATTTTACACATTGCACGTGGTGTCACTATTTATACACAGTAGATGAGTTCACCAAACTTCAAGAGATGACTCTGCTCTTAAAATGTTGTTGTGTGTGACAATGGAAAGTTAAGCCGCGCTCGCACTGGACTTATTTTGGGTAAACTAACCGAGCAAATGGGTAACTTACCCATTTTAAGTCCAATGCGAACAGCCCAGGAAATTTCCCTCCCAGGTAACTTAACCGACCCATGTCTGCCCGGTTAAATTGACCAGGTCAGTTTAACCGAGCCCAAAAACCCAGTGCGAACCCCATCTGGGTAAAAGCCGTCCCGGTAAAAAGCCACATTCGGTCCCCCGATGTGTACACGTATGATGTAAGTATTTACACGTCCAACGCACATGTAATTTACTAGGACGGAAGCTCGGTTGCACTCTCATGCACCCCGGTCAAAGGTCACTGCGATAGCGCCCTCTTGTGTCTGTCTGAAGTTAGTCTGTTAGTTTTACCGGTTGTGTCAGTTAGTTTACCCATGTCATTAATCCAAGTGCGGACGCTGGTAAGTTTCACCTATTGGAATGATAACCACGGTCTCGATAAAACATTAATCAAATGCGAATACGGCTTTAGTCTAGAATCCATAGTGTATAGATGTCCATCATAAATATAGAATGCAGTGAACGCCAAGTTCAACTGTCATCCATGTCTACTGTGCACGCACCCTACAATCATGTAGGTCATAGGTCAACATTGAAAAGAGTGGCAATACCAATGTGACCAATTTTAGTGTCGGGCCAGTAAACTAACGACTGCACAAGTCAGGTGGTCTTGTGTTTTTCAATTGAAAACAATATCTTGAACAGAAACAAATTTTTTCAAATGTTGACTTTGAATCTGATTGATAAATACCTTTCAATTCTATTGAGTAAGGAAGTATACATATATACCCGAAAAGACAGATGAGATAAATCTTCTCTTACATGTCTCAGTGCTTAACTGTTTAAATAAAAACAGTTAAATGCATGTTGTCAGGAGGACTCAGGAAGTGTTTTTCTCACTTCGATTCTGGTCTTGTACAACAATTTCTGGTCCAATAAACATTTTGAGCTGCAAGCCCTGCTGTCTACTGGATTTTTCTCCCAAATTCGAGGCCTAGTGACAGGCCTGTAGGCAAGATGAACCAGATCAACCAACGAGCAAGTTGCATTTGTCATTCAGCTAAAGTGGCAGCGCGCATACTCAGTGGCCTTAAAGTAGATACACAAAGATAACTACACTACACAGCACACTCAGAGTTCTATTTCTATGGTGTCCATTAAAAAATTAATATACTCACAGAAAACTTTTCTAACCAACTGTTGTCAGTGTCATTCTTGTTTGTTTCTGGAGAGAAAAATTAGAAAAAGGTAAACATTTAACAAAGCACAAAAGAAAATATTTATTGTTTGTTCCGAATTTAACCAGGGATGTTCCATTTTTCCACTCGACGGGATTATTTTCTCGGAATTGCCGGAATCATTTTTCATTGAGAGTCCTGCCGGCACAAAGAAAACATGACTTAACAAAGTCAAGAGAACAACAAATTATGTTTGAACACCGCAATGTCTTCTTTCTCTTTCGAGAACATACTATAATCGCAAAACCTCAGCCGTGAGAAATGGCCACCAATTGGGCCAATGACCGGAACCAAGGCTGGAATCTTGGTCCACACAGACTTTACCTCCATTGAGTCGAAATACAAAGGTAGAAGCCTTTAGATGCCATGTAATCCTCTTCTTATAGCAAAAGGACAAAGGCCTGGAATTACTATCTCTACTGGCACATGTCCTCTTTGTGTGGGCGAAACAAAGCGTTGCACTGTGAGTGCATGCTCTGTGCACGCTCTGTGGTGGTTAAGTACGGCAACCTCTGTTCCGTCAACCAATGTTGACACAAAAATATAAAAGTCTCGTCCCCCGGCACCCATCCGGGGTATAATTTGCATGTTGACTGACACGCCATCCGGCGTTAACTAGTCTAAGAAAAAAATCAATATGCATACTCGAAGTCTCAAATTCTGTAAAAGTACAATTTTGAGGCATCTTGGAGAATTCACCTAGATGATGATACCCTCCTTGAAATACCCACGTCTGTTAGTGTTTGTTTACTTGTTTTGCATCACTTGAATTTGGTTCACATACGCACTCACGCGGTCAAAAATAAGGCAAATTGAG
The DNA here is from genome assembly GCA_021014325.1 of Plazaster borealis. Classification (NCBI taxonomy): domain Eukaryota; kingdom Metazoa; phylum Echinodermata; class Asteroidea; order Forcipulatida; family Labidiasteridae; genus Plazaster; species Plazaster borealis. The sequence continues at coordinate 38,193,580 of CM037472.1, forward strand.
CACTGCTGGTGGCTTCTCCAGTTTACCATTACCGTTGAAGCACTTTGTGCACTTTTTGCCACTACACTAATAACAAGTGATTAAGCCTGAAACAAGCAAACTTCAGAAAATGGGAAAATGGTCTCTCTATCTCTGGGCCTTAACACGTTTGTTTGACAGCTCCGACATACTACTTCTGCAGTTTTTAAGCCCTATACCAAATGCATAATATTAAAACTACTATTGGAGCAAATCTGTGTTTAAAAAAACCAACCTTATTTATACAGCAGGAGATTCTCAGGCCTGGAATTTCATCTTTGAGAGGGCAATGTCCCTTCATTTTGCAGAGCACTTTCATTAAAAATCATTAAGTCTACAGGAAAATTTGCCAAAAAAACAAAAACACAATTCGGAAGGGGGCAACAAGCTCAAGCCCAAGACCAGAGCAACAGAGGTCTTGGCCTCCTTGTAATTTCAGGCCTGTATTCTCAGGGTTCTCCCTAGATTTTTCAAAACTGTAGGGCATTCTGGACCCAAATTGCAGGATGTTCGGCCAAAGAGCGCTGAATTGAAACAACGCCTTTGAAATGTTTTCTACTTGGTGTTTATCTTGGTTTTAAAAGCCCTACTGTGCAATCCGGAGCATTCTATAGGGTTTTTTCTTGATGTTTTTTTGTAAAAAAAAACTCCCCAAAAACTCCAACAATTACGTATCGCATGAAATTTGCACGTATCGGCCCGATACGCTAGCTTGTGCATGGGGAGAACCCTAATTTTTAATCTATTAAAAGTACTGTACCCACCAGGATTAGATGTGAGTAGTGAGTGTGTATGATGATCCCCACTATCGTCATGGTCCTCTTGGTGTGGTTCTTCGGTCTTGACTGGCTCAGGCTTCTGGGTAGATGGAGTGAGAGTACTTCTTGCTGGTGGAGGTTGTGTTTTTGGTACAACAGGAGATGGTGGTAGCGTTACTACACGTGGGTGAGTTGTTGGTACTACTACTGGCGCCTGTGTTTCCTTTTTCAGTGTTGTTGGTATTACTACTGGCGCCTGTGTTTCCTTTTTCAGTGTTGTTGGAGTGGGCTGCTGAGTTGTTGCCTTCGTTGTGGTCACAGTTGTTGTGGTTGGCAATTTAGCCATTGTTGTCAGAGATGTTTTCAATTTAGTAGTTGATGGTGGTTTTGTTGTAGTTGTGGTAAGTTCTGAATTCGGTAATGTTGTGATCGTTGCCTCTGTCGTACCGTCATCTGTCGTACCATCTGCCACTTCAGGTGTCTTGTCGTTGCTCTTCTTTGTAATTGGCACAGGAGAAAGTGTTGGAGATTTAACAGCAGGTTTATCAGGACGTGGAATGGGGACTACTGACTTAGGGGTCTCTGAAATTGTACCGGGCTCTGGGTCTGCCATTTTTTTTTCAGTGAGGGCTGTTTGTCCCGTTGTTGATTCAGTAACTGTCTCCTCTTCGGTTGTTGCTGTTTCTTCACTTGTTACTGAAGTTTCTAATGAAACTGTTACATCACTAGTAGTTCCACTTGAATCTGGGACAGTTGTTGTTGGAGACGTTGAAAGAACTGCCTTTGCAGAGCAAAACTGGTTAAGGACAGCAACAGACAGAATGCAAACGCTTATAGCTAACAGTTTTGTTTGGGAATTCATCTTGGCTGTCTGGGCTCTTAGTCTCTATTTAGACGTCAAAGTCATTTTAAGATTCGGCTGGCGCTGAGAAGCACTGGAAGTTTCTCTTTATCTCTATAAAAAAGGAAGTAAATAAACAGATTTACATAACTGAATAAACACTAAGCTGACAAACTCTGTACTCGTACATTAACTTCAGCCTGCCGCTACACTAATTTCTTGTTCATGCATTCACCCCATTTTTTAACGAGTTTTCAATCATTGCATGATCTCATACTTGAAGTATGTAGAACCATTCCTTTGTTTGCTCAAACAGTTCAAACATGATAACATTTATTTCTAGCTAGAACTTAACTACCCCTCCCGTTTGCACACCAACATCTCTCACTCTGAGTATACGGTGCACCTGCATTAATGTTACCCTGAAGTAAACCCGCTGTGAAAGCAAACATTCTTGTACATAATAAGATTTTTTTTAAATGAAGCTTCACTTCTGAAGCTGCCTATTTATGCAGACGAACAAAGTCCAAAGGGTTTCTAGGCAAGAAAGGAATTTGCATTATCTGCAGTAAAATCAATCGTATTGTTGTTGCGGTTGACATGTAATGTTACCATTGTCTGTGGGGCCAATATATATAATATGGCCTTTTGCATCAGCCAAAGACCACTTGTTATGATAATTTGGCAATGAATTAAGGTATTAATGTACATGTAAATGTAATGTACATGCAGGTAAACACATCAAATGCAATTTAACGTCCCTTAACTCTTTCGCGCGCCGACCAGTCGCTAGCGACTGGTTTAAATCCCTTTCAGAAAAATAGTTCTAAAACGAAAAATAAAGATTGCATGGCCACAAAGTTTTTAGAGTGGGAAAGAGGACTTTAAACGATTAATGTGTCCATATGAACAATTTATCACTAAAAAAAATGGTGCATGAAAGGGTTAACCCTGCTTCCTGAGTGATTGATGATCTTTCCTCACTCAAGCCATGGAGCTAAAAAATCTATGCTCCACGAAAGACTCAGCACCCAAATACTGTTGGACTCTGATTATGGTGGTAAAGCATTAAACAGACTAGGCAGTTTAGGCTAGCGCTAGCATGTGGCCTAATTTCTCCAATATCCCCTTCTCCGATGGCACTCCAACGCCAATAAGATTGGTATGCCCGACCCTGTGAAACACTTGTTGTTTGGGCCTACTGGCATGACTGGCCCCAGTCCTTCTGAATGATCAATCCTTCATTTTGGCGATTGGATACGGGGTTAATCAGTTTACTAGTGTGCGGTCCTTAACCAAACAAAATCAAACAAACATGCAGGTGGATTTTGATGGGTTGGGGGTGGTTAGGGATCTGAGCAAATTAATGTTCATCCTATTCATACAGCTTACTTGGAATAATCACATTGTGAACATTGTCCGTCATGTTAACAGCATAGTGTTAGCAAGAGGGGTGTCTGGGTGTCTTTTGGACACCCTGTTCTAAATTTGGACACCCTGTTTTATCCATCATTTACATATTGTAAGTGAACAATTTGGACACCCAGTTTTTAAATTTCCAGCAAATTTGGACACCCTTTTACCAAATCCAGGCTAAAACCTTGGAATAACAGCATGCTTGGTTTAATAAAAACTGTATCGTACACGTTTGGTAATGACTCAAAACAAATATTAGCATAAAAACTTACTTGGTAACAAGCAACGGAGAGCTGTTGATAGTATAAAACATTGTAGGAAACGACTCCCTCTGAAATAACGTAGTTTTTGAGAAAGAAGTAATTTCTCACGAAAATAATAAAAACTTCTTGCAAGAAGTTTTTATTCCTATCTGAAAGCACACAAATTTGTACAACAAGGATGTTTTTTCTTTAATCATTTTCTTGCAACTTCGATGACCAATTGAGCCCAAATTTGCACAGGCTTGTTATTTTATGCATATGTTGGGATACACCAAGTGAGAACACTGGTCTTTGACAATTACCAAATGTGTTCAGTGCCTTTAACTCATCTCTCTGTCTGTACTAGAGTCTTATACTTTTACTTCCTGTCTATGGGTGACCTGCATGGCTTCCTCATACCCGGTTTATCTTGGATAAAAGAACTGGCAATAGTTCTTTATTATTATTATACATTTTGGTAATGAAACCAAGAGCTGCCTCATATTTGAACTTAATTACTGTAGCTCGCAACCCTGAGGAAACCTGTAAACAAGGGTGCTTGCTATGTGAACCAGAAACACTGGGGTTAACCCGGTTAACTCTTCCACAATAAAAGTTCTGGGTTATCATTTGTGCAATACCAATCCTAGTACATGGGGCATACAGGTTATTGTCCCATCTGAAGGACAAAGGTATTTTGCTCAAGGACACAAGTGCCACGACCGGGACTCGAACTCTGCTGATCAGAAACAACAGAGCTTGAGTCCTGTGCTTTTTAACCACTCGCCCACGACACACTGCAGGACTAATTTGTTTTCCAACCAAAGGCAATAAGCCTTTTTGAGATATGGCGGACACAATGCTACAACACTATAAGGTTTGGGTAAATTTGTGTGTATACACCCATACCAAACAGTACACTCCTATCACGTCCGCCATACCTCAAAAAGGCTTATGCAAATTAAGTATTCTGAATTATGGTAAGAATTTATTGATTTTTGCAATTTATTTCTGGACTCACCCCGAGCTCACTGTGAGAACAAAGAACACATAGAGCCTAATTTTGGAGAAATCCAGTTTAAAAAAAGAATTGTAGGTACGTAAACGTGAAGGGCAAAAAGTTTCAAATGGGATTTAGTACAAGATTTCCTATGAGGTTCATGGAGACAATAGCGGAACGAAACCTCATAACTCTATGAGTTCTAAAATTTTCTATAGTTCTACATTTTCTAAAATTGTGCCAAACATTTAAAAATAATCGAAGAAGATTGACAGCGCGTGTGTGACTTCACAATGGATTTCCATTGTTGGTCAGTCATTTGCCTTCATAATACAGAAATCGCAAGCAAGTCAGAATAGTTACTAAAGTTAAAGTTAGAATGCCTTGTGTTTTGTGCCTGTGGTGGTGAACAGTATAGTCATGTTTATGAAATGGACATTCTGCTGATGCTGTGCTGTAATTGGTAAAGGCGTCTCAGAATACTATCTGCTGGTGTCAGGACACTTCGTACCTTTGCCACTTCGTACCCTGGACACTTCGTACCTTTTGCAAGGTACGAAGTGACTTTGGACACTTCGTACCTTGGACAGTTCGTACCTTCTTACAAGACACTTCGTACCTTCTCACAAGACATTTCGTTAATTACTTGTTGACTGATAGTGATGAGTATGAAATAAAAACGAATCAAACCCAAAAGATAATTTATTTAATTACTTGTTGACTGATAGTGATGATGAGTATGAAAGTTGAGTGATGAGTTTGCAAACTGGGGGCAGTTATAGTGAACAGAAAATTACAACTAATGACCTATTACAGCTAATGACCTATTGCCGTCACACCACACCGCAAAAACATCACACCGCACAACATCACAGAGCCAATGGCGCGTTTCATGACCCATTGTCATGCCGCCACAGTCACATCACACCACCAAAACATCACGGCCCTAATGACGCGTTTCATGACCCATTGTCATGCTGCCAAAGCCAATGTGGTGAGCATTCATTAGGTATTATTTTGTACCTCAACGAACATTATCTTATTAAGGAAATACCCATTTTACTGAAGGTACGAAGTGACTCGGCTGAAGGTACAAAGTGACTCAGCTGATGGTCACTTCGTACCCCGCCCACGGTACGAAGTGACCAATTTGGTTACGGTACGAAGTGTCCCGAAGGCACGAAGTGTCCAGGGTACGAAGTGGCAAAGGTACGAAGTGTCAGACATCCTATCTGCTTACTATATACAGGATTTCTGAAATTGGGCCTAACAAACGCAACAATGAAAAGCAAAACAAAAATACAATGTCAGTATTTGCCACGTTCACTTTGACACTTGTCATGCTTGTGAACATGGTGAACAGTACAGTTGTTTGACCAGTTCCGGATCACTTTTTGAATCCACGTTGTTTTTGTTGCAATCTCTTTGACATCTTAAACAAAAAAGAGTCAAACAGTTTACCTAAACATGTCATGAAACTCACCAAGTATCCATTGGCAAAAAAATATTAATACTCTTGGAGAGGCTTCGAGAAAAGTAACGTCACCCGTTTCACCAGTTCCGGATCAGTTGATTCTATTGCGGATCAGTAGCGCGCCCTCTATTGCAAACCCATACTCGAGCACTAAATTCAGAAGTGCGCCACCAATCTACGTAGCGAGATGTCGAGTGATCCGGAACTGGTCAAGGGTACGATGCCCCCAAAAACCCGATTTCGGTAATTTTATTTCCTCACAAAAACAAGACAACTGCTCAGTATTTATGTGAAATATTTTTTACTTATTCTTAGCATTTTACATAAATGTTACTTGCCCTGGCGTTCCAATTTGAAATGTGAGAAGTTTTATATAGCATTTTTCAAGCAAGATTAAAAAAAAAAAATTATCATTATCGCAGACAAACTTTAGAAAAAACGTCATAATTTATTTGTTGATGATGTTTGGTACTTCATTTTTGGTCTGTCAGTCTGTTGGTTTATTGGATGTTATACTTCACATGTATCAACAGAAATTGGTCATGTGAGCAGTAACTTAATTATGTGGTTAGTGCAAAGTTGAAGTGATCCGAAACTAGTCAATGATCCGGAACTGGTCAAACGACTGTAGAGTGTAGGTCCTTGCTTGCACCAACAAATGCAACACATACAACTTACAATTACATTACAATCACAAGCTACACAAAATGTTTGACAAGTTTGTTTGAACTATGCAAGTTCAAACTTGTTCAAACCATGGAGCAAACTAGCTTGTCAAACAATTTGCGCTATTAAGGACGAGATGTCTCACTTCACAACGTGCAAGCGGGAGTGGTGAAAAACCGGTGAACTCCGCCGTTGAAACTTGCGCAGCGCAGGCTTGACGCATTACTATAGCTGCGTAGCTACAGTATACTGAGTCAACTCGACCTAAAATAACATGCCTAAGAATTGTTCAAGATAATCATCCTAAAAGCTTAATCATACACATATCAACAAAAGTAATGTCTTTTAAATTAAATCACAGACAGATCTTACCAACTTTAATGCGGCACTTCAATTTACTTGATGACGGCTATCGAACGAAGTGCTTTGTTTTCTTCACAATCAACAGACAAGTTCCACGTCGGCAAAATCTACCCTCCAACGATTTCGCAAGAGAGGTGTCATGGGTGGGTGTCATTGACTGACGCAAGCCGCATATTGGGCCAAAATTTCCATCCGCAGATTCAAGCCGCATATGCTGGAAATTTAAAATCTATGCAGTACAAGGTGGTGAAACTTCAATCTCACTTGGCCCACTATGTCATAGAGCTGCTTAACGGCCGATTTTGTGCTTACTGCGTGAGTTTCCATAATCGCTGCTAACCGTATAAGCACACGAAAGGCATGCTAACCTTCCGGTGCTTACTGTATGAAAATGAATGACGTAACAATGCAAATCAATGGTGAACGCGCAACCTGGCCGCCTAATTTTCTTGCTAACCTGTGAATACGCTTACCGCTTAAAATACCGCACGAAAATGTGCTTTATACCTTTAAGCATAGATCGAGAACCTCTATGCTAAAGCAGCGCTATTAAATTGGCCCCTGGTGGTAGGCTACTACATGGGTCATCTCACCGTCCTGCACCACCACAATCCCATATATCTAATATCTTGCAAAGTTTGTATTGTTAATTGGTCAAACAAGAACTACACTCAAGAGGCGTTTCTACGGCCATTAGATCCACAGTCAACACCCAAAAGCTGCAGCTGTGCCATGGTTGGACATATCACTTCAATAGAATTGAACAGTGCGTCTAATCACTCCATTTATAAATGACATGATTTTACAGGGCTTTGGGCATTGAGAAACGGTTCGTCTTAGCATAATGAGCTTGCTCTATGGTCTGAGTAGGGAGAAACTATATAAGGCCTATGGTCTGAACATCCAAGAAGGAAATGACTATATCCTTTTGTCTCTGCATGCCTTCTCCTGTTTACGAAAGATATCCTCCTTTTAGTCTGCTTCATTCACCATTTAAATTGATTTTGTCCTTTCCAACCAGCGTCTTCCCTCAACCCCCCCCCCCCTTGTCCGGCCGTCTCCAACTTGTTTCTTGTGTGGATTTCGAGACATGGCTTTACGGTGATTTACCGGTAGGCCTATGTGGTTTGAGCGTAGTATTTTATGATAAATTGAGAAAATGTAAACCCAGAATAAAACTCAAAGACACAATCAGATGCACGCAGCATTGGAATAATATTGTTTTATATTATTATGTTTTACATAAAAAAACAAGTTTCCCCGGTTTTTGCCATGGTCTGCTGACAATTGTGGAAGTGCGCCTGGCCAAATCATAGTGAATAATTGTATTACACAATTATAAATAAATAAATAAATAAATAAATAAATAAACCAATTCATAATTTCAAATAATTATACCCAAATAAAACATAATGTGACTTGATTGCATGTATTTTTATGCTGCTGCAGTAATAGAGTTGGAATTTTGTAAACATGCGGTATTTATTTATATAATATTGGAGGTCACGTTCTGACTGAAACCATATATGTACCGTATGGAAGGGATCTACACTTCCTTTTTCATTGGATTTAGTATTTCCCACCCAGATGTCGCCATTTTGCAGCATACTCTAAGATTTCTTAGTTTTTAATTTGAATAAACACCTGTCTGTCCGTACTTAAAACCACATAGGCCTAGGCCTAATGAGCGGGGAGGGACGGGAGGCTTTCTGTCTCTCGCTTTATATTGTGTCAACTCTCAACTCGACTGATTCTGTTACACGTCTTGTATACCTGTTTATGTGTGTTGTGTTGTCATTTAGCCTTCGAGAAAGACTCTGCTAAGGTCGGAATGTCAGCCCATTAACTATTTTTTGCATTTATACAATAGGTCCTTTTGGTTGGTTAGCAGTTTGCAACAGCTATTTTTCTCCAATTTTTTAAAGCTCCGTAGATATTAAAGTAAAGATGAAACACTTCGGGGAGATTTCACCGCCTTGTACTGCATGGGTTCTAATTTTCCTGAATGTGCGGATGGAAATTCTGGCCCAATATGCGGCTAGGCCAACAGTCTCGCACCACCATCGCCCAACCTCGTTCCCATGGTGTACAATCTCACGCGCCATTTTGTTTTCTTTCCCAGAATGCCTTGCTCGATTGTACACCCTGGAAGTGTGAAACGAAAGTAGCCCATATATTTGGCTATTTTAATTAGTCCTGTGGTTGATCCATTCTGTTTTAGAGACTACGCAGAGCGCGCTGTCAAAATACGCATCAAGTCATAGAGCAACTGGCCCCTCCCATTCTTGTTCGATCTTGTGATACGTCTAACTGTATGCAGTTTAGGGAGACCATGTAAAAACATGATTTATTTGAAATGTATTGCGTCGAAATACTTGCATTTTTACACGCGTTCTACGTGCATTTTTACGCGCGTACTAAGAGCCAGACAAGCGCCCTACAAGCGCTCGAATATTATTAACAAGCGTGCACGCAAATCAGTCACTTTTGGGAGCCAATCGGCGTTGATTTTCAGTGTTTCCCTCCCAGGGGTTAGCTGGTTAGTGAGGAGAGGTATCGATACGGAGCTGCCCATGGTAGCGAGGCTGAGCAACTGGCCCCTCCCATTCTTTTTCGATACGTCTAACTGTATGCAGTTTAGGGAGACCATATAAAAACATGATTTATTTAAATGTATTGCGTCAAAATACTTGCATTTTTACACGCGTTCTACGTGCATTTTTACGCGCGTACTTAGAGCCCGACAAGCGCCTTACAAGCGCTCGAATGTTATTAAAACAAGCGTGCACGCAAATCAGTCACTTTTGGGAGCCAATCGGCATTGATTTTCAGTGTTTCCCTCCCAGGGGTTAGTGAGGAGAGGTATCGATACGGAGCTGACCATCGCCCGACTGATATCGCTGGTACGCGAGTTAATGTTCTATGTACAGCTCACGGTAAAGAGTTGCAACGCCGGGCATCAACGTAAAAAAACAAAATGGCAGCTCCCCCGAAAAGCGACATGGACGACGACGAGAAGCTTGATTTTAGCGCTGAAAAGTATCCTAAAGAAATTACAAACCCTCTCCGTACATTTCATAAGTCGTTAATTGAAGTAGAAAAAGTTTTGGCTCCGTTGAAAAGGGCATCACTTCCTGATCTCCATTGTAAGGTAAGGACAAACAAATTGCTCCGCCACCTCGCCACACCACAGCACAGGGCCCAATACGGCAATAGACACAATCGGCGACCGGCGTCACGTGACTTATAGTGGGTATACAATGTAAACAAATAGCGCGGTGTGTATGGAAAAACATGGCATCATCCGAGTGCCACTGCTGTAAGGGGTCATGATTCCAAAAAACGAAGCCGAAACAGAGCCTTGTTGTTCCCACTGACGGCAGCTTATGTTTACCTTTTTCTTTATCATTGCGCCGGGATTCCAGCGCAAATTACGTATGCTGGAATCGGATATTGAATATTCATTTCCTGTACTGGGCGGATAATCGTCCAATCACACGGCTAGAAGTGTTTACGCGTGGTGCGCAAGCTTACGTGGGCGCTAATTTACTCGTAACTCAATCAATACATACCGGCACTGAATGTACAATTACAGTACAATCTATTAGTGCGCGCGCGTACGCAAAACCGTTGAGCGTCGCGCGCTAGTTGACCCGTCGCGAAACGGAGCCTGAGACAGATTTTCCAACATAATTATACTTTTATAACAAAAGGGCATTTATGAATGGGAATAAAAGAGTGATGACTCGGTCTTGAACGTTCGTTTAAAACCTTGCAGGGCCGTGCGATAAATCGCACGGCACACGACCCTGCCGGTTTTTTAAAAACAAACGTTCAAAGATCTCGTCCCACTCTTTTATTCCCTTAATGTTTATCAACGAGACATTAACCAATGAGTATACACCTTCGGGAAATATTAGCATAAAGCAACTCTGCCCACAATCTGACCTTTTTACAGTGGGAACAAGGCTCTGTTTCGGCTTTGTTTTTTGGTACGAGGTTGAAAAACCATGCTTCGACCCCACGGTATACTGTATATCAAGTAGGCCTACTGCAGCTGCAGTACCGTGCCAGTATTGTTATGCATGCTACTTGGTGAATTCAAAGCGGTGCTTGCGTAAGAGCCTGGGACAAGGCTATGATTCATGTTGCATTTGTTGGTTGCAAGTTGCAACACGATTTTAACTTTTCTAAATCCATCTGAAGTAATTACTAAATAATAACGTAAGCTTATATAGCGCCAAAATCCGCCAAAAAAGACGGAAGTGTGGCCAGTTTTGCAATTTTCAAACGTTGTCGAAATGGTTTGGTAAACTTCCTAAAGCTCCGAAAGACAGTGGCACACAAACAATCCTGGAAGTTTTGTTTATAAAGGGAAGAGTAAAATCAATTCAAGCAAATCAGAGGATGAGATCATTATGTAGCCACGAATTTTTGTTTATGATATTCGAGAGGCATCATATTCATATTTTATGAGGGATTTTTAGTGGACATGCAAAGAAAATAGTTAGTTAAGACCGTAGCCCAGGTTGGACTCCTCCGTTGCATACAACGCGACGGAGTCCAGGGTATAAAGGTCCCGTACCATTGCGACAAAATTTACACTTCAAATTTTTCATATTTTTACCTTATTGAGGAAGCTGAACTTTTACTCGCATGTTCCTTGTAGCCGGAACTCCATGGAGGCCTGTTTGAAAATTGTTGAATTTTCTCCTTTGATGTTATTATTTGTGAAAACAAATTGACATTTACGGCTCCATCACTGCACGTCATAACCAAGAGCTTGTAAAGGCTAACGCGCATGTGCGAGTTTTGTATACGCATTGGGTTGCTATGCATTTCGCAAATGCGCATATGATTTTACACGGTCGAGCAGTACACATGTACATGATGGTTAAAATTACAGTGCAGAACTCCGACGTATTTTTTGAAATAATCTCACCCATGGATATATTTGTTAGTTGTGAACTCATCCAAAGTGTAGTAAATGTCACCAAGAATATATGAGCGGAATTCCAGCTTCTCAAATAAGGTAAAAATAGGAAAATATTGTGGTCAAATTTGTGTTCGCATTGTAAAGAAGCTTTATACCCAGGACGTCAGTGCAGTGGCACTGACTGCCGTCCTACCAGGGCTAGTCAAGACAGGTTTATACGCACTCAAGGTGTTCAAAAGGCTTATAATTTGTTATGGTCTATATGAAGATTCTCCCGTAACGAGTGAGAATCATAATGAAGTGCAAGCTTTAACAAAAAAAAGTTTAATGCGACAAGTATAGTTCTATTTAGAAAGGGGCGGGGTGGAAGAGAAAAAACAGAAGAAGGGGCAAAGAAAAACCGTGGGAGGGCCGGGAGGGGCGGACGGAAAGGACAGACGGACCGAGGCAGAAGCCAGAGGAGTGCCCAAGCACCGGCTCCGCCCAGACAGTCTGCAGAAAATTAATGATGTGTTGATGGGAGTGCGGGACTAAATATAAGTGTTTACGGCGGTAGCCAATGAGAGAAAGCAATCGGTATAGGGAATCGTTGTGTACTGTAACTTATGTCCCATGGCTCCGGTGAGGTCTCTGAAAATAACCAAGTTCGTGTATTGTTCAAGTTGGTAGGTTAAAAAGTCAGTAGGTGATGGTTAAAACAGAGCTTTTCTTCGATGTTTTCAAGCAACCTGCTGGAAGACTACGACAATCCCATTGAGCTCCCCGTGCTTAAACACTGCGCGCGATGGTTTGTTATGATTCTGTACCCACTATACGTCACGTGACCACCGCTAGCTGGAGTCGCCGATTGTGTCTATTTCATGGCTCTGCTTGCCGTCCGTAAGCGCAGAATTCGGCGGTAACCAGAGCCATGAAATTGGGCCCAGACCATCGCTCCTACTTTACACGCTTTATGACTTTACACTCCCAGTTACCATGGTTACATGCTTTATGAAATTGGGCCCATTGTGTGGCTAAAGTGTTCAAAGGCATGCAGGTACCTGCGTACATGACAATGACATGCTTCATTTCACCCATACAAACATGACAAAGAGCGACAACGGGTTGGTTCTGGAAAACATGTCTTGCAAAATCCCTTTCTTCTGGGGTTACCAGTTTCCAGTCCTTTGTTCTGCTGAGTGTTGACTTGTGTTGTTGTACTGTATACAAATGTGACTAGTTAGTAGTTGCATGGATTTCTACCTCCATGGTAGTTGCAATAAACTTAACCCATATCCTCCTGATGGTCTGCTACTGTCGGGAGAATATTAATAGAGGGTTACGATAATCACAGCTAAATTGTAGCATACAAGAATTGACAGGCTGCCACAGTTATTGTTTTTAAATTCCAAGATTCCTGCATACCATGCAGTATGCGAATTGCAAATCACGGTGAGTGCCGACTTAATTTTCTCAAACTACAATGATGTGAAATTCCGGAACTAATTAAGAGAACCACTGTTGTCTTTCCTTTGTCAAGTCATTTTCTTAAAAAGCCTAATTGTGATGGCCAGATAGTAATAACAGTTTTTTCCTCCTTACCAAGTTGAAGTCCTATTTCGCTTAATTTTATTTTTATACAAAATTAAAACTTTGCAATTATCCACCCCAAAGGAACCGTAATCCTCTCTCAAAATGGTTATGATCATTGCATAATAATTTGAAGAAATTAACTGAAAGCACTGACTAAGGGAGACATTGTTTTCTGCTTTTACAATAATCCAACTGGTTTTTATATCTTTTTGTAGCTGCAGGCTCTGGATCGAGCTAAAATGGAGCTTGTTTCTGCCTACGCCATCAACTCCATGTTTTGGAGTAAGTAAAATACAACCAAACCATGCAGCAATAGCACTCCTCTCTAATGCTAAAAATATAAGCTCAGTACCTGGATCTAAGACAATTTGTCAAACTTCACTAAACGTGCGTGTAACACCAGGGCTCGAATTTGGGGGTAAAATCCACAAGACCGCAGTACTTGTAGCTCAGCATCTTTACTGGACCGGGATTTTATTTACAAGACCAGAATCAAAATGAGAAGAGACTAGAATCAAAATGAAAACACAGTTTTATCATCTAAACTGTTGTATTTGAACAAAACACTAAGAGAAGATTTATCTCTTCTGTTTTATGGGTGATACTCAGCAGGATTGAAAGATATTTGTGAGACTCGAGCTCAACATTTGAACATCATTCTTTTGAGACAAAGATGTTGAATTGAATAAAACAAGACCACTGGACTTGTCCTTTCTTGAGTTTACTGGCCCGAAACTGAAACCACTGGCCTCGGGCCACTGGTCCATTGTAAAATTCGAGCCCTGGTGTACATGTCCAAGCTTTATGTTTACTCGCGTGTACTGTATATGTTTACTTGCGTATACTGTCTGCCACTGCGGTTTGCATACCGATGTGGTGATCACTTTCTGAGTGGTGACAATTTTTTTGACATCAACTTCAAGGTATTTTGAGCATTAAGTGAAGTCCTTAGTGTGGAGTGCTATTGTCTGACTATTCTTCTGTTTTTACTTTGATGGCTTTCAAAGGTTCATGAATGGTCTGCCACTTGGTACATGTTTCTAGCATAAAACACTCATTCTTGGTGTAAGGGCAAGGTTGGTTTTCCCTAAAAAAAGGGGCACCTCTTGGTAGGGGGGTGCAGGGCTTGAACTTGGGGGAAAAATCTACAGGACTACAGGGCTTGTGGCTCAAAATGTTTACTGGACCAGAATTATTTTTACAAGACCAGAATCAAAATAAGAAAAAACTTCCTGACACAGTTGAACATGCATTTTAAGTTAACTGCTTTTATTTGAACAAGCGCTATAAGACATGTAAGAGAAATTTGATTTAATTTGTCTTTATATGGGTATTAAGTATACTTCATTATGTCATTACTCAGTAGAATTGAAAGGTATTTATCAGACACATAGTCAACATTTGAACATATTATTTTGTGTTCAAGTTAGTCTCTGTCGATGCTGAAAGGAAAAAAACTCTCAAAATAAAGCCAACCCAGGTTACAAAACCCCACTTACTTTTGTACTTTTTAGTTTTCTTGTCTTGGTTTTTATTCAATTTTCCAGATTTTTTTCATTGTAACGAACGAATACTTTCCACTGGTTCATCAAGACGAAACAAAAACTTGGGAAAATGTGTTTATTTGGCCTTTTTTCTTTTCTTTTTTTCTCTCCTCAAGTGTATCTCTGCACACAAGGAATCAATCCAAGAGAGCATCCGATCAAACATGAACTTGTAAGTTTTTGAAATATATTCAATTTATGCAATTATATTCAGTTATCAACTTTGTACCTGTTTTTCTCCTTTAAGTAATGTTTGAGGTGTCACATTTTCTGTTTTATGGCGAAATACATTCAAAGAAAATATTCTGAAACAAGAAAGTATTTTAAAGTGTCATTCTGTTCCAAGTGAAATCTATTATACCTGCATGCTGAAGATTGATGTGTAATGTTTAACCTTCACAAAAAGAAAGAAGGTTTTATGAGAAATCGCCCAACATCACAAGGCCGGACGGCCACTTCAAGTTGAGGGCTACACTTAACTGATTTGAGCTGTCAACCCAAATCAACTGTCACCAGGGGCACGTTACCATCTAGTCCTGTGCTGAAACAGGGTCTATCCCCTTCACAGTCCATAAGGATGTAGACATGGGTATCATCCACTAGGAGCCTGGCTGGTAGAGCAGAATGCACTACCTTCCCAACTTTTTACGAAGCAATTATGGTTAAGTGCCTTGCTAAAGGGTACAGGTGTCATGACCGGGATTCGAACCCACACTCTGCTGCTGACAACACCAGTGCTTGGGTTCGGTGAACTATTCCGCTCGGCCACGACACGTCATGACACACCTTAACTCCCTTTAGTAATTTACGAGGATCTTCCCCATTCTAATTTCAAATTTATTCAAATTCAAGTTGATGTGTTTTTATTTTCCAATTCCTTTCAGGGGCGTATACAAAAGTATATGAACCGAGTGAAAGAGATTGCCGACAAAGAACTTGGTAGGTGAACTGTGTCATTTCGTAATCTGTCAAATCACCATCCACAATCAAAGTCTGGTGAACTTAGAGATACACAGTCAAACCTCCTACTGTCTGACCATTCAATATCATCCACTGCAGACTTGAATAATAGATAAACTATACCAGCCTACAATACGATATCATGTGGTGAATACATCTACACATTACACAGTCAACCCTCTTACTGTCTGACCATTCAATATCATCCACTGTGGTTTTGAATGATAAGATAAACTATTAAAATTAGAAATTGTATTGATGGCATCATAAAAATACAGAAATTTAGTTTCCATTGACACACAAGAATAGAAAATTCATTTAGTTACAAACAATAACTTAACAACAAAGTTACATCTAGATTAAAGGACAGAAATATACACTCATATAAAACACAAGTTGAACACACTAAAACAAAACCCCAAAAATCGTAACAAATGAGTAAAAACAGCGGACACGAAAAGCCAATGGAGGTCGCCAGAGCTGTGTATTGAGAGAGTTGCGACATGGAGGGACCAGCTTTCTCCGGTCACGTGGTTGCTGGACGCCATTTTGTTCCCAAATGCAGCACAACCCAATGGGCAGACTAGTCTGGCACCCTGTATTCGCCAATGCATTTTTTGGAGACAAAATGGCTTCTAATCGCAAGTTGTCGCAACTCTCTCAATATACGGCTCTGGAGGTCGCCAGAGCCGTATATTGAGAGAGTTGCGACAACTTGCGATTAGAAGCCATTTTGTCTCCAAAAAATGCATTGGCGAATACAGGGTGCCAGACTAGTCTGCCCATTGGGTTGTGCTGCATTTGGGAACAAAATGGCGTCCAGCAACCACGTGACCGGAGAAAGCTGGTCCCTCCATGTCGCAACTCTCTCAATACACAGCTCTGGAGGTCGCTATGGAGCAGCGCCCTCTAGAGCCAATAAACTGAAATGATATAAATGCCAGCCTGTTATATGATATGTAGTGGTGAATGCATCTACACACATGTACACAGTAAGTTCTGTGCATAGTTGTGCCATCATGCACAACCCTTCCTGCAGTTGAATGATTTCAAATGGTTGGTCAAATGGCTGGAAAATGGAACATGAAGTACGAGGGTTAATAATTACTAAGATTTTAATTTAATATGAAAGGTGGGGTCATCATTGGGGTTTTGGCAACGTAATACTGATTTATAGGCATTGTTATCAAGAAGATACAATAAAAGTCACCTGTGAAAGTTTCAGTTGACAACAGTGTCTGCTTGTTGACAAAACAGCAAACTGTCATGGTGCTTTCATCAAGAATGTCAAATCCATCCACGTTTAGCGAGGTGACAGCGGGTACCAACCGCAGCTGCAGCATTCACAAACGGACACCACAGAAATTTGAATCGCCAAAAGTGGCCTTTTGGCGATCTTAGGCGATTCAAATTTGTCAACATACTTTAAGTGATTTCTAATTAATGGGGGTACTTCAGATAAAATAATTTTGCAGGATGCTCACTACTATTACCATCTTTATAACAAGTAGGCATTGAGATAAAAATTGTGGGGTTTTTTTTTGGGGGGGGGGTCATTACCGAAGTATGACCCTACCTTTAAATGGCATCTACATTTTTACCTTTTTTAATGACGTTTGCACAACATATACAAGTACTAGTTTTATAGCTTGTACATTTACCCACATTTGGTTGAAATTTGTGGTCATTTCACAGATGGAAGCACTGATATACAAAAAGTCTTCATATTTAAGTTGCTAATGTATTTCTGACGTTTTGTTTCAGCTTCCAAATTGGACAAAGGAGCAGCTAAGCGTTTTGTGAATGCAGCATTATTTGATTCAACCGAAGGTAATGGAAGTCAAATATATCGTAATACATTAATTGCCTCAGTGTAACCAGGCAGAAATATGAGATTCAAATATTTGTTGAGATACATGTCGGTAGTAGTGATAAAACGCTACAAAAAATTGCATATTTATAAGTATTATTATTACTATTAGGGACACTTCAGAATAATCAATGTTTAAAAATGTTGATCTTTTATCGAAATCGTGGCGGGTGGGTCGATAGAAATAACTGAAAATCTGAGTTTGTAGTTAAAATAATAGAACAACAATTCTGGAAAGGGGGGGAAAAACCCACACTGTGGCCCCTTCCAGAACGTCTGACATGTCTGTTGTGTCTGTGCTGTTCCAGTGTTATCGGTCAAGCTTGTTTCGATAGCTGACCTCCACGTCCGATGGGGAGTTGGTGCAAGGTTTTAGCCAGGATTTGGTAAAAGGGTGTCCAAATTGTTCACTTACAATACATAATGTTAATGACAGATAAAACAGGGTGTCCAAATTTAAAACAGGGTGTCCAAAAGACACCCAGACACCCCTCTGGCTAACACTATGAGTTCTTCGTGAAAATTTCCTCTTCTGTTTACAACTGCAACGTTGCATTCTGGAAGCCAGGAATAACCATTGAAAACTCCTGAGCTGGGAGAACATTGATATAAAATATCTGCTTCATTTGAGGTATTACTTTGTTCTTCAGTGGAATGGGTGTATGAAATAGTCTGTCAATATTTAAAAATCAAAATTTGGGTTGGGTGTGTGGTCAAAACAATTTATAAAAAAGATCTTTTTTTTTTTAAATTGGCCCCTTAAAGGTATCGTACACGTTTGGTAATGACTCAAAACAAATATTAGCATAAAAACTTACTTGGTAACAAGCTACGGAGAGCTGTTGATAGTATAAAACATTGTAGGAAACGACTCCCTCTGAAGTAACGTAGTTTTTGAGAAAGAGGTAATTTCTCACTAAAATAATAAAAACTTCTTGCAAGAAGTTTTTATTCCTATCTGAAAGCACACAAATTTGTACAACAAGGGTGTTTTTTCTTTCATCATTTTCTTGCAACTTCGATGACCAATTGAGCCCAAATTTTCACAGGCTTGTTATTTTATGCATATGTTGGGATACATCAAGTGAGAACACTGGTCTTTGACAATTTCCAAATGTGTTCAGTGCCTTTAAATACAATTCTGATTTTGTTATGCAACTGTAACTGATGTATTATCAATTAAGAATAACACCATTGTTATACCAATTTGTGCTTTCTGCATCTGATTTGTGTCCACGACATCCATTTGACGGAAAGAGTTTTCAATTTTTTTCCAGAAAAAAACAAGAAAGGTAAACGGAAGTTGGCAGACAGTTTAGAGCCAGGGCCATCTAAGAAGAGGTGACAAGTCTCTGTATCATTGCAGCTTAATTCAACAGTTAAAACACCCACGGACTTGACAAGCTACCGCGTGATGCTTCATTTTGTTTAGTGGAATCATCTGCATGGAGACTCCACAGACCACGCAAACTACACCATTAATGCAAAACACTACGTGGACAAATGGAAAACGACCAATTTATGCTTTGAAGATACAAAAAGAAGAAGAATGAAGTATGTAGGCATCAGCGTTGGGTTATGAGAGCAAATCCCAGTAACATCGATGGGTGGAACGTTCTGTAGTTGTTGGCATCAAAATACTGTCTGTGCAGCAGTGAAAGATGGAATGCCTGTATTTGCTGTGTTCAGCACAAGAGCTCCCTCTAGTGGCCATAGCGCTTCATTTTCTTCAGGATGAGGTGGCTGGGTTCCGCTCCTATTCGCTCTTTGCACTGATCCGCCATGTGCGCGTAGAGACTCGACTTCATGCTTCATTTGTATTGTATTTATGCATCTGTTCGGATGAAAGTGTCATTACATTACCGTGACAATACAGAGTTATATAATGCTTCTATTCACTGCTGTCCCCAAGTCGAGGCTCTACACGCAAATGGCTGACCGTGCAAGGGGAGAATACACCCCCATTCCACTGACGTCACATGTTGGTTCTGTTTGCCCATGGTCTGACATGTTGGGAGTCATAACTGCATGAAGGGATATGGTGCAGGTCTCACCACACACACGCTGCCTAAAATGCACATTGCACAGTAACACATTGCACAGTAACACATTGGTAATCAATTTCCCAAAATGGATTAGAGTTTTTACTTTTGTATCATAATTCATTGTAATCACCACATAAAAGCAAGAATTGTTAAAATAACTGCTAAAACAAATTTTGAGATGTGCCCCCTTTCTTCATGTAAACATTTTTGTGATATAAATCATTTGGTGCATTTTCCATAAAATGTAAGTGTAAGATTTTATGTTTTCCTCCATAATTGAGCTGTGTACAAATCATGCCTGCAGGAAGTCCAGACTCTTGTCAGCCTCACTACCATGGGCAGCGTGCCGTTGAAAACTTTTGAGTGCTGGTATGGCGCTTGTAGGACGCTTAGTGCTTAGTACGCGCTTGTCAAAATGCAAGTATTTTGACGCAATTCTATTTTAAATGAATCATGTTTTTACACGGTCACCCTAAACTGCATACAGTTAGACATGTCAAAAGATCAAAGAAGAATGAGTGGGGACCAGTTGCTCTTTGACTTGATGCATCTTTTGCGAGTTACCATACTTGAGCAGGCACAAAGAGTGGATCGGCCACAGGCCTAATTAAAATGTGCCAGATGCTGGCACATTTTAATGAAGCAATTCCAGGGGTTATGAGTGAGCAAGGCATGCAGGGTTAAAAATGGCGCGGCAAGATTGATCACCCCTGGGAATGAGGTTGAGGCTCTGTGGCTCTTTTGTAAATATGGATGCCACAGTTTACATGGCCAATAATTACATAAGCTTTGTTTTTAATGCAGTCATTTTCACCTTGTTCCATGCAAAGCCAAACCAAAGCTGGAAGAAGAACAAGTTTAGTTCCTTTATTACATGGATGCTGCAGTCACTATGTACTGGGAACTTAATCATAGGTGACAGAAGTCCGATATCAAGAAATTAAGGTTGTTGTACATGGACCAAGTATCGTGCATGGGGGTTTATGTTGGGCACGGAAACTTTGTGATGGCCACATCTCTGGCTACTGTCGGCCCATGGTCTGCCATTGTTATTCAAACTGCATGTAAAGATATGCGCTTCTAATTGCGCGGGTTCGTTGGTTAAAACTGCACACTGCACAGTATCACATTGGGAATCTAACCCCCCAAAATGGCGCAACCCAGATTGATCGGGGGTAATGACATCAGATGAATTGGGTCAACAAGAAAAAAGTATTGGATTTAGAACTTATAGTTGACATGGTTAGTGTTCAGCTCCGTGAAGAGTCAATATACAAATATAGGCTACTAAACTCAAATTTTGAAACAAACTACATCACTCCTGTCAAATTTGTTGTATACTTATTTAATATTTTCACACACAACAATCTTTGATCAAATTTTGACCTAGGCAGGAGACTTTTTAACATTTAGTTATCATGTAGTTAACATTCAGATCCAGATGTTAATGGTAAAAACTAACAGTTATTTTTTATATTTTCTTTTACAAAAAAGTTCAATAAAATAATCCACCTTGAGAGGAGGCTATCTGACTGTAGACATCGAGTTTTGTATGAAGTCAAGTCTGTCATACGTTTGGTAGATCAGCACACGATTTCACGGCAGTTTGTCAGAAACAAAATTTTGATGCTTACATCAAAGGTATAAATGTCGCATGTAAACACATTGTTCTTAATTTTTCAGCTGTTTTTTTTTTAGGTTTTCAGATAGTTTTATCGAATTTGATTTCATTTCAGAGGGAAATATTTCAAAGAAAAAATGGTTCTAGTATGAACTTCATAATCAGTAAGCTTTCAGACTAAAATTAAACAGTGATGGTTTTATCCTTAACCAATCCTGTATAATACCTGTGAAAGTTTCAGCTGAATACATTGTCTACTTGTAGAAAAAACAGCTGTCACAAAATTTTCACAAGAACGTCGACTCCATAGACATTTAGCAAGGTGACAGCGGGTACCAACCGCAAGAAATCTGAGAAATGATTCAAGCATGAATTTTTTCTCAGTTTAAAGTGTTTGTATTGATTTCTAATCAACAGGGGCATTTCAGACAAAACAATTTCACAACCATCTTCATAGACGTAAGCTATCGGATAGATATCACACATTTATTTTTAGGGTCATTACTAAAGTATGACCCTACCTTTAAGAGCGAATTTTGGCTTACAGTTGGCTTACAGTAAGCAGAGCCATGAAATTGGGTCCTTGCTTTTTGTAATACATTTCTGAAGAGGGCGCTGCTACTTCCTCTTAAAGAAGACCACTTCTAAACAGAAAAAAGTCCCTGGAAAGATGCAACACGGCCAAGTCCAAGGTCAATGACCGTCTTAGCATCCGTGCAATTCGCCGTATTTTTGACCGCGTGAGGGCGTATGTGGACCAATATCACGTGATGAAAAACAAGTAAACAAACATTTTTTTGTTTTGGGGGGTTATTATTATGTTTAATTTCGTCATTGATGCAAAAAACTACCTACAGGCAATTAAAATAGGATGAAACTGTAATGTGTGATGTGAGACATTCCCTGATGAAAGCGCCCTCATGTGGTCAAAATATGGTAAATTAGAGTTTTGCAACTTAAATTTCAAAACTTCTTCATGAAAGACAGGTTCTTCTGATCATATTCCTTCTCTAATAAGATAGCAGAAAATAAATAGAAATTGTCATCTTAATTTGGTATAGCTGAGACTAAAGGGTAGTTGAGATGTCCTTTTTGACATTCTTTTTAAAAATAATTTGCATGTTGGACCCGGCTTTATCATTTATTAAAAAGTAAAACCTTTTGAGAGCGAGTAATTTACACACCCTATTTCTCAGTTTGAACTTTACAGTACATTTGATTCTCCTCTTTTCAAGTTAAGACTTGAGAATGACTGGAAGTAAACTTGACTCAAGTCAATCTTCCAAACTTGGTCTAAATCTGTGTAATGCAGTGATACAGTAGGAAGCTTCAGGAGCACATAATTGGCAGGCATAAAACTACAGTTTGTCAAAAAATAAATAAATGAATAAAACAAAAACCGACAACAAGATGGTGTGACGACAAACACAAAGTGATGCGATCAAGCTAAATGAGTCGTTTGTCGGAAATATCAATATGGAGAAACAAGCCAAAACAGGCCAACGGGAGAAATTTTCAAAAATACTTTTGTTGTAAATTTAAATGCCAAAATATATCTTATTTTATGTTGGCAACTTCCTTCCTGATAAATAACATCAAAAATGGGTTAAAATTAGCATCGAAAGAAAATGTGCCGATGTAGTTTCAATAAACAACTCGACTTTAAACCCCCTTTTCTCAGTTTCATTCTCTCGCATTTCTTGGCGTTTCTACTTTCACAACTTTTGAACCATAGGTGGTATCAACATAGGGTTTTAACAGTATTAAAGCATAGGTTATGCTCTTTTCAAATGTATAACAAAAATGAAAAATGACCTGGGTCGACAAACGACTCATTTTGTTTGATCGCATCACAAATTCCCCGCTGAGATTAATCTCGTTCTTGGAAAGTTGTTCCACACAAGAAAAATACAGACCAGTGCAAGTAAATAACGTAAATTATTCTAATGAAGCTTGGAGTTAAAAACAAATTTTCTTTTGTTTTAGCCATAATAATCTTGACATTTGACGTATGTGGTTTAAAAACAATAGGCTTCTCTGGATCATCCCAAGACCAATCCACACATCAAGTTTGGAGTTGATATGCCAAGTCCTTGAGTTATCGCTCAGACAAAATGTATTTTGTTTTGCCATAATGACCTTGACGTGGCGTGGGGGTCCAAAAACCATGAAATGTGCTGATCATTTTCCACTCACAGGCCTTGTTTCATTGCATATTGTTTCATTTCCATAATCAGGGATGAAAATTCCTGATAAATGACTTGGGGGGGGGCTGGGCTCCCCCTTGTTCTAGACCCAGAACCTCCCAGATAATACAATTCAGGAGGTTCACAGACTCTGTGCATCACCAGAAATACAAAACTACGGGTTCAGACACAATGTGGACTATTTCTTTCTCCCTTTTGGTGACTGCTTAACCTCTTTCCAGAAAATTGAAAGAGGAACATTTTGAGGAACACCTGTCAAAGAAGAGGACAACCTGCACCTTAAAAATTGCATTTTGACAATTGAAGCTGCTCTGGAGTATATTTTACATTCTTGGTTAAAGCTATTTACATCTTATTATTTACATTAAAATATCTCCCACATGCACTCCAAAGCCACAATTATCATGAAATGCATAGTTACACAAGTATTTTAAAAATGTACAGTGTACAATGAACATTTTTAACAAAGCACAAAATTACAGTTAAAATGAAGTCTTAAATTATGCATTCCTAAAAAGAGGTTGCAATTGCCATAGCTGGTCATTTGGAATCTATCCTGCTGACCATGCTAATTGATATAATTTGTTTTTACCCCAACACCGATGTGTATTAAGCACTGTAAACTCGGTACTTTCCGGAATTCTGTGAAAACAAATCCACAGGCCAATCACTCCGGTTGGATTCGAGCCCACCACCTTTGCATTGCTAGAGTAGATGTCTTACAACTAGACCACCAAGCTAGCCTGGTGGCTAGAGGCAGTTCGAATCCTATGTGTTAGCAGCAGGTACCGCTAATTGATGTCACATGTGTCGACTGTCCGCCATTGGTGTTGAGACTCAAATTGCATTGTTGGATTAATCAGAGTGTATTACTGAATACACATTTTGAGTAGTAACAACTGCTTTGTCAAAATCAGAACTGTTTTCCTTATATGATGAAATTTCCATGTTGATATCTTCCATGTCTATATGATGATGAAATTTCTAAAGACTGTGCAAGTCTCACACGTATTCAAACTTCCAGGACCAAGTTGGTTCTATTTATACAGAGTATTACGTTGGCGTGTTTCTGTTTCTTCAAATACTTTAGTTTAACGTAGTTTATGACTATAAAAATTACATCATAGTGTTGAGAAAGTAAAATGTAGCCATGAAATATATGAAAGTAAAATAAATATAACAAATCAACAAAGAAAACCTGAGAATAAGACTTGACCTGATGACCTCTGTTTCTGGTTACTTGTCCAACTGATGTTCATGTTATCATTAAACCTATGAAATGGTCACAACAATTTGGGTGTGAATGGCAAATGGGGTTTCTAGAAAATAAGTATCCTCGTCCCAAGTTTTCAATTATATTTCAGTGTTAATTTTATTAAATTATTTGTATTAAATACAAATTTTAATTGTATTTATAACAAATTGTTTCTGGGTATTTTTATTTTGAATTTTTTTTATAAATAGAATTTAAAAAGAAATTTTCTTTCTTAGAAAAATATAGCCTTTGTTTGAGTTTTCTTCTCGTTTTCGATACCCTCGAGACTTGCACAGTCTATTAACAATTTTCTAGGGTGTATAATGGCATCTAACTTACCTTTGCATAAATTGATAATGATACCCATATAACATTAAAGGTATCGTACACGTTTGGCAATTACTCAAAATACATATTAGCATAAAAACTGACTTGGTAATGAGCAACAGAGAGCTGTTGATAGTATAAAACATTGTGAGAAACGACTCCCTCTGAAGTAACGTAGTTTTTGAGAAAGAGGTAATTTCTCACTAAAATAATAAAAACTTCTTGCAAGAAGTTTTTATTCCTACATCTGAAAGCACACAAATTTGTACAACAAGGGTATTTGTTCTTTCATCATTTTCTTGCAACCTCGATGACCAATTGAGCCCAAATTTTCACAGGCTTGTTATTTTATGCATATGTTGGGATACACCAAGTGAGAACACTGGTTTTTGACAATTACCAAACGTGTACGATGCCTTTAACAGCACCAATCTTCACAGCACGATAAAACACAAAATCAAGTAATGCACATACATCCATCAACGTTAAAATCAGTATTGCTAACATTTCTGATCAATAAAAATAGTTAAAACCACTCTTAAGAACTTTTCTTGATATGTTCACAATAAAGACATGTCTATATTACATTTATAAATACATTTAGAAACACTGCAATGAAACGACAGGGGCCTTCACTAAATCTAGGTTCTGTCTTTACAAACTCTATGATCTGGTGATGTGTTTGGCTCAGGTAGCCGAAAGTACGCTGGTTTGAAGGGATTGTATATGTTTGGTAATTGGAACCCAAAGTTTGTTTCAATCCTATATAGTTGTAGATAAACACCATGTGAACCTGTGAAAAATTCATTTCAAAGGGGGTAGCGTTTTTGAGATATTGCCGAAAACCTGGAGCGGTTATGTCCACGCAGGAAATATAATCTGCAATTGGAATACACATTCTGAGAATGCCTTTAAACATTTACACTCAAGTCAAATAATGTTACTTGAAAACCATCAGCATAGTTTATTTATTCGGAGACTCGTGATAATGTTGGGATTTAAAAACTTTAAAATTTTACTCCGTCAATCTGTGAATTTTTGTCATAGAGTATACTAGAGTATAGACAAGTAAAAAGTTGTTCTTGAAAGTTTCATATTTTGCACTACCAAACCAGCTAGCGTGCTTTGAGACATGCAGTTAACTTGTGGTGCATTTCTAGAGTTTCACCTTACCCCAACCTTGCATGTTAATAATCTTAATTGCATGCTTAAAAAACAAGAGTTTGATGTGACCAGAATTTTGGAAATCAAAATTCTTTGATTAAATATATATATATAGAAAGGCTGTCAACTAACATTCTCACTGGAGTTTACTCGATAACAACTACATGAATGTTAGGCTATCTTCATGTATATTGCGTTTAATAAATTTTCTATCTGTGGAAAAGGTAAATTTGGTAAATCTGTTCTGGTAAATATCCATGAGCCTAATAGGCCATTCGCGGGTTATATTTGATCAATGTCTGGTACAATGACTTGCTAAGCCATTTGCGAGTTAGATTTGAATATAGTCTGGTACAATGACTTGCTTAGTCGCAAGTTACCGCTTAAATTTTAATTCCTCAGACTATAGAGACAGTTGCTATGTCAAATGGTTCGGGGCAAGCTTTTGTATAGCAACCTCCAGATGAGCAAACCCTGGTGCCATCGTGCCATTCACATTCATTCAAAATTGTGTATGGGTGTTCGCCGTCTTTTACGTAACTATGCAAAAGCTTGCCCCGAATCATGTGACATAGCAACTGTCTCTACAGTCTGAGGAATTCAAATTTAAGCGGTAACTTGTGATCAAGCAAGTCATTGTACCAGACATTATTCAAATCTATCACGCAAATTCCTTATTAACTGCTTAAATTAATATTCCTCAGACTGTACAGACAGTGTCACAAGAATCGAGGTAAGCATTTGCGTAGTTACATAAGATGGCGAACACCCATACATGGTACCATGGGTTTGCTCATCTTGAGGTTGCCATACAAAAGCTTGCCCCGAACCATTTGACATAGCAACTGTCTCTATAGTCTGAGGAATTCATATATAAGCAGTAACTTGTGACTTAGCAAGTCATTGTTCCAGACACTATTCAAATCTAACTCGAAAATGGCTTATTTTCTGAAAGGGTAAATAATGTTTCAGTTAAAAAATTGCATTGTTAGTATTTACACAATGGTATATGATGAAGACAAAGTGATTCTTAGTTTACCTAGGTGACTGTCAACCATGCTACCGGTCAACATCAGCTTCCAGCCATATTTTTGTCACGTTACCCATTCCCTTTGTCGTGCCTTCTCTGAATAGCAGTCTAGCACCTACCCTTATGAACTCTGGCTGTTTGATGAATCGGAACCGGACTACTGCTTGGCTGTTTGTCTTTAAAGATGGCTAAAAAAGAAAACGGGAAAAAGAGCTGCTTAAGGAGAACAAAAACTGGCAGGAAACCAGTCACAAAGGTTACATAAGACATGTGATTTTGACTGGTAACCTGTTTCTGATCAACGAAAATGCTTCATGCTAATAAGAAAGGATCTATGCAATAGAGCTCTATAGCTGATTTCATGAAACTTTACGCAACTGCCTAAGTCCACTTGCGCAACATTTATTGCGCAAGTTGTGCAACATTTATTGCGCAAGTTGTGCACTACTAATACAATAAATCTTTCACAAATGGACTTACGAAGTCGCGTAAAGTTTCGTGAAATCGGCTGCTGGTCACAAAATGGAGCTCTTTTCGGAACGCAGTGATAATGAGAGTACATACCGTATCCATATGAGCTATGACGGCAGTCTGGCATACGTTGCCTATATGGACAGTAGCCTGGAACCCTTTACTGATGGAGGTGACATGGAAGAATACAAAGATAGTTGCCTCAAATTCCTGACAGGCTATCGGCTTGAGGGCAGGGCTGACTAATACCATACCCTGTGCAGAAAGAGAAAAGAAAATCAACTACAAGGTAGTTCTGAATCCTCCAATGCAATCATATATTTTAGCAGCGGTATTGTACTAACTTGTTACAAGAAACATACATTTTTACCTCAGTGGCCTGACAACGAGATAGTTCTGAATCCCACAGTGGAATCATATATTTTAGCAGTGGTGTTGTATCAACTTGCTACAAGAAACATATATTTTTACCTCAGTGGCCTGACAACGATGTTTCCAGTGGAATCATATATTTTAGCAGCTGTGTTGTCACTTGTTAAAAGAAACATATATTTTTACCTCAGTGGCCTGGCACTATATCTTATCCGCTGGTTGTCCTGGACTAATTTTGACAAGGTCCCTAAACAACACCATCATATGCATCAGTTTGTGGACAGAACACAAAAACCCCACACAAAACACAACAAAAAACAAAAACAAAACACCTTTTTGACCGGTCTAGTAATGTTGTCTCACCTTTCTCAGTGCACTCTTGTGCCAATCTCCCACGGCCAGCGTGGCCGCCTGGCCGGGTCGTACCACTCTACATGAGGTTCGGTTTCTATGTATGGTGTGTACAGTGACAGGACTGAAGTGGCCATTATCATCTGGTCCTAACAGTAACCTCTCCTGCTCTTTCACGATTCCTCTGGAGACGGGATGGGAGGGGGAGAGGGGGAGCATGGATAAGGGAATTATATTTTGTTACTTAAGAATATGAAATATTGAAGAAGATCATTGACAAATCTTGTTGAACAAATGAAGACTTTTTATAATAGTGGGGCAAATATTGGAGCTGTTTGGGGCAATTGTGCCTTTTTTGTATATATATTTTTTTATGAGAGATCGCCCAACATCACAAGGCCGGACGGCCACTTCAAGGTGAGGGCAGGCTATCGACCCAAATCAACTGTCACCAGGGGCACGTTGCCACCTACTCCTGGGGCTGAAACAGGGTTACCCCCTTAACAGTCCGTAAGGATGTAGGCATGTGCAGTACAAAACACACCTACAGCTTTTTTGTCCCATCCAAAGGACGAAGCAATAATGGTTAAGTGCCTTGCTTAAGGACACAAGTGTCAAGACCAGGACTCGAACCCACACTCAGCTGGTCAGAAACACCAGAGCTTGAGTCCAGCATACTTGACCGCTCGGCCAAGACACGCCACAACCATGTGAACAAGATCTCTTTAGGATTAGTGTTGGTTCTGGGGAGAACTGCTTTGAGCAGTGTGATAGTCTCATCTTCTTCTCCTGAAGACAAGTAGATCACACAGTTCAAAACATCAATACTCTACTATATACCATCACCAGTACTTTTCAGAACCAACATTAATCCCATGAGAGATTTAACTCACTTGGTTCTTACCTATAAAACCTATTCAGTTTTTACTTCCTACACCATGCAAAGCTTGAAATCTTACTTATCTATTCAAGCTGTTTGAATCAAACCATAGCAACTGATTATGCCATGATTTTGTAGATTTTGCCATCAATTCATTGGGGTCATACAGTCAGCATACACCTACTATTAGACAGGTTTCCCAAGGCTACGGATACATAAACGGATACGTCAACACTTTGTGTGTTCACGTGACACGTAACCGTGGCTGCCGTGTTTTGCATCCACGTTGACAATGGATACGGGAGCTCATACATGTACGTAAAAAAACGGATACCATTTTGCTGATTTTAGGTGTATTTTTGCCCTAGATTAAAAACATTTTCCCCAGTATTGCTTTTAAAGGTGCCATTTATGATATAGATAGAAATATGTTAATCATTTGTAAGCAAAATATGGGGAAAATGCAGTATAAACAGGGGTCTCTATTTTGCCGTGCCTGCTGGAAACTTTCAATTAAACAAAAAGAAATTTCAATCAAACTCTCAAATTTTTTGATTTGTTTTGCTCGCAAAACCTATGCCAACGTGTGTCTATACTTTGGCCTTGGCCTGACACATAACTTTATGATTGCGAAACAAAATCTGACACGCATCCAACGTGAACGGACACGATTATCGTATCTGTATCTGTATCCGTAATCGTTTGCTTGCGAAACCTCTCTATTATGAAACAGCCAACAACCAGTTTCAAGGCACTGTTTTTTGCAAACTTGAGGGTCAACGATTCGAATGTACTCCCTTTTTGTAGGTGTTGATTTACACGTACCTTGATAACGTTCCTCCTACGACTCGTCCAACATCTGGTACACTGTAAACTTCATCAACCTATTCCAAACAAAAGTATCACAGTCATAACATAGAAATGAATCTCAGCTAAATAATGCATAGGAACAATTTTATACTCCAAAAATGAATGACCACAAAAATTTTCTTGGTGAGAAGCATAGTATAAACTATTTCGAGAAAGGACTTGTTTTGAAGTAATATGGCTCGGATGATTTTTCACCCAAAAACATTTGAATCTGAGAAACGATGCATGCATGAATCGTTTCTCAGATTTTCTGAGGGTTGGTGGCCGTTCGTGAATGCTGCGACCAGAGTACAGTTGGTACCCACTGTCACCTAGCTAGACGTGGATGGATTCAATGCTCTTGAGAAAATACTGTGACAGGTCTTTGCTGTTTTCTCAGCAAGTAGACACTGTATTCAGCTGAAACTTTCACATGTGATTTTATTGTATCATTCTTTACAATTTTGCCTATAGATCAGCATTACGTTGACAAAACCAATCTATGATCCTATCTTTAAGCAGAAAATTAAACTTAACAATAATTGTTGCCAAGCAAAAATAAGCAGGAAACCAGTCACAGACGGTATATGTTACATAGAATTTTGGCTGGTTACCTTAATCCATTAAGGGGTCTTGTCAAAATTAATCCAGGAAAGGTAGTCGGATAACAATTCTCCGATGTCAATTTTTTTTTGGATTTCCAGCGGACTGTATTTCTATGAGAGACATGGGTTTACTCACTGAAAGGCACACCATTCTGCGATGCACTAAAGACATGCCCCATGCCAATGCACCCCACTGAGCACTCTGCAGTTTGACTGGCTGATTATATGTAGTATAAACAAACTTGCGGATTTGGAGTGATCTGGAAGGTTCGGAGGTCTTTCTTGTATTTAACTAAGATGTGTAGAGGAGTTGATTACAGTGAGCCATGTGGAGACCCCCGTTTGATTTCCAGCAGATATAGATATCTAAGTCTCTGCTGTTTGTAAACAAATGTGACCCCAGGCACTGTGAACTTTTCCCATGATTTCTCTGACACCCAATTTCTAACAAGGTGAAAAACCTTGTCCGGGACGGTACTTTTTGCTGGTTGTCCTGAACTAATTTTGACAAGGTCCCTAAGCAAATTTGTTTCATGCTTTGCTACTTTTTGCGCTTAAGAAGCTCTATGAAATTGGGCCCAGCTGGTATGGGGCAATGTGAGTTCAAAGGTTTTTTTGAAGGATTTATGATCTCCAACTGAAACTTAACAATAAGTCTCCTATTTTGAAACTGTACCTGGAATTCTGCAAGTTCTTGCGAGAGCTTTTCTTGCTCTAAGCTGCTGTGAGACGGTGGAAGGACGTGCAGAAACTTCTTCAGCATGTCAAGATTCTGACCGGTCACACTGGATATTAAGAAGATTGGGCATATACTGCAAAGGTGAAAGGACAATAACTGGTAAGTTTAGAAAACGAGTTTAGTGAATAATTAAAGCAGTTTCAATGACAGCATCTATAAACATGATAAAGCTACACCTTAATAATTCATAAATAATTCATTATCTGTACAATCTTTAGGAAAAGTGTGTATTATTTTGGGTCAGTGTTAATTCAGTCTCGGACGCATTACGCGTGAAGGCAGGGTGGCCCGGGTTTGTGACACCATGTAAGATCTCGTCAGCTCTGGTTCTCACGCTACCTGACAAACAAAATATGGCAATTTTGCAATACAGTGCGCCCTCTAGAGTTTGCCAAGGAGAGGACATTTTCGCAAAGGTAGACAAGTTGTTAGTCTTCTTGCACTTTTTTTTGCAGCGCCCAAACCCCTCCCCCTGACTCGAGTTGTTTAAGTTTGTTCATGGTTTGCAAAACAACAAGGTGGTATCTGTGTTTACGCCATAACATGGTATTGTTTGTGAGGCTGGTGAAAGATTTTCAAATTTCTGTCAGCCATTTTAAGGGTCCTTACTGCCAGTGTGGTGCTGAGTTGCGCTGTGATTGTTCATAAACGACCATTTTCGGCGAAAATGGCCTCTCCGGGATAAACTCTAGAGGGCGCTCAAACCCGAGATCATCCATGAAAAATACCCTTGTTGTTTGTGAAGTAAAACTCACTATGCAGGTGCCCTCCCTCCAAAAAACAACAACAACAACAACAAATACAAAATC
Organism: Plazaster borealis; assembly: GCA_021014325.1. Taxonomy (NCBI): domain Eukaryota; kingdom Metazoa; phylum Echinodermata; class Asteroidea; order Forcipulatida; family Labidiasteridae; genus Plazaster; species Plazaster borealis. The sequence goes on from CM037472.1 coordinate 38,225,965, forward strand.
AATCAATCAATCAATTTATAAAAAATACAAAAACTTAAAAAATAACAAATAAAAAGATAATAATAATTAATAACAATTCTTTTTATGTAAAATTAATAATATTTCAAATCTCCTCCTTACTTTGAGTTATTGAAGTTTCTTGCGGCAGTGACTGCGTTGTCGTCACTCTCCACTATGTATGGAATCTTCTTGCATCCAGGCCCCGAGAGAAGTCTCTTCAACTGTTCCAAGGTTCGTTGTATCAAACACTTCGGGCAAAGATCAATCTTGTTGATGACCACAAAGATGGGCACCTGGAGGGCCATGGCCAGTCCAATGTGTTCTTTGGTTGTACCAGCTATAATTAAAATCAATCAATCAATCAAATCAATTGTAATATTTATATGGCGTCATTCCAGCGGTCAGTCAGGGTTTGCAGGAAGTTTTTATTCCTATCTGAAAGCACACAAATTTGTATAAGGGTGTTTTTTCTTTCATCATTTTCTTGCAACTTCGATGACCAATTGAGCCCAAATTTTCACAGGCTTGTTATTTTATGCATATGTTGGAATACACAAGTGAGAACACTGGTCTTTGACAATTTCCAAACGTGTTCAGTGCCTTTAAAACAATACAATGGTATGTTAATCCTTTAGAGACCATTCTTTTCTGTATATTCATCACCATATGCCAAGACATGGGTTTTATTGGTTATTTTTGTAAGAAATTTTGTTCGTAAAAATTTCTGAAAAATATAAAACAGAAATTTTGTATTGTTTTAGAAACAAAGATACTATGTTAACATGGCAAACATTGGAAAATGTTAATTCAGTTCATGACCTGTACTTTAAAACCATTTTTGGTTGAGTGGAAGTAGGAAGACCTTGCAGCCATTCTCGGTCAATATGGGCATTTTGGTGCGAGCTGTTTCCGGCTGCTATGTTCTCTAAAGGATTAACGAACAGGGCCCAATAGAGCTGCTTAAGCAGAAAATATTGCTTAAAAATGTTCTGCTCAGCAGAAATGAGCAGGATGCCAGTCACAAATTGTACATGTTACATGGTAGTTTGGCTGGTAACCTTATTCTGGTAAGCATAATTTTGTTGTGCTTAGCTACTTTTTTGTGCTGAAGCATCTCTATGCAACTGGGCCCAGGTTTATGGTGATACCCTGTGAAGCATCTCTATTGAATAAGTGTGGTTTTTGAGAAGACCCGATGCTCAACGTTTAAAACACTCTATTCGTCATCAGGAGATACTCGTATCTTACCGATGCCAGTGTTAGCGCTGACCACCAGCATCGCAAAGTCCGGTGCATAGCCCATCAGACCAGTGATGGTAGTCTTGAGGTATTTGTGGTGACCAGCTAAATCGATAAGAGTGATCAGCTTGGATGCATTCTCACAGATCTCTTCTGCCGTCAGGCAACCCTGTTGGCTGTCACCATAGTTGATGACCTAGAAACGTAAAACAACACAAAAATAAAAAATAGATTACTTAAACCATAACTCCCATTAGTGCTTTATGGATCATTCCTCATTCATGTCATTCTGACAAAACCCATGGCTTGAATTTTTGGGGAAAATCAATAAGACCACAGGGCTTGTCGCTCATTGAACCAGACTTGTTTTTACTAGACCAGAACCAAAATGAAAAAAATACTTCCTGACAAAGCTTTTCCATGCGTTTAACCATTTTTATTTGAACAAGCACTAAGACATGTAAGAGAATATCAGACTCAAAGTCAACATTTGAACACCATATTACACAGTGAGGTATTATTATTCAATTGAAAAACACAAGACCGCCGGACTTGTCCAGTCATGAGTTTATTGGCCCGACACTAAAACTACTGGCCTGAGGCCAGTAGTTTTGCGGAACAGGCAACTACAAGTTTCTTCCAATTACTTGGATCTTGGGGAAGTGTTGCGATTTAGTCTGGTCGCAGCATGCCTTCACCATCTCCAAACAGGCATTGAACATAATGTCAGAAATGATGTGCATTGCATTCGTGGCCTCCTTTTCCCAATAGGTTTGTGTATATAGGGCGTATATCTTGAAAGGTTTATAGTCTGATATTTGGAGTATATGCCCAAGGAACTTGAGCTGCTGTTATTATTAATACTGCTTCAAGTTTCATCTATTTAAAATGCTCTGAACATGAACAAATTTATCTACTTGGGAACAGAATTTGACAGAGAGTCTGTCTACATCGAAGCAACATTTTCCTTTACAAACATTTTTGTGAGCTCCACAGCTCCGTGAATAGAAAAAAGCATGATTTATAACCAACCTCTCCTTTGCTGTTAAACCCAAGGGTCTCGTGACTGATGCTGGATGTTCTCCCAGACTGAATCTCATGTAGATGACGGAAGAGGTTTAATCTCGCCCGACCACGCCCGTTATCCAACTCCCCCTGGGTGAGAACCCCTAGTAAGGTGCTTTTACCGACGTCAACGTTGCCAAGAACGGCAACACGCAGGTTGATGAACTGTTGGATCAAAATCAAAGACCCAATGTACTCTGTGAGGTCAAACTTAAAGGGGATGTCATTAAAGGGTGTGTACAACATTGGTAATTGCCAAAGACCTGTATCCAAACTCGATGTGACCCAACATTATACATGAAATAACAAACCTGTGAATGTTTAAGCTAAATCGGTCTTCAGAGTCATGAGAAAACAGTGAAAACCCCCTTATGTGTTTTAACTTTTTTTCAAACATCGGAATTTATCCTGCAGGATAAATACTATTATTTTACTCATTTCATAAAAACTATGGCATTTCAAGCAAAACTATTTCAAGGGAAGTTCTCTACCATGACTATCTTTATACCATGTGAGTTATGTGCAAATCTGCGAGCATTTGTATTTTCATTCTTACCAATGTTTTACACACCCTTTAGAACAACAAAAACAAATTTCAAAATTAATTTAAGTGATTTCAAATTGATCAAATTAGTGATCAAATAAGCATTTTGAAACTTGGTACTCGTAAGTACTGGCAATCCTGAGAAAGTTCTGTTCAAAGTTCAAATTATTCTGCATTAAATTCTAACAAAAAAATTCTGTCAAGGCAAAGATAAAAAATATGTCATCATCTAGAAACACAGGGGAAAGCCTTCTGGACTTCCAGACTCACGAGTTCTAATGCAATTGATCTAAAGTTAGTGAAAAGGCGTGTCGGGGTCGAGCGGTTAGGAGCACTGTACTCAAGCTCTGGTGTTTCTGATCAGCAGAGTGTGGGTTCGAGTCCTGATTTTGGCACTTCTGTCCTTGAGCAAGATCATTTACCATAATTTCTTCGTCCTTCAGATGGGACGTAAAGCTCTATTTCCCGTGTGTTGTGTAATGCTTGAAGGAACATCCAGTCCTTTGCACACACAATTGTGGGGGATTTGCTATTGTTGTTCTATTATTACCTCTTCTGAAGGATTCCTCTGTGGGAACCAAGTTGAACAAAAACATGTTTTTTTTTTTTTTTTTTTGGGGGGGGGGAACTTTGTTTCATTGTGTAAAAGCCCCCACAACGGTGGGTGTGCCTACCCCAAGTTACACTTATCGCTAAGAGAAGGGGTTTGCCTCTGTGTTTCTGGCAGTGGCTGCTGAATGCGCCGCAGCACCTTGTAAACCCTTATAAGGTGATACATAAATTGGTCTCATAAACATTCATAAACCTGTCTCAAAATGTTTCTGTTTGTTCAAGCACCTTGAGTACCTTATTGGTAGATATGTGCACTAAATAAGACTATGTATTATATCATACTATATATTATAAAAGGCCCTTGACAAATGCAAGGATCATCAAATCTTAGGAAACCCATCACCCACCTGTTGGTCATCAGGAATTCTTCTGACGAGCACCTCACAAGCCTTACGCTCCTCCCCAAGGGCCTCTCCCTCAATCTCCACGGTACGTTGTCTCAAGACAGTAGTCGTTGCTCCAAGCCTGTTGGATTGAACGCAAAATAATAATAATAATGCAGTTCTTATATAGCGCTTTATACTCCCGATGGGTGTCTCAAAGCGCTCAGTATCTTTCCTACAAGGTAAGTGGAGTTACATGATGAAGTATGAGACCAATTCCTCTACATAGCACCATGTAATGGTTTACAAGGTGCTGTGGCGCAATATGCAGCCAATCAAATCAGGAACACCGGGGCGAACCCCTTCTCTTTACGATAAGTGCACTGGGTTCTTTTACGTGCATTACACAACACACGAGACCTACGGCTTAACGTCCCATCCGAAGGACGAAGCATGTGGTTAAGTGTCTTGCTTAAGGACACAAGCGTCACGACTGGGATTCGAACCCACACTCTGCTGATCAGAAACACCAGAGATGGAGTTCGGTGTTCTTATCCGCTCGGCCACGACACGCCACAAAAGACAAGATGAAATATAATCCAGATGTAATCAGCAAGCCTGGAGTTAGGAGTAGGCATTGGTCCTTGCTTCAGTGTCAAGGTCCCTGAAAAGGGTCTTTCCCTTTTTCTCGCCTAGCCCCAACCACTCCCCCCCCCCAAAAAAAAATGACAAAAAAATGAAGGCAGTTTTATAGACATATGGCCAAGTTCGCGCAAGAACTAGAAATTGGGCCAGTTTAATGGTCAAATGAAGTTACATTCACACACTCAAAAATAAACTGAAACATTTTTAAAACTCATTATTTATATCTGAAAAGGAAGAAATGAGCATTATAATAAACAAGTAGGTTGTACAGTTTTAAGTAGCCCACATGGCAAGTTGAGAAGTGGTGTTAACTAGCCCATAGCAGTCTTTACTAGACAATGTATGCCTGGCTACTATTAAGGGTGAGCCCTTTGGTGAAGAAAGAAACACGCTCTCACTTGTTCGCCATTCTGTCCAGTGTATCCATTGATGCCTTCAGATCCACGGGCAAGAGGCCAGCTAACATTCCATTATCTTCCACACCGATCTCATAGATGGCTTCGCCTTGCCCCTCCCTCAGTCTCCACTTCATCTGAGTCACTAGGTGTTCAAAGCGGCTGGGAGATGGGCTGACAAGCTTGAGCTGTGAAATTCAGTTTAAAGGTATCGTACATGTTTGGTAATTGTCAAAGACCAGTGTTCTCACTTGGTGTATCCCAACAAGCCTGTGAAAATTTGGGCTCAATTGGTCATCGAAGTAACAAGAAAATGATGAAAGAAAAAACACCCTTGTACAAATTTGTGTGCTTTCAGATAGGAATAAAGGGCTTCTTGCAAGAAGTCTTTTATTATTTTAGTGAGAAATTACCTCTTTCTCAAAAACTACGTTACTTCAGAGGGAGTCGTTTCCTACAATGTTTTATACTATCAACAGCTCTCCGTTGCTTGTTACCAAGTAAGTTTTTATGCTAATATTTGTTTTGAGTCATTACCAAACGTGTACGATACCTTTAAAGGGTATACCTTGGTAATTAGTCCAACAATTAATGACCACAAAAACTTAACTGTTAAAGAGCATGGGAGAGCTGTTGATATGATATTATAAAACATTGTTAGAAACAACCCCTTTTGAAGAAATGTAGTTTTAGAGAAAGAGGTAATTTTTTCACCCCCAAATTTGAATCTGAGAAAGGCTTCAGGCATGACGCCTTTCAAGTAAAACCAGTTTAGTATAGTCTTTTCTCATTTTGATTCTGGTCTTGTAAAAAGAATTCTGGACCAGTAAAATTGTTGAGCTATAAGCCCTGCGGTTTTGTGGATTTTTCACCCAAATTCAAGCCCTTGTTGGCAGCCTTGGGTGGTTTACTAATGAACCAGTTCCTCCATCATTAACAGCATGTTTTTTGTACATTCACCCAGTTTGAGTGGGCTGGGGAAACAATGCTACTTGTAAGTAAAAGTCAAAAGAAATTCAGCAGCTTACCTTGTATTCAACATTACCTTCTTCAACCTAGAACAACAAATAAAAGACAACAATGTTAGTTGTTTCCAAATGATTAATACAAGTTCACATGGACCAGAGGCACTTTAACAGTTAGAGATGACAGTCATTGCTGACATAGGGGGGCCTTAACCCTTCGAGCGCCGCCAATGTTCTGAAATGTCATGCTGAATATCCATCCACAGGCCGCCAACGTTCTCATACGTCCAGACTGACTTTAGACTGGTCCCCTGTTTTTATCCGCAATGAGTAATACATTTTATTCACGAGTCTCGAAGTGTGACGTCAGGTGTCCAGGCTACCTTACGATCTACCCTTCGAGTGCCACCGACGATCTGAAACGTCATACTGAATAACCATCCACAGGCCGCCAACATTCCCATACGTTCTAAAGAAATGGCCGGCCTTTGGATACAGAATAACCGGCGCGGCCAGCACTGTAAGGGTTAAAGGTCTGAAACTAGGATCCAGCTTTTAGGTGGTGTCAAAAATGGCATTTCCACCTTTTGGTAACCCCCGGAGTTACAAATTTCAAGGAGCTTCTGGGAAATAGTCTGCTAAGCACTAGAGAAGTAAATCAAAGAGCACGATCTCTTTATATCTGGAGAAAACAAAACAACATCTTTTTTCAAAGGCAGAAATAAAAATTTCTAAATTCGAATAAAAGTCTGAAATTTCTTATCCCTGGTTTACTGCACCGAGTCTGCAATGACTTGACCTTGGACTTTTAAAGTTCCATTGACTGTTTTTTAGCCTAAAGACAAACATTTTAGAATTTGTTTTTTCCGCACAAATTCTGACAAAATGATGTTCCAAAATGAACAAAACATAAAATAATTTCTTGTTTGCCATGCTTAAAGCACAAAATATTTGTAACGATCAATTGTTTGTTCATGACTGCTGGTAAATGTGTGATGACCATGAATGGTCCTGACAATAACTCATTGTTTCCTTTAACTACATGTAATTACTATTAATCAATGACTTTTTGTTCCGTTTCTCAAATGAAAGTTTATAGTTTCAAAGGAAAATAGCTGTCTTTATACATGTATTTCAATAATTACAATCAGTTCTGCAAAAAAAGAAAATTGGCGATGCAATATTAATATAATTTCTTCTCTTTTTCCTTTTAAAATATTTTCTCCTGTTTATCGCTGTTTAGTAACAGCTTCACTGGTCAATCATGTCATCCCTTTAGTACAAAAATACCAAGGTCAAATCAGAAGATCTGCATAATTGTAAACATTTGCATAAATAAATAAATTACTAGAAAATCGATATCTGCTCCTGCTCTAACAACTCTAACAATCACGAATCAATAGTACAAAAACACAAGGTCAAATATATAAATTCTGCATAAAAATTAGGCCTACTGATCACAACCGTCAAAAACAGACTATAGTTATTAAAACTGTTGGCTTTCTGACAGCTGTTGTGTTGTTTATACTTTGAATGACCACACCTGGGCCCATTTTCACAAAGCCGCCTTTAAAGCTGAAAATAACGCAGGATCTCTGAGATTTTTTATAAAATTACATCAAATCGAGCGCGCACACTTTCTTGTTAATGTGCTCTCTACAAATGAGCTATGAGACAACTGGGGGAAAATTTTGGCATAAAAACATGGGTTTCTATTCAAAAAATGTATTTCACCTCCTGGAGGCACTTGGCGGCCAAGAAGCGGAGGGAATCAAGTGTATTGGTACTTTGGGCTAGCAGCAGTGCATTTATCTTCACTCAAAATTAAGCAGAAGAAGGAGTAGACCAAGCCTACATCAATACTAGATCCAGTAACTGGGGCGCTGTACTCGTTTTTTTCAAAATTTTGACATCTGCAGTCGTACTAGCGCCCCAGATATGCGTTGCATATACGCCCACCAGCGATCTTCAAATTGATATAAGTTGACACAAAAAATGCCTCAGAACGACAAAAAATGCCTTTAAAAATGCCTACTAACTTCTTCATATGTCTAAGATGCAACATCAGGCATTTAAATGTACTCACGATTTGGTTTTGAGCTGCAAATTTACGATTTTCGGAGAAACCACCATGACGTCAAACTCTCAGTTTGACCGAAATTCATACTGTGTGCACTCGTCGCGCAGATGTCAAAATTTCGAAAAAACCGAGTACAGCGCCCCAGTTACTGGGTTTAGTACATACATACAAACATAGCCCCGTAATAATATATTGTCAATATTACACGCTGGACTCCCTCGAGCGAGTTCAGCGAATTCACTGACATTGGCACTATTTATAATTGATTTAATATGGAGCAAATAAAAATACACACTGGCACTGGCTGTGCCAACATGCTCTGGATTCTGGGACACGGGGTCACGTTTTGTAAAGTAAGTTGAGTTGAGGGACGGCGCAGGCGAACCACTGTCCACTTAGCTGCTGTCATTTACGCGGCCGCTAAACAAATCATCGGGCCTACGCCTAGACTAGAGACCCAGCCCCATAGCCTGCATCTAGCTGTAGCATGATCCACTTTTGGTACTAGATAAAATAATATAATAAACACTGAGCTTGGTGGCCGGGTAATCGACAGCAGCTCAGTGGACAGTGGTTCGCCTGCGCCGTCCCACATACTACAATACAACAACTTTACTTTACAACGGCAAAGTACACATACCTCGGGCGGAAGATTTGACATTGAACAAGCCAAAGCAGGAGATTTTTCCTGGCTGGAAGACATCTTACGAGGACTACATGAAGAAGCCATCCTACCTAACTATATCACCAACAGATCGCAACTGATGATAATCATTCCCGAGTTGAGATTGATATCTCAAAAGGAAAAAATAAGGAATAGGGTTTTGACATGTTTTGACAACAACCAACCTAGAGCTCCGCCATCTTGTTGTGCCGGGTTTGTTATTATGCAAATGACCAACGTTAAACATGCAAAGGCGCAGGCGCATAATCGAGGTCAAACAAGACGTTTTTGTGGGCGGAGTTTCGGTAATAATTTAGATCCCACGATATAAGTTGGAAACAATTTGGATTAATTAATCGTGCATGCAGATTGCAGTGAAAAAAAAAATAATACTCTGAAGTTTTCAATAAGAATTATATTGAAACTATATTGGCCTTACCTAGTATTATACTGTTTCGGAGTTAATCTTGCTACAAATGATTCTCACCCACACGCTCCGTATTAAAACAGTTTTTATTTGGTGACCCAATATGCAAATAATTAGCTCCGCCCACATCCGTGAGGCACGTTGTGTCATGTAAACATTTCAAACTGTTTTGAAAGTCTGGCGCAACCTAAAATTAATTATGCAAATAATAAGGTCCACATCCTATGATGCAACGTTGTGCCATGTGAACATTTCAAACTGTTGTGAAAATTAAAGTCTGGAGAAACCCAAAATTAGTTATGCAAATAATTAGCTCCACCCACATCCATGATGCAACGTTGCGCCATGTAAACTAATTAAAAGTGAAAACGCAATAGTTAGACGGCAGAGGGCAGTGTGCCAGAGCCGTATACAGAGCCGTATATTGGGAGAGTTGCGACAACTTGCGATTAGAAGCCATTTTGTCTCCAAAAAATGCATTGGCGAATACAGGGTGCCAGACTAGTCTGCCCATTGGGTTGTGCTGCATTTGGGAACAAAATGGCGTCCAGCAACCACGTGACCGGAGAAAGCTGGTCCCTCCATGTCGCAACTCTCTCAATATACGGCTTTGGCCGTATAGTTCAAATCTAGCAAGCAGATAGACTTTTATTGGCTTTTCCGGCACTCTTGCCGGAAAAGGCTTTGTTTTTGTTCCGATATATTTATGTATCTATTTATTTTTGGCTTTTCGAAAAGGCATTGTTTTTGTTCTGATTTTGTCCCTTTCTTTTTCTACTGCAGAAAATCCCTTGGACTTTGTAAACAGTGTTTTTCTGTGCGGCACTTTGGTCATTATCTAAGCTTGGATTTTCATCAAACTTGGTCCAAGCAACAGCTCAAGCAAAGACCGCATATCAAAGATGTGCCTAATACACATTAATACGTAATTATGAAAGTTACACGTGTCACGTGACGTCGCCTTGTTGTAGGTGCAATTTTCAAAGTTTAATATATACACAACAGCGTGTACGATCAAGCTGAAACTTTGCAAGTATTCAAGCCGGGATGTGTTACAACAAAAAATTGAGGTCTCGTCATGATGACGTCATTGGCATTTTTATATAGTTTTTTAAACATTCTTTTCAAAATATCTAGAGAACGAGGGTGCTAAATTTAAAATTATTTTTGCAGTAGCTTAACCCTGCGTGACCATAAAACAAAAATTGGCACTCGGACAATACATTTTTGTTGAGAACCAAATCACTTTTAAATCGCCCAAAGCATTTAATATAGACCCTTTTTGTACCACTTTACCTTATTAGTACCAATGCTGAGTAATTGCTGTATAATTCCTATGGGAATTCCCGGAGAGCTTGTCATTGATAGATTGTTTTAGTGAAAACAAAAACAACCACAAAAGACGCATGCACAGAATCGGGAGAAATATATGACGGCACAATGACGTCATGAAAACGTAGTTACCCCCCCTCCCACACAAGACAGTGTTCGATTGTCATGAAACTTGAAAGGTAGGGTACATTATCACCACAAGAATGATAATAATACAAATTACGTAATAATGACGTCATCAGTCAATATTTTAATTAATTATAAGTATATTATTGGGGTTTTATTGTTTTTTTTATTTTTATATATTCTTATTCTTTGGACAATACAATATACAAGCAGATGCCGTCCAGGGAAAGGCAAAAAGCAAACGGCTGTTGTGTGCTTACTGCCGAAGAAAACGTAAATAGCCGTGCGAATAAAATACACACGGCCACCGGTTTCATTTGACAGGCGTCCATGTCCCCATATCGATTTTGAAAGTGTGTTCGGATGGAGTGTTTTTTTCAACTCGTCGTGGCATTTTTGGATTGTTATTATTTCTGTTAAAACACCATTATTACTTATATGGATAGAAAGTTTAATATACAACTTCTGGTGTAGTAACATTCATGTAATTGAAGCAAGCGGTCATTGGCTATTTATGGTTCCAGACATCGTCTGCACGAGGACGAACAGCCTACACTTGGTAAATATACCAGTTTTGTATTTCAATTATACGGAAATATAATCGTGTTGGAAATCTCAGCACATCATTGGTTATGTTGGCATAACTGAAGCTTCTTGTACGTTTGCACACAGTTCTTGCTTATTATCTACGAAAGATAAAGTACGGAGGGCCGATGTCTATTGAAACTACTGCTATCTGGCCTACCTTTATGGAAGAGTAATTCGATTTCCATGTCTAGTTTTCAATAAACACACCACACAACTGACCTGTGATTATTCATTATAATCAGGTGTCAAGTTTTGGATGTGAAAACAATGAAAAACATATTTTTACTGCACGTTCATATAGGCCTACGCTTTATATCGATTGCGGCCATCGATATAAGCCACGTTGATTGTAGGGTCTTCAAATGATTACCTTCTTGACACTGAACAAATTCAGATGAAAATATTTATCTGGTGGATTTGTACTGGTATTTACTTTATAGCTTAATATTATTACTGTTCATTTCTGGTAATGAAACCAATGATGTTCCATAAGTGAACTTAATCATTAGCTCGCAAGCCTGAGGAAACCTGTAAACAAGGATGCTTGATATAATGTGAACCAGAAACATGTGGGCTCTTCCATGCGATAAGTGTTCTGGGTTCTTTTACGTGCATTGCCGTAATCCCAGTAAGTACCTTGCTCAATGACACAAGTGCAACGACCGGGACTCGAACCCACACTCTGCTGATGATCAGAAACACCAGGGCCCAATTTCTTAAAGCATGTAAGCACAAAAACTTGCTAAGCACAGAAAACTCTTGCTTAGGAAAAATAGGTTACCAGCCAAAATACCATACAGTTACCATTGCTGTGACTGGTACCCCACTTATTTCTTGCTAAACAAAGAAATTTACTGAGCAGAATTTTCTGCTAAACAACTTTATGAAATTGGGCCCTGGGCTTGAGTCTGGTGCTCTTTAACCGCTCGGCCACCGTACGACACGCCACACGATCAGTGAGCAAACTCCCAAAGTTCCACACTCATTCACAGGTATAGTACCATTTTCAGAAAAACCAAACCATTTCTGTGTGAAAGAGAACATCCTACCAACAACCGTAATCTATGGTAGCCCTACATACATCGCGGATCTTTGCAAATAATTGCGAAAATATATGTGATGTTTTACATATTATTATCGCAAATATTCTTGCAATTAATGTTTGCAATTCGCCGTGTTTTTGAAAAAACAAGTAAACAAACGTTTTTGTTTTTGTTTTTTTGTTATTATTGTGTTTATGTATTTCGTCATTAATGCAAGAAAACTACATACAGGCAATTAAAATAAGATGAAACTGTAATTTTGATGCAAGACATTCTCGAAGAATGCGCCCTCATGCGGTCAAAAATATGATCAATTAACTATTTTCGATGTCTCAAATTTCTTGGCAAATTTTCGATGGTTTTCCCCAAAATGGGGTTTTCCTCCCTTATCTAAAACAGCTGAACATAATTTCTCGTTTCCTATTCATCGTGTTATTGGCGCTTGCTCTGTTGGGTGTGTAATAAAATATAAAAACAAGTCCAAAAAGATTACTTTTAGTCTGAAAGCTCACTGGTTATAAAGTTCACACCAGTACAAATCCTAATCTGTCTGAAATAGTTTTGAAGACTCCATAATGGACGTGGAGGGTAATCCCAACGTTGTTTTAACTGAAAAGTTACCACCGAATTCGATGTAAATATGCACAGGTTTGTCGCAACTCGGTTTGATTATCTTCTGCTTCTTCGTCAAGTCGCATCATAACTGATGCTTCGTGGTTCGCACGATGGAACGCAAATGAGATCTTTCTTGGGCTATGCTGCTTGCTTTGTTGAGTGACATGCCGGTTAAAGTCTTCACTTGATCCGACCATCTGAGCCTGGGTCGTCCTGGCTTTCGTCTTCCTATATCAACTCTTCCCTACATGATCATTTTGTCCAGGCTGTTGTCTTTTCTCCTTGTGCCTAAAGTAATGCAATGAACGAGCATCTATACTGTTGATTAAAGGTATCGTACACGTTTGGTAACGACTCAAAACAAATATTAGCATTAAAACTTACTTGGTAACAAGCAACGGAGAGCTGTTGATAGTTATAAAACATTGTGAGAAACGACTCCCTCTGAAATAACGTAGTTTTTGAGAAAGAGGTAATTTCTCACTAAAATAATAAAAACTTGTTGCAAGAAGTTTGTATATGATCTGAAAGCACACAAATTACAAGGGTGTTTTTTCTTTCATCATTTTCTTGCAACTTCGATGACCAATTAAGCCCAAATTTGCACAGGCTTGTTATTTTATGCATATGTTGGGATACACCCATGCAGTGAGAACACTGGTCTTTGACAATTTCCAAACGTATCCCAACTTCAGTAATCAAACTCTCATTTTCTGTACTTCTCATGAAACATGAAATTCCTAGCATTCTGCGGCAACACCATCTCAAAAGCATTGACACGCACTTGTAGATGATGGACATTAATTTAGCTATATACCCCTGAAACAATATCTATACCTGTCCTTCAAACTGTACAAAAAAAACACCTGATTGAAAATTCCAACACGTGTTTATTGCCACTGGTGTCAGTTGATCCCATCCGCTCCATAAATTACTAGATAATGTCCGTAGATTGCATTGTATACTTTGCCTAACAGACGGAATTGTTCGGAAGTGACCAAGGTCGTCGTTTTCATGAAAACCCGTGTGGGGACATTGTTACAGTCATTTACAAATATCCTTAATTATATCATGTTGAGTTGTTTTTCAATGAAATATTTTCAGCATTTTTTATTTTTTTAAATTTTTAATCCTGGGGGATTTTCATTTATTGATCTCTTGATTTACCACCAGAAAGAAGAAAATAACAATAAAACATTATGAAATAACAAATAAATTTCAACAACAAAAAGGTTACACATTAATTATTAAAAGACACTAGTCGTGGCACAGTGCGGAGAGCGTGCTCCATTTACTAAAGAATATTAGAGATGTTGTCATTTGAGAGGTACATGAATTTCTCCTCAAGGAAGTATTTTTTGTAATCATACGTCAGGAGCGGTTAAGACAGACATTTCTTGTTCATTTTCAATTTATAAAGGTGGAACCGGCAAATCAAAAGAAAGAGATTCAGGTTTTTCCACTGGGCTTCTGTTTTGCCGAAAAGTATAAAAACTACCAGTTTTTTCCTCAACCCAAACAAATACTGAATTCCAGAAAGTTATCGTGGTGGTACAACCACAGAATAAGATGAAGCAGTCTCCACTTCACTTTTACAAAATGTACATAAATCAGATTTAGATTGATCTCTTTTGTAAAGAAATGAATTAGAACCTAAAATTCTATGAATAATTCTAAATTGAAACCACCGCAACTTCGTGTCGACAGTACATTTGAATAGGAACTTCAAAGACCTGGCAGCGTGCAAGTCGTAATTAATGTTGAGTTGATCTTCCCAATTGGTAATAAATTTACGTACAACTTTCCTAGCAGAAGTTAAAATGTCATAGATCCGTCTAGAACCTTTTTTGTCCCTTAAAATCTTATTAAAATTAAATGATATGGGGCGAGAAATGGCATTGACGTCATTAATTAATTCTTGAAAAGACGATTTGATAGCTTTATTTTATGGTTAGGGCCTACTTGTTTTAAAGTATTTGCCTTTATTGAAAATCGGGATGACTTTTACCTTTCGAAAAACAACACAAGACAATGATGTTTACTCTCTAATTAATTCGGAGTCAGAATTGACCTGGATTCGGGTCGCAGGGACTGGCCCTCGACCCGGGATCTGGGTAAATTCTGACCGGGAGTTTTGAGAGAATACTGGGTATCTTATTGAAAAGACGAAACACAAATAATACACTTTCTCTGAATGTCTATACATTGCATTTAAATATTATATCATTATTATTCAACTGAAATGTTCGCGTGTGGAATTCTTAGGGGCAGTTAAGAATAGTCAATGTTAAAAAAATTCGATTTGTTTTCGAAAATGTTTTGACCCACCCACCAACCCCAAATTTCGACTTTGAAATATTGAATGGCTTCATAATATATAATCTATACACTGAAGAACAAAGTAATGCCTCAAAATGAACCAGATATTTTAGATCAAAGGTATCCAACATCGGTAGTTTTCAATGGCTTTTCCTGGCTTAAACAAACAACTTTGTAGTTTAATCAGGAATGAAATTGACGATCTTGGCCAGCTGGGTTATTTTTCTTCTTCTTTTTCGTTTGTTAATATATATATATTTTGTTTAAACATAAACTGAATTTCGATTTTCAGTAATTTCTTTTGACCCTCCCACCCCAATTTTTTTTAAAAACATTCACTGTTAAAAATGTCCGTAAATTTACGGACTCCGTAAAGTGAAATATTCCGTATTTTCGCTGTAATTTTACGGACTTTCCGTTAATGTAAATATTAATTATGCTAATAAGCGTAATTACAATCAACCACATTTGCCCAAACACCTACACATAATATAGTACATGTAAGTACATACTGTTATTTCACCCACGACCGTGTACACATGTACAAACTCATGTTAAGGGTTTTTTATTTTACGGAATTAAAAAACTTTTCCGGTAATAGAGCTGCCAGTAAAAAAAAATAGTTCCGTATTCCTGCAGCTCCTGCAGGAATACGGAACTATTTTTTTTTACTGGCAGCTCTATTACCGGAAAAGTTTTTTAATTCCGTAAAATAAAAAACCCTTAACATGAGTTTGTACATGTGTACACGGTTGTGGGTGAAATAACAATATGTACTTACATGTACTATATTATGTGTAGGTGTTTGGGCAGATGTGGTTGATTGTAATTACGCTTATTAGCATAATTAATATTTACATTTACGGAAAGTCCGTAAAATTACGGCGAAAACACGGAATATTTCACTTTACGGAGTCCGTAAATTTACGGACATTTTTAACAGTGTTGACTTTTCTGAATGGCCCCTTACACACCACAACTTCGAACCATAGATTGAAGACAATTGCAAACTACACTCGGAAACTTCCGGGTTACACAGATTCGGGTCCCGTGGGGCTTGATCCATTTCTAGTTCAGTGTATGACCCGGAATCTGACGTCAAATGACCCGGACATGACCCGGACATGGGTCAAACTGACGCAGAATCCGAGTTAAATCTCATTTTCAACCACTTTCCGGGTCGACCTGACCAAGAAATGGGTCATGCCCCATGGGATTTGGAATATTCGGCTAAATTCTGACCAGGGAGATTTAAGGGTGTCGTGACCGAGCGGATAAGAACACCGGACTCAAGCTCTGGTGTTTCTGATCAGCAGAGTGTGGGTTCGAATCCCAGTCGTGACACTTGTGTCCTTAAGCAAGACACTTAACCACAATGCTTCGTCCTTCGGATGGGACGTTAAGCCGTAGGTCCCGTGTGTTGTGTAATGCACGTAAAAGAAGCCAGTGCACTTATCGTAAAGAGAAGGGGTTCGCCCCGGTGTCCTGGTTTGATCGGCAGCATATTGCGCCACAGCACCTTGTAAACCATTACATGGTGCTATGTAAAGGAATAGGTCTCATACTTCAAAAATGTAGCCCCGCATACCTTGCGGGAAAAACTTACTGTTTGTCTGTTCAAGCGCCTTGAGTACCTTCTTGGTAGATACGTGCGCTATATAAGACTATATTATTATTATTATTATTATTATAATGCATAGATCAGATACTTTATTTTCCAAAACTAGGCCTAATATAAGATTGTGTGCAAATTATTGGGGTTTGATCCAGCTCCCAGCAGTGACCTTCGGGCTAGTGAAAGAAACTGGATCAAAGGCTTTGGTAAAAGACAAATCCCCCCGCTGATCTTGAAAGAATTGTGATGAAAATAAACATAGCAAAGTTGTCAGGGACACAGTGTAAGTGTTCAGATAGCGTCTTCTCTGCTTTTGTTGGATCACAAAATACGAAGATGATACAAATTTGAGGAAGGTCGGGCATGAATGAAGCGTGTTCAAAACCACGACAACAAGCTTTAAAAAGAAACTATATACATAATGTTTGTTATGAGCGTGTAAATGTTGGCTCCCTCCAACTTAGCTAGACCAATCCATATGCGCAAGGCTGCACGCCGCGCCGCCATTGCTTGGACGCCGTCATCGCAAAGTTGTGTACACAAAGCCCTGGAAAATCGTCTCAAGTTTATACTTTTTATGTGAATTGGGTGTCTTTCTCAACGATACAGAATTTCCCTGGCAGCACAGCATGACATAACGATGTAGAACACTGCCCATAAATATATCGCAACTAAACAGAAGCTGAATCCTTTTCCGAAAACGGCGTAGACAATCAATAGACTGTGCAAGTCTCGTGCGTAAATTATATTCGAACATTGGGACCCGTTAAAGCGCGTGAGTTTGTTTCCTTCACGCGTTAAAGCATCGTTTCTGGGACCAAAGTGGTCCCCAAAATGTTCGAATACGCGCGAGACTTGCCCCAAGGCGGTCGCAGTTTTCACAAAAGACGGCGTAAACCCACAGGTATACAATAATGTAGTGTAAACTGTGCGTAATTTGGGCAACACGTACTTTCCTGTGCCGTAGGTCATCCGCACTCGTTCTGGGCCCAATTTCATAGAGCTGCTTAGCACAAAAATTAGCTAAGCACAACAAAATTAGGCTCAACAGAAAAAGGTAACGAGCTAAAATACCATCTCACATGTAGCATCTGTGACTGGTATCCTGCTTATTGTTGCTTAGCAGACATTTTTTAAGCAACACAAATCTCACACCACGCAAGCACTGCTTATGTGTGCACACAGAGACTGCACACAGCTCGGGCGGGTAGCGCAATAGCGATAATCTCCCCGTATGCATGCTGTCGCACATGTCCTTGAAAGGAGACAGTGGTTTTCGACAAAAAACATCACCTCGCTATACCACTCACAGAACCTCTACAGACAGTAAGTTAAATTAAAACTTATTTTGTTCTCAATTTACAGAGACACAACAATGAAACTGAATCCTTTCGAGGCTCGTGAATAACGCCAGATAGCGGCCTTTGAGCCAATGGAGGGATCCTGGTAGATGTACCTTTGACCTCGCATCCATTCACGCAGAGATTCGTAGTCACATGGTACAGGCATTACATTGTGTATAAACAACATTACATACAAACATTATGTACACGAGCGCAGCAGCAGACAATCGAAAAGTTCATGTTGTATGGTGGAGCTGACAAACACGTCACTTCGGAGCGGACCAATCATAACACAGATGTGGAAAGCTTACGTCACTGCACGTTTATCCAATGAAATCCTTGTATCCAATGAAATCATTGGGTCTGTAAAACCAGTACCTGTCTTTATCCTTAGGGGACCAGTCTACCCACACGTATACATGTACTGTAAACTGTGCGTAATTTGGGTCACACTGAGCAGCACGACGCCCGTACTCGGTCATCCGCACTCGTTACTGTCCACAATTTTTAATCTCACACCACGCAAGCACTGCGTATACATGAGCTTACAAGAGCAACATTGTGGGACATAGGCCCTACTTGTGGGGTTTTCGGAGATTGTTGGGTTCACCCCACAATGTTTAAACAGAAAATATTAAAGAAAAGGGATCATAGACACAACCTGTGGAAACCCCACTATAAATGTCGCTCTCCTAAAGATGTCTGCATGCACATAGCTCGGGTGGGTAGCGCAATAGCGATAATCTCCCCGTCTGCTGTCGCATGTCCTTGAAAGGATAAACATTTTATTTCGGGGACAGTGGTTTTCGACAAAAAACATCACATCGATATACCACTCATAGAACCTCTACAGACAGTAAGTTAAATTACAACTTTTTTTCTCCTTCTCAATTTACAGAGTGACAACAATGAAACTCGCTGACTTTGCCCAGTCGATTACGAACTACTTGAAGCTTATAACCGTGGAACCGATAATGTTTGCCATCTCAGTAACCACTTTTATGCAGCAGCCGTCAAACCAACAGTTAGTCCTCCAGAAAGTATGTCTACTCCACTACAACAACACAATATGCTACGGTGGTTTGGATGAGTTCATCGCCGTGGAGAATACCGTCCACGCCGATGCAGCTTACTGGAGCTTCTACCTGAAGATCGCGCTGTTCATCCCGGGAGCCCTATCCTCATCGATATACGGGTCTCTAAGTGACACCGTGGGCCGACGCTTCTTTTTGATAATCCCATCCTTCGGAATCATCTTTGGGGCAGTCAGTTTTATCTTCCAGGCATCTTATCCGCATTTACATCTAGGGTATCTACTAATAAGTGAGGTGATCGTTGGACTATCTGGGAATGTTCTTATAGCCTACATTGTTGCCAAGTGTTACCTGTGCGACATCACCGACATCGCCAACCGGACCAAAAGGCTTGGCATTATGAAATCCATGTGTTACTTAGGTGGGCCGCTTGGAGCCTTCTTATCGGGAATACTGATCGACAAAGAGGGCTTTGCTGCTGTTTACTTAATCGTTGTTGCCATACACATCGTGGTGATTATATACGTCGTGCTATTACTTGATGAGACTGTCGTTTGTAACGTCGATGAAGACGACAACGAGATGGACGAGGAGACAGGTGGAGATGGTGAAGACGACGCGAAGGAGGCTATTAGGTGTGGCCCGTACTGCATGACACTGAGTAGGCTGTTCTCCAAGGTGTGGGCGAGTATTAAACAAATGGTCTTGGTTTGTTTCCGGGAGAGACTCGGCTTCAGACGCAAGCATCTTCTACTGGCTCAGCTCGTAGGCATCATCCACAACCTCTGCTCATCAGGTAAAATCTCATTTAAATAAATGAATAAATGAATAAATGAATTGAAACTTGTCATGGTAAAGATACAATCAAGTGAGGTTTGATGGAGATACCGTGAAATAAATCTCTCGTATAATCTGTGGTGGTTCTGATGAGAAGAACAACTCGACGTTCAATGAGTACCGGTACGCTCTGATCGTCTTCAGGAGAATGCTGTTAATTACACCACTTGTTCTACTCATGAACCACCACAGCTCATATTTTGTCACCGTTTTCACGAAGAGCCACATCTGCAATACTAAAGCCAGGGTTTCTCAATTAAAGACCTCTCATATGTATAAGTTTAACAGGAGAGACTGAATAAGCTATCGTACCATATACGGGATGCATCCAGAATAGACTCATCTAAAAGAAAGTTTTAGGTAAAATTAATATGGAAAAAATCATGGGGGGGGGGTGCTCAGTATATAAACTATTCTGCACATCTAGCCGCCACAAGCGCCTGCATGTTACATCCCATTTTGAGGAGATAGTGCAGTTAAAGGCACTAAACACGTTTGGAAATTGTCAAAGACCAGTGTTCTCACTTGGTGTATCCAAACATATGCATAAAATAACAAGCCTGTGAAAATTTGGGCTCAATTGGTCATCGAAGTTGCAAGAAAATGATGAAAGAAAAAACACCCTTGTTGTACAAATTTGTGTGCTTTCAGATAGGAATAAAAACTTCTTGCAAGAAGTTTTTATTATTGTAGTGAAAAATTACCTCTTTCTCAAAAACTACGTTACTTCAGAGGGAGTCGTTTCCTACAATGTTTTATACTATCAACAGCTCTCTGTTGCTTGTTACCAAGTAAGTTTTAATGCTAATATTTGTTTTGAGTCATTACCAAACGTGTACGAAACCCATGCACCAGAACAAGAACCAGGGATTTATAACATACAATGTCTCCGCAAACCTCACTTGAATGAATTTTTTACTGAATGGTAGCTATGGTAGCCTGGTGTACTTTCAATGAACAACCATTAAGCGGAAAGTCCAATAATTAGGCATGATAATGGCAAAGAAAAGAAATGGTTTGAATATCGAAATAAAAATGATTCAATCTGGAACCGCGCGGATTATCTGTCCAGATATAGAATAATAAGATTTGAAGACCTCCCCAACCACCACCATTAGAGCGTGTATGGAATGCACGAAATCCCGCACAAGCCGAAACCGTCCTCGTTTTACACTTTTAAAGAGAGGGTATGGTAATTACTGCAAAAATGAATGACCATAAAAACTTACTTGGTAAAAAGCACTGCAGCTGTTGATAATGTATAACCAATTGAGAAACAATCCCCTTCAAAGGAATGTGGTTTGAAAGAGAGGTATTCAAACACATTTCAATCTGAGAAACGTTTCTGAGAAACGTTTCTGCATGAAACGTTTCTCAGATGAAATGAAATTTTCACAGGTTAGTTTTACTGTTTTATTTGCCTTTATATATACTTTGCCTTTAAAGACTGTGCACAAAAATAATGATACTATCGTGCGGTCTCTGTCGATGCTGAAAGGGAAAGAAACTCTCTACTAATAGTTTTTTTTACATGGAATTAAAACAATCGAATGGTTCCATAAACCAAAGGTTTACTTTGCCTTTAAAGGCAGTGGACACTATTGGTAATTACTCAAAATAATTATTAGCACAAAACCTTACTTGGTATCAAGTAATGGGGAGAGGTTGGTAGTATAAAACATTGTGAGAAACGGCTCCCTCTGAAGTGGAGTAGTTTTCGAGAAAGAAGTAATTTTCCACGAATTTGATTTCGAGACCTCAAGTTTAGAACTTGAGGTCTCGAAATCAAGCATCTGAAAGCACACAACTTCGTGTGACAAGGGTGTTTTTTCTTTCATAGTTATCTTGCAACTCCGACGACCGATCGAGCTCAAATTTTCACAGGTTTGTTATTTTATGCATATGTTGAGATACACCAAGTGAGAAGACTGGTCTTTGACAATTACCAATAGTGTACACTGTCTTTAAAGGGGATTATCTAAATTCAGGAAATGTTGAAAGATGATGTTCTTTGAAATTATAGAGGACGGAAATGATTTCGCTCTTCCGAAAAACCCCCACCCCAAAACCCAATGATCTGTCGTTAATCAATGATCTGATATAACGGTTTGTAAAAGAACGCCACCCTAATGGGTTTGGCTGCATTCATTAAAGGCGGGGAAAACACGAAGACGGCATCAAGTCTGTGTTCTACGGAGCTCTGAAAGTGCCATCCAACTTGTTGAGATCCTGACATAATTTACTGCAGGATGATGACATCATAACCGTAAGATGACGACATCCTGAGAATTTATCACAGGGTGACGACATCTTGAAAGTAGGATGTCGTCTTCCCAATATAATTATCTTGTGTTCTCGACATTTTCAGGATGTTATCATCCAAAGATAATTTATCTCAGGAAGTCGACATTTTACTTTCATGATGTCGACATCCCAAGATAAAACATATCGGAAAGACGACATCTTACTTTAGGATGCCGTCATCCCAAGATAAACCATCTCATGATGCTGTCATCTTTTTTAACGTTCATGACGTCATCATCCTGCAGTAAATTAACTAAGGATCGCAATGGCACTTCCAGAGCTCCGTAGTGTTGTGTTTCACCCTTTCCAATATGTTATCATATACCACTTACAGCTGAGATGGATTTGACTGTTCTTTACACCAAGCATTCGCCGTTGGATTGGTCGGCAACAACCATCGGCGTTTTCATAAGCCTCAGGACCATCTTTAAAGCATTCACTCTGGCTGTTGGGCTGCCAGTAATATTTCAGGTAATCCTGTTGATTTTATATAGTACACGGGAGACTTAAAGGCAGTGGACACTTGGTAATTACTCAAAATAATTACTAGCACAAAACCTTACTTGGTATCAAGTAATGGGGAGAGGTTGGTAGTATAAAACATTGTGAGAAACGGCTCCCTCTGAAGTGGAGTAGTTTTCGAGAAAGAAGTAATTTTCAACGAATTTGATTTCGAGACCTCAAGTTTAGAACTTGAGGTCTCGAAATCAAGCATCTGAAAGCACACAACTTCGTGTGACAAGGGTGTTTTTTCTTTCATAGTTATCTTGCAACTCCGACGACCGATCGAGCTCAAATTTTCACAGGTTTGTTATTTTATGCATATGTTGAAATACACCAAGTGAGAAGACTGGTCTTTGACAATTACCAATAGTGTACACTGTCTTTAAAGGTATCGTACACGTTTGGTAATGACTCAAAACAAATATTAGCATAAAACCTACTTGGTAACAAGCAACGGAGAGCTGTTGATAGTATAAAACATTGTAGGAAACGACTCCCTCTGAAGTAACGTAGTTTTTGAGAAAGAGGTAATTTCTCACTAAAATAATAACAACTTCTTGCAAGAAGTTTTTATTCCTATCTGAAAGTACACAAATTTGTACAACAAGAGTGGTTTTTTTGTCATCCTTTTCTTGCAACTTCGATGACCAATTGAGCCTAAATTTTCACAGGCTTGTTATTTTATGCATATGTTGGGATACACCAAGTGAGAACACTGGTCTTTGACAATTTCCAAACGTGTTCAGTGCCTTTAAGTTCAACATAATATGGAGTATAACTTGGTTATAAATAAACAAAAGCAAACAAGTGTTGTGCACGTCTTTAGTCTTTAATGTATGTGTTTGTGAGTATTGTTTTGTGAAGTTTGTCTTATTTTCTAATCTATGTTATAATTGTAACTGGGGGCCTATACTCGACAAGCTTTGCTTTTTAGGGACCCCCTTCCACATCCATGATGATGGTTTAAGTATTTACTGTTATGATCAACTATATTGACAAATGTAACCGTTTCTTGTGTTATTTCATATTCTCTGTCATGATTGTGTGGAAAATAAAGTTGTATAAAAAAATGTGTCAACAAATCGTTGGTGTAAAAATCTCTCTCTTGCCAAGTAAAACGAGTGAGTCGCACCTTAAAGGCACTGGACACGTTTGGTGATTACTCAAAATATATATTAGCGTAAAAACTTACTTGGTAACGAGCTACGGAGATCTGTTGATAATATAAAACATTGTCAGAAACGACTCCCTCTGAAGTAGTGTTTGAGAAAGAGGTAATTTCTCACTAAAATATTTGAATCTGAGAAAGACTTCAGGCCTGAAGCCTTTCTTAGGCATCTGAAAGCACACAAATTTGTGCAACAAGGGTGTTTTTTCTTTCATTATTTTCTTGCAACTTCGATGACCAATTGAGCCCAAAATTTTCACAGGTTTGTTATTTTATGCATAATGTGTTGGGATACACCAAGTGAGGATACTGGTCTTTGGCAATTACCAAAAGTAGGCCTATACATGGTGACTATGAAATCGAGAAAGTCGTATTAAACTGTAAATTCCACGTGTTTTAAAGAAGAAGTTGCCATAAAGCTTCAGATTTAGAATTTGGTTTTAATTTCTCAGAATACTTTATACCTTTTGCAGTTTCTACATTTGGTTTTTGATGGTGGATTCTAAAACAAAGTCGGAAGGTTGTGGGGGGGGGGGTAAATATGAATCAAAGTTGGTGACGTATGAAGATGGCGTGACTGTACGCCACATCTCCAAGCCTACTCATTGGTCCTAAATGTGTGCTCGGATTTAATTAATGCAGAATATTGACGTATTGGGCCCACGGCTGTTTCATGGGTTTAAAATTATTTTCGCTTATTTTTTGTTTGTAGATGGTTAAACGCCATGGGGTCCAATTGGACCTTGGATTGGTTTCCATCGGTGTGGTATCGACCTCATCAGCACTGGTCATTATGGCGTTTGCCAAGACCACAACACACATGATGACGGGTGAGACTAAATAATTGTATTGTTACCGAATTAATCCGTAGAGAAGAGACATGTGTCTGAGGAAGGGCGTGAAGGGGGGTGGAGATAGGGGCGGGGCTGAGTCAGGGTCCAGAGATTATGCACGAACCTGGGCCATAATTTGACACTGACAACATTGTCCCTATTTAGGCTCATTATAGTGACACAAATTTGGTGTATGAGTTTGGGTGTGACCACCGAACGAAAAAACAATCCTGACCATCCGCTGGGAAACTTCTTCGTAGATTTCGGACCTTATTCAGAATAATCAATGTTTAAAAAAAAATCGAAATTGTGGGTGGGTGGGTCAAAAGAATTAACTGAAAATCGAAATTCAGTTTTGTTAAAAAACAAATTACATATATTAACAAACGAAAAAGAAGAAGAAAAAAATACCCAGCTGGCGATGTTCGTCAATGTCATTCCTGACTAAACTGTACAAAGTTGTTTGTTGAAGCCAGGAAAAGCCATTGAAAACTACTGATGTTGGATAGGCCTACATTTGATCTAAAGTATATCTGGTACATTTGAGGCATGTCTTTGTTCTTCAGTCTATAGATTATATTATGAAGTCATAATTTTTGTTAAAACATTGACTATTCTGAATGGCCCCTTAGGATACACTTATAATACCAGCCCACTCTGAGCTACTCTGTACCCTCTCCCCCACCCCCACCGCTGGTTACGCCACTGTCCCCCAGCAAATAGTAATTTAGATTAGTTTCTGATTCGAACTGCCATTCTAAACCCCCTTTATTATATTCTATTTTATTGTTGTCACTTTCAGCTCCCTTCGTTGGTATGTTTATTGGTTTTCCTTGTGTCATCTTGAACTCAATTAAATCCAAGCTGGTCAAGCCACATGAATACGGTAAGGTCTAGTCGAGACTTTTTACGGTGGAGGGGTAAACGGTAATTATGGAGAGCGCATCGTGGCATGACGTAGATCGATGCTGAAAAGCTGTCATTTTGAAAACGAATTCATAGTCGCACTTACAGCATCAGATAAAGTGTGTAGGCCTATACGTAATCAAAGTTATTGAGTTGTTTGCAAGTATGGTGTTAAAAGTGAGGGTTTATCCTTTGATTACTGCAAAAAAAATCGACCATAAAACGTACTTGATAAAGTGCGCTGGAGAGCTGTTGATAGTGTAAAACATTTTTAGAAACGACCCCCTTTGAAGCAATGTAGTGTTCGAGAAAGAGATAATTTTCACCCCAAAATTTGAATCTGAGAAGGGCTTCAGGTATGAAACCTTTCTCAGGCATCTGAAAGCACACAATTCTATGTAACAAGGGTGTTTTTCCCCCATTATTTTCTTGCAAAATCGATGACCCAAATGAGCCCAAATTTTCACAGGTTTGTTATTTTATGCATATGTTGGAATACACCAAGTGGGGACACTGGTCTTTGACAATTACCAAAAGTATACGCACGAAGTGTGGACTTGAGAGCAAAAGAGGTCCACACAATGGTAGGAACTTGAAACGCGTGGAATTATACACGTCCGCACACTACTGACACACTCTGACCTTCCATAAAACAACTCGTAACTTGCGCTCCAGTTTCTGACAGATCTGCATTATCCATTCATAGAAGCAAGCACAGTTGGGGTGACCGCGCCTTTTCTGTCGCGGCCCCCAGGATCTGGAACAGTCTTTCTTTACAACATCAGGCAATCACCTACAATACCGACTTTCAAGACGTCACTCAAATCTCACATGTTTAAAAGAGCTTACTGTACGGCGCCATGAGCAATGACCATTGGAATATGGCGCCATATAATTGTTACAATTGATTGATTGATTGGTTAGTAGACGCATGCATCTCTATAGAGAACACACAAGAAAAAATACAATGCGGACAAACAAAGGAAGATTGCGTAAAGGATTATTATGAAATGAGTTCACACAAAGGAAGGCGGAAGGACGGCTGAAATTTATAATGAGGACACACAATGGAAGATGGATGGAAGGATTACACCCCACCCCCCCAAAAAAAACCCACCCCAAAACAACGAAAAACTTTAACATAGGAATAAAACGATCCCTCCTAGAACATTGTGCTTCATACAACGTGTACAATCATCGAATATTAGGTTTTTACTTTTATCAAGTGAAATACATTTCATTCCCAGTTTGTTAAGATAAAAATCCAGCCACACTAAACGTACTGTCATTCGTTGCATCAAACTATTTTTAAATTATTTTTTATGACATTTCATTTGAAACGACAAATTCATCCCCATCATTCAATTTATAATACAAAACACTATTTTAAACCGTATTTTCTTGTTGACAATTTAGAAGACGTTAGTCGGAAATTTCGTTCATATACGTCGGGGAAGAGATGACGGCGAAGTACAATTATTGTTATCGACGCTTCGAGATTAAGAGATGACATCGATGGATTTATTTTATGTTTTAAATTATTTTTAGCGTGTAAAACCATCATGCAATTGCATCCCAAAATAAAGCGTGCTTATTTTTGTAGTTATTGTTTTTGAATTAAATAATTTATCATTGGAATAAAAACGATCCCTCCTATAACTTTGTGGTACATACAACGCGTACAGTCAATTCGGTTATTTGGAATCGAATATTCAGCTGTTACTTTTAAAAAGTGAAAACTTTACGTTTTTAGAAAGAAAAGTACATTTTTTTCTCACCTATCGAGATAAATATTCACTGACACTAAACCTACTACCAATCATTGCATTCCAACAATTCCCCCCCCTTTTTTAGGGACGTTTCATTCGGAACAACAAATTCATCCTCATAGTTCAGTATACAATACTAAACAACTCTGGGACCTGATCCAGTCTAGGAAATCAAGAACTTTGACTCCCCCAGGGCATTGCACTTTGGAGAAAACGGTGAAATAAATAACATGTGCCATGACTTAAGTGTCAGATTTTTTAAGGTTCATGCAGGCTGTTAATAAAGTTGAAAGATGAGGGTCAGCGAATTTCAATTATAATTTGGGGATCACCAAGGGGGGTGAAAGGATCCCCATTGGTAATGTTAAAAAATTCATGGCACCCCTCTGTTAGCTGGGGTGAGACCCCCTTAAATTTGGACACCTCTAATGCAAAGAATATAGTGTTTTTTTTACTGAAATTACCCTAAATTCTATCTTTACAGAAATGTGCTTTAAACTCAACCGATTTATACAATTTTGTTGGTCATGTCTGTAGTGTTCTATATATAATAACATAGCATTTCTTAAATTTGCTTGTTTGGTTTAGAAATTATGCTAAGTGAACTTTAAAAATGGCATAAAAATGACATTTTTTCAATTACCAAAAACTTCCGAAATTACTGAAATTTGAAATCAATGTATTTTCTATATTCAGGTTAGTTCAACATTGAAACTCACATTCGTAAGAGGTTATGTAGTGTGCTTAAAGGATATTAAATCTAACATTTGGGGTTTTTCAAAATTGTTGAGGTAGGGAATTTTGTATATGGGTCATATTTACCCTTATTTTTAAGCAATAAATCGTGTTTTCCAGGTTAATTGAGTTACCAATTCCTTTTTATTGATACTTTTGAGTTATAACTAAATAGATACAAAGCACCATGTTCTTTTACAGAAAAACACATTTTAATGATTTTGGAATATTCCATTCCTTGAAAGGGGGGGTTTAACCCTCCCCAACCACGTGGTTTATCTAATTGTGCACAATACACCCTTCTATATTTATGCTAACGTCATATTTTAAGGGTCAAAGTGAGGCTGTGGGTGGTAGGCTTTTACACTGCATCGTTCTGCTACATGAGTTTACCATCAGACATGAGCTTTTGGATGGATTTTGCGAGCGTCCGAAGGGCTGTATGGTCAAAATCAGAAACGAATGTAGTGTAAAAGCCTACCGCCCACAGCCTCGCTTTGACCCTTAAAATATGACGTCAGCATAAATATCAAGAAGGGCGTATGCTTCCTTTACAACCATACATCATGACAAAAACAATCTTTATTGTTAAAAATAATATTAGCTAAAGATTGGGCCACCCTGTACAGCATCAACAAATAGTTGTTTATAGCAATTTAAAGGTATGTTCAATCAAAATGTTCAGAGCCATTTTTTAAGTCAACATATTGTACTGACAAATGTTCATAAATATTAGGGTTTTTCTTTTACTATTAAGGGAGAAACTATTCCACTATCACATTCACAAGTCAGTGAATGCATGCAATGGTATATAGACGCTATGATGATATCAGAAACAGCTGCAATTGTAACAGCATTTCAAACTTCTGATCTATAATACTTTTGGGACCTATGACATAACAAAATCAGTTTGACCTGTTATACCTTTTTATATTTCTAAAACAATTATTTCTGATAATACACTGTACTCTGTTAATTATAAGCCTTTTGTATTTGGAACGTGCTGATCGTCATGATGATAACCTGTGTTGATAATGATAACATAATTGCACGTTTCAGTTTTTGTATTATTTAGTTACATTGTTGGTTTTATTACTGCAAAGTGGAAGGCTTACAATATGATGATTATGTCTTGTCTTCGGAGCCAACTTTGTTGGTACAAGTACATGTACATTGACCAACAAGACTTTTCAGTACTTTGATGAAACTGTCTTTGCGCGTTTCAGGTCCTTCAACTTTCAATCCAAAGTTTTCACACAGATCTTTCAATTCACTTATGCGTTTCGATTTACCTTTGTCCTGTGTAATTAGAGTACAAACATTGATATCACCAAACATGATTGGATGGGAAATGTCTATTTCAGCATAAACTGATTTGCGAAGTCTTTCTTCGTTCTCTGAACTTTCCCAAGTACGAAAGTCTTCTTCACTCGCATCTACGTCCACATCATCATGGTGACCTTTGCCTGCTTGATGCCTTTTCTGAGCAGCTGCAAGCCTACTAAAAAAACTTGAAATTTGTTTCGCAGTCCGCCATTCTGCGGGAAGGAAAACAAACTGACCATTGATATTTTTCAAGGTTTTCATGACTTTTGCATGGTGCGTGGCATCGGCTTTGTGCCCAGTTCTTATACCTGCATGGAACTGATCAGTCAGAAAAGATTTGACATTTTCAGACAAAGCTGATACTTTTCTCGGACCTTTCAATGCCCACCCCATGTCCTGTATGATCGTTTTCCCAGCTGATCATCATAGTCAAACACAAAAATTTATGGATTCAATGTTTAGCCATTATTTTATCCCTTTAATTAATAAACCTACGAGAATCACGTCTACCTCTGCAACCCTTATTGATAACATTTTTTGTAATATCCCCCCTCCTCTTAGCTCAGGCATTTTAATTATCGATATTTCTGATCATTTTCCCATTTTTACAAAAATTCCTTTCACTACGAATGTTCACTCCACCCAACCTGAAGTTAATTATTTTCGCAAAACCTCCCCTGAAAATGTAAGCCTTTTAAAATCTGATTTGGAATCCACGGACTGGTCTGCAATTTTTAGCACCGACAATCCTGATACATCATTTAATATTTTTATGAATACTTTTAATAATTTGTATGACAAAAATATTCCCTTGGTTAGAGCTAAACACTCTAATAAAAAGTCTCAACCTAGATCCCCATGGATAACTCAAGCTCTATTAAAATCCATTAATCATAAAAACAAACTTTATCATAAATGTATCCGTTTTCCCAGTGACCCTAACCGACAGAAATATATTCGTTTTAGAAATGTACTCACCACCGTTTTACGTTCTGCAGAAACAAATTATTATACCCACCAATTTGAAAAGGAGAAGTATAACATTAAAAACACATGGAAAATTATAAACTCTGTCCTCAAAAATAATACACCTCGAAAAACCATTAGTGTTAATGTTAACAACTCCAGTATTCATGATTCCGATTTAATATCAGAGCACTTTAATAATTATTTTGTCAACATTGGACCCAAACTCGCTTCTCATATTACTAATAGTCCCACCCATTATCAAAATTATCTTCTCGATCCTAACCCTTGTTCTATATTTTTTGCTCCTGTAACAGAACAAGAACTTGTTACCATCGTGTTGAGCTTATCTAATAAAAAAAGCGCCGGTCATGATTCGTTCAACAGCATTTTTATTAAAGACATCATTTCATACATTTCTAGGCCACTTACTTATATTATGAACCAGTCACTTACTACTGGCATAGTTCCAGATTCTATGAAAATAGCCAGAGTAGTTCCTATTTTTAAGAAAGGTGACCCCCATCTTGTAAGTAATTATAGACCCATTTCTATTTTAACTTCTTTTTCGAAAATTCTTGAACGTATTATTTACCTTCGCACATCTGAGTTTTTAAATAAGAACAATATTTTATCTGATGTACAATACGGGTTCCGAGAAAATCATTCAACCTCGCATGCTATCCTGCAATTAATTGACAAAATTACATCAGGACGTGAACAGTCGTGCCATACCCTGGGGGTTTTCCTGGACCT
Source organism: Plazaster borealis (assembly GCA_021014325.1). Classification (NCBI taxonomy): domain Eukaryota; kingdom Metazoa; phylum Echinodermata; class Asteroidea; order Forcipulatida; family Labidiasteridae; genus Plazaster; species Plazaster borealis. Next base: position 38,257,043 of record CM037472.1, read on the forward strand.
CTCCAAGGCATTTGATACCGTTGATCACGAAATTCTCTTATCAAAACTCTATTTTTATGGAATCAGAGGTACTGCCTTGGAGTGGTTCAGGAACTATCTTACAAATCGAAAACAGTTTGTTTGTGTTAATGACATTAAGTCCATCTCCAAAGAATTATCGTGTGGAGTTCCACAAGGTCCCTTGCTTGGTCCTCTGTTGTTTTCTATTTATATTAATGATTTTGACAAATCTTCTGAGATTCTTTCATTTATACTGTTTGCAGATGATTCAAACTTGTTTTATTCTCATAAAAATGTTGATAATCTTATTAATACAGTAAACCGGGGACTTATTCACGTTTCAAACTGGATTACAGCCAATAAATTATCTATTAATATTGGTAAGACAAGTTTTATGTTATTTAGCAACACAGTTTCATGTCTATCCCGGGATATTTTGTTTGACAATTCACCAGTTATTCAAACTGACTGTATTAAATTTCTAGGCCTGTTTATTGATGCTAAACTAGCTTGGAGTCGACATATCAATTACCTTTGTAAACTAATATCTAGAAACATAGGCATTATCAATAAACTGAAATATGTTTTTCCTTCTGAGATTTTACTTAAAATTTATAATACTTTAATTTTATCCCATATTACCTATGGTATACTTGCCTGGGGTAATACTCATGTTGCAAATAGAATTTTTCTTTTACAAAAACGGGCATTGAGAATTATTGATCATGCAGACTTTAGAGCTCACTCAAATCCATTATTCATCAGATATAAGACTCTTAAAGTCAATGATATTTATTTACTTCAATTGGGAGTTTTTATGTATCAGTTCTTTAAACACGAATTACCTAATTATTTTCAATCTATGTTCATTTCAAATGCCTTTGTTCATCAACATTATACTAGACAAACCAGTGACATTCATATCCCTCATATACGTACTTCTTTTGCCCAAAGGGGATTCGTTATCAAGGTCCTAAGTTTTGGAATTCTTTAAAAAACGACATTAAATGCGTTAGCAGTCGTTACTTATTTAAGCAAAAATTGAAGAGTATGTTACGGGGAAAATATGATACTTATAGCTGACTTGATTTAATTTTGAACTCAAATAATTTCTACTATTTGCTATATTATTTTAATCCCTCTGCCGGTTGATCTTCGTGAACAATACTTTACTGCTGTGCAGTAGGCCTACGTCATTGTCTTATTGTCCTAGTCCTTGTTGTTTGTGTAACTTATTTATGTTCAATTAGTGTGTAATATACTAAGCTATAATTCTATTTGCGATCAATACCTTTAAACTACACACGTCATGGGGGTCTCTACTCGACAAGCTCTGCTTTTTGGAGACCCCCACCACTATCACCCTGTATTGTATATTTATCCATGTATTATTATTGATTGATTGATTGAGTGGAAAAAATAAAGTATATTGAAAGATCCAGCTGCAGTTCCTGAGCTGGTGCTAGACTCTGCCTCAGCTGCTGGTATCAGAGGCACTGTGTATTGTTGTTGAGCGTGGACGCCTGAAACTTTGTTCGCCCACTGCTTTCTTATGCTATCATACGCTGATTAATTTCAGTTGAGGAAATAACAGAAAATGATAACATAGAAGAAGAAAAAAAGACTAATGGTTTTAGCAACAAATTTCAAAGGCCTACTAATAACGCAATTTTTTGCCCATATAGCATCAAAACACCATTATACATGAAACGGTTAAGGTCCTATTTTGTATTTTACTTTTATGTACATAAAATATATATGATATGATCCTAATTGTTCAACTTGATTACAAAATAAATGAAAATTATTTTAAAATCATGTTTTTTTAAAGTAAAGTCTACCTTGTTGCAAATTTTACAAAGCACAAAAAGACAAATACTTCAAGACATCTCACTCAAGAAAAAAATACAAACCCACACTTTTGAAAGCATAGGGCTATTGCTGAAGGGTGTGCAATGTGTTGTTATGAAGGACATTTGGAAATTAGCCTGAATATAGAAAATGATCGAATTCAAAATAGGGCAAAATTTCACATTTTTCCAATTTTTGAAATTTTGTAAAATGGGGTAATTTGGTGTAACGAAAAATAAATGTTGCTAAAGTAGTAAGCATCTGTACTGTTGTTTGTGCAAGCACAAAGGTATGCACATTGAAAATATTTTTGTTTGAGATCAATTGGTTGCTTAGTTTTTCTGTAGTAACTTCTGTAAGTTCGACGTAAAACTGTTTTTAAGCTTCAGCCTTCTTGTATGATTTTGGGCTCATTTTTAGGGGGTACCATTATTTTCCTGAGGGGGGTACTGCAGATTTGTTTAATATCATTTTTGTAAATAGTCTTCATAGTACATCAAAGTTGCAAAATATAATTGGATTTCGCCGACCCCCATCTTTCACACCTGCATGACCCTTTAAAAATCTTACTCTTAAAGCGTTATACCAGCGCTCATTATAGGTGTACACCTTTCCGAATGATTTTGGTAATTTGAGTGTTTTGTTCCACCTCTCATAGGATCATTGTTTGCGTCAACGACTCTAATACAAACACTGACCTCAACGGCAGGCTCAGCAGTGTTTAACAGCATCTACGCAGCCTCGTTACCAATCTGGCCCGGGATGTCCTTCATCGTGCTAGCTAGTCTCTACATCGTGTCGTTGTTCTTTCTTCTGTAAGTACAAGAGTTCTTTCGTCACATAATTATGGAGACTTCGTTACGGTGGCCTTAAAGGAACATAGCACATTGCAAATCTGTTCAAATTATTTGCGATTTCGCAAATATTATCACAAATATCTTTGCTAATATTTGCGATGTCGCAAATTGATATTATCGCAAAAATCTGTAAAATATGCTGAAATGCTATTACTTTTGAGAATGTTGTGTAGGCCGTGACCTTTCGCCCTGTGGTGTGTCGTTGCCGACCGGTGTAGCACAATGGGCTCAAGTTCTTGTGACCTATTAGTCAACAGAGTGTGGGTTCAAATCCTGGTAGTGGCACTTGTATCCTTGAACAAGACAATATAGCCAGAATTGCTTTGTCTTCAGATGGTCCCGTGTACTAGGATTTGTTCGGTACTGCGCGTAAAAGAACCAATAACAGTTATTGTGGAAGAGTAGGGGTTAACCCTGGTGTTTCTGGTTCACATAGCAACCACCCTTGTTTAAAGGTTTCCTCAGGCTTGCGAGCTACAGTGATTAAGTTCACTTAATATGAGGCATCTTTGGTTACATCACCCGAAAATAACTACTAATAACGGGAATCTTCTAGGGCTAGATGGTGTTGGATTACCGGTACCCCTTTTCAGCACTAATGATGTTTGGGGTTGTAAGCTCCCCCAGGGAGTTGAGGAAGTTTGTGAATAATTGGTTAAAGTACCTCTGATAAACAGTGGCGCTGTAAAACGCCTAGTATAGGATATGTGCGCTATACAATAACCCAGTATTATTATACTCAGGCCAGACAGCATAACTATAGGATTTCGCAGCCAATTTTATCAAAAATCCATTCATTTTAACTCCCGGATCAGTCAATTTCGTTTCAAAATGAATGCTCCGTTGAATCAGCATTCAACAGTGAACAGTGAAAAGGAGTAATTCAATTTCACCAGTTTAGTATTCACTATGGTCATATAAGACCATTGAGTCTTTTAACGTTTTTCGAACCTTTCATAAATACAACCATTTTTATGATGTTTAGTTTTTAGTCACGTTACTGCTCTATACCTAGTTTTCAAGTAATGTAAAGCTGCCTTCTGATGCTGTAATTCTTTTGTAGCTCTTCCAGCTTTGTTCTCGCTTGTTTTTTTAATGTGTCTTTTATGGTCTATAGTCTTGTTTTGTAAGGGATATTTTCCCGTGGTGTGTTTTTTGTTTGTTTGTCTGTCCGTCCTTTGTCTGCCTGCCTGTCTGTCTGTGCTTACAAGAGCTACATTGAGGGGCTACTTGTAAGTAGGATCTGTACTTGTGGGCTTTTCTCGTGTTGTGGGCTCATGCCCACAATGTTTAAAACAGAAAAGATTAAAGAAAAGGGATCATAGTCACAACCTGTGGAATGCCCACTATGTCACTCTCCTAAACAAGCGTGTCTGTCTGTCTTCTGTATGAGTGTTTTGTGTTGGCTTGTTTGTTTTGTTTGGGCCGTTTGCTTGTTGTTTGACTGTCTGCATTTTATGTTGTTGTCTGTTTGTCTTGTTGGAGTGTTTAGTTTTTTTGATAAATTGTGTCTAATTATGTTTAATAATGTTTATAGTATTCTTATATATTATCTTTTTGATTACAGTTTTAAAACTTTCATATTTCCCTGGACTACTCCTGGTCAGGATGTTTTAGTGTCCGAAGATTTAAAGTAAATACAAAATAAATAACTACAAAATTCAATTTCACTAGGCTGCAAGATTCATTCAATTTCGTAAAAGCCCGAGCAGCAAGTATAAAATAGGTAGTAGAAATTCAACTTAAAAATTGTTAAAGTGTAGGCCGACTCTTGAATGCCTATTAATGAAATAGAATGACTGAATCGAATCTGAATTAGAAAAACGAATTAATAGCATTAATAGCTAAAAAGAAACCCTATACAGTTTATATGGATTAGGAGAAAATGCGTGAATTTCAATGCGTGTTAGTGATGGTTTTTCTGGAATTGGCTGGGAAAAGCAATCTTACTTGTATAAAAACCGAGACATTTCAAAAGTTGTTTTAAAGGCATCGTACACGTTTGGTAATTGTCAAAGACCAGTGTTCTCATTTGGTGTATCCCAACATATGCATAAAACAACAAGCCTGTGAAAATCTGGGCTCAATTGGTCATCGAAGTTGCAAGAAAATGGTGAAAGAAAAAACACCCTTGTTGTACAAATTTGTGTGCTTTCAGATAGGAATAAAAGGCTTCTAGCTAGAAGTCTTTTATTTTTTTAGTGAGAAATTACCTCTTTCTCAAAAACTACGTTACTTCAGACGGAGTCGTTTCTCACAATGTTTTATACTATCAACAGCTCTCTGTTGCTCGTTACCAAGTCAGTTTTTATGCTAATATATATTTTGAGTAAATACCAAACGTGTACGATACCTTTAATAATAGGTTCTTATATATAGCGCACAAATCCTTTAGGTGCCAGATCAAGGCGCTTTTTCGTGCCCACCTATTGAATTCCTGTGATGCAGGCACCTTTGATAAATAAACTGGGCCAATGGTTAATAAAGTGTTCATCAAATAACATTGTTCTACTTGCAGATATCTTTGGTATGACATCAAAGTAACATCAAGCGATGACACGTTTAATAGTGGTAGGTCGAATCTTGAGGGTACGTTAGTTCGGAATATTGGATACCAATAAAGAATCACATGCAAAACTTAGAGAGATTGTATACGTTTGGTAATTGGAACCCACTGTTTGTTTCAATCCTATATAGTTGTAGATATATACCATAAAACTATAAAGGTAGTAGCATTTTTGAGTTATTGCCGAAAATCTGGAGCAGGAAGAATAATCTGCAATTGGAATACACGAGAAACGTTACTGCAGTACCGCTTCTCAGATTCAAATTTGTGGGATAAAAACTGATATCTATTTCAATAACCGCAGTCCTTCGAAGTGAAAAGTTTCTCAAAATGCATTATACTATATATCCAAAGCTGCTGTTCTTCTTACCAAGTAAGTTTTTATTGCCATTAATTTTCATATTCATTACCAAACGTATACAGACCCTTTAAACAGTTTTATGGATAATTGATTGGTCATTTTCGAAAGAGGAGAGAGAGGGGAGGGGAGAGAGACCCCCCCAAAAAGGGTTTCACTGATGATAACGTTCATACCAGTTCCATCTTTCAGAGAAAAATATTTCCGTTTGAATTACTGTTAAAGTCGAAAAAACACAAACTGCCGTAAGTTGCATATTACGATTGTCTCTCGATGGAAAGTATCAAAAGCCTGAAAGAAACGAGCACAAAATCCCCGAACAAAAAAGACAAAAATTGCCGCCTAAATTGGTAACATTTCCACAGGGAGGTTGTATGGTTTTGAAAGAAAGGAGGCTTATGAAACAACATTTCTTTACGTGTTACATACTTTCCCATTGTTTCACCGAGTGCAATTTTGAGCCCATGGTTTTGCAAAGCAAAAACAGATGGCCACAGATACACAAATATTACAGAATAGTGTTGAATTGGTTGGAAACAAGGCAACCAATCATTGGATGTACTTTCTTTTTAATTGAAAGTTTGCAGAAATGTTGAAGTAGAAAAAATTAATGTTGAATTTGGTCACATCTGTACTGTTAATACGATTGGGTGTTTTGCTAACTTTCGGTCGTCCATGCCAAACCCTCGCGGTTTGTTTATCAACAATATAAAGGTCTATAACCCAAAGCACCATCTTAAAATATACTACCAATGCCTCCTGGGAAACCGATAAAAATAAACCAAGCTGCCAAGATGGGGGCCTGCTGTACTTTACATAACAAGTATGCTATGTTTTATAGGTGTGCATCGCATTGCTTCAAAAGCAGCGCGCCATGATGGTTGCCGGTGTTGATAGGACACCCAGAATCCTTTGCGCGCCGATCATGCGCATTAGTAAATGCATATGGGCTATTGCGACCGCCCCTGCTTTGACCTCTGATCCTGACATAAAATTACGGTCGGTGAGATAAAAGTCACATCGAATTCAGTTAACAAAATGAACATTTTGAGAATGTTTTTTTTACAGAATTTTTGTTTGTTTGCGTGGCAAAGTTCAGCAAGCTGTCATTTGGTATTTTTTGAGCAGCAAATATTATTTCAGCAAAAGCATTTTTTTGTTGAATAACATTTTATCTAGGATACCTGCGATGGGAACCGATATCGATCAAATTGAAATGTGTTTTATCAATCAATCAATTTACATTTTTTTCACACCGTCATAAACAGGGAATAATGCACAGAATAGACTGAGTCATTTACAGTCTCGAAAATGCAAAGGAAAGAAACACTATATAGGCATGAATTCTATGGCATCGGGCTCTTAAGGGGAAGGTATACGTTTGGTAAGCACTCTTAAAATCGATGGCAATAAAAACCTACTTTGTTAGAAGTACAGGAGCTTTCGATAGTATAAAGCGTTTTTAGATTCATTTCACTTCGAAGTAATGTGGTTTATATGGAAAAAGATAACAGTTTTTATCATCCACAATTTGAATCTGAGACTACTGTCAGTAACGTTTCTCAGATTGTGTATTCCAATCCGGATTATTCTTCCTGTGGGACATAACCACTCCGGATTTTTGGCGATATCTCAAAAACGCTACCACCTTTTGAAATTAAATTTTACAGGTTAATTTTATTGTATATATCTACAATTATACAAGATTGAAACAAACAGTGGGTTCCAATTACCAAACGTATACAAAATCTTTTAAAGATGACCTAGAAACACAAATCTGTGTGACGAATGTTTGTTGGGATGGGCTGTTCATTTATGTATGTCTCTGTTTTGAACAGATGATGGTCTTCACGAATACCAGCAGCTGAAAAAAGAAGAAAAGACCGTAAATGCGGAGTAAACCTCGTCCTTGGATGTCTGATGACGTCACCGCGGACTTGAAAAGGATGGCGGATATTGACCACGTTTACAACATTTATGTGCATAAGACCTTGCAATGACACAACATGTGATGACACATCGTGGTACTCGGTTTCCCAATAGAATGTGCAAGTCTCGCGCGCATTCGATTTCCGGGACATTGTGGTTCCAACATTGATCTCTAATAGAGATCAATGGTTCATTGTTCATTATGAAGTTTTTCGTGGGCGAGATTTTGTTTCGTCAATTATTTTAGTTTAACGTAGTTAATGACCCTGAACATTATATATGTCGTTGGGAATGTAATACTTAGTCAAGATACAACATTTGAAAGTAAAATCAATTCAACAATACAACGAAGAAAACCGGCCGAGAATTAAACTTGACCTGAGCTTCCGGTTAGGCCTACTACAACAAATTTAGAATTTTGAGCTCACCTCCGATCACAAAACTTGTGTAAACGCTTGTTTTGGATGCGCGATTATGATCGCCAGATGCTAATGGACCATATTTTTGACCGCATGAGGGCGCTTTCTTCAGGAATGTACTGCATCACAACTACAGATTCATCTTATTTTAATTGCCTGTAGGTAGTTTTCTTGCATCATTGACGAAATACATAAACAAAGTAATAACAAAAATGACAAAAACCTGTTTGTTTACTTGTTTTTCATCACGTAAAAATTGGTCCACAAACGCCCTCACGCGGTCAAAAATACGGCGAATTGCAACGCGAATTATTTTGTTTAGGCGTCAGCGTCCTCTAAAAAACTGCGCCACGCGTCAATTTTACGCCAGTATGACCATCCCGAATCTGCGTAAGGGGTTTCTAAAAAGTTAGGATCAAATAAGCATCCTTGTCCCAGAGTTTTAATTTTGTTTCAATAATAATTACCACATTATTTGTGTATTTATTATAAAAGCTAAAACTAATTTTATAAAAATTGTAATTGTTCAGAGTTTGTCATTAATTTATAACAAAGATTTGATTTCGGGGAAAAAAATGTTCTTCGTTTGACGTGTTTTCTCGTTCCGATACGCGCGAGACTTGCACATTCTATTTCATAGAGCTGCTTAACGACCGATTGTGTGATAAGGCTGTATCCACTTTGGCGGCTACGGCTACAGCTATGGCTGTTGCTAAGGACGTCATATCTCCAAACGCACAATGACGCGGCGATCCAGCTGTAGCCGTAGCCGCCAATTTGGACACGGCCTTTCTGACTACCAGAATAAGGTTACCAGCCATATTACAATGTCACATGTACCATTTGTGACTGGTATCCTGGTAATTTTTTTGCTTAGAAGAAAGTATAGCTAAGCAAATATTTTCCGCTTAAGCAGCTTTGTGAACTTAAACCCAGATCAAGACTCAACAATATTATGAGGAAAAATCCCATACAAGCTCCTCCCTATCCTCGTCGTCGTCGTCGTCGTTGTTGTTTTGTTTGTGTGGTGTTTGTTTGTTTGTTTTGGGGTGGAAGGTGTTGTAGTACACACAAAAAGTATCACCTCTGAAGCGCCGTAATTAAATCGACTTTTCACACTTGGGTATCCAATGAATGCCATGCCCCTACATGTGAATTGAACTCTACCAAGGTGTTTTTTTTTTGAGATACCAAAGACCTGTGCCCATTTTACGCAACTGTTTAACAGACAATATTCCATACATTTATGGCAGCATTTACAGGCAAGTGTACATTACATTACTTCGGATGGTCATTTGTTTAAGGAAAAATAACTGATGTGCTCTAAGGGGGCGGGGCTTCATGGCAATCCGATGCTGGTCATCATCAATCATTCATAACAACAGCTTGAGGGGAAAAGGAGTAAGAATATTCCACTTTTTTATAGGGAATAAGCTTCTCTGGCCCCTCTGAGGGGCATAATAGGTTTGATAATGATGTGAATAGCTTCTTACCCCTGGTGTAATACGATTTCCCAGGGAGCAATACAATTTAGTAGAGGAGCTGCAGGACGATCAGTATTACGTAATCACGCGCCAATTTTGCCGTCGCATCTAATATTTTAATTTTAACAGTGTGAGGTTTATTAATTATGTTTATAAGGTACCTTAAAATTGTCCAGAAAAACTCAGGGAAAACTGTGCTTATTTACAATAATAATAAATTATACCAATACAAATTACCAGACTGTTTTCAGTGTGCTTTTTAATGTGGTTTCCCACCCTGGCCTAAAGCTGATCTTAGAATGACTGGATGAAGGATGGAGTTTAAACGCAAGTTGCGTCATACTATTAAAGGCACTGAACACGTTTGGAAATTGTCAAAGACCAGTGTTCTCACTTGGTGTATCCCAACATATGCATAAAATAACAAGCCTGTGAAAATTTGGGCTCAATTGGTCATCGAAGATGCAAGAAAATGATGAAAGAAAAAACACCCTTGTTGTACAAATTTGTGTGCTTTCAGATAGGAATAAAAACTTCTTGCAAGAAGTTTTTATTATTTTGGTGAGAAATTACCTCTTTCTCAAAAACTACGTTACTTCAGAGGGAGTCGTTTCCTACAATGTTATATACGTTCAACAGCTCTCCGTTGCTTGTTACCAAGTAAGTTTTTATGCTAATATTTGTTTTGAGTCATTACCAAACGTGTACGATATACCTTTAAGCTTGTATAATATTAAACACGAAAAACAGCTAAGAGGATAATGATGACGTCATTTATAGTTGTCAAAGCAAATTCTCATCCTCTAGTTTACAATTAAAGGTCACCATTCAACTCTCAATCTGTAAAGATTTGATCCAATTTGCCTGGTCACGTGTCAGTGGAAGCAACGAAGAGCGGGATGCGATGTTTGAAGCTTTGCATGGTGTGCAAAAAGGAAGCGGGAGGGGCTTTTTATTTTTATTTTTTCAAGAAGACCGCCATTCTTTTTAAAATCTCGAACAACCATCGTTTTGTTCACTGTTCAAGACAGAATAATGACAGAAATATGTTAGAGAAGACATTGAATATGCTTAAAGTGTTTTTTTTTAAAAGTTTGTTCATGTATTAAAAACCCGGCTGTAGCTCACTTTCACAAGAATAAATGTGTGTAACTAAACAATATGTTTTTAACCCGTGTAACCGCACAGGCTAAGTTCTGACTTGCAAGATTTTTTATTTTCTGATGTTGATATTTTACGGTTTTTAAATCTCATTTTGAATTGGTAAAAATAAAATCCAAGCAGCCCACAAAGAGGAAGCGGGCGGGGACGCTAAACATGTATTTGTTTTTACTTCACAGAATAGGATGTAACTACAGCTGGTAGACTTGGGGTACAACCATCTGTAAATCTCTGGGAGGACTTGTATAGTGTTTGCTCTGACAAGCGGTTGTTGTGGATTTTGTGTAGCCTTACGTTCAATAACGGGGTCGTTTCCATTGCGGCAATCAAACATTTGTTAAGTCTTCATACGCTATTTCCTCGACTTTGCTTCTTTTTTTTTTGAAAATATTTTCTCTTTCGACCCAAATTTACCTGACGTCATCATCACAAAAATCATGGTTGCACCATTTTGGGAGTCAATGACCCCGTGTATTGAGTGTGTGCGCATTTTAGGCGACGCGGCGTTTTTAAGCTTACTATTATTATTTGTTGTGACTGCTCTATGCTCCAACAACCCTATTATGTTCTGTAACCCCCTCGTGATTTACATAGGGTTAGGGTAAGGGTAAGGGTAAGGGTTTAGGGTAAGGGTTAATGTTAGGTTTAGGGTAAGGTTAGAGTTAGGTTTAGGGTAAGGTTAGAGTTAGGTTTAGGGTAAGGTTAGAGTTAGGTTTAGGGTAAGGGGTTAGGACAGACTGGGTTAGGATAAGGGTTAGGGTTAGGTTTAGGGTAAGGAATGGGGAAATACATAGGGGTGTCGGAACAAAGGTGTGTAACCATTATTATTTACATGCAATTTGATTCCCAAAATGGCGAGCGTGTCAGAAAGTAGCCGCGTGGGACGTTAAAAAGGGTCAATAGGCGATTTGGTACTGATGTGAACTTTACAATCGGTCAGATTTCGGATTGAAACTGGTAATTTTGTTCTCCGACATTTACTAATCATGTACGTGGGCTACTTGTACAGCACACATGTCAGTCCATACACATTTCGGTCTTTTGAACGAAGTGTCAAAACTAAACAAACCAATAACCTTGGAAATACACTGGTTCGACAGATCTAACACATATTCACCCATGAAAAATACTCGTCGAATAGTTCAGTATTATTCAACATTTTAGGCCTACGTACAATGAGCGGAAAAAAGTGTCAGTGTTTGTTGACAAAATACAAGTGGGGCCCATTTTTATTACCTAAGTTGATTTAAGTTTACATTTACTGTCACTCGTGAAAATTGAATCCCTTTGATAAAGCCATGTTCATTTTCAAAAATCCGCCTTACCAAAATATATGAAGCAACCATTATTTACCTTGCCCTCCCAACAAAACCGACTGTGCGACTGTTTCATGTCGACGTATCGGCCAGCCGTCGCACTCTTACTGGAAATAACGCTCTGTGGTGCCCATAAATCGGAATTCTTACTGGAAATGTTGACAATTTTATGCAATATATAATATTATAATATTGCAGCAAAGTAAATTCACGGGAACAAAAGCCATTGAAACCAGTTATTAAAATCTTCACATTAGGTTTGTTTTCTTTCTTTCCTTTGGTAATATAGCCCCCCCCCAATACGGTAAACATGCATTTTTACTTTGGACTGATCATGATTGAGCAGCACCGTAAAGTTCAACCTGTTTGGACCTTTGAGGAATGTACTTATTTGTCTCGTGGAGGGGAAAAATTTAAGTCTACTAAGGTCTTCCAAGGTGCATCAACACTTACAAAATAATTATAGTCTTTTTGTGAGTTATGCCTATAAAAAAATTGCAATGAATATATCATGTCCAGTGTTCTCACTTGGTGTATCCCAACATTTGCATAAATAACAAGACTGTGAAAATTTGGGCTCAATTGGTCATCGAAGTTGCAATAAAATGATGAAAGAAAAAACACCCTTGTTGTACAAATTTGTGTGCTTTCAGATAGGAATAAAAACTGCTTGCAAGAAGTTTTTATTGTTTTAGTGAGCTCAAAAACTACGTTACTTTAGAGGGAGTCGTTTCCTACAATGTTTTATGCTATCAACAGCTCTCCGTTGCTTGTTACCAAGTCAGTTTTTATGCTAATATTTGTTTTGAGTCATTACCAAACGTGTACGATACCTTTAAAGAATCAAACATGTGAATCCCCAATACACGTATGTTTTTTTTCTTCTTTTCGAATCCATGGCTCCACCGGTGGTTTTGAAACGCGAGGCGTGAGGAGCCGAAGCCGAATTCGAAAGCTGAAGCAGAAAGTCAAAACCGTTGTTCTATAGACCTTTATCATGCTGCCACCATCTTGGTCATGTTCCCTGTATCCAACAGCAGTAATGGATGCTAATATTCATTGTACAAAAAGGAACCAAACTAATTGCCCTGCCAGCCTCGGTTTGGTTACATTGATTTGAATGGGATAAAATCAAGATGGCCGCACCATGATAAAGGTCTATAAAGGCATGGTATACTTTAGTAAATGTCAAAGTCCAGTTTCCTCACTTGGTGAAAATTTGGGCTCAATTGGTCATCGAAGTTGCAAGAAAATAATGAAAGAAAAACCACCCTTGTTGCATAGAACTGTTTGCTTCTTCAGATGCCTGAGAAAGGCTTCATGCCTGAAGCCTTTCTCAGATTGAAATTTTGGAGTGAAAAAATTACCTCTTTCTCTAAAACTACACTATTTAAAATGGGGTCGTTTTTAACAATTATAATGGCGGACCGTGTAAGTTCACGAAGTAAAAATGAAAACCACACAATTTCGAGGGATATTTGTGTGGATCATTATATTCTACTTTTAAAACATCTTTCCAACCATATTAATTTCATAACGAACGATTTCAAACGCTTTTTATACTCCAAATCGACCAATCCAAGGCAACATTTCCCCCTTTAAGCAGCTCTGTGAAATTAAGCCCCGTGCAGCATGTCATAATATATAAATGTTGTTACATATTTACATGAATAATCTGAATATAGCTACAAGCTTATTATTTTAGAGAAAAATGGGTGAATACAATGTACAGGATTGGCAATTATCGAAAACGAAATATTGACGAGTTTCAATCTGGAAGCTAACTTATGAAACTAGTTCAGTTTTATACTAATCCTCAAGAGAGATATTTCCATCTGAATGGTGTCTAAAACTAAAAGTCGAGGAAATAGCGATTGTAGACCCTAAAAATCACCGTGGTTTAATTCGATTGCCGCTATCGTAATGCGGACGTGTACAACATTGTAAACATGAACCATTTTCCCTCTTGTTTTCTCGAAAACCCGCAGTTTGGTGAAAGACGATGTGTCTATTGAAAACGAGAAGATGGTAATAAATTCGAATGTACAAGTCGGATAAAAGTATATAATTATTATCCCTTCCGCACAAATTGATATGAGTGAAACAGCAGAAGGGAGGCGACGCATCATGAAAGATTTAAGTTTTAAAATTCCGGATGTCGTGTTGTTGACAAAGACAACACGGCGCTAGTTGGCAATAGTAATACAATTGATTTTGTTTGGATTTTCCCTACCATGCGTGATAAATTTAATGACACTCGCAATTTCCTTGTTCGACAATTGAACTCCCCATCCAAGTTAGTGTTCATTGCTGCTCGTTATTATCAAATAGACATTCCTAAACGGTGGTCGTTGAATCTTCTATATAATTAGCTTACACTAATTGGTTGGGAGGAAAGTCATCGCAGGAAGTTAATGTTTTTATAACCGTAGATACAAACAATTTTGGTTTTTCTAATTGGATACTTTTTGCTAGTTTGGTTTCTTTCTTCGGGCTCACCGCCATTGAATAAAATATTAAGTCAATGAACCACACCGGGGGAGGGTTCAAGGATAGGGGAAGTGCCCCGTCCAGTTCCTTTCTTTGCCCCTCTCTCCGATGGCAGTTATTTGATTTAACCCCAAACCATTGCGCTCACGATAACGCAATGATGTTCGCATAATATGGATGGATACTGTATGGATTTTAATGCTGGCTTTTCTATCCACAATGTGTCCCTTGGATTACGTTTATTTTTGTTAAGTCTCTTTCTTTTTGTTCAAGTGCTGGTTGATTGTTCGAAATCCGGTGTTTGACAACAGTCGGCATAATAATGACCGAGCAGTCTAGGTGCACCGGACTCAATATTTGGTGTTCAGCAAGGCACCACACCATTGCTTCATCCTTTTGGGACATAGAGCCCCACGATCCCGCCCAAAATGGTTGGGACACTTAGTGACAATAAGTACACACTCCGGCCCCCCCCCCCCACACTGTCGTCCGAGTTTGGACGACAAAACTGGTTGCCTCGAGTGACATGGGCCTACGACACAAGGACCAAAAACAAATGTATTCATAATAACGGCAGTGAGATCCCCAACCCACAGTGGTGTAACTAAGGGGGGGGGGGCACGTGCCCCCCCAATTGATGTCCGTGCCCCCCCCGGGTGCCCCCCCATTTGAAATCTGGACTTTTGTGATTGGAAATTTCCAGAGTAAAATGTTACATTTTATACGCTTTGATGAGATAATTTCGATGTTTTTAAAACTATTTTTCCATTTACATGTAGAAAATATTTTCTTTTTACACTCACGCCAGATTGATCATATAACAAAATTAGTAGGCCCCCCTAAGTAACATAAAAAAGGCGATGATAAAAGGGGCTTATTCAGGCCCGTAACCAGGATTGTTTTTGTAAAAAAAGATTTGGGGTGAATATGAAATAAAATGTACATCGGCGCGTTAGCGCCGCCCGTCACGTAGCGACGAAGGGGGGAGTGGGAGGAGGATGTGCCCCTCCCCCCAGAAGTTCGAAATTTTGTAAAAAAGAATGCCCAATTCAAGCCATTTGGTGCACCATTTTTGCGCTATGATTTTGGTTTTTATAACTGAAAACAACTCAATTACAGCTTTGTATTATTTCTGCATTGTTAATGCTCAGACGGCGTATGCCATCCATTGCGTCCTCTATTTACATCTTTGTATATTATTTTATGTTAGGCCTAAAAAAAAAAGAAGTTTTTATTGCCCTTTTCCGACCGACCCAAACAATCTGAAATCCACGGTCGCGTTTTTTTTTTTTTAATGGCGATTTTTTGATTTTGTTTGAAGTATTTTATACTTTGATTCCCAGTAAACGACATTTAAGATAGAAACCTCGATGTTTTTATGTTTCTTTTGCAAAATTATATTGTTTTATGTTGCAGGCCTGTGAAATCTCCGCTTTCTCATTGACCGTGCCGATTTTTTATTTCCGCCTTTTTAAAATGTGAGATAAAAAGACGTGACGAATTTTCCAGGTCGGCCTGCTACATATACATCATACACCACACACCATCCGTGCAGTGCGCAACGGGCGGGTATCCATCACGCACTTGTGTTGCAACTCCTTGCCAATAGAGGGCGCTGTGTGATTGTTGGCATCAGAGCTGTATATTATTAAAAAAAAAAAACCGACCGACCCTCCCGATTTTTTAGCCAAAGGGGCAATAAAAACTTTTTTTATTTTAGGCCTTATACATGTCACAATATAACAATAATAATTCACAGTTACGATGCAGACTTTTTTGATTTATTATTTTTTGCAGATTTTTTATTTTGTTTAAATTTGTATTTGCTTGTTATTTTTTAGGGGGGCTGTCCGACCCCCCCCCAATTACGGGCATGGGCTTGTTTTAAAGAAAAAGGCAAAAGGTAACTTGGCCAGAAGTTCCCCCCTAGAAAAAAATGGTGCACCCCCTTGTGCCCCCCTGAAATGTTACCCTAGTTACGCCGCTGCCAACCCAGAATGACCACTGACCAGCTAAAGGAGACATAAATCTTCCCGGCTTCCCGGTTGAATACACACCAAAAGTAAAGGTACGCCCCCTATATATGGAGGCCATATCGACAACAAGTATATTGTAATAGAATAAAGGGTACAAAAGACAGTTTTGGATACAGTCTCTCGTCTGTCCGGATTTGATAGTGGTCTCCAGGTATGTTTTTGCTGGTTCTCGGTGTGTATATTCCTCATTCTCTGCCAGTTGTGTGGAATGCTTTTGACTATAATAAATAGCCAACAACACCATCAACATTAATTCATCTTTGCTTTAGCAAATATCGTATAGCACCGCAAGGCGTAGTAGGCAACTGGAGCTGCTCTATCTTAGAACGTGAAGCGCGGTCACCAGCAAAAGTTTCGTTATAGCATTGGTAGCAAATGCTCATCGTCTGCACTGACCCAATGTTGCATCGAAAGAGTTGCTGACTGAAATAGCGTCCAGTGCATAACTTCACATTTCAGTCCGAGTTGCCTGATGACTGTGTTGTCTGACTTCACCCGGGATCTCATTGCTTGATCGTCTGTAATTCATTTGCTTGTGTTGCAAACTCGGTAGAAGTAAAGGGTCTGTATAAGTTTGGTAATGACTCTGAAAATTAATGGCATTAAAAACTTACTTGGTATAAGAAGTACAGCAGCTTTGGATAGTATAATGCATTTTGAGAAACTTTTCACTTCGAAGTACTGTGGTTATGGAAAAAGAAATCACTTTTTATCCCCAAAAATTTGAATCTGAGAAGCGTTACTCACAGTAACGTTTCTCAGATTGTGTATTCAAATTGCAGATTACTCTTCCTGCGTGGACATAACCGCTCCAGATTTTCGGCAATATCTCAAAAACGCTACCACCTTTTGAAATGAAATTTTCACAGGTTAGTTTTATGGTATATTCTACAACTATAGGATTGAAACAAACAGTGGGTTCCAATTACCAAACGTATACAATCCCTTTAAGGACATTTTTCACAATGTGTGTGGAGTGTATACCACATACCAAATGAGTACGGTAAGACATTTGGTTTTAATATCGGTGCGATAAGTGTATTATTCATAATTGTACATTCTTCTCTCTCTCTTTTCGGTTCATCTTTTCCTCAGATTTGCAAACAACCATGAAACCCACGGACACTATCAGCACTCTTCATGAGATTCTGAGGCATATTAGCGTTGAACCGATCATGTTCATCATCTCAATGACAACGTTTATGCGCCAGCCTACCAACCAACTCCTTGTCTTGCACAAAGTTTGTCTTCTCAACTACAACGCCACGACATGCAGTCACCGCGTCAATAATATGACCATCGATGTTGAGAACGACATCCAAGCCAACGCAGCTTACTGGAATTTCTACCTGAAGATGGCACTTTTAATACCCGGGGCGACGGTGTCCTCCCTCTTCGGTCCTCTCAGTGACAAACTCGGGCGTCGATTATTCTTGATCATCCCGTCCGTGGGAAACATCTTTGGGGCTGTAGCTTTAATAATCCAGTCCAAGATTTTCCTGATGCCGCTCGAGTATCTAATTGCGACTGAATTTATTGTCGGACTCTCGGGCAATGTCGTGACCACGTATGTGGTAGCAAAAAGCTACCTGTGCGACATAACCGACCGAACCAACCGGACTAAACGACTTGGGGTGATCAAGTCTATGTCATATTTTGGCGGGCCTTTGGGGGCTTTCTTGTCCGGTATTCTGGTTGATAGAAAAGGCCTCGCTGCTGTTTATTATATCATAGTCGCTATCCATGCTTTCATTATTATCTATGTAGCCCTTTGGCTTGAGGAGACCCAAGGGGTGGGTACCCGTGGGGAGGGGGATGACATAGAGTTAGAGGAAGGGGTGGGGGAGCAGAGGGATGAGCACCACGAGGAAGGGGCAGAAAAAGAGAGAGACGAAACGACGGATGGAGCATCAACAGAGAAGAAAAATAAGATAGGTGATAATGTCAATGAAGGTAACGCCATGTGTCGGATCTGTGATGGGTCTCGCCAGGCTCTCACCGAAGTGGTCAAGGGGATAGAAAATATGCTGCTTGTGTGTTTCCGAGGGAGAGTCGGCTTCAGACGGAAGCATCTTCTTATTGTCACGCTCATCGGCATTATTCATAACATTGGATCCACAGGTAGGTGACTTCATTATGGAATATTATACCAAAGTTAAACATTCATATGTATCGTATACAACCTCATAGTGTTATACTTTTATTACAAGTTTGTCAGAGTTTCAAAATAATATATTTGTTGAGTTTGATTCAATACACAATTTTATAGGGGCCTATATTTTACGCCACTGCAGTATTCCTATATGGTGTTCCTCATATTAAATCTCAAACGGCTTACTGAGTGACCGAACCACCACAAAGACCAATGGCACCTGTATAAGAAACCTGTGCGACTGTATCATAAACACCGCGTGGGTTATCACACAAGATGGTGTTCTGACCTGGAATTGAAGGCCATCTACTTAATCCTCCATTAAATGGAATTTAAAGAGAACAACATTTTTGACAATGGTGTAATTTATTTCACCGTTAATCGTAGCTGAGAGCGATTTGACTGTACTGTACACCAAGCATTCACCGTTGAATTGGTCAGCCACAACCATCGGTTTCTTCTTTACACTCAGAACAGTTCTCAAGGCGCTTACCCTCTCCGCGGGACTGCCATTATTTTTTAAGGTAAAATTACCAACATACAAAGTAACAATAATATGGCTTTCAGAAGAGTACATTTATTTCCACCCACTTATTTTCAATAAAAACAACGTACAATCGAAACAGCAAGAAACAGTTTGTGTTTTTCTGTTGTCAAGAATTGTGTGCATGTACGTGCTTATACAATTTGAACGCAATAAGGCTTTGTTTCAATTTGCAACAATCGAACAAAAGCAATGGTGATTTTGGGATCATCACGTGCTGTTTGCCCGAGATTTGACTGAATTTCATGACAACACTAACTTGTGTATAATCGAACTTTCAGATTGAAACTGTGTTATTCCCCCGGCAATTTTACCAATCATTCTTAGGATGCATTTGTATGAAATGCACAATCCTAATTCGATGATAGGCTCATGTGACCCATTCCGTTATTGTATTTTAATACAAGGCCCTGATATACAAATTCATGCAGAATGCACCCCAGGCAAACGATGGAATCATTTTCATTACTGGACATTCCACAGAAACCCCAACGCTTTTCTTCGTAGTGCTGGTGTCATAGGGGATTTTGTCCCCCATCCCCTCTCCCCAGCAGTGTGTGTGCCCCATACTGTAAATTAACATGGGCTGAAAAGTTGAGTCAAAAAAGGGCGGTATCACGCGAATTTTCTGCACATTTCGCCGTATGGGGGACATAATCTTGAGGGGAAAGAATCTTTTTCAAGTAAAGTTTCTTGTGAGCATTTTGAGAATGGTGATGTACCGGTACAGTTGGGAAGCGGCAGCCAGGGGGTCACCTTAAAGGGATGCGACTTGTTTTTATTTCAAAAATCAAGTTATAAACCACAAGGAAAACTCACTGGGTAAATTTGAAATAATTTGGGGTTCAATAAGAAAAAAATGACTAGCGGGATTTGAACCAACGACTTCCGGTTTAACGTGCCGGCTCTATACCAACTGAGCTATCTAGTTCTATGATGGCTGTCTCCCAGGTTGTATCGTAAACTTGGGTGTGATGTGACCCCTGGTTGCACGGCAAATAACAGGTGGATTGGCTTCTGACTGGCATCCCGAACAAAGATTTTAACAACATTAGGGAGATTGCCAACATAGGGCTAGATATAGCTCAGTTGGTAGAGTGCCGGCACGTTAAACCTGAGGTCGTTGGTTCAAACCCCGCTCTGGTCAATTTTTCTTGTCAACCCCAAAATTAAAAAAGTAAACGGATAACAATCTGTCACAAGAGTGGCTGCAGCAAGACAGTCTTGATGCAGCCAGGCTTGCTGCAGCCGTCGTGCTGCAGCCAGTCTCGCCGCAGTCAGGCTTGTTGCAGCCAGTCTCGCCGCAGTCAGTCTTGCTGCAGCCAGGCTTGCTGCAGCCAGTCAGTTTATTGCTGAATGGTAATTTAAAAACAGACTTCACAAAATGTTGCAGGGGTTGAGATATCTGCTGTATAATTCCGGCTCGAATCCCATCCGAGTATACTAACTTGTTTTTTTTCTTCTGCAGGACTAAAAAATAGCACTGAATAAACGACAGTGTAACGGTTAAACCACGATATTCTTGTTTTTCTTCTTCTTCTTTGAACAGCTTGTCAAGCACCATTCACTGCGGCTTGATCTGAGCCTGGCCTCCTTTGGTATAATATCTACAACATCAGCTCTCGTCATGATATCATTTGCACAGACTACTACAGTAATGATGATAGGTATGTAGGGAGATTGGAAAATACTTCAGGCTATCAGCTTAAGGTGGAACATTTGAAAACCCACGAAGAAGTCATTTTAACAAGTGACTCCCTATTTTTCCTAAAGAACATTTTAGACACTTCATTTTTCCAAAAGCAAAGTAAGAGCGTTTAATAGAACATAATATTCACTTTTAATTACTTTTGAAACTTATTACTCACGCAAAAATGTTGTGAGGTTTACGATTGATTTTCTCTTTTGTTTCCCCAACAGCTCCTTTTGTCGGCATGTTTGTTGGCTTTCCAAGCCTCATTCTAAATGCTATAAAATCAAAGCTTGTCGAGCCGTACGAATACGGTAAGTACTGTATAGTTTTACCTCACATTTCGAAAACTAGTCATCTTCGACAGCGCTATTGAACATACAAATTGTAGTGGCTCTGAGAACGTGATAACTCGGCGTTTCTGCAAGTGCTTGCCGAAGAAAAGGGGCACAAACTATAATTAATTTCAGCCATAATTGGTTTGAGTATATTAATTTAACGGGCAGCATGTACAAGGTGGCTGCACCATGATAAATATTCATAGCAGTGCACAGCAAAAACCGGGGTGTTAAATTTAACACCCCCGGTGTTACTTATAGAGGACAACACCAAGAATTTTCACCGGTGTTAAAATTGTGGGTGTTATTTTGGCACATTGGTGTTATTCTTTACACCCATGGTGTACTGACACACCCATGGGTGTAAATGATAACAAAGTGTTGAAATTACACCAAATTGGTGTAGTCCTCTAGTTACACCGAAAAGTGTTATTATTTTTGGCAGTGTGCTTGTTTCTTCTAAAACAGAGGTGCGACTCCAGCCAGGTTCTGTTTAAATTTAAATAAACTCATATAGGAAAGGATAATCTTACACAAAAATATTTGTTAATCTTCTTTCTTAATATAGCCAGTTTGTTTGTTTGTTTGTTTGTTTGTTTAGATGATCTTCCCATCAAGGGAACTCGGCAAACTCCCACAAGGGGATATATTATAAACACCAAGCTCGCAACAGTCAATCTCTCTCACACAAACATCGGTTTAACGTATATCGATTCAGTAACTTGACGACAATACTTATTCTAGTCATTGTGAAATCAGCTGTTAGGTTGGTAGGATTCGAACCCACAACATTGTGATTGTAAGTCCTGCAGTCTAACCACTGGACCACGGTAACCACATGGGGGTCTATTTATCCTTGGTTCCGTTCTGTGTTTGCTGTTTTTGTATATCCATGGATAAATAAATGTGATCTTACGTGTTTACATTTTGTTTACACGTGTTTACATTTTGTGTTCGATGCTGACATTATTTTGTTTCATGAGGCTTGGATGCTCGTAATTGTTTTTTTTTTTTACGGGCATGTTAAAATCTCTTGCCTCTTTTATCAACAGGAGCTCTCTTCGCGTTCACTGCCCTTGTACAAACACTGACCTCAACGGCAGGAACAGCAATGTTTAGCAGCATCTACGCAGCCTCACTAACAACATGGCCGGGACTTGCCTTCATGGTTACAGCCTTAATTTACGTGGTGTCGCTCGGCTTAATTTCGTGAGTGCAGAAAATGGTTTATTGAAAGTTTCTGTCCGGATGAACATCATCAATTTACATTTGTATCATTACGGGTAAAAAGTTGCGAGGATGATGAATTGACGATTATGATTCTTAATGCCTACATTTATTTTTTTATTAAATTCATAAGCGATACTTTTGTCAGCTTTCGTTGGAAAGTATTCTGAAGTATTCGGGACTTATTATTTAGCATATAACCCATAAAACCCTTAAAACCAAACCACTGACAAGTTAAACTGCTGCTCACTGTTTTCTTGGAAGCGTGACCACTCGCACCCAATTTATGAAATTCAATGAATGTTTGTTTTTCTCAATGGTATGCATAAAAAGAGCAATATTATATGGTGTTCCAAAGACGACAGGTCGCGTCGCCGTCGCCGTCGCCGTCGCCGTCGACGTCGACGTCGCATTTAGCCTATTAACTTGTGCATAAACAGGGTCGACGGAAATGTTACCGTCGCCGTCGCCGTCGCCGTCGCCGTCGCCGTCGCCGTCGCCGTCGCCGTCGCCGTCGCCGTCGCCGTCGCCGTCGCCGTCGCCGTCGCCGTCGCCGTCGCCGTCGCCGTCGCCGTCGCCGTCGCCGTCGCCGTCGCCGTCGCCGTCGCCGTCGCCGTCGCCGTCGCCGTCGCCGTCGTAATTTCTGAACTCTTGAGGGCGCAACAGTACATTTCACTTAGATTGCTTGATCGATATTGCTGTCACCAGACTGAAGTCAGCACTAAATTTGGTGCTGGCAAGAAATTTAGTGCTAGCTCCAAATTTCAAAACCTTGTCAACGACCGTCATTGACAGTTCGAACGGAATACCGAATTCTCGTGTTATTTCCTCGTTTTCAATTGCAATGTTTTCATCTTAATTTTTTTCTCAGATGTCTTTCTCATGTCAACTGCATAGGCGCCCCCAATAAATTAGTCGACTGGTTAGCTCAGTACAACTAATTAAACAATTGCATAATCATAGCCCGTTTGCGAATTTACTACACGAGTTGTAGATGGTTAAACTCGCAACTACCTATTTTTCATTTGAAATTCATAATTTTATTGGGGCGCCCTATGGATTATGGTTTGGGATACAAGGAAGACATCTATGTGAAGGATTACTTAGACGTATAGTAAATTTGCACACGGGCTATATTATCAAAATATTTAATTACTTGGGCTGACCTATTAATCGGGGCGCCAAATATGAGTAATATAGTTTGGGATACAGGGAAGACATCTGTGAGAAATAAACTTCAGATTTCGTTGTTTTATTATGACTGCTTTTCAAAACAAAATGGTAGTTGCGTGTTTAATCTACAACTTGTTTAGTAAATTCGCACACGGGCCATTTTATGCAGATATTTAATATGTTGGGCTGAGCTAATTAGTAAACTAATTTCGGGGCACGTATGAGTTATGGTTTGGGATATAAGAAAGACATCTGTGAAGAACAAACTAAAGATTTTATGGGTTTTCGATTACTACTTTTTAAATGAAAATTAGGTAGTTGCGAGTTTAACCATCTACAGCTCGTGTAGTAAATTCGCAAACGGGCTATAATTATGCAATTGTTTAATTAGTTGTGCTGAGCAGCTAAACAGTCGACTAATTAATTGGGGTCGCCTATGCAGTATGGTTTTGAATATAATAAAGACATATGTGAAGAAAACCATTACGATTTCACGTGTTTACGATGAAAACATTGCAACTGAAAACGAGTTAATAACACGAGAATTCGGGATTCCGTTCGCACTGTCAATGACGGTCGTTAGCACTAAATTTCTTGCCAGCACTAAATTTGGGGGCGACGGCGACGGCGACGGCGACGGCGACGGCGACGGCGACGGCGACGGCGACGGCGACGGCGACGGCGACGGCGACGGCGACGGCGACGGCGACGGCGACGCGACCTGTCGTCTTTGGAACACCATAATATTATTTTGGTTTTCATCATTTGTGCAATAAGCACTGTATATTCGGTGCTTTCCACAAGTCCTGCGGGAAAACAATTTCACACGCCAAATCGCTCGGGATTCGACCACGACCTCTGAGCAACATGTGGATTTCCCCCAGCATGACTCGAAAAGCATTTTGTGCACAGTGCCTTATCACACATCGGTGGAAAGGTAAAATCAAAATATTACTGCAATATTGCCAAGTTGTTTGAGAACCAGATACTGGAATAAATTACATAACTTTAATTGTGTGTCATTATTTTGATGGCCTGACAGGCTCACCACAATTGTTTTTTGGAAGACTACATTCCACCAACGCAATTTTTCAAGACATGTATATATGTTAAAGGGTCGGTAGCCTATACGCTTTGGATAGTATCATGCATTTTGAGAAACTTTTCACTTCGAAATACTGCGGTTATGGAAAAATATATCACATTTTATCCCAAACAATTTGAATCTGAGAAGCGTTATTGCAGAACGTTTCTCAGATTGTGTATTCCAATTGCAAATTATTCTTCCTGCGTGGACATAACCGCTCCAAATTGTCGGTAATATCTCAAAAACGCTACCACCTTTTGAAATGAAATTATCACAGGTTAGTTTTTTGGTATATATCTACAACTTTATAGGATTAAAACAAACAGTGGGTTCCAATTACCAAACGTATACAATCCAAGACGACCTGTGAAAATTAGGTTACAGCAAACAGCAGAAGGCCTATGACGTTTTGATGTTAACATCGCTCTCTTAATTTTCAGATACCTCTGGTTCGATATGAAGAAAGCAGCAGAGGATGATCAGTTATATAAAAGTGGTAGGTATCATTATTTAATATTAAACAACAACAACAACAAAATAATACGTTTCCATTAAATCCACCCAGATGTTCCCAAGGCGATGACACATGGGGAATAATTGAAATAAAAAAAAACACTATAACAATATCTTTACTTTGTATCTGGTGATTTACATGTTAA
Organism: Plazaster borealis; assembly: GCA_021014325.1. Taxonomy (NCBI): domain Eukaryota; kingdom Metazoa; phylum Echinodermata; class Asteroidea; order Forcipulatida; family Labidiasteridae; genus Plazaster; species Plazaster borealis. The sequence goes on from CM037472.1 coordinate 38,282,380, forward strand.
ACCTTTTAGAAATAACTCACTAGTAAACAGCATTAACCCACGGAGATTATTTCCATGGTGTTACCAAAAACTTCTTACCATAATCCAGCCCAGACGGGACATCAGGCCAGGAAGTCTCCTTCCGATTATGATAAATGCTGGGCCTCTCACACATGTAAAAGGTTCTTTTCAGCAAGCTCTGTCAATACAATCCTACTCCAAGGTAGTCTATTGTCTTCTTTCTTATTCACCACTGGTGCCCACCGCACCCGTCACTACATCATGTTCTCCCACAATGTTTCAAATCCTACTTCTCTTCACTTTTGTTATCACAGATGATGGACGCGAATATGACAAAGTGGACACCGTAGACGACGGGGAGTCTGATTAAGAAACTGAATAATATTCGTCCGTGGCTTGTTGAGAAGACTGTAGCGGTATCAACAATCTTTTAACCCTGCGTCACGAGGCTCCCAAAAAAGTTCTCGCTCATCCCACCAGCCTCATTGGAAGGCACTTATAATTATAGGGTAATAAGTCTGTTTGGGGGTGGTGGGGTTGGGGATGGGGGATGGTTGTTGGAGTGGGCAGGGGAGCGGGTGGGGGCGGAGGGGGAGGGGAGTGGGTGGGGGAATGGGTGGGGTGGGGCGTACATTGCATTAGCCTGATGACAGATACATTACAATGTGTTGGCTGCAGATCTTATTTTATGTACGCATGTCAATGGGGGGCTGCCACCAGCAAACTTCAAAAGGTCATGGTGACCCATTAGTAAACCTCGACCCATGGAAAATTTACTATCTGAAAGGGGTGGTTCTAATACAGGATTACAAAAAGTTTGACCGGATTTGACCGAATGGTTCTTATATTATTGAAAAAACAAGAAAATGTGCCTTCCGCTACAGCCCCTTAACCTCCGAAAACATCCAATAATGCCGTCTGATAACTGGTATCACAATGGTTACCATTGGCGTCCATGGCTAACCGCTCGAGAACAGAAATTAGCCAAACTTCTTTACACGTCTTTTAGGTCCAGAAAACTCTGTACTTCTCCAAGAATTTAGAAATATATAAATGGAATTAATAAAGAGTTTGTTAACCAGGAGTGAGATTGACGAATGTGAACATTCTTGAAAAATGGCTTGCGGGTCTAGGCCCCCTTATTCTTGATCCAGAACCTCTCAGGTGTCACAAATCATGAGGTTTACAGACTCTGTGCATAACCAAGAATACACAACTACAAGTGTGGACACAATGTGGACATTTCTTTCTCCCTTTGGTGATTGCTTTACTTCTCAAGGAAATTTGAGGAGTTGCTTTTTTTTGGGGGGGGGGACACAACATCCTAACAAATCCTGAGAAAACACAGTAAACCAGTAAATTGATTGTTTATTAAACCCGTTCTTATTGTATACGATTGTATACGTTTGGTAAATGGAACCCACTGTTTGTTCTACAGTTGTAGATCTATACCATAAAACTAACACATCGGTGGAAGGGTAAAAACAAATTATAAACTGTGAAAGTTTCATTTAAAAAGGTGGATAGCGTTTTTGAGTTATTGCCGAAAATCTAGAGCGGTTATGTCCACGCAGGAAGAATAATCTGCAATTGGAATACACAATCTGAGAAACGTTACTGTCAGTAACACTTCTCAGATTCAAATTTTTGGGGACAAAAAGTGATATCTTTTTCCATAACCGCAGTACTTCTAAGTGAAAAGTTTCTCAAAATGTATTATACAAAGCTGCTGTACTTCTTACCAAACGTATACAGACCCTTTAAGTACTAACTTGTAGTATTAAATTTGCACTGTGACAAACAGCTGTGGGTATATCGGATTCTAGCCATTGAAAGGTCAAAAACATGGCGAAACATGGCGTATTTGCGGCAATTCTTTAACAGGTAAAAAGTAATAAAATTGTTTAGCACCACCCATGGAAAGCTCAGAGAAAACGGTTCAAACTTTGTAAAATCTTCTTTTATCTCAATCAGTACATTTACAAAACACTGGTTTATGACACAGTGACTGTGCTGCATTTATGATACAAGTAGTAATAAGTCTTACTGCCTCAAAACAAACAAGATTATTCCTTTTTATACCCAAACACCAATAAATATTAATCTGTTTTAATATTTTCTTGTTCTTTCATGTAATATATTGGAACTGTCTTATTTACTTTGTATCTTTTTTAAAGAATGTGTTTGAGACAATAAAGTCCCAGTTGAAAAGTAAAAATGTTTACTTGGTGGTCTTACTTTGATTCAGGGACTAAATCTGCACTATCAAACAGAGGTGATCTGCATTCTTAATAATTATTACAAAATGAAATTTGTCACAAGAAATTTGTCAATAAAACAATACTTCAATGGGAGACTTTTCAGGACACTAGGTGGCAGTAGACTTAAACCGAGGTAAATCTATTCTTTGACGTTCCAGAATGCTCAGTCTGATGTAAACAATGGAAAATAACTGGCTACGTCCCCCATTGGTTGGAAGTTACTACAGAGTAGCTTTTATAAACTCACTATCTTCATGCAAACTTGAATCCAAATTCTGATTGGTCGATCCATGGCAACACAACAGTGTGATACTCAACAATATTGCGCGCAGTCCATTTCACACCCTGCATATTGCGCTGTTTTAACTCTGCATATTGAGCTATTTTAAGCTGCGAGTCAAGTTTGTATGAAGATAAATTTGTTACCTCATGCGCGCTTGTGTAATACAGAAAAATATAGAGTGTCAGCATCCCATATCCGACTCGGCCTTCGACCTTGTTGGATATGGGAGGCAGAAGCAGTATATTTTTCTGTATTCCCCTCGCTCTTGTGTGATAAATAATATTGTTAATCTTCCCTATAGTGGGACTGCAACTCCAACACCTCTATATTATGTATCATCAAATTGTTTTAACTTGAAACATGGCCATGGGGGGGGGGGGTGAGGTATAACAAAATCGTCAAGTAGTTCTGATTTGCACTGTAGTACACACAGAACTGGGGAAATGATGTCTGCACATTTAACGCTGCATGACAGAGTAGATTGATTTAAAAGTTGTGCCTACTCATTTTGAAATACCCAGAATTAAAACTACCATCCGTGTCTTTATGTGAAATCAGCACTGATCTTGATCTGCACATTGTGCACAAGACTCTTTTTTGCAGTCTTTTGCTGCTTTTTTCCCACTACAACAACAATGCAAGTCCAGTGCAAATTAGGGAATGTCAGATTCCAATCTTATACTTAAATTTAAATTCTCATACTTAAAGACTCCCCACATCACTACAAAATGTAAAAGTAAGATTTTTAGACACAAAATATAATGTGTGTTTCTTCCCTTGCTGGTCAGTTCGAGTCTTTCAAGAAATTTACAAGACAAAGTGAGATCTATGAACAAATCCTGAAGTCCGAAAAAATCCTGACAAATCACGAGCAAAAGAGAGGCTGTATAGACCCTTCTCAAATGACGTCACTATTTTATCACTCACCGGTGCTGCAGTATTTTATACAAGCGCACTTCACGCACACATGTTAAGAGCTTTACAAACATGCGCTACGAATCGCAACGCTGGATGGCGCACTACGCGTACGTAATCCCAGATGTGCATGTAGGGAATTGGCAGTGATATGCGCTGTACAAATACGATTTATTATTATTACTCCAGTATAGCAGATCTCCTGCATTGCTATAGAATGCGAGGTCAGTGAGAAGGTTCTATAGTGACTAGTACAAGTCTAGGCTTGGTGGAAGAGGGCTGATGAAAATCTGGCACTGTCTACTTCAGTCGGTAAAGCATCTTGCGTTGCATACGGTACTGGATCTCGCCTCTGCGCATCATCAGATTAAGTACTTTATGGATTGAACGCTCGGGGTATTTCTGTGTTGGAAATAAAGATATGACAATCAGGATTGGGAGAGATTTCAGTGTATAAATCTTGACTGGTCATGTTCCCTATGTATGCTAGCAATCAGGAATACTGATTCCAAGTATACCAAAAGGGGACCAGATCATATTCTCCTTCAAATATTTAATAGCAGAGAGAAAAAAGAGAGGGCGGCACCATGCTCAAATGACCAAATAAATATTTAGATTTCCTTGTTTCCTTACTTAAATATTTTGTTGTAAACACTAGACATTTTGGACAATAGTTATTTGTAACAAAATACTTATCACTTGAAATATTTACAACACCTATTGACCTCTTGCTCGATGCACAGCGCACTTACACACACCTATCCTGTCCCCCATTTTAGGTGTTGAAATGGTGGAAATGGTAGACGAGCATTTTGTGGAGGTGCATCCTGCGTCTTCAAGGGGTCAATAGTAAAATTAGTTATTTTATTAATGAAACTGGGCCTAGCAGTCGATTTCACCAAGCCCTAAGATTTGTACTTAGAAAGAGAGTAGTTCTTTGTTACATTGTGCAGGAGTACTGGGTGTGGCTAAAACGAGATGAGTTTGGGAACACAATAATTGCAGGATGCTACAGCTTTCTATGAAACACTAACCTGGCGTAAAAAGTCCTGGATAATACAATGTTCCGAGACCTGTGAGCCGATGGCAAAGCGTCGTTTAAGCTGCTTCTCAACTCGGTTCAGTTCTTCTTGATCTTCCTTGGTTGCAAAACCTTCCACTCCTATGAAGAAATCAACAAGATATTTCATTTTACTAAAGCACACCAATCAGCCCGATACCACACTAAGGTAAATATTTGCTGGAAATAGAAAAACAGGGTGTCCAAATTGCCCACTTAAATACTTTTACTTATAATTGACAAATAACAGAGTTTCTAAATTCAAAACTGGGCTTCCACCCAGACACCACTATTAACACTATGCTGTGTAATTATTAATATACTCAAGCCCTAATACAAATCAAAAACATAGTTTAATAACAAAGTATTACAGAAAAGAACACTGCAACCACCAAAACAAGTACAACATATTTAGATTCAAGAAAAATGCTTCAAAGATCTTCAGACATAAACATCAATAAATGTGCATCAATACAAGATTTGTTGCAGTCATTTGTTTGTCAACTGCTTGCAGATGCTTGTCATAAAGGTTAGCATTATCTGCAACAAAAAGATACGTTTATATCACAAAGAAATTCCACAATACCACTTCAACAGTGGACACTAAATTCAATTCAATTACCGATCTCAATAATGAATGGATAGTGTTAACATTTGTTGTTCAAGTCATATCACCAGATGATCAAGTAGTAACAATTGTAAAACTCTATAATTAAAGTAAACTATAACAAAAACTTGCATTCACTTAAAACACATGGAATAATTCCTGTAAAAGCCGAGGAGTAAGCACAACTGCTAATCAGACAGACAACATTTATTTCAGTTCTGAAGAAACCAGTCTAGCATTTTTTTTAAATGGTTGATTTTTTTTTTTTTAAGAGAGAGTTCACAATGAACACATGGACGACTTTGAGACGCTCGATGGCAGCAGACTTACCAGGTTACAGGTAAATTTGTATTGTTTACATAGTTCTGAGCATGCACAAAGTACAAGAACAATGGATTTACTTGGTAAGTCTGCTGCCACCTGGTGTCCACAAAAGTCTCCCTTTGTTTGCGGTTTCTGTAAAGTGATGGTTTTTTTTGCGAGGTGGAGTTGTTAGCACCACGCCAACCCCCAACCTTTGAGAACCAGGTGCTGAATTTTGTCTGGCCTCTTACCTAGAACTAGACTGGTCTTACAGGCTCAATGACTTCATTGGATACAATGATTTCATTGGATAAATGTGCAGTGACGCAGGCTCTCCATATCTGTGTTATGATTGGTCAGAGGTGATGTAGTTTGTCAGCTTGCACTTTCAGTCGTATGCATGCGTGTGCATGATGTTTGTACATGCATGTAATGTTGTTTTATTCAGAATGTGTTGTGCGTGTGAATCGACTGCGAATCCCCATGTGAAATGATGTGAGGTCATCTTGCAGGATCCCGCCAGGCACTCAAGGCAGTTATCTGGCGTTATTCACGAGACTCGAAGTGTGACGTCAGATGTTCAGGCCAACCTAGAACCTGCCCGACATGGTTGAACCTACCAGGAGCATAAGCCCCCATCGGTCCAGCTTTCAGGCATTATGTCCCACTGAAGATGAAGAGCATTAAGCAAGTACATCATTGTTTTGGGGTAAGAGTAAATCCATATCTATCCTCTACTTACTGAATAAACACAATTATACAGCAATCAAAATATTTTTAATTTGTTTTAAAGGCACTGTACACGTTTGGTAATTACTCAAAATATCTATTAGCATAAGAACTTACTTGGTAACGAGCAACGGAGAGCTGTTGATAGTATAAAACATTGAGAAACGACCCCCTCTGAAGTAACGTAGTTTTTGAGAAAGAGGTAATTTCTCACTTAAATAATAAAAACTTCTTGCAAGAAGTTTTTATTCCTATCTGAAAGCACACAAATGTGTACAACAAGGGTGTTTTTTCTTTCATCATTTTCTTGCAACTTCGATGACCAATTGAGCCCAAACTTTCACAGGCTTGTTATTTTATGCATATGTTGGGATACACCAAGTGAGAACACTGGTCTTTGACAATTTCCAACGTGCTCAGTGCCTTTAAGAAGGCTCTTACCTGACAGACTGCCCGTTCTTGCCGCATCCAGTGTGGACACCTGGAAGAGACGCAAGGCTTCATCAACGTGACCCTCCGAAGCAAACGGCTTCATTTGCATCTTAGCAAGAGACTCTGTGATACGGATGATGGCCTCAAGTTGCCTACAGGAGAATATTTTTTAAAGCTTACATTTAAACATAAACACATGATAACTATGATAATAATATTGGTAATTATTAAGCGCTTTTTCAAACCAAGTAGGCCCCTTAAAGTGCCCTACAATTGTTACAACCACTGTTCATCGAGCCCTAAGCATTCGTGATACGCCTCAATTGCTTAGGAGAATGCAGCAACAAAAGCCAAACGGGCCCACAGGTTGCTGCAAATAAGTAAGACTGGTTTGTTTGACATTGTTTTGAATAAGGAAGGTGCCAATTTCACAAAGCTTGTAAGCAGAAGATTTGCTGTAAGCAGAAGATAAGCAGTGTTTGGTTTTTTTGTTTTAATACCCCCTGCTTACCCTTAAGAAAACAAAAGCCACATTAAGTTGCTGGTTGTAAAACAGATATGTGATGGAACAATGCAAATACACTGTGAATGCGCACACCGCTGTCGTATCTTCTTGATCATTTTACGAAATACACTTTAGCCTTTGCACATTTCTTTTATGAAATTACCCCCCAATTATAATGTGGTGTGTCGTGGCCGAGCGGTTAAGCACACCGGTCTCAAGCTCTGGTGTTTCTGATCAGCAGAGTGTGGGTTGGAGTCCTGGTCTTGACACTTGTGTCCTTAGCAAGGCACTAAACCATTATTGCTTCCTCATTCAGATGGGATGTAAAACCGTAGGTCTCGTGTGTTGTGTAATGCACGTAGAAGAACCCATTACACTTATCGTAAAAGAGAGGGGGTTTGCTCCGGTGTTTCTGGCTAGTCTGGCAGCAATATGCGCCAGCTCACCTTGTATACCTTACAAGCTATTGTATTATGGTCTCATCAAATCATTCTCAACAAGCTCCACCAAATTTGAAATTTCGGCGCCAGGATTGTCATTTATGACAGACATGGCACATTATAAATGTTCGCTATTATTATTATTATACAAAAAAGATGGGTTACCTGACTGTAATTGGTATGCTGGTCCTCCTGTCTGTCTCCCTCTCGTGTTCTCTTGTTCCGCTGCGCATCAGCACATAGCGATTCTTCAGTTTCTCTGCAGATGCCTCTGAAATGCGAGGCCCACACTTTCTGCAAGGAAAACAGTAGAAAACTTATGAAATTTGTATATATTTTTTAGCCCTTGGTAAAACCACTAATCTTAGTAGCTTTGCCGGAGCTTTTCAATAAGGGAATAAAAAAATGGCAATGAGGTCTAAAACGCGACGAGGTCTTAAATGCACGTTTAAAACCGCACAGGGTCGTGGCCATGCGATAAAGGACCGAGCCGATCACGGCCCTTCAAGGTTTAAAAAGGGCATTTAAGACCGATTCACCACTCGTTTATTCCCATTCATGAATACTTTTCTGTTTAAAACATCCAAAAACCCTGTAAAAGTTGAGAACAAATCTGACAGTTTAGCCTCATCTCACCTCAAATCTGATTTGAATTTCTTTGCGTGTGTTGAGCAAAGAGTACCTTGTTGCGCAAATTTAGAACTTGCGCGCTTAAAATTCAAACTATCGTACGCAAGTTTCAAACTTGCAGGAGCCAAATATGCAACCTACCAAATTAAATTGCACTGTGAAATTTGGGCACTCCGTGAAAAGCGTCCTCTTTTGGCACAAAGTCACGAGTCTAAGTTTGAACAGTCTGACCATTTATGTATCGCATGTTTGTACATAACCACGTAACCTCCTCTCGGCCAATCAGAATGGATAAACTGTCCAAGGTATTTATAAATGGCTGATTAAATGAGCTCAACAAACAAAAAAAACAAATAAAAAGCAATACAAAGTAAAAACATACAACATTCCTGGGATAATGTGAAAATTAATCTGACATACTTTAGAGAAATAATTGAGATCTTTACATATTATGCACACTTTTTTATTAAAGCATGCCCACTCTTCATTACCAGAAATAAATAGTAATAATAATAATTGTAAAAGAGTTTCTATGATACACTTCCAAAACAAGTTGACTTTAAACATTGTCAAAATTGGATTCTTACTTTCTGACGTAGGAAATATACTTTTTGATGAAGTTGAGGGAAAGCTCGCCCTCTTGTGACGGGCCTTGCTGGTTCATTCCTTGAGCCATCATGTGAACATTCATCACATGCTTAGCAAGCCTCTGTGAGAGAAAAAAAATGTCATTAAGAATTCGGTCAAAGAAATCATCTCCTAATGACCCCTTGCATAATGCCCAGTGCACTTACACGTGCCTTATCCTGTCCGCCATTTTGGGAGTCAAAATGTACGCAGAGGAATTGAATCCTAAAATGGCTGAAATGGTGGACATGCATTATGCAAAAGGGCGTTCCGCGCAGTGTTTTAGCTAGGATTTTGAAAGTGGGAATGCAAACTAAAAAAATAACTTTTTTTTACCGAAAAATCCACACATAGTGCAAACCACAAGCACAGGGCGCAAACTATTTCAAATTACCTTGAAAATTTCCTTTCAGCTCAAATTTTGTACAAACATGGTGCATTGCTTGATTTTCAGAAAACTGGCCGTGCAAAACACGGCTGCACGGCTCGCTAGCTAAAACACTGGTTCCACGTTGTGTAATGGGTCAATAAGTAAATTATGAATGTCAAAACCGAAACACAAATGGATTTATTAACAGTTTACAAATAATAGTTTTACCAAGGTCAGAAACCTGCAAACATTTGACAAATTACTACAGCTTGTGGGCAATAAACACTTTGATCAGCTACAGCAGGAACATCCACACATTTCAAAGACTTTCCTCTCCAAGGCGTTCTGATCACACAAGGCGTGAAGGGAATATGGATTCTGCAAAGATTCCATCAATAAGATCGGTAGTTTTCTTACCATATCTTTAGTTTCATCATGTTCGTCTTTGACGATGAAGATCATATCAAAACGAGACAGGATGGTTGGCATGAAGTCAATATTCTGAAAAGACGATCAGAAAAAAGAAAAATTACAGAAACTAAAATAATTGAAGTGGAAGAATTCATTATTTTAAAATGCAGGGGCGAGAATCATTGCTGAGAAAAAGGTATGAAACGAGGATCCAAAGTTTAGGAGGTATGTTGAAATGATGGCATTTCAACCTTTTGGTTTGGCTCGGCCCCACTGTTCTCATCCAAGACCGCTGGAATGGGCTGATGAGCTTGTACAAATTCTTGTTCAGGATGTAGTGATGCATGATGGGAACATGCAGTCGGCGTAATGCGAAAAAAACGCAACATATAGAGTACACACAATAATGATAAAGCATGTGGAGGCTCCATAGATAATGTAAACGATCTTTTTAAACCAAAGTAAGACGAATGTTGCGATCGAGCCTTACTTTTAGTGCAATGCAACAAATGACAACAATTATTTGCAATGGATTTACACAATAGAGCTACATTGTTACTGATAGTCGAACCTTTCTTAAACAGGAAGAAGTTTCAGGGACTGAGCGAACCTTTTGGTTACCCCTGGAGTTACAAATTTCAAGGAGCTTGTGGGAACAGTGTCCTCATTGCTTAAGAAGTAGATCAGTAAGAACTAATTCTTCATGTCCAAAGAAATTAACAGCTTTTTTTGTTCACCAAGCAGACATAACAAGATCTGAAATTCCTCATCTCTTCAAAAGGTGGTAGCTTTTTTGAGATATTGCCAAAAAATCTGGAGCGGTTATGTCCACGCAGGAAGAATAATCTACAATTGGAATACACCATCTGAGAAACGTTACTGCAGTAACGCTCCTCAGATTCAAATTTTGGGGAATAAAAAGTGATATCTTTTTCCATAACCGCAGCACTTCGAAGTGAAAAGTTTCTCAAAATGCATTATATTATTCAAAGCTGCTGTACTTCTTCTTACCAAGTAAGTTTTGATCGCATTAATTTTCACAGTCATTACCAAACCTATACAGACCCTTTAATTAACTTTTTCACAGAATGGGAAACTCACATCATCTCCCTTGGTATCGTCCCATCTTCCAAACACGGAGTTAGCGGCTGCGAGGACCGATGTTCGCGAGTTGAGCGTGGTCGTAATTCCAGCCTTGGCGATAGAGATGGTCTGTTGCTCCATGGCTTCGTGGATAGCCACTCGGTCGTCCTCTCGCATCTTGTCAAACTCGTCGATGCACACCACACCGCCGTCGGCCAGAACCATAGCGCCACCCTCCATCACAAAGCTCCGCTGTAAATGGGAATTGGAGTAAATATTTCAGTTTTCTGTAAATTCGGTATAAGTAACGCAAAACATAATCAACTTTTACAATGTGTTCACAATTTACCTGCCTTTCCCATCCCTTTTTTTCAATGAAATTAGAGATTATTATTTTGTTTTTTACCGTAACACCGATGTGTGTAAAGCACTGTATACTCAGTACTTCCCCCCCCCAAGTCCTGTGAACAAAAGTCCACAAGCATTATTACTCGGGTGGGATTCAACCAACGACCTTTGCCATTCTAGAGCAGATGTCTTACCAACTAGACCAACCGAGGTTGCCCGGTAGCTAGAGACAGTTCAGATCCTATATTTTAGCAGTTGATACGATATCTCATTAAAAATACAAAAACAAAAGTTTTAATAGATGTTTAATTTGCATCGGGATAAAGAAGTACTGAGTATACAGTTCTTTACACACATCGGTGTAAGGGTAAAAACCAAAATAATATTCTTTATCCCCGATGCAAATTTAACATCCATTAAGTTTGAGATTTACTAAGAAATTTATAATTCTAATCAATTTCTTCAGTAAATTTAACATCTATTAATTTTAGATTAATTAAGAAATTTATCATTCTAATCATTTTTGTCAGTATAAGCCCGCATGTCCATTCACATGTTGAAACACTTCTGGGTGGTTTCAGGTACTTAAAAAAAAGTTACAACCACTGGAAGAACTGTTAACGTGACACTTTATTGTGTTTCCTGTCATATACCTTTTGAAAATATTGTTCATTCGCCAAAATACACTTTGATACAGACCAATGGAAACTTACAGTTGCCGGATCTTTGATGACCGAGGCAGTCAGGCCAGCCGCACTGCTTCCTTTTCCCGAAGTATAAACCTACAAAAGAATACATCAAAAACACATTAAAACGTTTTCTGGTACCTCACGGCATAATTTTGTAATTTTCAATCACTGTGGTCAAGTTGAGGTGACTTTAAAAGGCTGAAAATCTGTGCTTGATACATTCTTCTGTTTAAAACCTAGCACTGTCCCGGGGCGATTAAATCGGCCCTTTTTTCGGACTTTGAACTTGTGTATGTCTTGGCTGCAGTTAATAATAATACTAGATTTATATAGTGCCAAATTACCAAAGGATGCAAGGCGGTGATGGGAGAAAGACAAAAGTAACGGGGACAAACAGCTACAAGTTGGAGAACAGGTAAGTCTGGAGACCCTTTTTGAAGGACAAAACAGTCTTAGCGTTTTTAATGGGGACAGGAAGACCGTTCCATAGGCGGAAGGCAGCAGTGGAAAAGTCTCTGTCACCGGCTTTTTTGTGTGACTTGTTCACCACGAGGGAAATAGCATCATAGCTTCAAAGGGACTACGGACAGTCATGGATTTAAAAAAAGTGAAGAGAGATAATCTGGAGCACTATGATTAAATGTTTTTTAGGTATGGACCAGAGTGCGGAACTCAATACGTTGGGATATTGGGAGTTAGTATTTGTAGAATTTGTATTTGATAATAATATTAATAGTTGCCATTTGTAATGCCCCATGTCTATCTAAAGGACACTCCTGGCACAGGAGAGATGCAGAAACAAGTGGTCCTACAATGAGTTACAAAGATGACAATTTAAACACACGAATAAGTTTTCAAATGAGTTTTGAAGCTGGTATGTGTAGTGACTTGCCGGAGATTGGGATAGAGTTCATTCCATAGTGATGGGCCAAAGTGTGAGAAGGATCAGTTTTTGTACTTTGCTAGCGACCGGTTAATACCCCTTCAGAAAAATAGTTGTAAAATGAAAAATAAAGATCACACAGCCACACAGCTTTCAAAAAGGGAAAGAGGACTCTTGAGGGTGCTATTGTGACCTGTCTTTTGAGGGGTCACCATTTGCAAAAAACACTAAACAATTAATGTGTCCATATGATCAATTTATCACTAAAAAAATGGTGCATGATACATGATGCATTAATACAGGGCACTACTAGGTTTAAGTACCAAACTTGCTAAGCAAATAAAAAAAAAAATTTAATAAATAAAAAAAACAACAGTTGACAAAAATAGGTTACCAGCCAAACGCCATGTATTAAATACTGCCTGTGACTGGTATCCTGTAGATTTTTGCTATAGCGAATAAATTAATTGAGGAGCTCATCACTTAAAGGAGTGCAATACTTACCCCGATGGGGGAAACCTTCTCAACAAACTTGAGAAGTTGACTCTTAGCTGTACCTGGGTCCCCAAGAAGCAGGAGATTGATGTCTCCTCGACGAGTCAGGCCATCTGGAAGGCGCTTACGTGACCCACCAATAAGAAGACATGCTATGGCTTTCTTAATGTCTGGTAAAAACAAAAGAATAGTTTGCAATAATAACAAAGAAAAGAAAAAGAGTTTTACTCTTTATTATTCGAGTAAAGAGAACTGAAGATAAAGGGAGTTCGAAATGTAAATACATCTCATCGATGCTTGTCCTTAAAGGGGTACTGTCATCGTGAACTCTCACCCAGTTACTGCAAGTGCGCGCACTGACCATCACATCTCAAACAAAAGCTTTAAAGGGTGCCGTCATTATTATCGCACACAGGCGTGTACAGTAACTGGGTTAGAGTTCAGAATTTAATGTCTGGCCACAGACTCACTGTGATCACGACGACAGTGCCCCTTTAAGCAAGACAATTTTCTTTCCCAATCATTGTCCAGAATCAAAATGGGTAGAAGTTGTTTTTATGGTCGACTAGATTCATGTAAAGTGATGTATGCTCTTTTTCCTGCTGATGCCACATACTCAATAGACTGTGCGAGTCTCGCGCATATCGAAAACGAGAAAAAACAAGATTAAAGACTATATTTTTCTCTGCAATCAAATCTTCTTTTTAAATTGTATATATACAAAATTTTTGAAAATAAAAAATCCCATAGCAAGTTGTTATGAATAATTTTTCAAATTTTGTATAATTCAAATAATTTGTTGAAATTAACATTGAAACAAAATTAAAACTTGGGACGAGGATGCTTATTGTTAAAAACCCCATTTGCCAATCACTCCCCAATGTGTGCGTCTATCAAATAGGTTTAATGACAAAATGCCCATCACTTGGGCAACATTCTTAATTTTTTACTAGTAACCGGAAACAAAGATCAAGTGTTATTCTCAAGTTTTCTTCGTTTTTTTGTTGAATTGGTTTTACTTTCATATTGTTTATCACTTCGTATTACATTCCAAACATCATATATTATTTTTATGGCCATAAACTACGTTAAACTAAAATCTTTGAAAAACGAAATCCCGCCCACTTAAAAACTGCATATGGTTGGGACCACAATATACGCGAGACTTGCACAGTCTATTGGCGGTAGGATTGTTAAAGGAAAGCCTTTGGCCTAAGTAACAGGCTTAGCAATAGTGAAAGTGTTAAAGACACTTGGTTTAAAAACACCTACTAAATAGTTTGGCACAAACTCACCAATGCTGCCATAGATAGAGGGCGCTATACTCTTAGCCAGCAACTCATAGACGTTTGGATTGGCCGCCAGACGGCGTAACTCTTCTTCCTCCTCCTGTGTGATGGGTGCCCCAGAGCTACGACCGGGACCCTCAGTGTCAATTTCAAATCCCACCACTCTGATGTAAGGGCTACGGATTCCAACGGCTACTCTGTCCGAACGAGCTTTCTGCAAAAAGAAATGTTCAAATTAAAATAACAAATACAGTAATTGTTATGTTTCATTTTTTCTTTTTTAAATACATCAGATAAACTGACATTCTAAACATCTTAGTGACCTTATGACATAATAATGATTGTTTGAAAGATTTGCTTGAAAGATTTTTCGTGGCATCCAATCCCAGAATAGCTGGCTAGTCAAAATTGTTAAAACCATAGCTGGGCATAAAGACTAAGGTAAAAGTGACAAAAAGTATACCCACACTTTTTCCAACAGCCCAGCGCTGTAACTAGGGTAAAATTTAAGGGAGGGAACAAGGGGGTTCACCATTTTTTCGCGGGGGGCACTTCTGGCCAAGTTAGGTTTTCCTTTTTCTTAAAAAAGCCCCTCTTCAGTGCCTTTTTAATGTAATTCATTATTTTTGGTAAGATAATCTGGCGTTAATTAAAACAAATACATTGTCTGAGTGTAAAAAGAAAAATAGTTTTAAAAACGTCGAAATGATCACATTAAAACTCTGAAAATGTTCAATCCCGAAAGTCCAGATTTCAAATGGGGGGGGGGGGGGGAGCACGGAAAATTGGGGGGTTACGCCACTGCAATAGCCTCTCAAAACACAGAGAAAATACTTGGCTGTCCAGGACAAGACGATATGTTTACCTTTCCAATTGGTGCCATTTTCTTAATTGCATAAACGCCAATGATGATAACACGGTTACCAGGGACAACACGCTCACATAAGTATCTACAGAAGACCAAAACATTAAAAATGATGATTAGTAAATTCCTAGTAGCATAAGAAATCCAAAAAGGACACGTAAGTCTGAACAAACTCGGGCCTGGAATTGAGAGACAAGTCAACTTTCCATAAGAAAAAATAAACTCTCATTAAAAAAAAGACAGCTGAACTTTGTTGAAGGTTTTGGTGCAATGGGCGTTGAAGTCATTCTGGATAACCTTCATGCAAGGAAACTTTCAAAACATATTCTTTTATATTTTTTCTTTAATGTATTGAATTAACTCATTTCTTCATTTCCTGTCAACTACAAAAGACAACCTCATGATCTGCGGGTACATTTTGAAATTCATTGATCAATTCATTAAGTATCAAGTATTGCACCATCGACACAATTCTGGCTCTTCTTTCAGGGCCTCCAAAAAATCCATCTCATGGTTAATGAATAAAAAAATCATGATCCTTAAGAGAAATCAGGCCTTTGATTATAAGAAGACATTGGCCTCTGTTGCTCTGGACTTGGTGCCCCTTCAGAATATCCCCAAAAGAAGCAACCTTTGCAAAATGAAAATAGCCTTGTCCTCTATTAACCCTTTAGAGACCATTCATTTCTGTATAATCATCACAAAACGCCCAGACATTGCTAATATTGTTCATTTATTTAATCAAATTGTGTCAGTAAAAAATGTCAACAGAAATACCATGAAACAGAAAATTTAGTTTTGTGTTTAGAAGTTGGGATACTATGTTAACATGCTACATTGGTAAATTTTGTATCCGGACATGACCTTTACTTTGACCTCTTTATGTGAATGGAAGTAGGTCAAACCTTGTGGCCGTTTGTGGCCGCTATGGGCAATTTGGTACAAGCCGCTTGTGGCCGCTATGGTCTCTAAAATAGATGAAATTCCAGAACTGTGATATCTATTTCTGTCCACTGTAAAATGGCGACTTTACCTGTCACAGTATATCTGCATATGTCTAGGTAGCTCTCCGTTAGGTACATCTTCAGGGCATTCCTGAAGCTTTAATGTCTGGTAATCTACACATTTACACTTGTCTGGCACAATAAAGTATGGATCAAGTGGGCATGATGGACGGCCGGCCTGGTCGCTGCAAAAAAAAACACCAACGAAAATTAATGAGAAAAATAAACATTTCAAAGAGGGGGTCCAAGGTCAAATTGAATTTTGTGATGCACTCATTTTCCTCATTAAAGTGGGGGAAAAGTAACAAGTTTCATACCTCGCGTGAAAATGGTGTAAAATGTCATTTTATTTGATACTCATTCGGAGTGAAATTTGAAACATGACGTCATCGGACATCAAAAACAAATGGGTCTGTACATTCCAAATGGGGGATTTCTGCAGGAGTGATAAGCTAAAATTCAATGCCGTTTGGATTGAATATCATCAGAATTCAGGAATGAACTGAAAATTCTCTTTTCAAAAAATGTAGACCACTTTTTTAAAAGTGACGTCATGACAGGACCTGGATTTTGACAAAATTTACGTTTGAAGAATATCAAACACGGTGGCATTTTACACCATTTAAACATGAGGCTAGAGACTTTTTCCCATTTTTCATAAGGATTATCTATTGAAAATGAGTGGATCGCAAAACTGAATTTGACCTCAGTGATCAAATCACATGGTTACGGTGGGTTGAGGATTTTGTTTCCAGGGAGAATCTAGGGAGAGGATTGCTTTGGGGGTAGCAGGCCTGGAAATACATGGAGGCCACAGAGGCAATGGCATCTGTTGCCCCTGGTCTTTGTCTTGGCGCCCCTTCAAAAGTTTCCCATAGACTTTAAGATTTTCCAATGGAAGTGCCCTTTGCAAAATGAAATTGGCCTTGCTGTCTCAAAGATGAAATTCCAGGCTTGGGGTAGGATGAGGGAGGAGTAGGGGTGGCTCTGGATACACCAGGGAAAACCTGTAGGGCAAGCTCTCAGTGTGGACAAATTCTCTTCTTAGTTAAGAAGCAAACAAATAAATACTCATTGTAGGAATCCTTCCAACCAGCGGGTTCCTCCCCAGGATTTTCCAAAACTGTGGAGCATTCTGGACCCAAATTCTGGAAGTTTGGCCAAAGCAGGCCCCAATTAGCATGTATCGTCACGCAATTCAAGCATATCGGCCTTGTGCATGAGGAGACACCTGCAACCAGTACATGTATCTGGAAACCAGTAAGCTCCGTTAACATAGTTCTGCCGGCCAAAGACCGGAGGACCAGTCAAATTTCTTCAGTACGTCACACAGCTACATTTTAAACCAACAGCTGCACAGATTGTTCCTGGCTTCAAATTTTTAAACTCTTACAATTGACAACTTTGAAGGGGAAACAACTAAAAGCCAACCCTGAAACACTCGCAGTCAATTAGTAACTGGACCATGGACTTACGTGTTACATTTGCGAGGCATGGTGTAGCCTTCTAGACCCGGCTTGACTGACAGGTTAGGCACGTAGTTTCGACAGCCCCGACACTGAATGGTGATATTTGTGGCCTTTGCTCGAATGGCCGAAGCCGCGATGACAATCCCGGGTATCTTTATCAGCTTGGATACCTGGTCGGACTGCTCGGAGAAATTAGAAAGATAGACAATTACACAGACTGTATATATTTTGTTTACGCAGTCCGATGCTTTAATTTTCCCCATACCAATTACAATTCCAGTAAGCAGGTTACTGCACACACAAACCATGGATGATTCCCATCTAGCCAGAAAAACAAAATTAAAGGCCACCAAATAGACTCAGTTTGTATCATCCGACCGACTTGAATCCTCAATCATGATTACATCTTAACCTATCTTGCAAATAAAAAGGTAAAATGCTATTATCATGCATGCAATGGCAGTTTGTCAAAAAAGAGAGGAAAGAAGCACAATTAGACTTTGTATTGTGTTTTTCAGTTTTCAATAGCAGAGATAAGAAACCAAAATGAAGAAGATCACCTATGCCCAATTTTATAGAGCTGCTTAAGCAGAAAATATTGCTCAACAATTTTCTGCTCAGCAGAAATGAGCAGGATACCAGTCACAAATTGTACACGTGACATGGTAGTTTGGCTGGTAACCTTAGTCTGGTAATCATAATTTTGTTGTGTTTAGCTACTTTTTGAGCTTAAGCAGCTCTAGAAAATTGGGCCCAGAACAGCTGAAAAGTTACATACCCGCATAATGCAGATGTATGCCAGGTAACTGTGTACACAAGCAGATATAAAGTTTAGCATCAAATTTAGCAATTCTTTTGTAATTTATAACAACTGCACACAAAATGCTAGGATGTCTGTCCTGAAAGCTAACTGTTGAATCTCATTGTTACCTTTAAATGGCGAATGGATAACGGATTTGCCTCCGAGTTGAGCATGATCTGAATATCTTCAAGGTCCTCTTCACCCTCTGGGCGTGGTCTTGTCACCTCATCTGCCATCTCCTTGGCTGCAACTTCAAACTAGTACATACAGAGGGAATAAAGGAAGCAAAAGACTGCAGAGTTAACAACAGAAAACTTTAGGTCAAAATAACTGTCCAGATCATAAGAGAGCCTCTCAAAAGTCGAAAACAGTAGGAATGTTCTACTTGGATCAAGTCTTCCAGCGCTTTGTCATGGACCGCTCCACTGGATGGCCAGAACGTTCCATTTGAACGTTCAATACACTAATGCACGTACTTCGGTACAATGACGAGGTCCAGTGGAACATTCTGGCAGTCCAATGAATTGCGGGGGTGTGCCCACGGGAACCTTCTTTTGTGCCCAGAACGTACTGACTTTTTAGACGCTCCCTAACAAATAAAGGAGCTTGAAACCAAGGATGCCTCATGAGGGAACTTAATCACTGCAGCTCGCAAGCCTGAGAAAACCTGTAACAAGGATGCTTGCTATGTGAACCAGAAACACCAGGGTTAACTCCTACTCTTCGACGATAAGTGTTCTGGGTTCTTTTACGTGCACTACCAATCCTAGTATACAGGACCTACGGCTTAATGTCCCATCAGAAGGACACAAGTGCCACAACTGAAACACCAGACACGCCAACATTAACTTGACTAGCATTTGGCCAGCGAACCACTGTTGAGGGACAATGATACACTTAAACAAACAAAAAATCACACAATAAATCCTGTAGGTAAACAGAAATAAATGTTATTTATACTGTCTGACTGTGGAGGCAGGTGTTAATTCACAAACTTACAAAGGGGAGGAACTCTGCAGGTTGTTTCTTCAGTTTATCTGCAAGGTCTTCATCAAAGCTTGCCAGATCATCTAAGCAGACATCCAACCAGTATTGTCCAAGATTGTAATGACGCTTAAGCTCATCCCTTCAAGAAAATACGACAAAAATTAACAGAGGGCTCATGTGGATAAAAAACCCCAAGGACAACTGTGTGTAGGCCTAGGCAATTTCAGCATACATGTAGATATGCTAACTAAACAAAATACAAACATGCAACTTTGTTACAAAAAATAAGTGATAAAGCACACAGGATTCGAACTGCCTCTAGCCACTCGGCTAGCTCGGTGGTCTAGTAAGACATCTGTTCTAGCAATGCAGGTTCGAATCCCACACGAGTGATTTGCCTGTGGATTTTTTTTCACAGCACTCAGGAAAGTACCGAGTATACAGTGCAATACACATCGGTGTAAGGGTAAAAACAACAAAATATGTTCTTTTTCCTCGATGCAAAATTAAACATCTATTAAATACACACAGGTTTCCATTTTCTGCGGCGCAATTAAAAAAGAAAGGAGGATAAATTGCATTAGCACTCTGATATATAATAGAGACAGAATTTGTTTTATTTATTGCCCGGTTCCCTGAAGTTGTTTCAAACTCAAGCAAATGTTAAGCTTTTTTTTGCACTAGGGCCTCTCATCTATTGGCTAATATTTTGGAAGTGCAGTGGATTAGCCCTAGTATTGCCCGCTTAACATCACACAAAGTTATCATTTTCCCTCGGTAAAATTTACTGAGTTAACTATTTAAATTGGGCCAATTGTTAAATTTTCAAAAAAGAAAAGTCTGTGCGCCATGTGTTTTAAAGAACCAGGCAAAAATACGTTAACGTTTTATTGACTGACCCATGAGGCGTGACTGAGCAAACGTGATATGGAACTTGTGTAACATTGAATAAATATATTTTGATATTTTTACAAGTTAGCAATCCTTCTTTATACACCATCACCAGCTCAACACAGTTAGTATGGGAGAAGAACTGAATGAACTAGCTGTATCCGACCACCACTTTTTCACTTGTTAGCCCTATGACCAAAACATAACCTTATTTTAGGTAAATATGAAAAGCATACCAGCATACTGGATCAAAAAGGACTAAAAGATGGCAGTCGGATTCGTCAACTTTTTACAAATATGAATGAAACACAATTTATTAATGCATTTAAAATAAAAAAAGGGTAGGAATAATTAAATTAATTATTCTAAAGTCTGACATTCTGACAAATAGCAAACAAAATATGTAAACAAATGACCATGGTCATGTGGTCATACAAAATCATTCAAAGAGGTATTTCCAGGATAGGACCAAGCCCAATTAAAATCTTCCCTTTGTTCAGAAAAACAATTACAACCGCGCGCGACGTTACCATATCCCCAAACCATACCATAGGCCTACCTGTATTTGTATGTAAAATTTGCATCGTGATATTTCCGCAGAAAATCCTTGAATCTACGCTGGACGGCAGTACGATTGACACCATCGCCTTGTGCTGGATCTTCAGACCCAAAGTTATCGGAGAAAAATATTCCTTGACTGTCGAAACCTGACATTTTGGTTCCCCAGCGATTGATGTAGAGCTGGTTTATTCAATGCCTGCCCGCTTTTTAAAGACCACTGTGTTATGATTGCAAGTTTTCCCGGGAAAACTCTTCACGTGTCAAAATCAGCGCGAAAATGGAGAAAGCGCGCCCTCTCTGTCCCCTGTCACTTCTTTGCAGTCAGTGCTCCTAATTAATACAGTAAATATCAAGTGTTCTTTACGCCTGGGTGTGAGACTTGTTCTAAAAATAGACCAAAACAACAAACATCACATCCGGTTTTGTGGCATGCCTGCAAGTCAAAGGATAGAAAGGTCAGATGTCTAAATGGAAACGCCTCCAAGTATGGTTTAGGTTTCCGTATTAACTTTAAGAATTAATCCAGTTCAGACTCACAACATCAAGTGGAACGTGAACCGTGTAAATCTCTACGGGTCGTGTAAAGGTTACATTAATCTGAAGAAATGGTACGTACTGACATGATGGAGACTATAGTGAGCAAAACTGTCGATCGGAAGCTATTTTTAAATTTTTTCTTGAAAGCTAAATCTGAAATTACGCTGGTTTAATTTGGAATGGAGGAAGGGCACCGGAAACAAATTCACCAACCATGCCAACCATACCATGGAGGAAAAATGTCGTATCCCTAAAACTATAGTGTGGACTGGATGTTTTATAATGTTCATACAAACGGTGCATACACTTCAAAAGTAAAAACGATCATGTGAGTGATTCAAAGAGGGTTATTTTGTTTTTAATGAATGATAAAGTGCAGTCGGTTTGGCATCTTCTTCTTCTTTTTCTTCTCCGGGCGAAGTGCTGCTTCATAAAACAATGAAGATTAGCCTACTACTCTGTACTGGTACTGCACTGCGGTTGAGCACATTTTGTGGAACCACCATGAGCAGCAACCATAATCACGTACGGGGGTGCAAATTTGGCCCTAAAACTCATGAAAATAACTCATACTTGTAAATAGTCTATAGAAAGTGGGTATGCTATTAATTATTAGCCGGCAAATCTTGAAGCGCCCTCTTTTGACTTGTACTTAAGTAGCTGCATATAATGTATTTCTGCTATATATTGCAGGGAGTTTTCGACCACTGTTTTTAAGGGAAATCAAGTCCAAAATTAATAAAAGGTCGAAGTCCCACAAAACAGTCACTGCGCATGTTCAGTGCTGGCACAATATACACTGCCTAACTTAACTATAATATTAATAAGGCAAGAGAAATGTGAAAATCATTTTATATTATTATAGCACTATCTAAGGCCCTCAGTCATGTTAAGTACTAGAGAGTTTTGTTTCTCATAAAATGATTTACACCGTTCCCTTAGGGCTACAGTGCTACTGGGATGAGGGCAATGCCCAAAGGTTAGTCGCGTTACCTCTTCTTGCCCAGCGTAGTGGCTATTCTCAGAGGCTTGGTCATCATTGTTAAAATTCATGAAAATGATTTGTATTTTCATTTACCTTCAGGCTGCTGCTGTAAAGGTGTGTGATATAGATGAAGAGCTCAAGGCTCAACTGAAGAAGTTCAGATTCAGAAAAGACAAAACAAACGCAGCAATTGTGTGTAAGTCATTTCTAAGTATAGTTAGGTAACAAACGATATATATATAGGATTTGAGGCATTGCATGGTGAGGTATAAATATATTTGGTTTGCGGTAACACCATGTGTGTATCTACTTGCCAGGTAGAGTTTGTTCTTAGAGAACTGTCTTGCTTAATTCTACTACCGCGGAGTAGATTGTTTGGGTGTTGGGAGACTTCTTCTGTCTCCTGACGATGACTAGAGCAAGCTAGTCGAAACGTTGAGACCAATCCAAGAACTGACTCCGCGGTAGTACAGTTAATTACGATCCTATAAGCTAAAGTAGTAGTCCCAGCCTATTTCTATACCTTCCGCCCAGGTAATAGTTAATAAACAGGACAGTTCTTTTCAGAACTGAGAAGTCTCCCGAACACCCGAACAATCTACTCCGCGGTAGTAGAATTAAGCAAGACAGTTCTCTAAGAACAAACTCTACCTGGCAAGTAGATACACACATGGTGTTACCGCAAACCAAATATAAACGATATATAGTTAGGTAAAAATAGAATTAAAAAATAGAGCTGAATAGCAGATATGATATTGCTATAAAGGGACAGCCCGGACTCTTGGATGCTGGAATCATTTTATGTCAAATTACGCAGATTTGCCAAAGTGGATATATCAAGGTGGATATATTTTATTGGATTTTATTACCTTGTATTATATCGGGAGCTAAATGCCTGAGGGTAACAGTGATTTAATTCACTTTTTTAGTTCCTGTCATCAGCCAGTGTCTCTTGTATTGTTGGTTTTCTTGTTTTGTATCGTGTTTCAATGATGACGAATAAATAATAATAATAATAATCAGGCCTTGCACTTTGCCCACAAATTTTGGTAATTGTCAAAGACCAGGGGCCTCATCCTCACTTGGTGTATCCCTACAACTGCATAAAATAACAAACCTGTAAACACTTGGGCTCAATTGGTCATCAAAGTTGCAAGAAAAATTATGAAAGAAAAAAAAACACCCTTGTTGCATAGAATTGTGTTCTTTCAGATGCCTGAGAAAGGCTTCATGCCTGAAGCCTTTCTCAGATTCTAATTTTTTGGTGAATAATTACCTCTTTCTCTAAAACTACGTTACTTCAAAGGGTGTCGTTTCTAACAATGTTTTATAGTATCAACAGCTCTCCAGTGCTCTTTACCAAGTATGTTTTTATGGTCATTACTTTTTGGAGTGATTACCAAAGGTATATACCCTCCATCCCTTTAACAACAGACAACAGTTGTATTGTGATGTAGTTGATGTACATGTAATTTTGTTTCTGGTTTGTTTTTAAAATTTACAGGTA
Organism: Plazaster borealis; assembly: GCA_021014325.1. Taxonomy (NCBI): domain Eukaryota; kingdom Metazoa; phylum Echinodermata; class Asteroidea; order Forcipulatida; family Labidiasteridae; genus Plazaster; species Plazaster borealis. Next base: position 38,306,348 of record CM037472.1, read on the forward strand.
AAATTAAAGAGACAACGGTAGTTGTTGATGAGCAGTATGATGTAAGTAGTATTATAAAATGGCTTTCCTAAAGCTAGCTATTTTTAAGAAATTGCTTTTGTTTTAAAAGTATTATAGTGGATTTTCCCCTGAAAAACTACATTTTTCTCATTGTGAAGATTTGCCATACAGGACACACCAATCAAACAATGTTCATTTTTTGACATCTATGAGCTTTTTCCTTCACCTCTATAGTATGTATCAAGATCTCACAATTTGCATTTGTAGATGGAATAATTTTCACATTTTGTGTGAGCTCTGCATATTTGTCAGTTTGCAGACGTTCGAAATCAATCAATCAATCTTACACAATTTATGAAGCGCCTGAATCAAAGGTTTGCTCAAAGGCACTGAGGCACAGCAGAAATAAAAAAAGTCACTGATGATAGGCCTCCTGAAACAAGTGGGCTTTCAGAAGTGTCTTAAATGTGTTGAAGGATGTTGTGTCCCTGATGTGATTTGGAAGTTTATTTCAGAGTTTGGGTCCATAGACTGAGAAGGCTCTATCAGCGAAAGTGATGTGAATCGTTCTTGGCACAACAAAGTATATGGTGAACAGGAGCTATTAGATCAAAGTTGTCTCCGTCCAGCACCAACTTGCAGCATGTCCATGATGCAATCAGGGGCTTGTTTATGAATGGCCTTGAACATGAGAGTGGTGACCTTGAACAGGCCTGTGAAATCTCCGCTTTAAAGCGGGTATCTGCTTTTTTCCCTTTTTTTCCGATTTTTTATTTCCGCTTTTTTTTCCCGTTTTTTTTCTTCTTCTTTTTTCTTCTTCACTTTTTGGCCTTATATATGCTTGGCAACAGTAATGTACAACTACAATAATGTGAAATAAGCCTAGTTACTGGATCAATTGGGTGCCTCAATTCGACGAGCGTAAATGCGTGATGCGCGCTCATTTGACGTTCCACGATCATTCTTACATCATGTAGTGTTTCAGCTCTTTTTTTAAGGGTCCACTCACAGGCCTGCTTGAAGTCGATCCTTTGTTGGATTGGAAGCCAGTGTAGCCAGTCTAAATTTTGCTTCGATCAGCAATCTGAATTTTTACCATCTCGCTCAGTTCATCAGCCCGGGGAAACATAGTCTTGTCCCAAGACATCAGTGATTGATAGTGGATAGTGTACTGTACTGTGCTCGTTGTAAATAGTTTAAGCGCGTTACAACGAGCGCAGTACACTATCGATCAACTGACGTCTTGGGCCAAGACTAGGGGAACCACCTCTTCAACTACTATTTTTGATTTTTTGTTTTTTCTTTGGAAGGATATTTCCCTTGAGGATCTCCAGGAAGAAGTTCCATCCACTCAGGCTCGCTTTATCTTCTTAAGTTACTGTTTAAACCACAGCGACGGCAGAGTTTCATACCCGCTGTGCTTCATATACTTGCATCCTAGAGGTAAATAGAGTCAATTCATTCTTTTTAATTGGGAGGATCGGTTTTTCCTGAAAGAAGGCCAGATGTTTGTTAGTCAGCTTCTTGGTCTGGAACCTTTTGGGCTGAAAACTGTTGAGATAACTCAAAATTGTGTTTGTCTTGTGTGGGACCTAAAAACATTCGGTATTTTATTGTATTTGTTTATTTGATTTTGCTTAATTTGAAAAAAAACCTTCAAATTTAAGGTGGTGCCGATCTTTTGTCATTCAGAGAGCTCAAACTTAGACAGTATAAAATGGATAGGCATAAACATCAAAAGTGGTCTAGTGTACCGAACCTAAGCTCTGGTGTTGTCAGCAGCAGAGTGTGGGTTCGAATCTCGGTCATAACACTTGTGCCCTTGAGAAAGGCACTTAACAACAATTGCTTCATAAAAAGTTGGGAAGGTAGTGCATTCTGCTCTGCCAGCCAGGCTCCTAGTGGACGATACCCATACCTACATCCTTACGGACTGTGAAGGGGGTATCCTGTTTCAGCTCCAGGAGTAGGTGGCAACGTACCCCTGGTGGCAGTTGATTTGGGTCGATAGCCCAAATCAGTTAATTGCAGCCCTCATCTTAAAGTGGTTGTCTGGCCTTGTGATATTCGGCGATCTCTCATTACAAACAAAAACAATTATGGGGAGCAGCAACTGTCAGTTTTTGAACTTTTAGCCAAGATCCAGAACTGTAGTGCAACAAACATTAAACAAAAACCTAAAGGAAATTAAATGTACAAGTAGTAGATTGGGGCCCCGAATCACAAATATAGAGCTGCCTAGCTGAGATCTTTGCTCTGTGATGAAGCCGAGTGTTAGGGTTAAAAATCAAAACCAAACTATAAAACATCATGAACACAATTTGGGGAAGAAGTATACTTCATGCATATTTATAAAAGAAATCAAAATTAAGTTGTAGTAAAAGCCTATCCTGGTTTATTTTCCCGCCTTCAACGCACCATTGAGCTAAGCCTTTAAGCTAAACCTTGTCACCAGTAATTAAGCAGCATCCAGCAACAAAGTCCAGCGTTCTCCCTGAAGACGATCAGAGCACACTGATCGATATGACGAGTTGTTAAACCACTATGTACATGGTGTCTCCACAAACCTCACATGGTTGTATTCCCACCATGCAAAGATGCAAATCTTACTTAAGTTGTTATAATGTGCAGTAACTTAATTTTAAAAAAAAGTTCAGCAGTACACAAAATGCAGATATTTTTTAATAATTAATAAACTACAAGGGAAACTGACAGGGTAAATTTAATTCAATTTTAGGGTGAACAAAGAAAAAATGACTAGAATGGGATTTGAACCTGCGATCTCTGGATTAACGTGCTGGCGCTCTACCAACTGAGCTATCTAGCCCTAATGTTGGCGGTCTCCCTATTTTTGTCAAAGAGATATCTTTTTTTCAGTAGGGATGCCAGTCGGAAGCCATTTATGATTTTGTTTTTCGTCTACTATGATAGATTTCAATCTTCAATGAATGAATGTTTTCTCTTTTTATTTAGGCACCAAACCTGAGCAGGGTATGAAATACTCTGGAACAAAACTTTTTCTTCAAAAGGAGTCTGGCGTCACAAAGGTAAGTACTCATTGAAGAACTAATGCAAACATTTTGAACGGCCTGATGTTTCCACCCCAGCAAAAATCTTCCTCTAAAAAAGTTTGTGTTTTCATTGAAGAACTAACTAAAAATCTTACACTGTCTTTAGGTCACAGCTGTCTCGTTTCTCTATGTGATCAATCTGAGGATGAGAGTGAACAAATTTATCAGTGGTTTTTTGCATACAAATCAGATTTCAGATTGGTTTGTTGTTGACAAAAGGATTGCGCATCCTTATGATAAAGATGTGATTAGGGGCCCATAAAGTTAGGTTTGCATTAACACCATGTGCTAAATCTCCTTTGAGTAGTGGTGGCTCTGAAAAGAGCCGGTTTATATTTGACATTTCAACCAGTATAATCTGGTCATCTTCTGTGGAATGCTAGACCCTGTGTTTTAAAGCTACTTACGACGTGTGGACCTGAGAACAAAAGAGGTCCACATAATGTAGGGACTTGAAACACTGTGGACTTACACACGTCCACACAGTTGATTTTTACAGTGTTGAAGAATAGGATTTTCTTGAAGTGTACAGAAAAAAAGGAATGTCCACAGAGTGGCTGCAACACAGAGCTGTGTGTGTGAGCGTGTCTATCCATTCAAACCGAGGACTTTAACAAAAGGGATCCGGGTGTTTGACAGAGCGAGGACGTCCTCGCTTCGTTTTTTTGTACAAACCCAATGGGGATGTCGCTAAAAAAAACTATGTCCAAACAATGGGAGAACAAAGAGAAGTCCTCAGTAAGCGGGATTTACAAACATGTGCCTTCATATTCACTACCTTATGGAGACCGAGAACAAAACAGAAAAGGGAAAACAAAAGGTCTCCATAGGGGAATTCTAAAGACTTGGGTGCTCCACAAGGAATTTTGTGTACAAAGTCTATGGGAGGTTCTTAACTACAGGGACAAAGGAAAGAACAAAAGATGTCTCCACAGGGATGTAAAAAATAGAATGTGTGTTCTTACACATGCCGACTTAACGGGGTACTTGTAACAATGGAAAAATGGACCCCACAAGGTAATAACAATGGAACAATTGGGACCCACAAGGGGATTCTTTAGAAAAGGGAATAATAGAACAACAATAGCAGTACCCCACAAACCGGATTTGTAAGGTTGTGTGTGTGTGTGTGTGTGTGTGAGAGCTTCAGTAGTGTTGGCTGGGTTTCTAGGTTTCTTCCTATGTTTCCGTTGTCTTCCAAAAGTCATTTTTCATTTCCTTCTCGCCTATTGATGTTATCTGTTGCAGCCCTGCCTGGAAGAGTGGTCTTTTCTGCCCCCAGGTTTGGAACAGTCATCAATGCAAATCAAAATCAAGTCAACATTTTTCATTTGTCTGTTTTATTTGATCGGCAGTGCTTTGATCTGACCAGCGTGGAAGACCTAACACAGGAGTGGCTTGAAGGGAAACTCAGTTTTTTCGGTTAGCTGACTACCTTGGCCTTACTGGGGTGCTCTTCAGTGCCAAAGGTTTTTATGTAAAGCCTTCACTGCCTCATACCAATTTGTACACTATGAGAGGAATTGGGGCTTTAGCAGTAAGATTGGGCCTAATTTTATTCTGCTCGTTATCACAGCATTCTGTGCTTATGATCATTGTTCTGTACTCTAAGGTTAGTGCTGGATATCTAGCTGTGTAAAAATAGAATTCCAAGTTACATCAACTACCTAAGTGCACTACTCATAATAACTCTGTTTGTGTAGAAGTGCGGACTCCTTGCTTGTGGTAAGCAGCGCCATGAAAATGGGCCGGAATTAAGTTTGAAAACCCAGTATTTGGGGTACCAGTGAGAGAAGCGTAGCTTTGTCATAATGCATTGCCACTGTACCCATGTTTGGTTGGTATCCAGGTCAAACTTAGACAAGGCAATTCCAATCCATCCGAGTGTGCTTTTCACATTTTTTTATAATCACTATTTATGATTGCTGGCTAGGTATTGTATCATAATGGACTAATTTTCTTTGAAGAAATTCAAAGTATTTGAAGACCGTTTTCCCAGACCTGAATTAAAGTCTTTTGCTCAAGTGGATGGGGATGAGGAACCATTGTACAGGGGGGAAATGTTGGGGGGGGGGGGTTGAGGATAAGATTAGTTTTGGCAGAAAGTGTGCAGGATTCACTTAGCTCATACATTCTATGTAACCTGGTCCCAATTTCATGGAACTGCTTAAGCAGAAAATATTGCTTAACAAATGTCTGCTAAACAGCCGTAATAAGCAGGATACCAGTCACAGATGCTACATGTGAAATGGTATTTTAGCTGGTAACCTTTTTCTGGTAAGCATCATTTTGTTGTGCTTAGCTAGTTTTTGTGCTTAAGCAGCTCTATGAGATTGGGCCCTGGTTTCCTGCTGATGGTGCTGTGCTAAGTTAAACTTAATCAGGGTCTCACTAGGGCCCCTTTGAAAACCATTGCTTGGGCTTGGTTTCCGGCCGAGGCTCTGTCATTTAGTTGAAAACTTGCGCTTTCAGTACAAGGCTTCAAACATGTGGATGGCTAAGCCCAGCCAAAGCCATAGCCCAAGCCGACGCCATGTTGTCATAAAGGGCTTTAGAAAATACGGGGTACCAGTTGAAAACCATAATACTCATAATGCAGTTCACTAGTTGAAATGGTACAAATAGGTGTTAACTTGTTTTCCTCTTGCAGAAAGAAGAAAATGTTAATGAGTTTTTTAGCTCATATTTCTTCCATGTTTTAATTATTTTAACTTTAAAGGCATCGTACACGTTTGGTAATTGGAGCCTTTTGTTTGTTTCAATCCTATATAGTTGTAGATATATACCATAAAACTAACCTGTAAATATTTCATTTCAAAAGGTGGTAGCATTTTTGAGATGAAGCCGAAAATCTGGAGCGGTTATGTCCACGCAGGAAGAATACACACTCTGAAAAGTGTTACGCGTAACGCTTCTCAGATTCAAAGTGATATCGTTTTACATAACCGCAGTACTTTGAAGTGAAAAGTTTCTCAAAATGCAATATACTATCCAAAGCTGCTGTACTTCTTACCAAGTAAGTTTTTATTGCCATTAATTATCAGAGTCATTACCAAACGTGTATGATGCGGGCATGCCTTTAACTTTCAATTTATATTTTATATATTTCATTTTTAAATATTTCAAAACTAGTTGGGAAGGTACTCCATTAGTATTAACCAAAATAGTTAAATTTATTATGAATTTTTAACGATGGGGAAATGATTATCTTTGAAATAACGCTGTAAAGCGTCAGAAGCAAGCGTCCAGTAATGATTCATATACGACTCCTATAATTTAGGAGCATCACGGCAGTATACATGGCAAAATAAAGGATGTTACCACGTGATGCGCGTTCCACCAATCAAATGACAAGGATCTGTGTGTGCAGTAGTTGATCGGATTCTGCTTGATCGAGAACTCCTTTAGCCAACTTAAAATATTGTCGATGGGCTCAGCATAGTACTTTGATATCAGACCACAGGGTTTGGGTGTTGAGCAGCCTGGCTACCACGGGCAACGCGCCGTATCAATACCTCTTGTCACTACCTGACCCCTGATGGGGATATGCCGAGAAACAACGCTGATTGGCTCCCATAAGTGACTGCTCTGCGTGCACACTTGTTAAAAACGTTAGAGTGCTTGTATGGCGCTTGTAAGACGCTTAGTACGCGCATGTTGAAATGCAAGTATTTTGAAGCTATTCCAAAAGAATTAATCAAGTTTTTACACGATCACCCTAAACAGTCAGACATGTCACAAGATCAAAGAAGAATGAGAACGGACCAGTTGCTCTTTGACTTGATGCCTCTTTTGCGGACTACCATACTTGAGTGCATGCGTAGAGTGGATCGGCCACAGGCCTAATTAAAAACTAACCAATACCAGGGGTTATGAGCAAGCAGGGCATGCTGGGAAAAAATTGCGCAGCGAGATCGATCACCCCTGGGAACGAGGTTGGGTGTTGAGTTACCATGTGGTGTTGGACTGTGTTCATAGTGTTAGGTTAAGGAAGGGTCCGAGAAAGGATGTAGTAAATCACTAATCACATCAGGGAGTTAGGGTGAATTGAGTTTTGATATTTTTCTTAACTGCAATATACTCATCTTATGATGGTAGTGTCAAAGATCTGTAACATAACCTTTTTGTATTTGTGGTTAGTGAAATATCTGTAATTATACTAAAAACAATTATTATGTGCGAAAATTGGGTCAGTTATAATTTTGTGTTATATTCACTTTGTTCCAATGCTGACATGGCTATTAAATGCAGTTTATTAAAATGAGCGTTTAAAGAGAAATACAAAAACCATCAAGAAATAAAACCAAATTGCACAAGTTTTTCTCAATTTCCGATAAATTTTCCAAAAATACATTTACGATACATTTTATGATAGACAGACTGATACTTGAGAAATTTTCTAAGATCAAATGATGGACCAGGGCCAGATTTCACGGCTCTGCTTACCGCCGAATTCTGCGCTTGCGATCACCATTCTCCGCTTACTGTGCAAGCGCAGAATTTCTGCCCTACCTGTGTAAGCGAAGAATGCCTAGTAACGTAGAGTACTTGGTAAAGAGCACTGGAGAGCTGTTGATACTATAAAACAATGTTAGAAACGGCACCCTTTGAAGTAATTTAGTTTTAGAGAAAGAGGTAATTTTTCACCAAACAAATTAGAATCTGAGAAAGCTTGTGGCATGAAGCCTTTCTCAGGCATCTGAAAGCAAACAATTCTGTGCAACAAAGGCATTTTTTTTTCTTTCATTATTTTCTTGCAACTTCGATGACCAATTGATGCAAAATTTTCCCAGGTTTGTTATTACACCAAGTGAGGATACTGGTCTTTGACAATTACCAAAAGTCTACCCTGCCTTTAAATAAGTACCACATACATGCAACAAGGTGAATATAACATGATTGATGCCCTGTGGGGAAGGGAAGCTTTTCTCTTGATATCGGTATTAATATTGCCGTTTTGGCAGCATAACATAGTAATGGCATTTTTGGTAAGTATAACATTTTCACAGCTAAAAGAAGTAATAAAATTCTGTATTGGAGATGTAAAAAGAAATTCTAACTGTTTGTTTGTCTGAATTTCATGCTCTTTGTTTTGTATATTCAAGAAGTTTGTCAACAACTTATGTTTTTAGTTCCCTTTACAAATATGGTAACTTTTATATAAGAAGATAGTGAAATACATGACAGTTTTTTGATGGCGTTTTATGACGTCTGATGACATCTCAAAGCAATTGTTATTTTTGTTGAATAGAAGACCCCATTATTTACATAGCACCATGTGACGGATGCTATGGCAACCACACCAAAAAAGACCGGGGCAAACCCCTTCTCTCATCGATAAGTGTACTGGCTTCTTTACGGGACCTACGGCTCTACGTCCCATCCAAAGGACGAAGCAATAATGGTCAAGTGTCTTTCTTGAGGACACAAGTGTCAAGTCAGGACTCAAACCCACATTCAGGGGCCAATTTCATAGCGCTACTTAACGGTAAGCAAAGTTTCATGCTAACTATAGCAGAACAAAGTTGCTTGAGCGTAAGCGTGTTTCACAAATTAGCAAAAAAATTAGGCAGTCAGCTTGCGCGTTCGCCATGAATTTGCATTGTTACGTCACTCATTTTCATACAGTAAGCACCGGAAGGTTAGCATGCCTTTTCGTGTGCTTACGGTTGGCAGTGCTATGAAATGGAAACTCGCGCAGCAAGCACAAAATCAGCCGTTAAAGCAGCTCTATGAAATAAGGCCCTACTGATCAGAAACACCATTATCATCAATGGATCATTACAAACTACTCCATAAACAGCACACACAAGTTTTTAGTTGTTGGTACAGAGAGGTCAAGAAAAGAATTGCTTCATGAACACCGATGAAAGTTTCCATAATTTTTATTTCCTTTTTAGTTAGTAATTCTTTACAGCGAGGCGGTTATGGCAAGCCATATGCCCAATAATTCGATAAACAGTGTTTATCACCGATAAACACTGTTTTTCGCCGATAAACACTGTTTTTCGACCGATAAACACTGTTTTTCGAGAAAAACTATGTTTATCACTTGATAAACACAGTTTATCTTGATAAACACTGTTTTTCGCCGATAAACATAGTTTTTCGCCGATAAACAGAGTTTATCGAGATAAACATTGTTTATCAACTGATAAACACTGTTTATCGAAAAACTCTGTTTATCGCTTGATAAACAGAGTTTTTCGCGGTGATAAACAGAGTTTTTCGATAAACACTGTTTATCAACTGATAAACATAGTTTTTCGAAAAACTGTGTTTATCGGTCGATAAACAGAGTTTTTTTCGATAAACTCTGTTTATCATTTGATAAACATAGTTTTTCGATAAACACAGTTTTTCGCCGACGCCAAGTGCTCAATAATTCGATAAACTCTGTTTATCACTCGATAAACACAGTTTTGGCGATAAACACAGTTTTTCGCCGACGCCAAATGCTCAATAATTCGATAAACAGTGTTTATCATTCGATAAACAGTGTTTATCATTCGATAAACATAGTTTTTCGATAAACATGGTTATAAAGTCTGCCTCGGGAGGGCGCTGTCCTGCAGATTTGCGCTCAAATTATTGGAGAGTTTGTTGTCGACACGGTGACAGTGTGTCCTATTTCATGAAACTAAAGGAACATTACAGAATTGGTTTTTGCTAACAAACCAGTTGCTGGCAGTGTAAGCACTTTATATAATCCACCATATACATAAACTGACAAACCTGTAGAAGTTTGAGATCGATCGGCCATCTGGGTCACGAGAAAATAGTGAAAAACAGATTACACATTTGCATGTGTTATACAATGCATGAATAAAACGCTCATGAGCGATAAACTCCAATCGGAAATTAGTTTTATTTATTTCTCATCAAATATGGCAAATATGGGTTTCCAGTTCCCCGTTTCGGGTTTTCCGTCCTCCCACATCTAAAACAACATTTCTTACCTAACGTTATTCATCCTGTTATTAGCGCAATTACGCCGTTGTGTTGAATGTGTAAGGAAATAAATTTCATATCCATATGATTATATTAGTCTACGTTTTAGGGATGCTGGTAAAATCTGTTAACGATTTTTACCTCTCGAAAGCTCGAAGCAAACATGAAACAGGATGAAAAAAGGGGTAACAGGGTAGGATTTGCAGCCGGCGTTCGACTCTAGGGGGCGATTAAAGGCTTCGATAAAGCCACCAAGAGTAGTGCATGTAACAGTAACTTCATGGTTTGCAAACCATTGAAGTTGTAGACAATTAAGACAATACGGGGGAAAATTAATGTTATAAACTGATCAATTTCAACTATTTCGCATGTGACATAGAAATAGTTACACCCGACGCGGTATATACCTCGCAGGTACACGTGTATACCAGCATATTGACAAGAGCATGTGTATATTGACAAGAGCGCACAGCTCTGCAAGAGCGCAGAGCTGTTGTATTGAGACAATATACGGCTCTGCAAGAGCGGGCACTATGGCGCCCTCTTTAGACGGTGTACGAATAACCATGTTTATCGAAAAACTATGTTTATCGAAAAACAGTGTTTATCAGTCGATAAACAGAGTTTTTTCGCGATAAACTCTGTTTATCGGCGAAAAACAATGTTTATCGAGTGATAAACACAGTTATTCTCAAAAAACAGTGTTTATCGACTGATAAACACTGTTTATCGAATTATTGGGCATTTGGCGTCGGCGAAAAACTGTATATCGAAAAACTATGTTTATCAGTTGATAAACAGTGTTCATCGAAAAACTCTGTTTATCACCCCGAAAAACTCTGTTTATCAAGCGATAAACAGAGTTTTTCGATAAACAGTGTTTATCAGTTGATAAACAATGTTTATCTCGATAAACTCTGTTTATCGGCGAAAAACTATGTTTATCGGCGAAAAACAGTGTTTATCAAGATAAACTGTGTTTATCAAGTGATAAACATAGTTTTTCTCGAAAAACAGTGTTTATCGGTCGAAAAACAGTGTTTATCGGCGAAAAACAGTGTTTATCGGTGATAAACAGTGTTTATCGAATTATTGGGCATATGGCTTGCCATAGGCGGTGGTGTTAGCAAAAATGAGTGAGACAGTTACTAAGAGTAACCATCTTGCATAAACGGAGCCATGAAATAGCACACAGTCAAAATTATACAATACAATTACAAAGGTATATGCAAGCAACTGTATGCTTAATATACACAAGTAGAAAATTCACTTCTGAGTGAAAGGTTGCGGGACCATGTACCCCGTCTTTACAATGAAATATGTTCACAACTTCTACATAATATATACATAAGTAGGATATGAAACTTTGCATGGTGGGAAACAACCTAAATACTAATGTTTGTAGCAACAGCATCATGTCACTTGGTCAAGTGGTTAGACTGCAGGACTTGCAATCACAAGGTTGTGAGTTCGAATCCAGCCAAGCTAACCGCTAATTTCACAATGACTAGAACCAAGTATTGTCATCTCGTTACTGAATCACAATTTATTGATCTGTGCAATTCAAGATCATAGGCGTTAAACCAATGTTTGTCTGAGAGAGATTGGCCATGTTGGCTGTTGCCAGCTTGGCGTTTATACCCGCTTGGCGTTTGTGGGAGCTTTGCCGAGTTCCCTTGAAGGGAAGATCATCCAAACAAACAAACAAACATGTAATTATTCCTCCAATGAGTTGTGGTGAACTGGTGATTTGAGTATAAGCTGAATAGCATGCTCAGATCATCCTCAGGAGATTGGTTGGGCTCTGTACTGCATGCTGCTCACATACTACGGGAGCATATGCTCAATGAAGAATTAAAGGGTCTGTATACGTTTGGTAATGACTCTGAAAATTAATGGCAATAAAAACTTACTTGGTAAAAAATACAGCAGCTTTGGATAGTGTAATGCATTTTGAGAAACTTTTCACTTCAAAGTACTGCAGTTATAGAAAAAGATATCACTTTTTATCCCCAAAATTTAAATCTGAGAAGCATTACTGCAGTAACGTTTCTCAGATTGTGTATTCCAATTGCAGATTATATGGCAGTATCTCAAAAACGCTACCACCTTTTGAAATGAAAATTTCACAGGTTAGTTTTATGGTATATTAAAACATATCTATATAGGATTAAAACAAACAGTGGGTTCCAATCACCAAACGTATACAATCCTTTTAAACCAATGTTTGTATGAGAGAGATTGACCATGTTGGTATTTATACCCACTTGTAGGAGCTTTGCCAAATTCCCTTGATGGAAAGATCATCCAAACAAACAAACAAACAAACATGTAATTATTTCTCCAATGAGTTGTGGTGAACCGGTGGTTTGAGTACTGGATAAGCTGATCATAAACAGGTGATTGGCATGCTGCTCAGGTACAAGGCGGGAAACTAGAACACATTCACGTACACTTAACATAGCTCAGTTCAAACAGTTGTACTCGATAGAGAGCTCTCTAATACACACGTTAGACTCTCAACCCTTGGGATTTATGCCCGTGCTACAATATGTTACACCAATATTTGTACATAGTGTGAATATTTTTAAAAATCAGCAAAATGCATAATGCTTGGAGTATACAAGTTTGGCAGGCAGTGGTTTGGATACATAAAAGTGACTGATAATAATGTACATATTTTAAATATTATAGATACTTTTGGTGTTATAAAAATTATAAATTATTACAAATTGACTTATGTACATAATTGTTATGGAATGCTGCTATTAACTGGCATGTTCTTTTTCTTTTTTTCATATATATTATGTACAATTAACACAATGGTACAACATTTGTCGTATCTTTTAAGCCCTTACATATAAAAGCAGTTATAGACATGACACAATGGTTAAACCAGGGCCCATAAAACTGCTCATGCTCAAAAAGTTGCTAAGCGCAAAACGATTTTCCTTACCAGAATAAGGTCACCAGCCAAAATACCATTCCGCATGTACAAAATGTGACTGGTTTCCTGCTGATTTTTGCTTAGCAGAAAATAAAAAAGCAGCTCTATGCAACTGGGCCCACGGCCCAACTTTACACAGCTCCTAAATACAAATGTTCTTCGCACAGACACATTTGTTTTTCTTTCAGCGAAAAATGGTAGCCAATTTTACCGTCGCCATGTGGTACATATCATTTGTAAGTAAATTTTTCCCTGCAAATGTTTGCTTTGCAGATAACTTTGTAGTCTTGGTGCAAGACATTCTTAAGTTGGGTTAGTAAAACCATAAAACCATGAACACTCAACACTATACACGTCGCAACTATTCCACCCATAGAGGGCGTTCTCTGGAAGCCACGAACCCGTTGTTTTGTGTGGTGGGTGATGGAAGTTTTCCCAACAGTGCCCGCTATTGTTCCATAGTAATGTGCGCAGTGCAGAGCGGGAATCCCGATAATTGAGTGATAATGAACAACAACGTCTTGCACCAAGACTAATAACTTTGTTGACCAGTGAAGTGAAAGTGGGCCATGGTCAACCAAGTGTTTTTCTTTTTTTTACAATTGTGTCCTTTTTTTTCCATAAACAAATGTTGAAAGATCAGCTTTAACATCACCATCAGAGTATGTACATTTATACATGCACAAAAAGTAACCTCACCTTAATATCTAGATTCCTTACAAATTTTAAATGCATTGCAGTTAAGTTTTTCCTAACCATGCCAACAATTCTTTGCATGTTTTTTTTTTTAAAGGTCAGTTTTCATCCTAAGCTTTACATGCTGGTACAATTACTGACCACAAGTACATTATCAATGCTAATACATCATTATATGTTCAGATGGAACAGTCTTCCAGAGGTTGTTAAACAGGCTGAACGACAGAACAATTCAAAACCGGAGTGAAAACATATCAGTTTACTTTGTACAATTGTTGATTTCCCCTTTACATAGGGACCTCACGGTGATATGCGCTATATAAGAATGGTTTTATTATTATTATTATTATTATTATTATTATATCGCATTGTAATTCACATATCTTTGGTTGCGCAGGAGGTTGAATTTTTGTTTTTGTATAAATTATCAATTTAAACAAGTGACATTTACAGAAACCATTTCATATAGCATCAGTTTAACAAGGTCAATCATGCAGTTCGTGAAAGGTCAATTGTGCACTCTTGGAAAGATAAACTTGGTCCAATTTCATGGCCAAGCTTACCAAGAAATTCTGCGCTTACAGCGCCCTGTAAAGCACATTGTTTTGCGGGCCGTAAGCGCAGAAATCTGCAGTAAGCAGAGCCATTAAATTGGACCTGGTTTTTATGCAATTATGCGACCTGGGATTAAACCTCAAACCATAGGTTATGCATAAATGTACTTCTGAGAATTTTAAAGAAAGACATGACCTTTATAATGCAATAAGAAAAAAAATATGTTTACAACTTCTTGTAAAGCCTGATTCATGCTTCCTGCGTATGAGAAGCGAATTTGACATCGCAAGAGTTAAGCTGTATTTGCAAAACATTCGCAGCGAAAACAGAGTTATGACGTCAAATTCGCTTCGCATTTGCATGAAGTATGAACCGGCTTAAAGGTATCGTACACGTTTGGTATTTACTCAAAATATATATTAGCATAAAAACTGACTTGGTAACGAGCAACAGAGAGCTGTTGATAGTATAAAACATTGTGAGAAATGACTCCGTCTGATGTAACGTAGATTTTGAGAAAGAGGTAATTTCTCACTAAAATAATAAAAGACTTTCTAGCTAGAAGCCTTTTATTCCTATCTGAAAGCACACAAATTTGTACAACAAGGGTGTTTTTTCTTTCATCATTTTCTTGCAACTTCGATGACCAACTGAGCCCAAATTTTCACAGGCTTGTTGTTTTATGCATATGTTGGGATACACCAAATGAGAACACTGGTCTTTGACAATTACCAAACGTGTACGATGCCTTTAAGTCGTACATGTAACTTATAACTTGTAACATATTATGATCTTGCTGTACTGACTCAAAAACATTTATGTATTTGTTGCACGTGATGGCGCTAGACTCAACAATTCCCCCACCAAATCTACCCTCCCGAGCTGCCACCGTTAGTTTGCAATAATACACATTAATATCTTACTTTAAAAATTTAGAATTCTGAGATAAAATTACTATGCTATAATGGAAACACATGTTCCAAATACCTATTTGTATTTGTAATACTTATAATATGATGCAGAATTCTGTTGGTGTTGTCCCTTTCTACTCGTTAAAAAACTGCAAAAATGTTCTCCCTTACTCCATGCATTCTTTTAATTATAAACAAAATATAATAACAAGCAAAACTTATTGCAGAGCATTTTTAAAAGATATAAAAACATTGCATAATTTGTTTCATCTGACACAATTTGTTTTTAAACGTCTGGATTTCTGGAAAGTGTTCAGCTTGAATAATTGGTGCATCAAAGCGGTTTTTACAAATCAATTTGTATGAGCCAAGTCAAACTATTGGCATTTTTAAAACCATGGCTAACTCTTAGAGTAAAGTCCCATACCAAAAGTCAATCAAACTTGGCCCCATTTGACAATTCACTGTGACTAACCACCCCACCTGGGCCCAATTTCATGGCTCTGCTTACCGAGCAAGCGCCGAATTTCTGCGCTAGCTGTGTAAGCGTAGAATGCCTAGTAACGTGGACTACGCACGCGCACAAGCAAAAATTCCCTGCCAACCCTGTGAAATACGCTTGACGTAAGCGCGGAATTCCCTGCTTCCGTAAGCACCGATTCTTTGCTTGCGGTAAGCAGAGCCATGAAATTAGGCCATGGTATTCTAAACTTCACTGACTCCATCTACAAGACCATCGCATTGACTTGAACACCGCCAAGCTCAACGTCCCTGTACAACCTCTGGCACTAACGCGGAGTCGGGGAAGCCCTCAAAATCAGGGTGCACAAGACTTTGGGTTCTACATCAACAAACATCTGGGCCCAATTTCAAAGAGCTGCTTGAGCATAAAAAGTAGCCAAGCACAACAAAATTATGCTTACCAGAATAAGGTTACCAGCTTAAATACCATGTCACATGCACCGTTTCTGACTGGTATCCTGCTAATTTTTAGTAAACACAAAATTTGTAAGCAAAAATTTCTGAAATTGGGCCCAGGTCACAACTACTTAAGCACCCCCCCCCCCCTTCAAGCAGCATCCAAATCCACACAGCCTTGTGTAACATACCCTCTGTAAAAAAAAACCAACAAAACAATAAAAAAAACCATAAATAACAGGCATTGACAGGAAACAATTTTGTCCAGAAATTTTGCATAGCGAGATATTTAAACTGAACATGTTTTGTGTGCACTGAGTGCTAATTATTGAGTAACAACTGATACATTTTGGGCAGCATTTTGCTCTGTTATAAAAGTAAATCGTTCACTGAATAACCATTTTTTGCGTCTCATAACTTGTCTAAGTCTCGAAAGATTTATTGCCTGTAACTTCAAGGCTTGATGCGATGAACTTTTTTTGATTTTCTAATGCCAGTAACCCTTTTCAAATAAACAAAATGTTTTGCCGTTCTATTCCAGCATATTGATAATTCATCCTTTTTCATTTGCACTGAAAGACAAAGTAGACTACAATGTTACTTTTAATAAGCTACAGGTGCTAATGAATTTTAATTGTCTAAATTAGAAAAAGTACTGTAGAAAAACAACAACACAATACTGCTTTGTTGTGAATTTAAAGAACATCCGTCCGAACATATTACAAATTAAAAATTTAATTTATTAACCCGAATGAAAGCAATATCTCACTGTGCACTTTCAAATGCCAAAATACAAAATAGAATTACAAAAATATTTATGTTACAAATTTGCTTATACAAAATTACAAACTTGCTTGCATTTAGGTGTGTGCATATAATTATTTATCAGCGATTGTTACAAAAAAAGAAACTGTTCGTGGTCGTTGCAATTCAAATTAATACAAAACAAATTGAGATGCAGCTGAAATTTGGCTTCCAATTCTTTTGGAGATTGATTTTTGCATTTTTTTATTTTTGGTACAATTTCATCTTTGTACAAATTTACAAGCATTACAAAAAATTTTAAAAGAGGGAAAGTCTTGTACATGATGTACATGTGAATAAATGACATTTTTTACAAAATCAAATTAAAAATTACATGTTAAAGAATTATTTTTTCATTATTGAAGACATTTTATGAGATGTTAGTAATTAAGCGGCTTTTCTAAATATATTTACACCTGCAATTTTGCGTATTTCTTTTTGCGTATACATGTAGTTGAAATATTGGGAAAATACAGACTTTTTCATTTTGCGTACATTGTAACTCTCGTGTCTATGTAGAGAAAGCTGCATCAGTATTAGGATTGGAAACTTTGCATGCTGGGAAAACATTTTTAAGACTATTGTTTGCGGTAATATCATGTGATTAACTCTCCCTTCATAAGCTGTGATCATTCTGGAAAAAACCTAGATGTCTAGCAATTCAACGTTTCACTACGTTATTATACGATCATCTTCAGGAAAAAAGCTTGTCAAACACAATTATGTACAGGTATTTACACGCACCTGGGCCTAGTTTTAAAAGGTGCTGTTTAACTTTTGAATTCTGCACTTACGGCCCATTAAGCGATTTTACAGGGTGTGGTAAGCGCAGAAATCCACAGTCAGCAGTGTCGTGAAATAGTACCCATACTGTTGATCAAAAAGAAATACTCACCCTCAAATAATACTCATCATTCATAATGCACTCAACTACAACTCTAAAGGTAGGTCATTCTGAATTTGGAGAGTTTTTCTCCACACTTTGTCCTCTTTTCACTACTCTCATCGCTCACACTCCTCCATACATCCATACTCTGCTTTGAGATACCTAAATGTATAACTCAAGGTTGATTCTACTCACCATCACTGTTTAAAAAGTACCGTATTTAAATAACTAGTACTCAAAGGAAAGTACTAGTACTCATCAGACTGGTACTCACAAAAAACAATAGTTTAAATACTCATTACCCTTTTTTCACCACACCTTTGTAAGTTATGAGTTGTGAAGAGTTCTGATTCTATCAGCTTGAGTTACTGACCATATCAGTCTGAGTTCACGATATAGAGCCGTAGGGTTTGTTAAAACCCATTTGACTTAACCACTACGTCTGGACTTCACTATGGACCCTGGCAGAGGATGCAATGAGGATCTCACCATGTAAAGACCACATACAGCCGCAATATTTTAGACCATAGACTGCGCCCCGAATGTCCAGGATAAGATAACAAATGTCTTCACACGGTACTCTCCATGTCAATTGTACTTTGAGAGGAGACGGCATGTATTCCTGAATCTTCTCCGGTAAAACTGCTGGAGGCGCTGATTAGTCGTCTCTTAGGAGGTGTGCTCTTGGGGGAGTTCTCTGCCTTAGAGTCGCCGAAGCAATCCCTCTGTAAAGGTGAATCACATTTGAGAGAATTCATCTCAGGTTTTGCATCCTCAGTATTGGGGCTCGATCTTGGATGATGACCTGGTCCTCGCCGGGTGAGTGGGAGACTCAAGCTCCTTGAGATTCTAGTGTCCTGCATGTTGCGGCGAGTTAGCGGCCTTGATTCGACTGCTTCATCAGAATCTGGGGTGAGGGTCGCGTTGTGTCGAGCGATGACACTTTGGAATACAAATGGAACCTCTTCTTCATCGTCAGGGTCTAAGAAGTCACCCGATGATGAGATGTGCATGGTCCTAGAAGCCGTTGCATCGCTGTCATCTTGCCACTGGTCAAGGAAAGACTCTTCTTCTTGATCATCAACATCACCGTCATTATCATCGCTACCATCGCTATCATCATTCACCGATACCCCACAAGAGTCTGACTGCAGGGTATCGAGTGGAACCTTTGCCATCTCTTGGCTCGTCTCCCGCTGCAGCCCAGTGGCAACTGCAG
This sequence comes from Plazaster borealis, assembly GCA_021014325.1. NCBI lineage: Eukaryota > Metazoa > Echinodermata > Asteroidea > Forcipulatida > Labidiasteridae > Plazaster > Plazaster borealis. The sequence continues at coordinate 38,325,306 of CM037472.1, forward strand.
CTGCTGCAACTGCTGATGAGATAACCACCGTCTCCAGCGGATCCCCGACTCGATTATGAAGCATCTCAGCTTGCTCCTCCAACATCTGTAACCAAGGTTTCCGCCGCCTCCTCAACATCTTCACAAACGTTTTGCTGACGCTGTAGCGTTTCCTCTTCGTCTGCAGCCCCTGGAACACAATGGCCATAACGCCGAGCCCGACGATCAAGTACATGGACGTCCCAATCTTGTAGATCCATACCAGGATCTTACTCTCCGAGTTTATTTGTGTCGCGACATAATCACCAAACCCAATGGTGCTTAAAGAAATAAAACAGTAATAATGTGACGTGCTGAAATCCCATCCCTCCAAATATGAGAAAACTGCGGCTGGTAAGATGATGACCAAGACGTAAGCAGGTATGATCAGAATTGTGATGATCACTGCTTTACGTAGGTGGTCTTGTTGGATTACATTCAGGAGGTGGGTGTTAATACGGCTCCCAACATCCGTCAGATGCTGCTTCCATTTAGAGCTGATCTCTGAGAGTAGCACAGCAATGAGGGGAATGCCCAGGTAGGCATACACGATGCAAAAATTCTGGCCATAGGGAGTGGCTGGAGATAGATGCCCATAACCTGAAAGATATAAAAGATTAGGTTTGACTGAGGATGCCTTACCTACAGTCTGGGTGCAATGTGGTAAACATGTCAGATACAAGGTTGCTCTATTTACTTTTTGGGTAAATTGTTTTTTCCTAGAATATATAGTATCGACCCCTTGCACCAATATCACGCGAGAATACTGTCAGCCATGATCCTCACTTTGGGAATCAGCTGGTAAATGCGTAAATGCCGCGTCGCCTTAAATGCGCACCGCACGGTATAACACAAGGGGACATTGACTACTTAAATGGCGCAACGAAGATAATCGTGATAATGACATCACGTGAATTGGATCAGTTGGCAATGCTAACTTGGCTAAACTAATGCTCCTGTTACACTCTTCATAAGTCAGTGTACATGAACAACGTATTCAGTTACTTTGTTTCTTAGTCAGGCAAGGAACTTTTTTCCCAACATGTAAGTATAATGTAGGAAACCTCCGTATGTAAATTTCTACAAGGGTTCCAAGGCAATGACCACGTTAAGTACACTTTTTACCAAGGATGACTTTATCAAGCAAAATATAGGATTTAAACTGCCTCTAGCCTCCGGGCTAGCTCGGTGGTCTACATGTAGTAGTAAGACATTTGCTCTAGCATGGCAAAAGTCTTGGGTTCGAATCCCAATCGAGTGATATGCCTGTGTTTTTTTTCTCAAAGAACATACACTGTAGGAAGGTACTGAGTATACAGTGCTTAATACGCATCGGTATAAGGATAAAAACCAAATAGCGTAATACTTATCAGGCAACTTAACACTTACCAATGGTGGTTATAATTGTGGTTGAGAAGAAGAACGCGTTGGCCAGATCCCAGCGAGTTGTTGAGGCCGAGTTGTTGTCCTGCTTTGCGGTCAGATCCACGCCGATTGAGGCCGCATACCAAACCTCTCCCAGGAGAGCATTAAACTCGGACACGTTTACTGAAGGATTGCGTTCCACGAACGTTGCGAGATGGTTGTAAAGATCCAACTTGATTTTTGTTTCGTGAGCCGACTCGATGGCCGAGAAGATCAACGCTCCCAGGAAAAGGTACAGGAAAGTAAGGACGAACAGAATGATGACTCTACGACCAGCGCCCATGATTGACGGGACATCATGTTGCTGCTATGTCTCCCTCCAAACTTGGGGAAGTGCATTTAAACCTGTAGATTGGTGTGGAAAGTAATTACAGTATAAGCTGCCTTTACGTGTTGTTCGTCCATTATTGGTAATATTGGCAAAACAGAACTAAGTTTGTGGTTACTTACTGCTTATACCCAACCATCCTAGACTCAACCACCCACATGGAATTTATAGCTTTACATCCCATCCGAAGAACGAAGCAAAAATGATTAAGTGTCTACTTAAAAGGACATAAGTGTCAAGGGACACTTACAACGAAAATGTATAACTACAGTATTGACCCCTTGAACAAAGTGGTGCTCACTTAGACGCGCCTATCCTGTCCACAATTTTGGGATTCAAAATGTACACAACAAAATTGACTCCCAAATGGCAGAATAGACGCGCATTTTGCGGAGGTGCGTTCCGCGTTGTGCAGGGGGGGGGTCAATACCTACACATACATGTATACGTACACGTACCTCAATCCAACTAATTACATGACTATGTGCAAATATCGGAAAATCCAACTTCTGCAAACTGACAACGGCTGGAGAAGACACTGTACATGACTAGCATCAATAAAAATACTCAATGTACATAGTTTGGAAGATACACACGTATAGGACTACACGTCATCTTGAATGCAAGGTTTAACCTATTGGTAGTGTTCATAGACCTGTGACATTGCATTTAACCACTATTGCTGTTATTTAATTAAAGTGGGTTAACTTTTGGAACAGATTGTATTTTAACATATTTGTTAAGTAGAGATTTGGGTCTAAATTTCGGATAGACATGATAGTGGCGCAGAGCTTAAGTGGAAATTGATCGAACAGTGTATGTGTGCTTGAAGCACCGAGTGTTACGTGAACACAGCTGAGTTACACCGCAGTAAACACACGGTAATGATTTAACTTTGATCCAACTTGAATACGTGCACAAAGTTGTGCAGTTTGTTCAAACTTGGTACCTGAGCTTTGAGTTTCATTCTTGAAGTGAAAAGGTGCCTATTAAAAGACTGTGCAAGTCTCGCGCGTATCGGAACAAGAAAACACGTCAAACAAAGAACATTTTTTTCTCTGAAGATGATCAAAAATACTCATTACATGTTTATAAAATCAGTTTTAGTTTTCATAATGAATACACAAATAATGTGTAATTATTATTGAAGCAAAACTAAAACTCTGGGACAAGGATGCTTATATAAATTTGATCTTAACTTTTCAGAAACCACTTACGTGAATTCGCGATGGTCACACGGGCGTAAAATTAACGCTTGACGCAGTTTTAAGAGGACGCTGAAGCCTCACGAACCACAGATTGCTATGAAAAGGCTTCGCGTTTTAATTACATCTGGCGATTATCATCGCGCATCCAAAACAAGCGTTTATATAAGTTTTGTGATTGGAGGTGAGCACAAAATTCTTAATTTTTTGCAGCAACCGGAAGCTGAGGTCAAGTTTATTTCTCTGGTTTTCTTCACAATATTGTTGAATTGATTTTACTTTCCTATTTTTTATCACTAAGTATTATATTCCCAACAACATCTATATTTTTCATGGTCATAAACCACGCTAAACTAAAATAATTGACAAAACAAAATCTTGCCCACGTAAATCTCCATATGGTTGGGACCACAATGGTCCCGGAAGTTCAAATATGCGCGAGACTTGCACAGACTATGAGAAAAAAGGATCACTTCTGTAGTGTTAGTGTAACCAAGTTGGTGGAAGTTACACAGAGAGTGACAACGAGATAGTTCTGGAGTTACACAGGGAGTGACAACAAGATAGTTCTGGAGTTACACAGGGAGTGACAACGAGATAGTTCTGGAGTTACACAAGGAGTGACAACGAGATAGTTCTGGAGTTACACAGGGAGTGACAACAAGATAGTTCTGGAGTTACAAAGTTAGTTTATTCTGGGTATTTACAGGCTTGTGTGAGTTATGTCTCAAACAAAAATAAAACGACAGTCATGGTTCTAGGGATCTTGCTCCACCTCACTCCTTGCCTCATAAGTTGGGGTTGTACCCAAGGGCTTACATTTATTTGCAGCCCGGCGACAAATTATCTTTCCACTTCTCAGGAAAGGTGTGGCATCGATTGTGCCAAAAATGTGAGTGTCGTGAAAGCTAACTTGCTTATCCCCAGGTAAAATTTTGGTATTCTAGGAATGCATCATCCCATGAATACAATAGTTGAATAAATTACGCAAATTAACTACAAGCGCAAAACAAACTAAAGAGGCTTGAATAAATTACGCAAATTAACTACAAGCGCAAAACAAACTGAAGAGGGCGCTAGAGTGTACAATGTTAGACGCTGGGGACGCCGTGAAAAGTAAACATATCGCCTGGTGCAGCGCGATCGCAAGTGCATTATATGCTATACAAGGAGAACTAGACAATAACTCTGTGTAATTACAAGGGCCTGGCAGCGAAAAGAAACGAGTCCGGCTGGTCACATTAGGAAATCTAAAAATCTACGGGAACATTTACATGGGTTTTGTATCCATGGCAAAGAGCTTGGCAACAGAGCCAAAGGCAATGGCATATGAAGATCTACGGTGTGTCTTTACAACTTACAAGGCCTTACTTAGCTTCACATCAAAGACAAACACAGGATTTATAACTCAAATACAGGATTGAAAATTATCAATCACAAATTTGATTAGTTATAAAAGCTCACTGATTGTTAAGTTTATACAGTACCAATCCTCCAGAGAAATATTTCCATCAGAAATACTGTCAAATATCAAGACATAGCATCTAATTCACCAATGCTTACTATGTACTTCGCCACTGTCGCAATTGCACATGAACATGCACAAAATCAAGACAAAACATCAACTATTTTCTTTTTTTCACTCAAACAGGATTTCAAGCATAATTTGATTTTGACAGATAATTTGTACAAGAATAACTTTACTCTTCCAAAAAAAGAAATATGACGTAATGTACCTTCCTTCATGTCCGTTTTAGAATGTTCCACCCTTGATCGAAATACCCTGGCTTTATTGGCCGCCGGTAAATGATGCCACTTTTTGATCAAATTCCATGCTTGTTATCAACTGAGCACTGTCTGCACCCAAACAAATCAAAGATAACCTGCATTGATGATATCAGCTTTGGTGTGCCTTTCACAAACCGTGTGTAAATGGTGCAATGTATGCTGAGTGCTGCCCAAGTTACTGCTTAGACAAACAAATTCACTTAAGAGTGTCTCAGGTCAGGTTTGTTCAGCGATAACGAATTTGTAAATTATTTAGAGGTGGGAAAAATGCTTAGTTTTCAATCTGCAGGATCACTAATGATAACAGTCCTTCCAGAGAAATATTTCCATCTGAAATATTATCTCAAAATATCAGAAAAAATAGCATTTGAAGACCCTCAAATCACCACTGTTTATTTTGATTTGACCAATCGAAATAAGGCTAAATGTACGAAATGCATGAATAATATGAATGCACAAAAACCCTGACAAAATATCAAAAGATTATCATTGTTTTCAATTAAGTTAAATTCAATTAAGTTAAATTCAATTAAGTTAAATTCAATTTAGTTAAATTCAATTCAATTCAATTCAATTCAATTCAATTCAATACAATTCAATTCAACTCAATTCAATTTAATTCAATTCAATTCAATTCAATTCAATTCAATTCAATTCAATTCAATTCAATTTAATTCAATTCAATTCAACTCAACTCAATTCAATTCAATTCAATTCAATTCAATTCAAGAAGACATGTTATTCCAAACTCTTTGAAAAAGTACATCCATAATTAAAGGTATCGTACACGTTTGGTAATGACTCAAAACAAATATTAGCATAAAAACTTACTTGGTAACAAGCAACGGAGAACTGTTGATAGTATAAAACATTGTAGGAATCGACTCCCTCTGAAGTAACGTAGTTTTTTAGAAAGAGGTAATTTCTCACTAATAATAAAAACTTCTTGCAAGAAGTTTTTACTCCTATCTGAAAGCACACATATTTGTACAACAAGGGTGTTTTTTCTTTCATCATTTTCATGCAATTTCGATGACCAATTGAGCCCAAATTTTCACAGGCTTGTTATTTTATGCATATGTTGGGATACACCAAGTGAGAACACTGGTCTTTGACAATTTCCAAACGTGTTCAGTGCCTTTAAATTAAATTTAATTAAATTCAATTCAAGAAGACATTGTTATTCCAAACTCTTTGAAAAAGTACATCCATAATTAAAGACCAGGGCTCGAATTTAGGGAAAAAAATCCACAAGACCACAGGACTTGTATCTCAAAATGTTTACTGGACCAGAAATACTTTTACAAGACCAGAATCAAAATGAGACAGAAATTCCTACCACAAATACATGCATTTGACTTTATTTATTTGAACAAGCTTGATGACATGTAAGAGAATTTAATTTGTCTTTACGGGTTTTAATTATTTTTCATTACTCAATAGAATTGAAAAAGTATGAGACTTAAAGTCACATTTGAACATAATTTGTTTCTGTTCAAGATATTATACAGAGAGGTATTGTTATTGAATTGAAAATCACTAGACCGCCGGACTTGTGTGGTCATGAATTTACTGGCACGATGCTAAAATTACTCGCCTCGGGCCTGCAGTCCAGTATAAAACTTGAGCCCTGAAGACATTAGTACATAAGGAAATTTTAAAAATTACCATAACCATCGAATTTGATGAAACTTTAACAAGTTGGTTGTATGGTGTGTTTATTGAAAACCAAGGAAAATAAAACAAATTACCATAACCATCAAATTTGATGAAACTTTCACAAGTTGGTTGTATGGTGTGTTTATTGAAAACATGAGGGTGGAATGAACACTTCTCCCCCAAAACAATGAAGTATTTTCCCATTAAAACTTAACTTATGAATATATTTTACTGACTAAGATCAACTTCGCCTGTGTGAAGACATGCTTGCTACATGTCTTATATTCTGATCAGAAGAAAAAGAAAAATCAAACCTTGTACATAATATTATTTTATTAAATCATTTCCTTGATTACTCACACCCGAAATTCTTTGAGTATTTGATCTATTGAACCATTGAACAATTATTTATTTGATCAATCAATCAAATGATCGATTGATCAATCATGCAATCAATCAATATATCAATCAACCAATCAACCAACCATCAGCCATTTGCAGAGTGCCATCATTTTAGTTTCTCATTCCAAGACGCTTAGCGAAGTGAAGACAATTTAAACCAAAAGAGTTCACAAAATTTTACCAGGAGATGACAAGTGATACTAACCCTATATGGCATAAAATATTTTAAATCTTTTTGGTATCCACTGTATAGGGGCCTACATACATGTCTGTTAATGAAGTGTACACATGGACAGTGCTAGTGTCGTGTACAATTTATTCATGAAATGTTTGCAGACTTTACTTATTGATTTTCCTGGCAAATCCATGCAAAACCCACTGAATTGTGACAAATCAGCTCAAGCTAAATGGATGATGTACGCCTACACTGCCCTTCATTATGCCAACGCCATCTTCGCCATGTCTACCTTTAGACAGCAGCAATAATGAACACTCAATCTCATTCAAATCCTTTCCACTCCAGAATCTTCCAAAATCAATTGCTTGGTTTTGCTCATGAAATTGATGGATTTGGCACTGTACCCTGAAATAGCGTGTACATGTAACTGACTCTTAGCAGGAAACGATTAGAAGGTTTTGCAAAGAGATGGGTTTGCGATGATATTATAAACGTACAGACAATCTCTTAAAGGCAGTGAACACGTTTGGAAATTGTCAAAGACAAGTGTTCTCACTTGGTGTATCCCAACATATGCATAAAATAACAAGCCTGTGAAAATTTGGGCTCAATTGGTCATCGGAGTTGCAAGAAAATGATGAAAGAAAAAAACACCCTTGTTGTACAAATTTGTGTGCTTTCAGATAGGAATAAAAAGTTCTTGTAAGAAGTCGTTATTATAAATTTTAGTGAGAAATTTACCTCTTTCTAAAAAACTACGTTACTTAAGAGGGAGTCGTTTCCTACAATGTTTTATAATATCAACAGCTCTCCGTTACTTGTTACCAAGTAAGTTTTTATGCTAATATGTATTTTGAGTAATTACCAAACGTGTACAGTGCCTGTAAGTGATTGTGTGTGGTTCTTGGTGAAAAATCAGACGTTTACGCCACGTTTCAAACAGTATGCTCTGCTTTTCATTATTATTTTTCCTGATGACAAACTGAGAGCATATTATACTGTTCAAAACATCTTAGCATATAACTAGGCATATTTCAGTCTTGTCAGATTCTAAACTTGTAAAAAGAATGGTTGATGGCCTCATGTTTTGACCCAGCAGAGTCTTTCTCAAAGGCTCAACCCTAAAGGGCCCAAGTCCTTCAATATCCTCATTGCCAAAGTGCAGGATTGAGAAGTATTTGGGCTTTTAGGGATCTGCAACACAGGAGGATTTAGAAGGGTTTGGGCTACAATGAGTTTTTGTTAGGGTAGGATTTAGCAGGACTTGGGGTATCAGGGTGTTTTTACATAGGAGGATTTAGAAGGTTTTAGGTCTTATGCAGCTTAGCCAAAATAGGATTCTGAAGGTTTTGGGCTTTTAGGGGTGGAGATTGTAATAAAGCTGACAAACACATAATTGATCAAATATCATACACCAAGGCCCCAGCAGAGCACCTAAAGTAAATCACAAAGTTGACTCCCTAACTTCTGTCTCAAAAGGATTTAGAAGGATTTGGGCTAATATGTATATTTACAATAAAGAGAAGGATATAGAAGGATATATATGGGCACTTTAGGTTTATGACAACTTTAATCTGAAGGATATAATAGAAGGATTTGGGCAGTATGTTTACCCAAGAGTCTAGTCTGTTAGGGTTAATGACAACACACAGTCACATGATTTTGTAGTGACATTCAAACCACAGACTTAAAACAAAAGGGACAATAGGTCCACGATTACTACACAAAGGAAAACAGTCATAACGGGGTCCATGTTAGTCAGGACAAAGTGTTGACAAAGGAGCGTTGATGATTAGAGGCCTCTACTTGTCTATGTGTGTTGTGTTGACATTACGCCTTTGTGAAAGACTCTGCTAGGGTCGAAACATGAGGCCATCAACCCTTTTTTGTATTTTGGTTGGTAAGCAATTTGTGACAACTAATTCTATTTCCTCGTTCTATTTTCTCATTCTTGTGTGTACATTAGTATTCTGATGAATTCTGGAAAGCTTATGGGTCGAAATATGTCATGATGTGGTGAATCGCAATTGAATTGCATTATTTTTCAAACTGCTGTTTGGAGTCTTCCTGCAATTAGACAAAAATAAAGCCGACTTCTTCATTCGTACAGAACTGTCGGTATGTTTTCATTCTTGCAACTATTTTTATGAGTAATTAATTCCTAAACATACTTCACTTTGTGAATTAAGAAAAAAACGAGTTGTGCCCTTTGTACAAACCAATGCATAGATAGGTCACTTCGTGAAAACACTACGCTTCAATAGTTCTGACAGAAAGGTCACTTTGTGAAAAAGCAAAAGTAGTACTAGTGAGTTTGGAACCGTGATACAGCACTATATAATAGGTAACACTGGTTCTGCCCAGGTTTTTTCAAAACTATAGGCAATTCTGGACCCAAAATGCCAAGTAATGTTTGTTTGTGACTGGCTCCCTGCAATTATTGCTCAGCTATACATAAAACTGTCTCCCAAGGACACAAACTTCAGAAAAGTGTGTTGGCATGGATGTGAACTTCCTTTCTCCAGTGAATGTTACGTAAGTGTCTTCCTCCCTCCATTGTTATCTATTTTAACTTATCTGATTTCAATCATTGTTGTTTGATAAAAATTAATTATTGTTATTTTGTAGTAGTATTATTATTTGTTTTCTTTTTTCTTCTTCTTAATTTCCTTAATATTTTTTTTTTTTCTTTCTGTGTGTGAGCATGTCTACCCATTGAAACCGAGGACTTTAACAAAAGAATCCGGGTTTTTGACAGAGCGAGGATGTCCTCGCTTCGTTTTCAAGTAGAAACCCAATGGGGACGTCGCAAAAAAAAAAAAAATGTCCAAACAATGGGAGAACAAAGAAAAGTCCTCGATTAGCAGGATTTACAAACGTATGTGTGTGTGTGGGGGGGAAGGGGGGGGGGTGTACCATTAACATGGAGGGTGGGTGGTTCAGGAATAAAATAGAGGATAGTAAGGCCAAGTAAAAATAAACAACAATTTCTCGTCCCTGCCTACATCCTTTCTACAACAGCTGTTTGATTTTACCTTTAGAACTGAGTGCTCCACCATTTGACGCAGCAAGCTATTGAGTGATCCGCAACTGGTCAAGGGTACGATTCCCCTAAACAAATGGTTTATCTCCTAAAAAAACCAGACAACTGCTCAGTATTTATGTGGCTTTTTTCTTACATAAATGTTATTTGCCATGGCGTTCAAACTTGAAAGGTGAGAAGTTTTAACATTTTTTTCAACCATAATGATCAATAGCAGACAAAATTCAGAAAAATTGCCATAATTTATTTGTCCATGATGTTTGGCCCTCTTATTTTTTTTGGGGGGGTCATTGGAATTGGATGTTATTTTTACATGTATCAACATAAATTGGTAATGTGAGAAGTAATTTAATTATGTGGTTATTGCAAAGTTGAAGTGATCCGGAACTGGTCGATAATTTGGAACTGGTCAAACGACTTTTCCATTACAGGACTCTGCATAGATCTTTTAGTATTATCTTTTTCTACTACTCCATAGTCTGCAAGGATGTTGCGTTTCATGGCCGAGCAGTTAAGAGCATCGAACTCAAGCTCTGGTGTTTCTGATCAGCAGAGTGTGCAATGGTTTGAGACCCAGTCTTGACTCTTGAGTTGTGTCCTTACTTTAAAAGCAAGACATAACCAAATATTGCTACGTCCTTCAGATGGGACGTAACACTGCTCACGTGTGTTGTTATAAATGCACGTAAACTAAAAGACCCCAAGTACACACTTATCGCTAAGAAAGAAGAGAAGGCTTCCCCCCTGCTGTGTGTCTGGCAGTGCGTTTATCTTCATACATTTGAATGAAGACTGCACTCAAGTCAAATTCAAAAGGAAGAAGAACAGGGAAAGCAGTTGACGTTCTTCAGACTAGGCTCAAGTGGAACCGCTGCAGTACTTTAATTAGGCAGTTCCAGCAAGTTGATTTCGCGTGTACCAACACACACACACACACAGCCCCGAAAAAAAAGAACAAAATATGTTAAATCATAACTAACTTTTTGTACAATTCACAACTATGACACTTTACAGCAGGCAGGAAGATTCTCTCTTCTTACTTACATTTAAAAAAATATGGAAATCGGATGAATAGTTTCGGAGATATTGTAAAAAATAAAGAGCAATGACAGATTACGGTTGCATGGCCCTGCGTGCAGCGTCCATTCGTTTGTGCATGACGTCACCTATGAACCCCGTGGACGACAGATTTCGGAAATCTTCAGAAATCGCCCGAAGAAGCCCGAAGAAGGTTTTTTGCGATGAGGGAATGCTTGTTTACACAAAGTGAGATAACGATTACATCATCGTGTAGCTGAAAAATTTCCGCACATCGTACATCTAGTCGCATTGCTTTTAGCGTGAAAACCTTTTTTCGTCGGCATTAATCGTTATTTGAATCAAGATTTCATCCAGAGATAATCATAAACATGGAATGCGACATTGTAAGTATTAATGCTGATACTGTTAAGTTTAATTTGTGAACATTTTGTGTCATATTATCAAGTATTCTTCTACCTCCAAGAGGTTTTGTTCAACCATTTCTTGCAAAGTTGTCCTAAGTCACGAATGTACTTCGTACATCTTCGTGTTTCCGCCACGATCTACCACAAGAGGGCGTGTGTTGCGATATTTTCCCCCCCGTTGCCGCTCCTTAGTGTTGATTCACAATAATTTGCTGTTCATAAAAATCCTATGCGCCGCAATTTGTAAACCCCTCCAGCAGCGGTAGAGGGCGCCTGTCATATAGTGCGCCCTCTATCGCCATAGGGCATAAGCTGTGTATTAAACTTGACCGTAGCTGAATTAAAGAAAAACATAAGAATTGAACTTGAACTCAGGTACATTTTTTGCACGACCAATGCTTATTAAAAACGATATATCGCTGCAACCAAACACCCGATCTCAAAATTTTAAATTGATTTTTACTTCTTAAGACCTCATCTTGTCAGAGAAAAAATCACCTGCATTAAATTTCACTGAAACTGCCTACTTTAATCACTAGACAAAGTATGATACTTTAGTATGCTACAATTGCTGCATATGTAAATTAGACCATGATTCCATGTTCTGACTAACCAACTAACCACGTCCAACAGTACGCAGAGCTGTCCACACTACAGTAGATGGATGGACTCTGGATGGAGGAAGGAAAAATCCATAAACGGCCCATGGGAAGGAAACGACTTAGTTACAAAAACAAATACCTAGCACTATAGTAGCAGAATAGACATTTACTTACCGTCAATTATAGTGTGAAAACTGGACTCATGCCAATAACTATTTCTACCTTCATCAGACAGTAATTGTTTGACACTTCCCGATTCAACTTGGTCATTTTTGTATCAGCTGATGATGAAGACCGCCGGCGGTTGTTGTACATTTGCATTATGCAGTGCCAGTGTGACAGGTGGTACCAGGTGGTTGGTTGTACACAGTACACGTTTCCATCATTTCACGAGCGCCAGACTGTATATAGCGCCCTCAACCTTGACAGATTGCATCTCCAGCAAACTAGAAACTTCACTGAATTTGACAGAACTTTATGTACAAAATTTGTTATTTATGGAGTTCAGAATACTAATACTTAGTGCTTACTTTTGGGTTTATAGTATTGAAGGTGAGTGGGCATGAAGGTGAGTGGGCAATAGGTGGGGTTGATTTGCGGAAGGGGGGGGGGGGGGGCGGGGTGCACTGGCCGTGGAGTGTTTTATTATAAATACGGGGTCGAGGGTAATGGGCCTAAACTATACTTGTAATGTATTGGTACTATAGGCCTACTAATAGGCCTATAAACTTTATAATGAAGGAGCGTAAAGATTGTGAGGATTTGTATTGGCACTTGATTATCGGCAAGCTTGAACTTTGTCTCAGAATAAACGCACCTTTCAACCAACATGAGAAACATTTTTATTTGGAGAGCACTGGAGAGCTGTGGATATTATGAAACATTGTTAGAAACTACCCCCCTTTGAAGTAATGTAGTTTTAGAGAAAGATGTAATTTTTCACACACAAAATTGAATCGGAGAAAGGCTTCAGGCACGATGCCTTTGTCAGGCATCTGAAAACACACAATTCTGGGTGTTTCTGCATAAGGGTGTTTCTTTCATTTTTTCTTGCAACTTCGATGACCAGTAAATGAGCCCAAATTTTCACAGTTTTGTTTTGTTTGCATAATATGCCTATATGTTGGGATACACCAAGTGAGGATACTGGTCTTTGACAAGTACCAAAAATATACCCTGCACTGAACACGTTTGGAAATTGACAAAGACCAGTGTTCTCACTTGGTGTATCCCAACATGTGCATAAAATAACAAGCCTGTGAAAATTTGGGCTCAATTGGTCATCGAAGTTGCAAGAAAATAATGAAAGAAAAAAACCCCTTGTTGTACAAATTTGGGTGCTTTCAGATAGGAATAAAATGCTTCTTGCAAGAAGTTTTTATTATTTTAGCCGAAATTACCTCTTTCTCAAAAACTACGTAACTTCAGAGGGAGTCGTTTCTCACAACGTTTTATACTATCAACAGCTCTCTGTTGCTCGTTACCAAGTCAGTTTTTATGCTATTGAGTAATTAACAAACGTGTACAGTGCCTTTAATATAATGTTTTGGCAGTTGGCACTGTAAACAAAACACCGCAAAAACCCGGTTTCGTCAGAGATTTTGTGTACGTACATAGTTATATTGGGCTTTATTGCCGCAACCAAAATGAGTGGTTATTTAAAGGCTCTTTATCGGGTGAAATGTTTTGGAAGTTTACTGTATTTCAGAAGGAAATGTATTTCTGATACAAATTGTGTTTTGAGAAGGAAAAGCCCAAGTCGTGTGACCTTACTAACAGAGATGGTAGTCACATTACTATTTTGACTTTGATGTCGGAGACGTAGTATTTCTAAGGCGAAGTGTAGCATTAAACTAATGATTATGCATACTGGTATGTTGGAATACACAGGTTATTGCTTTTAAAAAGAAAAATATAATAGGGGGCCTACTTAAAATAAAACGTTGCAATTAAAGGGGTTGTATACGTTTGGTAATAAAACTAACCTGAAAAAATTCATTTTAAAAGGTGGTAGCGTTTTTGAGATATTGCCGAAAATCTGGAGCGGTTATGTCCAGGAAGAATAATCTGCAATTAGAATACACAATCTGAGAAACGTTTTGTCACTAACGCTTCTCAGATTCAAATTTTTCGGGGATAAAAAGTGATATCTTTTTCGATAACCGCAGTACTTCGAAGTGAAAAGTTTCTCAAAATGCATTATACTATCCCAAGCTGCTGTACTTCTTACCAGGTAAGTTGTTATTGCCATTAATTGGTTGAGTCATTACAGACCCTCTAAAGCATTTGTCTTAGTGATATACTCAAAGTACGAAGCTGGGTTGAGGACGGCAATTAAAGGAAAGTCTGAAACTAACATGTGAGTTAGATTTAAATGGTTTATACTGATTTACCTGTCCTATTTCTTTCAATCAACCTGTCACTATGTAGATTAACAGTGCACGCTGATTACGGTTTGTTGCATGCTTCAGGGCATTATGACAGTGTAATGGTTTAGGCGCCATTAAAGTTTCGCTGTAAATAATGATTTGTTTAATTTCCATTAGTCCATGACGACTACCAATATGGGACGTTAAAACGATTTTTTACTGAAAGAGGGTTGGAAAGACAGAATAAATATTGACTACATTCAGATAAAAATTGAAAAAACAGTCAAGTTTTACAACCCATTTGCAAAGATTGACTAAACTGTAATGTAATACCGCATCCGTTGGCTAATTTGGGAAAGAATCGATTTATTCCTTTCTTCAAATTTTACGCACTGAAAAGCACATTATTTTGAAACCTTGAAGAAAATTGATGCCTTATCACGGGCTTTTTGCATCCTGTATTCAAAATGCGTCAATATTTTTTAATAACCCATGTGGTACGTGGCTAAAATAAAATCCCGGGTGAAATAGAGATGATTTTTTCGAAATCCGGCATTTTTTTCTGTCATGTTCTTTATACGGATGCACTGCAAAAACTGGGTGTTAATTTTTTTCTGTCCGGTATCTATATAATGTGACAACACCGACATGGTGTTATCCCCATTACTATATCGTTGGGTAAAATTAACACCATGTCGGTGTTGTCACCTATATAAGAGAATCAATTTAGTACCCGATTTTTTGCAGTGGACGCTTCCATAGGAACGTGCACAAGAAAAAGAAGACATGGGTGGACAAAACATCAGCGAAGCTGTTCGATGAGTCTACGACTGATTCATGTATAATTTCAACTCTGCTTTGGGCGTTACATGGTGGCTGGCTCATGAGTATACCGATTTTATGAAGCAACTTCGAAGAGCAGAGATTTATGAATTATCGTTGCCTATTTATATGCAACGATAATTCATAACCAATCACTCCGCTAAACAACAAACACACATCAACTCAGTCAGCAGTCGTTCGAGGAATTTTCACCGAACACTCTCATCGTTAAAAATGACTTTTTCGTTTCCTTCAGTTATAATAATTCTTGCATAGAGTGGTAAAAACTAACGATCAGTATGCCGTGCATCGGCGTCGTTGTTCTAATGCTGATAGTGATAGCAGTAAGAGGTAAGTTTGTATTGTCTGTTTCCATTATTGAATATCACATTAGTGTATACTGCGGTAGACAAAATGGGGTGGTTGTGGGGTTGGATTGGGTTGGTTTGGGGATACGAGATAGTAGTTGGGTTAGTTGCGTGAAGATGAGGCTCCTCCAAAAGTGGTTAGGGCGGGGCGTCCGAAAGAGGGACTTATGTTTCCATGCCATTCCCCTCGCATTTACAAGGCATTGACGCAACTAGTTCTTCATTTAAAGGGAAAGAGCATAGTAGTTTTCATTGGGGTGTTTTTTATACATACCGGTACACCATACAAATACAAATTAACGCACTTTGAAATCGGGTTTGTTTCGATTGCGGCCATCGAAATAAGTATAGGTGATTTGGTGTTTTTCAATATGCTATTTTTACGACTTTGCCAGTATTTCAGACAGAAAAGTCGATGGTGGATTCGTACTGATAATCATTAATTAATCGTTCAGCTTGAAAAGAATTTTTAAAAATTCCCGATAATTACCAAACACGTTGCCCTTTTCGTTCTGTTGGACTTTTGTCGCTCTTTCGGCACAAACTCTGTCAAAAAAATGTAGTTTTCTATGCTTGGAATACTCAGTTTGGGGAAAGTGCAACTTTAATTTAAGAGACAGCTTGACGTTGGCTTTGAACGGACCCATGTCAAGAGAGATGACTATAAAATACACCTTTCTCATCATGTTTGAATTGTCTGTTTCCTTTTTTGCAATTCAAGCGTCGCCTTTCGGCTTGCCCCGTAGTTATTTGTTGTTGTTATCCCGTCACTTTTTTGCATTTCAGCTTCGCTTTGGGGTTGCCCGTCTCTTTTTAGGGGTTTGTGCAATGTGCACGAACACCCATTGTTATTGTTCTGTTTTTTAGGTGTTCGTGCAGTACGAGTATTACGAGTATTGTTGCGTTATTTCGCCGTGATGTTGTTTCACCACACACCGGCTCTGTTATATTACACATGGTTGTACCCGCAAGTTTACTATGCATAGTTACTTCTTATTTTCCACACTATATAAAGCTTCAAACATCACTTAGGCCCTACCATACATTTTGTTTGTTACAAAAATCACTTCTGTGCGGTGTTGTCCAAACTGCATTCTTTTCTTCCGCCCTTTTCATGGCTTTAGATTATTCTCTACAATATTCTTATTCTGCCTAAGAAAAACTATTGGAACATTGTCTGGGCTCGGTCAAACAGCTGTTGGGTTTTAGCACGTCAAATGGCCTATAAATATTTACATAACATTGTTATAAAACTTAGACTCGGTTCAGAGACAGAAAGAACGAAAGACAATAATAAAAGTCGAACATTATAATAATCTAACTTTAATCGCTCAAACTTTTAATCGTCGACAATCTCCCTCCCTCCCGGATCCGTCGCACGACCCCCCCCCCCCCCGTTTCTGGGTTCACCGATGTACATCATTCATGAACCGGGGCCACTCAAGGAATTTTTGAACATGTTGTCTTTAAAATGTTGTACAATCTCCCTGCATTATACTTGTTAGATTCGCATCGTCGACAGCCTGGTACATGTGGACGGAATTGTAAATATAAAATTTAGCGACTTAACAATGAATAGCAACATTTGTTACCAGTATCAATGTAAAAGCAGTAATTAAACATCACAATTGTTACTACCTTCTGTAAATAAAACATTGCCTTTTTTTGTTTACTTTGGTAAATACAGTTTTATACTATTTGGCAACATTCTGATTTACATCAGAGGTAGATCGCGCTTAAATAATGGTCATCATAAGTCTTTTACATGTTTAAACACGGCATCAATAATACTTCTATAAGTGTCATTGCCACTGGTTCTCTTTGGTAAATGCTATACGAAACTCATTTCAAAAGCATCGTAATAGGGCCTAACACAGGCATGATAAACTTCTGTAAAGCTCACGGTGTCAATGCGGTGGTAAGTACCATCTATATAAAACCTTCAGAACCTACATAATGTTGTTTATACACAATGTAATGGTAGCAACTACCAGGATCCTGCCAGTTGCTCAAGGCCGCTACATGGCGTTATTCACGAGCCTCGAAGTGTGACGTCAGATGTTCGGGTTAACCAGGCCACGGCTTTTAAGATCCTTCACAACATAAACTTTTTCGCAAATACTCAGTACGCGGTCATTTGCCGTGGAATGAGGTGCATGCTGGTCTAGTTAGCGACACATTTTGATCACTAACTAGACCAGCATGCACCTCATTCCACGGCTAACGCATGCGCACGGAGTATTTGCGAAGGAAAAAACCGCACGCCCTCACAGTGATCGTGCTCACACAAGAATGGCAGATTGGGAAGTTCTATAAAAAAAGCCATGGTTGGCCCTAAAGTAGAATGTCGGGCGCAATGATATTAGAAACTTGGCCGATCAGATTCGTTATCTGAAATGCTGAGGTTGTAGAGAAGGCTCCTATGCTGTGATTGACGGTGTTTAATTTCAGCTTTGGACGCCATGCATGGGACCCGTGGCAAGTTACGAAAACATGGACTGACGAAACGAGGATAAGAAATAACATTTGACATATTTAAATCAGGCCTAAAAATGCATTTATGATTATTTTTAGACCCTACAATCACAAGATCGAACATTTAGCTTTCGTTTGGTATATATTTTACATTGGTTAAAGCAACAAAATCTCTAATTTTTCTGCGCCCGTAACATCCCTCATCAGCAAAAAATTATGGTACTCGACGACCGCGTGCGTGTACCGGACACATGCAGTTCTGTTGACCGTGTGCGTGACCGAATACACGGGCCGGTTGCGCTGGACACGGGCCCATCATTCAGACTCAGTATCTCATTCAGCCTATATTCATTCATTTGTTCTGTTCTTAAGAAACTTGAAAAGTTTATGTCGCTTACTTACCATAGCTGCCTTCGATGCTGGGGCCATCGCTGTTGTTAAATAAACCTATACTGATCAACAGCATGCTGATAAAAACAACCTTTTTGGCGCTTTAAGCTTTCTAGACTGCGCGTCACTGTAAGTAGCATTTAAGTCCTCTTGCTTGCAACTTGAGGACCTACAGAGTTTAGAACTATAGTCTGGAGATGGCACATTATAGAGCCCTATATGAGATACACGAGTTTAAAAACCTGATGGGTGACATTTTATATAATGTCCCACACACTTCAAAATGTGGGGCGTGTTCCCCTGGTGTCCCCCAGGAGTATTGACGCCCATAAAACTGCACCCACTTCCCGATTGTCACTCAAAACATGCTATCCGCGTTTGTACTTGACATCGATCCTCGTGCACATGCATCCTGCACCACTTTCTGCTCAGCTCATTCATCAACACACTTACACTTTCGGACACAAACAACCTTCATACTGGGATATTTAAGCTTTCGGTAGAAATTTCTCAATTCTTTTCGGGTTCTTAAAGTATAACACTACCTTTTAGTTTCTGACTATAAAGTGTTCGTTATATTATGTTATTTTGTCAGTGGAGCAAAAGGGTTTCTAGAGGGTGTATGCTTAAACCTCGGTGTCCAAATGGTACAAAATGTTTGATAACAGTACTTGTTAATTCTAAAATTGATTCATCAGACAAATTCCAGTCCAGTTGGACTCTGTTGAACGGTCAGCCATTATGCTGAAGAAAACAGTCTTAGGCCGTGTCTATGGGCGGCCTTTGGGGCAAAAAAGACAAAACAGAAAATACAAAAACAAAAGCAAACAAACAAAGCAAAAAAATACATTAAATCACACAAATTTAAAAGAATTTACACAAATATTAACATTAAAATCTCAAAACAAAAGTGAAATGCAAAAATAGACAAGAAAAAAAGAAATACACAAAAAATAAAAATAAAATAAATACAAGAAACAAAATAATAATGAAGTCATAAAACATTGCAATGTAATAAGTAAATGAATTTAGACTATACTTAATAATAGAAAAGAGCCGGTGGGGTCTCGACGTTTCGAAACTCGAACAGTATATACTCTGCTCAGTTTCTCCTGAAGACAGAGTATACTGTTCGAAACGTCGAGACCCCACCGGCTCTTTTTCAGAGCCAACACTCCCACAAAGAGTTTTTACACACGGTTGTACCCGCAAGTTTACTATTTATTTTTAGCATCTTTTTAGTTACTCCTTAAATTGAGATAAGATGTAGGTAAAAATTAATATATGGGTATGGTATCCCATCAACTAGAATCTACTGTCAAAAGTAGCACAGGCCATTGCATATCAAGGTATAGGTCTTTAAAAACCTACATTTTAGCCTGCGGAATGACTTTCTGTCATTTTTGAGACCCCTTACTATGAAAAGGTTTGACAAGAGCAAACAAAATTGCAGTCAGCAGCCTTACAGTAGACAAACACATGGGTGCTTCTAGTATCAATCAACACTGTGACATGTACAAAGATAACCAACTGTCACAAGCGAAAGTCATTGTCTGATGTATTTCTTCATAGTCTCTGACCATTGTCACTAGTGGGTTAATCCCCCAAATATCCTTTCCCCTTTATCTATTGACCATGTAACATAACCCTAACGGCCATGTAATAATGTGACATCACATGTTTTCAAAGAAGCCACAGAGCCTGGACTTCATGCAGGCATGGTTTGACACAACCATAAACGTCTTTAGCACATTACTTTTATAAACCTTGAATTTATGTGGACATTCAAATGGCAGAAATAATTGTAAAATTTCCCATATGACCAGTGTAGTATCTTGCCTGCCAGAAGGCCATGGAATGTACAAGGCCACCCGTTTTGTAAACAAAGTGTTATTAGTGGTTGTCCAAAACAAGCTGTGAGTGTTTTGCAACCAGTTCATTTGACAACGTTTTTGAAGGAAAAGAACACTGAAACTTTAGTTTGTAAATTGTAAAACGAAATTTGAAAAGGTTTTCAACACTTACTTAATTCTCTACAAAAATAAATTGCCTTTCTTTTTGAAGTGTGTAAAGTGCTGTGTTAAACGTCCGACTATTTAAAGCATTTGACATCCACTTTCTGACTTGAAAGAAACTCTGCCAAACATCAAGAAACTGATCTATTTTAGTGAAGGTGCTGCCAGTCAGTATAAAAGCTATAAAAAAACTTCAGTAACTCATGTCACCATCTGGATG
The DNA here is from genome assembly GCA_021014325.1 of Plazaster borealis. Taxonomy (NCBI): domain Eukaryota; kingdom Metazoa; phylum Echinodermata; class Asteroidea; order Forcipulatida; family Labidiasteridae; genus Plazaster; species Plazaster borealis. The sequence goes on from CM037472.1 coordinate 38,346,058, forward strand.
GCTTTGGTTTGCATGCTGAGTGCCATTTCTTTGCCACTAGCCATGGAAAAAGCCCATCTATTGAGATCCAAGTTTGGCAGAACAACACAAGTGAAATTGAACTGTTAAAGTATACGTTTCTAAATAATTCCATATTTTAACCACTAGTTCTTTGGTTAATGTTTTCTTTAAAGGTATCGTACGCGTTTGGTAATGACTCAAAACAAATCTTAGCATAAAAACTTACTTGGTAGCAAGCAACGGAGAGCTGTTGATAGTATAAAACATTGTAAGAAACGACTCCCTCTGAAGTAACGTAGTTTTTGAGAAAGAGGTAATTTCTCACTAATATAATAAAAACTTCTTGCAAGAAGTTTTTATTCCTATTTGAAAGCACTCAAATTTGTACAACAAAGGGTGTTTTTTCTTTCGTAATTTTCATGCAACTTCGATGACCAATTAAGCCCAAATGTTCACAGGCTTGTTATTTTATGCATATGTTGGGATACACCAAGTGAGAACACTGGTCTTTGGCAATTTCCAAACGTGTGCAGTGCCTTTAAATAATGAAGCTAACTGAATGAATGTTTATGAATAAAATCAAAATTGTACATACCCTTCACAGTTTACATAAAAACAAAATAATCACAGAACTAGAAGCAACACTGTAGCAACCTTTACCAATACATATATCCCACATACAATATGTAGGCGTACACTATTTAGGGCCTACAATAGGCAAAACACTAGGTGTACTAAAATTTAAGTCTGAACACGAGAGGAGTAAAAAAAAAAATTCTCACACAAGTAGACTAGATATAAAGTATTAATTGGAAGAATTCTTAAATCTGATCCGTCAGTCATGTCCCACGTTGTCAAATAACCACTTGAAAAGGGCGTTTTGGGGGCATTTTTACAGGCGGACCCATATTCAGACCCCTGCTAAATACCCATCAAATGTGTCATTGGTATATCCTTATATCAGGTCACACAGATAAGGGGGATTTATATTGGGGAATAACCCACTAGTGACAACAGAGACTATGGAGAAATACATCAGAATACAGACTTGTGCTTGTGGCAGTTGATTATCTTTGTACATGTCACAGTGTTGATTGATATTAGAAGCGTCGATGTGTTTGTCTACTGTAAGGTGTAAGGCTGCTGACTGCAATCCTGTCAAACCTTTTATTTGCATTGTTAAATCATAATAGTAAAGACAATCTCGTTGGATGTGATTTTGGGGTTTGAATGAGGAATCATACATCACCACAGCGCATGAATGGTATACAATGCAAACACAGTAAAAACATTAATTTAGGCATGTTCATAATTTTTTTATTTTTACACGAATGAGTTATGAAACCAACTTGTTTTTTCTCACCCAAGTAGACTATATTATTGGAAAAAATTAGTAAATCTTTCAGTAATGTCCCACGTTGTCAAATAGCCTTTCGAAAATTGCCTCTTTTTTTTTGTTGCATTTTTACAGGCGAACCCATGATTCAGACCCCTGCGAAATACCCATCAAAGGTGTGAATGGTTTATCCTTATATCAGGTCACACAAAGTTATGGTGGCCCTGAAGGGACATCAAACATATATATTTACGTGAATATTTACGTAAATATTCACGGTTTTCGCCCCAATTCGCAAATATTCACGTAAATATTTACGTGAATATTCACGATTTGTGCCCCAATCGCAAATATTGACGTGAATATTTACGTAAATATTCGCGATTTGTGCCCCAATCGCAAATATTGACGTGAATATTGACGTGAATATTTACGTGAATATTTGCGATTTGTGCACCAAATCGCGAATATTTACGTCGGTTTGTGCCCAAGTCGCAAACCCAGTCATCCGTGAACCGTGAATATTCAATTGGGCTTTTTAGCAACCTACGGCCAGACTGAAGCTAGCCGCGTATTGGGCCATAATTTCCATCCGCGGGTTCCGGTGGTAACATTTCTGCCTCCCAATAAATTATTTTTAATTTGAGCGAACTAATCTTATTCTACCTTCAAGTATGCTCAGTGATATATGTTTTTTCAGAATTACATTTCCAGACAACTAAACTGAAGATTTCTTTTCAATTTTTCGGCAGGTCAGCCGTGTGGAATTTTCGATAATTTTTTTACCCCAGAAGAAAAAAAAACCCAAAATGTGCTTTTTCACAAGCCGACATGCTGCCAGTTTTCATCGAGGCACTGCACTGATTCCCAAGCCAAATAGGACCAACTTTAACGCCTAAATGTATCAAATCTCCTCAAAAGTTGAAGCACAGAGCCCTCATGTTCTGGTAGATTGTTATAATTACACAGTCTATTAATTGCATGACCCCCAGAACGTTATTTTTACGATGCCACAACCACGCAAACGTGCCGTGGTTGTGGCTTCATACATCCGTTGCAATGTGCATGGTTGTGGAAAGGAATTGGGCTTCATACGTCTGTTCGTGCGTGCAGGGTGCACCACACTAAATAAACTCACATAGCAACCAACGCTAAATGCTAAATATTCAAAAATGCTCAAAAAATATTTCAAAGTCTCTCAGCCTCAAGAAAACCAATCAGATATATTTTCCGACAACTAAACGCAAGATTTCTTTTCAATTTTTCGGCAGGTCAGTCGTGTGGAATTTTCGATAATTTTTTTTACCCCAGAAGAAAAAAACAAACAAAATGTGCTTTTTCACAAGCCGACTTGCTGCCAGTTTTCATCGAGGCACTGCTCTAATTCCCAGGCCAAATAGGACCAACTTTAACGCCTAAATTTATCAAATCTCCTCAAAAGTTGAAGCACAGAGCGCTCATGTTCTGGTAGATTGTTATAATTACACAGTCTATTAATTGCATGACCCCCAGAACGTTATTTTTACGATGCCACAACCACGCAAACGTGCCGTGGTTGTGGCTTCATACATCCGTTGCAATGTGCATGGTTGTGGAAAGGAATTGGGCTTCATACGTCTGTTCGTGCGTGCAGGGTGCACCACACTAAATAACCTCACATAGCAACCAACGCTAAATGCTAAATATTCAAAAATGCTCAAAAAATATTTCAAAGTCTCTCAGCCTCTTGAAAACCAATCAGATATATTTTCCGACAACTAAACGCAAGATTTCTTTTCAATTTTTCGGCAGGTCAGCCGTGTGGAATTTTCGATAATTTTTTTACCCAAGAAGAAAAAAACCCCCAAATCTGCTTTTTCACAAGCCGACTTGCTGCCAGTTTTCATCGAGACACTGCTCTAACTCCCAAGCCAAATAGGACCAACTTTAACGCCTAAAATTATCAAATCTCCTCAAAAGTTGATGCACAGAGCCCTCATGTTCTTGTAGATTGTTATAATTACACAGTCTATTAATTGCATGACCCCCAAAACGTTATTTATACGATGCCACAACCACGCAAACGTGCCGTGGTTGTGGCTTCAAACTTCCGTTGCAATGTGCATGGTTGTGGAAAGGAATTGGGCTACATACGTCCGTTCGTGTGTGCAGGGTGCACCACACTAAATAAACTCACGTAGCAACCAACGCTAAATGCTAAATATTCAAAAATGCTCAAAAAATATTTCAAAGTCTCTCAGCCTCTTGAAAACAAATCAGATATATTTCCCGACAACTAAATTTAAGATTTCTTTTCAATTTTTCGGCAGGTCAGCCGTTTGGAGTTTTCGATAATTTGTTTACCCCAGAAGAAAAAAAAAGAAAAGAATGTGCTTTTTTCACAAGCCGACTGGCTGCCAGTTTTCATCGAGGCACTGCTCTAATTCCCAAGCCAAATAGGACCAACTTTAACACCTAAATTTATCAAATCTCCTCAAAAGTTGAAGCACAGAGCCCTCATGTTCTGGTAGATTGTTATAATTACACAGTCTATTCATTGCATGACCCCCAGAACGTTATTTTTACGATGCCACAACCACGCAAACGTGCCGTGGTTGTGGCTTCATACATCCGTTGCAATGAGCATGGTTGTGGAAAGGAATTGGGCTTCATACGTGTGCAGGGTGCACCACACTAAATAAACTCACATAGCAACCAACGCTAAATGCTAAATATTCAAAAATGCTCAAAAAACATTTCAAAGTCTCTCAGCCTCTTGAAAACCAATCAGATATATTTCCCGACAACTAAACGCAAGATTTCTTTTCAATTTTTCGGCAGGTCAGCCGTTTGGAATTTTCGATAATTTTTTTACCCCGGAAGAAAAAACCCCCCAAAATGTGCTTTTTCACAAGCCGACTTGCTGCCAGTTTTCATCGAGGCACTGCTCTAATTCCCAAGCCAAATAGGACCAACTTTAACGCCTAAATTTATCAAATCTTCTCAAAAGTTGATGCACAGAGCCCTCATGTTCTGGTAGATTGTTATAATTACACAGTCTAATAATTGCATGACCCCCAGAACGTTATTTTTACGATGCCACAACCACGCAAACGTGCCGTGGTTGTGGCTTCATACATCCGTTGCAATGTGCATGGTTGTGAAAAGGAATTGGGCTTCATACGTCTGTTCGTGCGTGCAGGGTGCACCACACTAAATAAACTCACAAAGCAACCAACGCTAAATGCTAAATATTCAAAAATACTCAAAAATTATTTCAAAGTCTCTCAGCCTCTTGAAAACCAATCAGATATATTTCCCGACAACTAAACTTAAGATTTCTTTTCAATTTTTCGGCAGGTCAGCCGTTTTGAATTTTCGATAATTTTTTTACCCCAGAAGAAAAAAACAAACAAAATGTGCTTTTTTACAAGCCGACTTGCTGCCAGTTTTCATCGAGGCACTGCTCTGATTCCCAAGCCAAATAGGACCAACTTTAACGCCTAAATTTATCAAATCTCCTCAAAAGTTGAAGCACAGAGCCCTCATGTTCTGGTAGATTGTTATAATTACACAGTCTATTAATTGCATGACCCCCAGAACGTTATTTTTACAATGCCACAACCACGCAAACGTGCCGTGGTTGTGGCTTCATACATCCGTCGCAATGTGCATGGTTGTGGAAAGGAATTGGGCTTCATACGTCTGTTCGTGCGTGCAGGGTGCACCACACTAAATAAACTCACATAGCAACCAACGCTAAATGCTAAATATTCAAAAATGCTCAAAAAATATTTCAAAGTCTCTCAGCCTCTTGAAAACCAATCAGATATATTTCCCGACAACTAAACGCAAGATTTCTTTTCAATTTTTCGGCAGGTCAGCCGTTTGGAATTTTCGATAATTTTTTTACCCCAGAAGAAAAAAACCACCAAAATGTACTTTTTCACAAGCCGACTTGCTGCCAGTTTTCATCGAGGCACTGTTCTAACTCCCAAGCCAACTAGGACCAACTTTAACGCCTAAATTTATCAAATCTCCTCAAAAGTTGATGCACAGAGCCCTCATGTTCTGGTAGATTGTTATAATTACACAGTCTAATAATTGCATGACCCCCAGAACGTTATTTTTACGATGCCACAACCACGCAAACGTGCCGTGGTTGTGGCTTCATACATCCGTTGCAATGTGCATGGTTGTGGAAAGGAATTGGGCTTCATACGTCTGTTCGTGCGTGCAGGGTGCACCACACTAAATAAACTCACATAGCAACCAACGCTAAATGCTAAATATTCAAAAATGCTCAAAAAATATTTCAAAGTCTCTCAGCCTCTTGAAAACCAATCAGATATATTTTCCGACAACTAAACGCAAGATTTCTTTTCAATTTTTCGGCAGGTCAGCCGTGTGGAATTTTCGATAATTTTTTTACCCAATAAGAAAAAAAAAACCCAAATCTGCTTTTTCACAAGCCGACTTGCTGCCAGTTTTCATCGAGGCACTGCTCTAACTCCCAAGCCAAATAGGACCAACTTTAACGCCTAAATTTATCAAATCTCCTCAAAAGTTGAAGCACAGAGCCCTCATGTTCTGGTAGATTGTTATAATTACACAGTCTATTAATTGCATGACCCCCAAAACGTTATTTATACGATGCCACAACCACGCAAACGTGCCGTGGTTGTGGCTTCATACATCCGTTGCAATGTGCATGGTTGTGGAAAGGAATTGGGCTTCATACGTCTGTTCGTGCGTGCAGGGTGCACCACACTAAATAAACTCACATAGCAACCAACGCTAAATGCTAAATATTCAAAAACGCTCAAAAAATATTTCAAAGTCTCTCAGCCTCTTGAAAACCAATCAGATATATTTCCCGACAACTAAACGCAAGATTTCTTTTCAATTTTTCGGCAGGTCAGCCGTTTGGAATTTTCGATAATTTTTTTACCCAAGAAGAAAAAAACCCCAAATCTGCTTTTTCACAAGCCGACTTGCTGCCAGTTTTCATCGAGACACTGCTCTAACTCCCAAGCCAAATAGGACCAACTTTAACGCCTAAAATTATCAAATCTCCTCAAAAGTTGAAGCACAGAGCCCTCATGTTCTTGTAGATTGTTATAATTACACAGTCTATTAATTGCATGACCCCCAAAACGTTATTTATACGATGCCACAACCACGCAAACGTGCCGTGGTTGTGGCTTCATACATCCGTTGCAATGTGCATGGTTGTGGAAAGGAATTGGGCTTCATACGTCTGTTCGTGCGTGCAGGGTGCACCACACTAAATAAACTCACAAAGCAACCAACGCTAAATGCTAAATATTCAAAAATGCTCAAAAAATATTTCAAAGTCTCTCAGCCTCTTGAAAACCAATCAGATATATTTCCCGACAACTAAACTTAAGATTTCTTTTCAATTTTTCGGCAGGTCAGCCGTGTGGAATTTTCGATAATTTTTTTACCCAAGAAGAAAAAACCCCCAAATCTGCTTTTTCACAAGCCGACTTGCTGCCAGTTTTCATCGAGACACTGCTCTAATTCCCAAGCCAAATAGGACCAACTTTAACACCTAAATTTATCAAATCTCCTCAAAAGTTGAAGCACAGAGCCCTCATGTTCTGGTAGATTGTTATAATTACACAGTCTATTCATTGCATGACCCCCAGAACGTTATTTTTACGATGCCACAACCACGCAAACGTGCCGTGGTTGTGGCTTCATACATCCGTTGCAATGAGCATGGTTGTGGAAAGGAATTGGGCTTCATACGTGTGCAGGGTGCACCACACTAAATAAACTCACATAGCAACCAACGCTAAATGCTAAATATTCAAAAATGCTCAAAAAACATTTCAAAGTCTCTCAGCCTCTTGAAAACCAATCAGATATATTTCCCGACAACTAAACGCAAGATTTCTTTTCAATTTTTCGGCAGGTCAGCCGTTTGGAATTTTCGATAATTTTTTTACCCCGGAAGAAAAAAACCCCCAAAATGTGCTTTTTCACAAGCCGACTTGCTGCCAGTTTTCATCGAGGCACTGCTCTAATTCCCAAGCCAAATAGGACCAACTTTAACGCCTAAATTTATCAAATCTTCTCAAAAGTTGATGCACAGAGCCCTCATGTTCTGGTAGATTGTTATAATTACACAGTCTAATAATTGCATGACCCCCAGAACGTTATTTTTACGATGCCACAACCACGCAAACGTGCCGTGGTTGTGGCTTCATACATCCGTTGCAATGTGCATGGTTGTGAAAAGGAATTGGGCTTCATACGTCTGTTCGTGCGTGCAGGGTGCACCACACTAAATAAACTCACATAGCAACCAACGCTAAATGCTAAATATTCAAAAATGCTCAAAAAATATTTCAAAGTCTCTCAGCCTCTTGAAAACCAATCAGATATATTTCCCGACAACTAAACGCAGATTTCTTTTCAATTTTTCGGCAGGTCAGCCGTTTGGAATTTTCGATAATTTTTTTACCCCAGAAGAAAAAACCCACCAAAATGTACTTTTTCACAAGCCGACTTGCTGCCAGTTTTCATCGAGGCACTGTTCTAATTCCCAAGCCAAATAGGACCAACTTTAACGCCTAAATTTATCAAATCTCCTCAAAAGTTGATGCACAGAGCCCTCATGTTCTGGTAGATTGTTATAATTACACAGTCTAATAATTGCATGACCCCCAGAACGTTATTTTTACGATGCCACAACCACGCAAACGTGCCGTGGTTGTGGCTTCATACATCCGTTGCAATGTGCATGGTTGTGGAAAGGAATTGGGCTTCATACGTCTGTTCGTGCGTGCAGGGTGCACCACACTAAATAAACTCACAAAGCAACCAACGCTAAATGCTAAATATTCAAAAATGCTCAAAAAATATTTCAAAGTCTCTCAGCCTCTTGAAAACAAATCAGATATATTTTCCGACAACTAAACGCAAGATTTCTTTTCAATTTTTCGGCAGGTCAGTCGCGTGGAATTTTCGATAATTTTTTTACCCCAGGAGAAAAAAACCCCCCAAATTGTGCTTTTTCACAAGCCGACTTGCTGCCAGTTTTCATCTAGGCACTGCTCTAATTCCCAGGCCAAATAGGACCAACTTTAACGCCTAAATTTATCAAATCTCCTCAAAAGTTGAAGCACAGAGCCCTCATGTTCTGGTAGATTGTTATAATTACACAGTCTATTCATTGCATGACCCCCAGAACGTTATTTTTACGATGCCACAACCACGCAAACGTGCCGTGGTTGTGGCTTCATACATCCGTTGCAATGTGCATGGTTGTGGAAAGGAATTGGGCTTCTTCATACGTCTGTTCGTGCGCGCAGGGTGCACCACACTAAATAAACTCACAAAGCAACCAACGCTAAATGCTAAATATTCAAAAACGCTCAAAAAATCTTTCAAAGTCTCTCAGCCTCTTGAAAACCAATCAGATATGTTTCCCGACAACTAAACGCAAGATTTCTTTTCAATTTTTCGGCAGGTCAGCCGTGTGGAATTTTCGATAATTTTTTTACCCAAGAAGAAAAAACCCCCAAATCTGCTTTTTCACAAGCCGACTTGCTGCCAGTTTTCATCGAGACACTGCTCTAACTCCCAAGCCAAATAGGACCAACTTTAACGCCTAAAATTATCAAATCTCCTCAAAAGTTGATGCACAGAGCCCTCATGTTCTTGTAGATTGTTATAATTACACAGTCTAATAATTGCATGACCCCCAGAACGTTATTTTTACGATGCCACAACCACGCAAACGTGCCGTGGTTGTGGCTTCATACATCCGTCGCAATGTGCATGGTTGTGGAAAGGAATTGGGCTTCATACGTCTGTTCGTGCGTGCAGGGTGCACCACACTAAATAAACTCACATAGCAACCAACGCTAAATGCTAAATATTCAAAAATGCTCAAAAAATATTTCAAAGTCTCTCAGCCTCTTGAAAACCAATCAGATATATTTTCCGACAACTAAACGCAAGATTTCTTTTCAATTTTTCGGCAGGTCAGCCGTTTGGAATTTTCGATAATTTTTTTACCCCAGAAGAAAAAAACCACCAAAATGTACTTTTTCACAAGCCGACTTGCTGCCAGTTTTCATCGAGGCACTGCTCTAACTCCCAGGCCAAATGGGACCAACTTTAACGCCTAAATTTATCAAATCTCCTCAAAAGTTGAAGCACAGAGCCCTCATGTTCTGGTAGATTGTTATAATTACACAGTCTATTAATTGCATGACCCCCAGAACGTTATTTTTACGATGCCACAACCACGCAAACGTGCCGTGGTTGTGGCTTCATACATCCGTTGCAATGTGCATGGTTGTGGAAAGAAGTTGGGCTTCATACGTCTGTTCGTGCGTGCAGGGTGCACCACACTAAATAAACTCACATAGCAACCAACGCTAAATGCTAAATATTCAAAAATGCTCAAAAAATATTTCAAAGTCTCTCAGCCTCTTGAAAACCAATCAGATATATTTTCCGACAACTAAACGCAAGATTTCTTTTCAATTTTTCGGCAGGTCAGTCGCGTGGAATTTTCGATAATTTTTTTACCCCAGGAGAAAAAAACAAAAACAAAAATGTGCTTTTTCACAAGCGGACTTGCTGCCAGTTTTCATCTAGGCACTGCTCTAATTCCCAGGCCAAATAGGACCAACTTTAACGCCTAAATTTATCAAATCTCCTCAAAAGTTGAAGCACAGAGCCCTCATGTTCTGGTAGATTGTTATAATTACACAGTCTATTCATTGCATGACCCCCAGAACGTTATTTTTACGATGCCACAACCACGCAAACGTGCCGTGGTTGTGGCTTCATACATCCGTTGCAATGTGCATGGTTGTGGAAAGGAATTGGGCTTCATACGTCTGTTCGTGCGTGCAGGGTGCACCACACTAAATAAACTCACAAAGCAACCAACGCTAAATGCTAAATATTCAAAAACGCTCAAAAAATATTTCAAAGTCTCTCAGCCTCTTGAAAACCAATCAGATATATTTCCCGACAACTAAACGCAAGATTTCTTTTCAATTTTTCGGCAGGTCAGCCGTTTGGAATTTTCGATAATTTTTTTACCCAAGAAGAAAAAAACCCCAAATCTGCTTTTTCACAAGCCGACTTGCTGCCAGTTTTCATCGAGACACTGCTCTAACTCCCAAGCCAAATAGGACCAACTTTAACGCCTAAAATTATCAAATCTCCTCAAAAGTTGAAGCACAGAGCCCTCATGTTCTTGTAGATTGTTATAATTACACAGTCTATTAATTGCATGACCCCAGAACGTTATTTATACGATGCCACAACCACGCAAACGTGCCGTGGTTGTGGCTTCATACATCCGTTGCAATGTGCATGGTTGTGGAAAGGAATTGGGCTTCATACGTCTGTTCGTGCGTGCAGGGTGCACCACACTAAATAAACTCACAAAGCAACCAACGCTAAATGCTAAATATTCAAAAATGCTCAAAAAATATTTCAAAGTCTCTCAGCCTCTTCAAAACAAATCAGATATATTTCCCGACAACTAAACTTAAGATTTCTTTTCAATTTTTCGGCAGGTCAACCGTTTGGAATTTTCGATAATTTTTTTACCCCAGAAGAAAAAAAAACACCAAATGTGCTTTTTCACAAGCCGACTTGCTGCCAGTTTTCATCGAGACACTGCTCTAATTCCCAAGCCAAATAGGACCAACTTTAACGCCTAAATTTATCAAATCTCCTCAAAAGTTGAAGCACAGAGCCCTCATGTTCCCGTAGATTGTTATAATTACACAGTCTATTAATTGCATGACCCCAGAACGTTATTTTTACGATGCCACAACCACGCAAACGTGCCGTGGTTGTGGCTTCAAACATCCGTTGCAATGTGCATGGTTGTGGAAAGGAATTGGGCTACATACGTCCGTTCGTGTGTGCAGGGTGCACCACACTAAATAAACTCACGTAGCAACCAACGCTAAATGCTAAATATTCAAAATGCTCAAAAATATTTCAAAGTCTCTCAGCCTCTTGAAAACCAATCAGATATATTTCCCGACAACTAAACTTAAAATTTCCTTTCATTTTTTCGGCAGGTCAGCCGTCTGGAATTTTCGATAATTTTTTTACCCCAGAAGAAAAAAAAGAAAAATGTGCTTTTTCACAAGCCGACTTGCTGCCAGTTTTCATCGAGGCACTGCTCTAATTCCCAAGCCAAATAGGACCAACTTTAACGCCTAAATTTATCAAATCTCCTCAAAAGTTGAAGCACAGAGCCCTCATGTTCTGGTAGATTGTTATAATTACACAGTCTATAAATTGCATGACCCCAGAACGTTATTTTTACGATGCCACAACCACGCAAACGTGCCGTGGTTGTGGCTTCATACATCCGTTGCAATGTGCATGGTTGTGGAAAGGAATTGGGCTTCATACGTCTGTTCGTGCAGGGTGCACCACACTAAATAAACTCACATAGCAACCAACGCTAAATGCTAAATATTCAAAAATGCTCAAAAAATATTTCAAAGTCTCTCAGCCTCTTGAAAACCAATCAGATATATTTCCCGACAACTAAACTTAAGATTTCTTTTCAATTTTTCGGCAGGTCAGCCGTTTGGAATTTTCGATAATTTTTTTACCCCAGAAGAAAAAAACCCCAAATCTGCTTTTTCACAAGCCGACTTGCTGCCAGTTTTCATCGAGGCACTGCTCTAATTCCCAAGCCAAATAGGACCAACTTTAATGCCTAAATTTATCAAATCTCCTCAAAAGTTGATGCACAGAGCCCTCATGTTCTGGTAGATTGTTATAATTACACAGTCTAATAATTGCATGACCCCAGAACGTTATTTTTACGATGCCACAACCCCGCAAACGTGCCGTGGTTGTGGCTTCATACATCCGTTGCAATGTGCATGGTTGTGGAAAGGAATTGGGTTTCATACGTCTGTTCGTGCGTGCAGGGTGCACCACACTAAATAAACTCACGTAGCAACCAACGCTAAATGCTAAATATTCAAAAATGCTCAAAAAATATTTCAAAGTCTCCCAGCCTCTTGAAAACCAATCAGATATATTTCCCGACAACTAAACGCAAGATTTCTTTTCAATTTTTCGGCAGGTCAGCCGTTTGGAGTTTTCGATAATTTTTTTACCCCAGAAGAAAAAACACCCCAAAATATGCTTTTTCACAAGCCGACTTGCTGCCAGTTTTCATCGAGGCACTGCTCTAATTCCCAAGCCAAATAGGACCAACTTTAACGCCTAAATTTATCAAATCTCCTCAAAAGTTGAAGCACAGAGCCCTCATGTTCTGGTAGATTGTTATAATTACACAGTCTATTCATTGCATGACCCCAGAACGTTATTTTTACGATGCCACAACCACGCAAACGTGCCGTGGTTGTGGCTTCATACATCCGTTGCAATGTGCATGGTTGTGGAAAGGAATTGGGCTTCATACGTCTGTTCGTGCGTGCAGGGTGCACCACACTAAATAAACTCACATAGCAACCAACGCTAAATGCTAAATATTCAAAAAGCTCAAAAATATTTCAAAGTCTCTCAGCCTCTTGAAAACCAATCAGATATATTTCCCGACAACTAAACTTAAGATTTCTTTTCAATTTTTCGGCAGGTCAGCCGTTTGGAATTTTCGATAATTTTTTTACCCCAGAAGCAAAAAACCCCCAAAATGTGCTTTTTCACAAGGCGACTTGCTGCCAGTTTTCATCGAGGCACTGCTCTAATTCCCAAGCCAAATAGGACCAACTTTAACGCCTAAATTTATCAAATCTCCTCAAAAGTTGAAGCACAGAGCCCTCATGTTCTGGTAGATTGTTATAATTACACAGTCTAATAATTGCATGACCCCCAGAACGTTATTTTTACGATGCCACAACCACGCAAACGTGCCGTGGTTGTGGCTTCATACATCCGTTGCAATGTGCATGGTTGTGGAAAGGAATTGGGCTTCATACGTCTGTTCGTGCGTGCAGGGTGCACCACACTAAATAAACTCACATAGCAACCAACGCTAAATGCTAAATATTCAAAAATGCTCAAAAAATATTTCAAAGTCTCTCAGCCTCTTGAAAACCAATCAGATATATTTCCCGACAACTAAACTTAAGATTTCTTTTCAATTTTTCGGCAGGTCAGCCGTTTGGAATTTTCGAAAAATTTTTTACCCCAGAAGAAAAAAAACCCCAAAATATGCTTTTTCACAAGCCGACTTGCTGCCAGTTTTCATCGAGGCACTGCTCTAATTCCCAAGCCAAATAGGACCAACTTTAACGCCTAAATTTATCAAATCTCCTCAAAAGTTGAAGCACAGAGCCCTCATGTTCTGGTAGATTGTTATAATTACACAGTCTATTAATTGCATGACCCCCAGAACGTTATTTTTACGATGCCACAACCACGCAAACGTGCCGTGGTTGTGGCTTCATACATCCGTTGCAATGTGCATGGTTGTGGAAAGGAATTGGGCTTCATACGTCTGTTCGTGCGTACAGGGTGCACCACACTAAATAAACTCACATAGCAACCAACGCTAAATGCTAAATATTCAAAAATGCTCAAAAAATATTTCAAAGTCTCTCAGCCTCTTGAAAACCAATCAGATATATTTCCCGACAACTAAACGCAAGATTTCTTTTCATTTTTCGGCAGGTCAGCCGTTTGGAATTTTCGATAATTTGTTTACCCCAGAAGAAAAAAACCCCCAAAATGTGCTTTTTCACAAGGCGACTTGCTGCCAGTTTTCATCGAGGCACTGCTCTAATTCCCAAGCCAAATAGGACCAACTTTAACGCCTAAATTTATCAAATCTCCTCAAAAGTTGAAGCACAGAGCCCTCATGTTCTGGTAGATTGTTATAATTACACAGTCTATTAATTGCATGATCCCCAGAACGTTATTTTTACGATGCCACAACCACGCAAACGTGCCGTGGTTGTGGCTTCATACATCCGTTGCAATGTGCATGGTTGTGGAAAGGAATTGGGCTTCATACGTCTGTTCGTGCGTGCAGGGTGCACCACACTAAATAAACTCACATAGCAACCAACGCTAAATGCTAAATATTCAAAAATGCTCAAAAAATATTTCAAAGTCTCTCAGCCTCTTGAAAACCAATCAGATATATTTTCCAACAACTAAACGCAAGATTTCTTTTCAATTTTTCGGCAGGTCAGTCGTGTGGAATTTTCGATAATTTGTTTACTGCAGAAGAAAAAATACACCAAAATCTGCTTTTTCACAAGCCGACTTGCTGCCAGTTTTCATCGAGGCACTGCTCTAATTCCCAAGCCAAATAGGACCAACTTTAACGCCTAAATTTATCAAATCTCCTCAAAAGTTGAAGCACAAAGCCCTCATGTTCTGGTAGATTGTTATAATTACACAGTCTATTAATTGCATGACCCCCAGAACGTTATTTTTACGATGCCACAACCACGCAAACGTGCCGTGGTTGTGGCTTCATACATCCGTTGCAATGTGCATGGTTGTGGAAAGGAATTGGGCTTCATACGTCTGTTCGTGCGTGCAGGGTGCACCACACTAAATAAACTCACATAGCAACCAACGCTAAATGCTAAATATTCAAAAATGCTCCAAAAATATTTCAAAGTCTCTCAGCCTCTTGAAAACCAATCAGATATATTTCCCGACAACTAAACGCAAGATTTCTTTTCATTTTTCGGCAGGTCAGCCGTTTGGAATTTTCGATAATTTTTTTACCCCAGAAGAAAAAAAACCCCAAAATGTGCTTTTTCACAAGGCGACTTGCTGCCAGTTTTCATCGAGGCACTGCTCTAATTCCCAAGCCAAATAGGACCAACTTTAACGCCTAAATTTATCAAATCTCCTCAAAAGTTGAAGCACAGAGCCCTCATGTTCTGGTAGATTGTTATAATTACACAGTCTATATTAATTGCATGATCCCCAGAACGTTATTTTTATGATGCCACAACCACGCAAACGTGCCGTGGTTGTGGCTTCATACATCCGTTGCAATGTGCATGGTTGTGGAAAGGAATTGGGCTTCATACGTCTGTTCGTGCGTGCAGGGTGCACCACACTAAATAAACTCACATAGCAACCAACGCTAAATGCTAAATATTCAAAAATGCTCAAAAAATATTTCAAAGTCTCTCAGCCTCTTGAAAACCAATCAGATATATTTTCCAACAACTAAACGCAAGATTTCTTTTCAATTTTTCGGCAGGTCAGTCGTGTGGAATTTTCGATAATTTGTTTACCCCAGAAGAAAAAATACACCAAAATCTGCTTTTTCACAAGCCGACTTGCTGCCAGTTTTCATCGAGGCACTGCTCTAATTCCCAAGCCAAATAGGACCAACTTTAACGCCTAAATTTATCAAATCTCCTCAAAAGTTGAAGCACAAAGCCCTCATGTTCTGGTAGATTGTTATAATTACACAGTCTAATAATTGCATGACCCCCAGAACGTTATTTTTACGATGCCACAACCACGCAAACGTGCCGTGGTTGTGGCTTCATACATCCGTTGCAATGTGCATGGTTGTGGAAAGGAATTGGGCTTCATACGTCTGTTCGTGCGTGCAGGGTGCACCACACTAAAAAAACTCACAGAGCAACCAACGCTAAATGCTAAATATTCAAAAATGCTCAAAAAATATTTCAAAGTCTCTCAGCCTCTTGAAAACCAATCAGATATATTTCCCGACAACTAAACGCAAGATTTCTTTTCAATTTTTTGGCAGGTCAGCCGTTTGGAATTTTCGATAATTTTTTTACCCCAGAAGAACTAAAAAACCAAAATGTGCTTTTTTACAAGCCGACTTGCTGCCAGTTTTCATCGAGGCACTGCTTTGATTCCCAAGCCAAATAGGACCAACTTTAACGCCTAAATTTATCAAATCTCCTCAAAAGTTGAAGCACAGAGCCCTCATGTTCTTGTAGATTGTTATAATTACACAGTCTATTAATTGCATGACCCCCAGAACGTTATTTTTACGATGCCACAACCACGCAAACGTGCCGTGGTTGTGGCTTCATACATCCGTTGCAATGTGCATGGTTGTGGAAAGGAATTGGGCTACATACGTCTGTTCGTGCGTGCAGGGTGCACCACACTAAATAAACTCACATAGCAACCAACGCTAAATGCTAAATATTCAAAAATGCTCAAAAAATATTTCAAAGTTTCTCAGCCTCTTGAAAACCAATCAGATATATTTCCCGACAACTAAACGCAAGATTTCTTTTCAATTTTTTGGCAGGTCAGCCGTTTGGAATTTTCGATAATTTTTTTACCCCAGAAGAAATAAAAAAACCAAAATGTGCTTTTTCACAAGCCGACTTGCTGCCAGTTTTCATCGAGGCACTGCTCTAATTCCCAAGCCAAATAGGACCAACTTTAACGCCTAAATTTATCAAATCTCCTCAAAAGTTGAAGCACAGAGCCCTCATGTTCTGGTAGATTGTTATAATTACACAGTCTAATAATTGCATGACCCCCAGAACGTTATTTTTACGATGCCACAACCACGCAAACGTGCCGTGGTTGTGGCTTCAAACTTCCGTTGCAATGTGCATGGTTGTGGAAAGGAATTGGGCTACATACGTCCGTTCGTGTGTGCAGGGTGCACCACACTAAATAAACTCACGTAGCAACCAACGCTAAATGCTAAATATTCAAAAATGCTCAAAAAATATTTCAAAGTCTCTCAGCCTCTTGAAAACAAATCAGATATATTTCCCGACAACTAAATTTAAGATTTCTTTTCAATTTTTCGGCAGGTCAGCCGTTTGGAATTTTCGATAATTTGTTTACCCCAGAAGAAAAAAAAAGAAAAAAATGTGCTTTTTTTACAAGCCGACTGGCTGCCAGTTTTCATCGAGGCACTGCTCTAATTCCCAAGCCAAATAGGACCAACTTTAACGCCTAAATTTATCAAATCTCCTCAAAAGTTGATGCACAGAGCCCTCATGTTCTGGTAGATTGTTATAATTACACAGTCTAATAATTGCATGACCCCCAGAACGTTATTTTTACGATGCCACAACCCCGCAAACGTGCCGTGGTTGTGGCTTCATACATCCGTTGCAATGTGCATGGTTGTGGAAAGGAATTGGGTTTCATACGTCTGTTCGTGCGTGCAGGGTGCACCACACTAAATAAACTCACGTAGCAACCAACGCTAAATGCTAATTATTCAAAAATGCTCAAAAAATATTTCAAAGTCTCTCAGCCTCTTGAAAACCAATCAGATATATTTCCCGACACCTAAACTTAAGATTTCTTTTCAATTTTTCGGCAGGTCAGCCGTTTGGAATTTTCGATAATTTTTTTACCCCAGAAGAAAAAAACCCCCAAATATGCTTTTTCACAAGCCGACTTGCTGCCAGTTTTCATCGAGGCACTGCTCTAATTCCCAAGCCAAATAGGACCAACTTTAACGCCTAAATTTATCAAATCTCCTCAAAAGTTGAAGCACAGAGCCCTCATGTTCTGGTAGATTGTTATAATTACACAGTCTAATAATTGCATGACCCTCAGAACGTTATTTTTACGATGCCACAACCACGCAAACGTGCCGTGGTTGTGGCTTCATACATCCGTTGCAATGTGCATGGTTGTGGAAAGGAATTGGGTTTCATACGTCTGTTCGTGCGTGCAGAGTGCACCACACTAAATAAACTCACATAGGAACCAACGCTAAATGCTAAATATTCAAAAATGCTCAAAAATTATTTCAAAGTCTCTCAGCCTCTTGAAAACCAATCAGATATATTTCCCGACAACTAAACGCAAGATTTCTTTTCAATTTTTCGGCAGGTCAGCCGTTTGGAATTTTCGATAATTTTTTTACCCCAGAAGAAAAAAACCCCAAAATGTGCTTTTTCACAAGGCGACTTGCTGCCAGTTTTCATCGAGGCACTGCTCTAATTCCCAAGCCAAATAGGACCAACTTTAACGCCTAAATTTATCAAATCTCCTCAAAAGTTGAAGCACAGAGCCCTCATGTTCTGGTAGATTGTTATAATTACACAGTCTATTAATTGCATGACCCCCAGAACGTTATTTTTACGATGCCACAACCACGCAAACGTGCCGTGGTTGTGGCTTCATACATCCGTTGCAATGTGCATGGTTGTGGAAAGGAATTGGGCTTCATACGTCTGTTCGTGCGTGCAGGGTGCACCACACTAAAAAAAACTCACATAGCAACCAACGCTAAATGCTAAATATTCAAAAATGCTCAAAAAATATTTCAAAGTCTCTCAGCCTCTTGAAAACCAATCAGATATATTTCCCGACAACTAAACGCAAGATTTCTTTTCATTTTTCGGCAGGTCAGCCGTTTGGAATTTTCGATTATTGTTTTACCCCAGAAGAAAAAAAACCCCAAAATGTGCTTTTTCACAAGGCGACTTGCTGCCAGTTTTCATCGAGGCACTGCTCTAATTCCCAAGCCAAATAGGACCAACTTTAACGCCTAAATTTATCAAATCTCCTCAAAAGTTAATGCACAGAGCCCTCATGTTCTGGTAGATTGTTATAATTACACAGTCTAATAATTGCATGACCCCAGAACGTTATTTTTACGATGCCACAACCACGCAAACGTGCCGTGGTTGTGGCTTCATACATCCGTTGCAATGTGCATGGTTGTGGAAAGGAATTGGGTTTCATACGTCTGTTCGTGCGTGCAGGGTGCACCACACTAAATAAACTCACGTAGCAACCAACGCTAAATGCTAAATATTCAAAAATGCTCAAAAAATATTTCAAAGTCTCCCAGCCTCTTGAAAACCAATCAGATATATTTCCCGACAACTAAACGCAAGATTTCTTTTCAATTTTTCGGCAGGTCAGCCGTTTGGAGTTTTCGATAATTTTTTTACCCCAGAAGAAAAAACCCCCCAAAATATGCTTTTTCACAAGCCGACTTGCTGCCAGTTTTCATCGAGGCACTGCTCTAATTCCCAAGCCAAATAGGACCAACTTTAATGCCTAAATTTATCAAATCTCCTCAAAAGTTGAAGCACAGAGCCCTCATGTTCTGGTAGATTGTTATAATTACACAGTCTATTAATTGCATGACCCCCAGAACGTTATTTTTACGATGCCACAACCACGCAAACGTGCCGTGGTTGTGGCTTCATACATCCGTTGCAATGTGCATGGTTGTGGAAAGGAATTGGGCTTCATACGTCTGTTCGTGCGTACAGGGTGCACCACACTAAATAAACTCACATAGCAACCAACGCTAAATGCTAAATGTTCAAAAATGCTCAAAAAATATTTCAAAGTCTCTCAGCCTCTTGAAAACCAATCAGATATATTTCCCGACAACTAAACTTAAGATTTCTTTTCAATTTTTCGGCAGGTCAGCCGTTTGGAATTTTCGATAATTTTTTTACCCCAGAAGCAAAAAACCCCCAAAATGTGCTTTTTCACAAGGCGACTTGCTGCCAGTTTTCATCGAGGCACTGCTCTAATTCCCAAGCCAAATAGGACCAACTTTAACGCCTAAATTTATCAAATCTCCTCAAAAGTTGAAGCACAGAGCCCTCATGTTCTGGTAGATTGTTATAATTACACAGTCTAATAATTGCATGACCCCCAGAACGTTATTTTTACGATGCCACAACCACGCAAACGTGCCGTGGTTGTGGCTTCAAACTTCCGTTGCAATGTGCATGGTTGTGGAAAGGAATTGGGCTACATACGTCCGTTCGTGTGTGCAGGGTGCACCACACTAAATAAACTCACGTAGCAACCAACGCTAAATGCTAAATATTCAAAAATGCTCAAAAAATATTTCAAAGTCTCTCAGCCTCTTGAAAACCAATCAGATATATTTCCCGACAACTAAACGCAAGATTTCTTTTCAATATTTTGGCAGGTCAGCCGTTTGGAATTTTCGATAATTTTTTTACCCCAGAAGAAATAAAAAACCAAAATGTGCTTTTTAACAAGCCGACTTGCTGCCAGTTTTCATCGAGGCACTGCTCTGATTCCCAAGCCAAATAGGACCAACTTTAACGCCTAAATTTATCAAATCTCCTCAAAAGTTGAAGCACAGAGCCCTCATGTTCTGGTAGATTGTTATAATTACACAGTCTATTAATTGCATGACCCCCAGAACGTTATTTTTACGATGCCACAACCACGCAAACGTGCCGTGGTTGTGGCTTCATACATCCGTTGCAATGTGCATGGTTGTGGAAAGGAATTGGGCTACATACGTCTGTTCGTGCGTGCAGGGTGCACCACACTAAATAAACTCACATAGCAACCAACGCTAAATGCTAAATATTCAAAAATGCTCAAAAAATATTTCAAAGTCTCTCAGCCTCTTGAAAACCAATCAGATATATTTTCCAACAACTAAACGCAAGATTTCTTTTCAATTTTTCGGCAGGTCAGCCGTTTGGAATTTTCGATAATTTTTTTACCCCAGAAGAAATAAAAAAACCAAAATGTGCTTTTTCACAAGCCGACTTGCTGCCAGTTTTCATCGAGGCACTGCTCTAATTCCCAAGCCAAATAGGACCAACTTTAACGCCTAAATTTATCAAATCTCCTCAAAAGTTGAAGCACAGAGCCCTCATATTCTGGTAGATTGTTATAATTACACAGTCTATTAATTGCATGACCCCCATAACGTTATTTTTACGATGCCACAACCACGCAAACGTGCCGTGGTTGTGGCTTCATACATCCGTTGCAATTTGCATGGTTGTGGAAAGGAATTGGGCTTCATACGTCTGTTCGTGCGTGCAGGGTGCACCACACTAAATAAACTCACATAGCAACCAACGCTAAATGCTAAATATTCAAAAATGCTCAAAAAGTATTTCAAAGTCTCTCAGCCTCTTGAAAACAAATCAGATATATTTCCCGACAACTAAACTTAAGATTTCTTTTCAATTTTTCGGCAGGTCAGCCGCATGGATTGTAATTTTCCTGAATAAGCGGCTGGCCGGCCCCGGAATCCGCGGAGAGAAATTTGATTTGAGCGAATTTTTATAATATTGTTTTATCAGTACAATTGTTTTCAGGAATCTGAAAAAAACATATATCACTGAGCATACTTGAAAGTAGAATTAGACTCTTAATTCGCTCAAATTAAAAAGAATGTATGAGGAGACAGAAATGTTACCACCGGAATCCGCGGATGGAAATTCTGGCCCAATACGCGGCTGGTCGACCCCGGAATCCGCGGATTTTTATTCCGCGGATAGAAATTTGATTGGAGCGAAATTGTTTTATAATCTTGCTTTATTAGTATAGTTGTTTTCAGAATTCTGAAAAAACATATATCATTGAGCATACTTGAAGGTAGAATAAGATTAGTTTGCTCAAATTAAAAATAATTTATGGGGAGGCAGAAATGTTACCACCGGAACCCGCGGATGGAAATTCTGGCCCAATACGCGGCTAGCTTCAGTCTGGCCGTAGGTTGCTAAAAAGCCCAATTGAATATTCACGGTTCACGGATGACTGGGTTTGCGACTTGGGCACAAACCGTGAATATTTACGTAAATATTTATGTCAATATGTGCGATTTGGTGCACAAATCGCAAATGTTTACGTAAATATTCACGTCAATATTTGCGATTGGGGCACAAATCGCAAATATTTACGTAAATATTCACGTCAATATTTGCGATTGGGGCACAAATCGTGAATATTCACGTAAATATTTACGTGAATACTTGCGAAATGGGGCAAAAACCGTGAATATTTACGTAAATATTCACGTAAATATATATGTTTGATGTCCCTTCAGGGCCACCATACAAAGGTGCATATTATGCATCTAGTTTATAACCAAATGTAATATAAAAGCAATCGGACATTTCACATTGGCACTAGGGGTCTCGAAATGACGAAGCTAAATTGTGGGTTTTTAAAGACCTACTGATATGCAAATGGTCTCTGCTATTTTTGACAGTAGATTCTAGTTGATGGGATACCAGATACCCTGTATACAAAAATAGCTACATATCTTATCTTCATTTGTGGATATAGGCCTCTAAAAATGCCACAAAACACATAACAGCAATTTTAAGGGGCGGGGCTTAATCTTTGAGGGGTCATTATCTCAGAAATGTTAAGGAGTGGGACTCTAAAATTATGTGTGTGTTCATGGCACGTATAAGACTGTTAAAAAAAATGCAAAATCTGAGACGGTGCCTGCCAACCCATCAGGTGAGTTAGCATGGACTGACCATATAAAATATAATAGAGGTCCCGTTTTAGGGATGATCTTTCACGTGCAGTGTGTTCAGTGGTCCAAATATTCCGTAGGTTGGGGTGTTTGCCATGCATTATAGAGGAAGGCAAGGTCTGGCCCCTTCTTCCATAATTGAACGTGACCACAGTACCTATAGTCTACCTATTGTTTACTCCATCATGGTCCGAAGACCGTCGGTCTGAGTATTTTCGACCCCTATCCCCATTGCTCCCCTGCACAGCCCGAGTTTGCTGAAAAGATGTTAGTTTTTAAGACTCTTGCAGTAAATCACTATAATCGTGGTTCGCATTTCAAAAGATACACAGGGCTTGTTATTTACGTACAATTTTCGTCCTTTTCGTTAATAATGATTGTCATTGAATAACGTATTATTTCAAGTTCAGAAGTGATAAGTCCCTAGGGAACAATAAGTGCCTGTCGTTAACGGCTACCGGTAATTATGGCGATTATTTTCTATAAGGATGAGCAAGACAATTAGTTTTTGAAGCATCAAATGGTCTTACTGATTAATTGCTAAGTCATATAGTTTTTGACAATAGAATCATGATGACAAAAAAAGTACATTTTTGGTTACAAATGAGCTAATAGCTCAATTATTTCATCTTCATTATAGCATTAACATTTACCAGGTCAATTGTGAAGGGGGGATTAATAATGGTTTATTTAAACAGCTATACTTGTGCAAAAAAATTCTTCAATAACGTAATGCTTATTTATAGGCAGAATTATGAAGAAAGATGCAATAAAAGTCACTATATATTTGGTTTGCGGTATACACCATGTGTATATCTACTTGCTAGGTAGATTTTGTTCTTTGAGAACTTGTCTAGCTTATTATTCTACTGCCGCAGAGTAGAATATTCGGAATTCGAGAGACTTCTCAGTTCTGAAAAGAACTGTCCTTCTTATTAACTACTACCTGGGCGGAGGTAGGAAATCGGGCGGGACTACAGTACTTTCGCTATGTGGATCGGGGGGACTTCTCGTTAATAACTACACTGCCGCGGAGTGAGTCTAAATAGGTCTCATAAAAGTCACCCGTGAAATTATCAGCTAAATACAGTGTCTGCTTGCTGAAAAAACAGCAACTAACTGTCACGGTCACACGAACGTCGAATCCATCCTCGTTTAGCAAGGTGACAACGGGTATAGGCTATACCAACCGCATCTCCCCTGCAGCACTCGCGGACGGACACCAATCCTCAGAAATCTAAAAAACGCATGACTCGTTCAGATTCAAAAGTTTTCATTATTCATAATTGATCCATCATTAAAATAACATATACTATGTTTTCAAAATTAGCAAAAAAGCTTTCGATAGTATAAAGCATTTTGAGAATCATTTCACTTCGAAGTAATGTGATTATGGAAACAGATACCAGTTTTTATCCCCCAAAATTTGAATCTGAGAAACGTAACATTTTAGATACGTTTCTCAGATTGTGTATTCCAATTACGGATTATTCTTCCTGCATGGACATAACCGCTCCGGATTTTCGGTGATATCTCAAAAACCTTTTGAAATGAAATTTTCACAGGTTAGTTTTACTGTATATCTTCATTTATATAGGATTACAAAAATCGAACAGTTCCAAAAACCAAAGGTATACTTTCCCTTTAACATGGATCAGTTGAACAGACATGTGCGCACATCATATGCATATTTACATGTATGGGGATGAGAGTTGTAACTTGTTATTTTCAAGGTTTCTTACTAGAAAATTTACAGGAGTTGTCTATTCTACTGATAGAAAAGGTCCAGCCCTAAATTTCGAAAGTTTTTCGTGATGAGGTCCACTTTGTAATGCAGGAATGTAAAGCAAAACATTGTCTCCTACCTGATAAGATACTTCTTGAGGTTTGTTTTTGTCAAGATGTTCCTTCATTTTTGCCTGATTTTGCTCCGTATACAGTGTTTCGATATTTGACGGAAAACTTCAAGTTGGGAGACTAATTGGTGCATATATGGTCTCTGAGCGGGTTTTTTAAGGTACACTTCAATAACTGGGGTGTAAAAATTGACACCATGGGTGTTGTCACATATGAATACCGAAGAGAAAATCAACATTTACACCATGGGGTGTTAAAATAACACTAATTTCTGCCAAAACAAATACATTTGTGTTATTTTAACATCCATGATGTTAATTTTGATTCTCTCTTCGGTATCTAGGGGTATTTTTTTTTGCAACACCCATGGTGTAAATTTAAAAACCCAGTTGTTGCAGTGTAGCCGCACGTAGTCTGGAGTGTCACATCTAAATTTTAAAAATGTCGTCATTGGATTTCAACAACTAGTAGGTCTCTACATTCCGAGGAGGAATTTTTTCGTCAGTCAAAAGATCAAATTCAAGGCCGTTTTGATTGAATATATCGAAAATCAGGAATGAACCAAAACATCCCCGTACAAAAATGTACATACCTATTTTTGAATGTTTTGAATGTTGACAAATTTTGCACTGGAAGGGTTTCGAATACGATGGCAAGTTACACCATTTACGTGAGGTTAGAGATTTTTAATTGTTTCTCCACTCACATGAGGACTCTATCTATTGGAAAAAGAGTAGGCCTACATCACAAAAATTAATTTGACATTTCCATTGCCAGTGGGTCCCCATGTGTTGGAATTTCATTAGTTGAGTACAGGAGACTTTACACGAACCCCAATGAGCCATATAGACATGTGCATTTTGTTCTCTGCCGACTGAATCTTACTAAGAAATCTCAGATCTTCACGACTCTCTGTCAATATTCCTCAACCCAGTGATTCTCCTGACAATTCTCAGGAGTCCATTTTCACATCTGAGATAGGAATAGCAAATACCCTGTTTCGAGAATTTGTTCTAACGCTCCAAGTCTGCGTCATACAATGGCGGACCTGAATTCGTATCTGGAATGTAGATCTATTGACATCGTTTGTGTCTCTGAGACATGGTTAGACAACATTTTGATTCTATGAACTTGAAATGCCTGCCAAATACGTTATTCTTACCGTTGTCGCATGCAATTATGTCCTCTATGCAATACTATCCGGCGGACATTATTGCATGCAATAATGTCCGCCGGACGGTTTTGCATATGAAATCGTGTCCGCCCGGACGCTGTTGCATAATGCAATTGTGTCCGCCCGGACACATTTGCATATGCAATCGTGTCCGCCTCCGTGCATAAGCGTCCTTGCAGTAAATTATATGCCCTCAATTGGTCGACGGAACACGAAGTACGTTCGCCATTTTTTTTACATGCTAAGTGCATGTCATGAATGAAACGAATGATGATGTGGACGGTTTGTAATTTTTAGCTCCACCGCTAGGGTTGCTCATAATGGAACCTGAAGCATGACAATATTGTCCGGTTTTTAGTTGCTGGAGCGAGTGGTAGCCGTTATGAGAGAGACAGCAAAGGAAACAATCGAACAGTTTTACGGCGGTGACAACAATACGTTGTCTTGTAGTCAAGGGTAGTTGTAATATTCAACAACTGTGTATGATTCCTTGGCTATAGGCAGGCCACACTCGTGAACGTGTGTCAGCCAGACCACAACAAAAAATAGCGCCCTCACTAGAGGTACACCCCCCCCCCCGTCGTAGCCTATGGGAAAATATGCGGCCGTTGGGTATTCGCTGCAATCATAAAAAATACGTGAACATTCATGCTGCACATGTGCATACGTATGATCAGTACATGCACGCCAGCTTTACGCACATACATGTACATACATGTCCGCCGGACGGTTTTGCATAGCCCCGGACACGATTGCATATGCAAAAGTGTCCGGAGCGGACAGTATTGCATGGCGGACACAATTGCATCTGACACCGTCAGTACTATAAATGACGAATGTCAAAAAGTGTGTCGGTGATGCTACGACTTTTTGAGAGCAGATGGAACAGCGTCATCGGCAGTTTGCTTATGCCTGGGATTTTTTCGTTTCCCGATTGACGGTCTTTCCACAGATAATAATACCCAACTTTCACCTTCGCCAATACAGGTTACGACCTTGACTGGGATGTGAGGTTAGAGGGCGGACCAAGTATGAACGAGGGGAGGCTAGAGATACGTCCACCGGGAAAGGAGTGGGGCACCGTGTGTCAGGCACCCGGTAACGAGGACTCTCCTGCTTATGCGCTCTGCAATCTCCACAAGTCACTTCACCCGTGCTACCGACTGGGGTACGTGGGAACTTATTCCGTGAGCCCAGCAGGAGAGCGGTACGGGAAGGTGAATGGGCCCATTTGGTCCAAGGGGGTACAATGTCCGAGTAACACGATGGAATCGTGTTGGATGGGTGCATGGTCACTTCAACAGATTAGCTGCGATCATAGCTCCGACATGGCTGTACTTTGCATTACAGGTGAGCAATTTGTTTTATTAATTTTTTATTTCAACATCTTTATGCAGGATAAATAGATCAGCAAAAGCTGTTTACATCAACGTCCTGTTAAACATAAATGGTCAACATAAACAGCAGACTAGAATAAAGAAGAATAACAAGTACAACTACTTAAAGTACAGTTTCTTATATAAACATTTAATAATTTCAATGGAGGAGGAACTTTGAATAGAAGAAGGAAATACAGATCACAGATACGACACAAACGTTGTCTTGATATCGCGGAATTGCAAATGTAAATATTTCGTTATACTCATTTCTGCACGTCGGCTGTAAAGCCAAAATGTATGACAAAAATAAGTGAAGTTTGGAATCTTCATTCAGTGTTGCATTTTATTTCCTTGTGCTTTTGTCTGTTTTATTTACCCCCCCCCGCAATGCAGAAACCGTTCGACTGTCAGGAGGCTGTACTCCTCGCGAGGGATGGGTGGAGGTGAGCCTTGGTGCCGCCGGATGGGCAAGACTAAAACACCCATGTGACGGACATATGTCAAGAGCCGTGGCTGATTTGGTTTGTAAACAACTGGGATATCCTATGGCCATAGGGACTGGAAACCCGTGTAAGATCAACGAGCCAGATGACGAGCTCCCTGAAGTGAAGACTAAGTATTGTCACTCTAATGACGATACGCTCCTGGAGTATCTCCGGAGTACTGTGTTACGTTGTGGGGATCAGGAAGATGATTACGGCTCTGACAGTGACTGGGAGTTGGTCTGTGCTTCTGGTAGGCATACACACCATTTATTTTGAGAAAGCCAAATACGTAACATATCTCATTTAATGGGGTTGCTCTTCACCTTCAGCCAAAATTAAGTGCTGATGTAAATACAAATACAGAAAGATCCACGCTTTAGTAGCTAAACACACGCTAAAGTTACCTAGCACCCGCGGAAATATAGGCGATTCATAATATAGTGCGCCACCAAGCGTTTGCCTCGGAGACGTCCTCTTTTTTTCAAAGTGAGTCTTCGAAAACATGTTGACATCCCCATAATTTGTCAAAAGTTCAGGTAAGTGAAACAACGTAAGTTCACCTTGAAAGATGGAGTTTACCTTTGTATAAAAATGATAAACAAGTGACATTATTTTTTCTTGCTTTGGTGTCCTTTGGTAGATGTAACAACTGATCGTCGTGTGCCCGAAGAAGGACCTAAAGATTTTTTGTCTTTGGGGTAGTTCTAGAAGCAACAAAAATGTAACAGTAATGCCATATTTTTTTGTCAAGAACCAATCAATTGCTTACGGCCTTCTTCCGGACAAAAGTATTTGGTGTGCCTGGGCTGGACGGAATAAGGCCGTAGAGCATTACACCCTTCTTACGGGCACACGACGTACTTTCATGATTGAAAGACTTGAAATCACTGAATATTTTCTAACTACTGAACAAACCTTTGGATTCGCATGTATTTTATTTCCAGAAGACGATGCCATTGCTACCAACGTGAACGTGAATGATTTGTTCGGCATTCGTCTTATCAACGGCTCTTCACATTTAGATGGCATTCTTGAATTAAGACTCAACGAGTCGAGCTGGGCACCAGCCTGCTTTTATGATAATATAATAAGCAGGAAAGTGTGGGAAATCTCGGAAAACATCTGCAATGATCTTGGTCACAATTGCGCTTATAACTTGACATTTGTTGAACCGAAGGAAAGCCACGGTCTTGAGTATGTTTTCCACGAAGGTACTTGGCTTGGGGTGGAAAATCGCTGTCTCGGGCTTGGTGGATTTAACCTTCACATCGAATGCAGTATAGGTAAGAAGCAATACTAATAATCACGGATTCTGTTATTGCACTTCTACAAATGAACGAAATGCTTTAACATTTTCCCGCTAAACTCAAGACGTGGTCGTATTAGACCGAGACTGACACCTGAACCAACATTCAAGGGCCTAACGGGTATTGCGACAAGAAACCAGACTGCCATCTACCCTCTAGAGGAACTTCATATTGCGACCGGTTTCAAATCCTAAAACATCTTTTGAATCAATGTAATTCTATCTACTGATTTACTTTGAAGTAAGTAAGATATTTTCGTAAACTTGACTGTGGCAGAGTTTCTTTTCCGAAACGTAGCTTTGCAAACTCATGATTTATTTTTGCTTAGGAATCTCGTTTGACGAGATATTTAATAGATGTTAAATTTCCATCGGGGATAAAGAATATTATTTGGATTTACCCTTACGCCGATGTCTTAAAGCACTGTTTACTCAGTACTTTCCCGAGTCCTGTGAACAAAAAGAATCCACAGGCATTATTACTCGGGTGGGATTTGAACCACGGTCTTTGCCATTCTAGAGCAGATATATTACCAACTAGACCACCGACATTATTTTAACTTATTTTTTAACACTCGATGATGCCATTGGACTGCAGTCCACTGTCCGGTTTTAATTTAATAATCAGTTTTTTGTTTTTGTTATCTAAACAAAATCAGCATTCCCATCTACACCTAGCCAAATCGCATGGTAATGTCTTGTTACCATCCGGGGTCTTTTTCACACAAACAAAAATCCATCAATGACCAGCTCTCCCGGAATTTCCACAGGAATTGCACAGCAGTTGTTTGACCTTGTGTCAATAGCCACTACTGGGTGAAATGAACCATGGTTTCCAGATGGTTTTTTCTGTATACTTGTACAATGGCTGTAAGCAGTGACCTGGTTGTTTATTTGGATGAATTGAATAGGGTCCATATCTAATGGTTTGGGCCATTTGAAATTGATTGGGTTCTCCACAAAAATTAATTACACGCAAAATACAAACGGACTGCAGCCTACTGACCCATGGCCTCACCGTGTGATTTGTTTTTGATGATGTCACATTAAACACCTCAAATTTTGACGTGACACGCTGGATAAAAACCAATTGGAAACGGTTATTATACCTAGATGCAAATGATTATTTTGAATGGCAGGAGTATTGTCCGTTTTTTTGCAGATGTAACACTGAATAATGTAACAGTTCTCATCTTGCCGGACCAGACTTGTCGTGGTCGTTGTGGCGACCTACCAACTCGCGACCAATGCGGTTGTGATTTCATGTGCCACACCTTCAAGGATTGCTGCTTCGACATTGGCATCTGCGTTTTCCCAACAGCACCCGAATTCGAATCTCACCCGTTTCCGAACTTGGTTAGCTTATTGCACAGCTCAGAATACTACGAGTGCTTATCGGCGGGTTTTGCATTCAGTAACTATGAGCTGGTGAGTATCTGTCCGGATATCTGGTCCAATGCCACGGTGAGGTACCAATGCGAATCTCCACGTTATTCACAGCCAGTACTGTATTTACCGATGCGTATACCCTTCAAGAACGTCATGTGTGCCTACTGTCATGGGGTTGAACAGTTCCTAAAGATATTCTCCAAACAAGACGAAGACAGCAACGCTACCATTACTATTCAGCCCATGTTAATTCCTGTAGGGAATCAAGGGTCTAGCATGACTGTAGGGAATCAAGGGAATCAAGGGTCTAGCATGACTCGGCCGTGTGCCAACCTTTCTAGTACATGTCTCAATGAAAAGCACGACCTTCAACAATCCTGTCAAGGCTACAAAGCACATTATTTAGGTTATAAAAACCCACACTGTGCACTGTGCAATGGTGTCGACTTAGACAGCGATAATGTGTGCCAAATGGATTATGATAGTGGTGGAGATACTCCGTATTATGGTGAAACAAGCTTAGACCACTACATCTCAATTAGCAGCAGTTTGATCAGCGGAGTGCCTGATGAAATTGCACGTGATTACCACGTCATAAGCCTAGATGTTGAGATAAACTGCTGGAGATGGCAATCCGTTTTAGAAGTTACCAATTTGAATTCGAAACATGAGAGCGAGGATGATCTTTCTGGTTCGGACTCCATAGAGTGTCTTGTATACGCCGTCGCTTATTCAAATCTGAGCCTAGCTCTGCACTTTTCGTCTTCCCTGCGGTCGTTGCTTTATTCAGAATCTCAAGTTGAGAGGTCAGGGGTCACGGCTTCCATCTCAAGCCGGACGCTTTCAGAGATAGGCGACTTTGCTGGGACACTAGATAAGGTTTTACGGGTTAACGGTGACGTCAAACAAACCGACTGGGGATTTCGATGCGATCTCGCAAAGGCATCACTTAGCGATGAATGTTCAATACAACCAACCAATGATAACACTAGCAACACCAAGAACGAATGCATTGAAACCGAAGAAGGAGCCTCGATATCAATGAATATTAGTGGAGAGCTGTTTGTCTACGTCATTGATGACGGCACACTCATATCCCCTGTGAATATGACCACGATTATAGCATACGATGTCGACACAAACAAAGTTAGGAAAACCAATTTAGTCCTTTTTTGTGGAGAGCGAAATAGTGCTATAACTTGCAAAACCTTAACAGAATTTTACAATATGTACCGGTACTCTACATATATTGAGAGCCCAGAATCAAAGGCTACATTACCCAATGGGGAGACGATAGTTTGTTTTACCAAGTTCAAGTTGGATCCTTTCTCCAGAGCCGAGCAGATAGTGAACCTCGTTTGTTTCAGTCTCTCCTTAGCCGGGCTCACAGCAACCTTGATCACCTACTCTGTCTTCTCTACTCTGAGAAACTCTCAAGGCTTGGCTGTCATGAGCTTGTCCTCGGCCATCTTGATTGCCCAACTGTCGTCAATTCTTTCCCAAGTTGTGGTCAATTTGTCAATTCGAGGTCTGTGCAGTGCTTTTGCTGTCATCACACATTATTTCTGGTTGTCGGCATTTGCGTGGATGGCGGCCATATCATGGGATTTCATGCGCACTTTCTCCGGCATATCGTCAGCCAAGACCAATTCCAGCACCCGGAAGTTCCGTCGCCTGTGTTTGGTTGGGTGGTGCTCCTCGCTGCTGGTGATCATTCCTCATCTCATCTTGCATTTCTGCGAGTGCACAGGGCTTAACTTCAGCTACGGCAGCGAGGTTTCTTGCTGGATTGCAAGCAGGGAGGTGATCTTTATCATGTTCTGTGTACCAGTCATGCTATGTGTTTGCTTTAATGTAGCTTGTTTTGGCTGGACCGTCAGGTGTATCCGATCGTCACATAGAGCCTCTGCCCTGGTGAAGAAAGATGCGTCAAATGTCAAAGAAGCTTGGCTTGAGCTTGTGATTTATGTCAAGGTACGTAAAAATACTTCGTCATCCAATTTCTGTTCACCTATTTACAGGTAGGGGTTACTTTTCTGGTATGAAACTGACTGAACCTTAAATGGTGCCTTTCCGTGTACCTGATTATTAGTCATGTGGAGACAAAGAAGGGTTTTGATACGTGAAGAAAACCCAGAATTGGGAGCACACGGAGTAAGAGAGGGACACCTAAAACTGATTCGAGGTGGGATTCGAACCAGGGTCAACATTAAAGTGAAAGTTGGAAAATAAACTGTAGCCTCAAAATTGCTGCAGATGAGCGATGGCTTGTTGATCAATAAATGCTCCGAAAATGATTTTCACAGCACAGCATACATGTTGACTTAATGAACTTCAAGATATTGTTGTAACTTAATTATGCTGACCACGGTATGGCTGGCAAGAATGTGGTACTGTGTGACAGCATTTTTAAAACGATTTGTAACTAGGATGACAATTTGTGACAAAGATTTGTGACGATTTGTGGTGGTGTGGTTCAACTGTAACAAGATAAACAAAGACAAAATACCAAATTAAGTAAGTTGATGTCAATTTACAAAGCCAATTAACAACTGAGTCGACCTTCCTCTGGATAGATAACAACTGTCTAATAAATTCACAAACTTTAGGAAAGAACGGACTTATCCAACATGAATTCCAAACCTAGTAATTCAAGTAAACATTGACTAACATTACTAAGAAAAATGAGCACTATATTATACCTTGAATATAGCCCCACTTCTTGACCACCATGACAAGCATGGCCATTACGAAACTACACATTTATCTAAACATTTAATACAGAACTGCTGAACTTTATCTGTGTACAAAAAAAAGTGGTACAACTTTAGAGCTGTCCGGAGTGACTAAATTGTGACAAATAATAAACCTGATTACAACAAAAGGTTCATCAAAATGGAGATTTCATATCTGGCTTCTCAAAGCGTTGTTAATTTAGCGCTCTCAAGAGTTAAAACAAAAGGATGGTAAACAAAAAGTGTTGTTCTGACCGCTGCAGAGCCAACCTGAATCACTAAAAGAAACAGTGATCCGAAAGTTCCGTGCACTTTTTAGTATTTAAATCTAGAGTCCGTATTGTTAAATTAAACCTCTAACGAAGATAGTTTAACAATTATTTTTAGTTTTGCCTAGTCTGTATTGTTTTCATCAGTGAGAAGGACTCAGTGACAAACCCTTAACAAGAATGGCATGCCCTTCAAAATGGCGGCGTGAACTTGGTAAGGCCATAGAGCAAGGACCAATTGAAACGAAGTTCGATGTGGAAAATACTTCATCACATTCTACTTTTACTTTCATTACAGATTTCAAGCTTGATGGGGTTTGCCTGGATCATTGGTTTCATCGCCCTGGCTACCAATTTCGTCGTCTTCTGGTACCTGTTTACGGTCTTCAGTTCTTTACAGGGTGTCTTCATCTTCTTGTCGTTCGCTTTCACTGGCCGAGTGAGGGCGCTGTGGTCAGCACTGTGGCACAGCTCTGCGCTGTGGCAAGGGAAACAACAATTTGTTGATCTCCCTACCCAGAAGTCCTCTACTGACGAAAGCCGAGTTTAAGTACTCAGAAACAAAAATTATTTAGAGGAAAAAATTACCACCAACGCACAAACGGCACCTAGTGCTTCAGGACTGTTTTTGGAGGACGGTAAAGAATGATGATAACTTCGTTATGTAGAGAACAGTCAAAGCTTTATTCAGATTGACGCGGGTTTGTAATAATAAGCGGTCATGTTATGAGTGATGCATGCTGGGAAAAATAAACATTAGCCTTGAGTCAGGCCGCATCCGAATTGACCATATTTTTGACAGCATGAGGGCGCTTTCTTCAAAAAATGTCTAGCATCACACTTACAGTTTTATCTTATTTTCATTGCCTGTATGTAGTTTTCTTGCATCATTGACGAAATACGTAAACATAATAATAACAACAATGAAAAAAATCCTGTTTGTGCACTGTCTTTTCATCACGTAAAAATCACGTAACAAACGCCCTCACGCGGTCAAAAATACGGCGAATTGGCGACTACAGCTACGGCTACGGCTGTTGCTAACGTGTCTCTCTATGTCACAGCACCCAATCTTTGGACTGGTCAATTTACCCCATACCAAGTTTTCGCCATGCTGTATTTTTATTCAAGTAATTTGCTTAAATCTTCTCATGTAATCATCGTTCATTGTTTTCCTAGAGAATTTTAGTTAGTTATTTGTTGATAAGTGTTGTGTGACCTTGTGTCAGATCGCTAATAGGCCTGTATTATGATTGTGGTTATTAATTAAGCCTATTGTTATAAAGATACTTAGGCCTAAGGTAGTACGCATCCTGCGAAATTATTTGGTCTGAAAGTGCCCCCATTGATTAGAAATCAACAACAAGTATGTAAAAAAAGTTAATCTCAAAAGATCACCTTGAGGTGACTTTGGAGATTCAAATTTCCCTGGTGTCCGTTCAAATTTGTGAATGATGCGGCCAGAGATACGGTTTGTATTTACCACCTGCTGCGTCACACACCTCCCTACACCGGATGGATGATTCGACGTTCTTGATGGAATTCCCATGACAGTTTGTTCCTGTTTTCTCAGCGGACAATGTATTCAGCTGCTTTGCTGACTTTACTTGCTTAATTTGGCCTAGAATCAGTACGTTCAAAAAACAAAAAATAAAAATGCATACCTATAATGTAAAGTGTTGTATAAGCACGCCAACCAGTTGGCCCATTGCATCTTTATCCTCTTTTAGTTAGGCCTAATGTTGCTTTTAAACAAGAATTGCGGTCAACATTTTTTATAAATTGATCCCTGTGAATGTTCGATTGGAAGATCTTTTTATGAAGTCTCTTGGTTTCTTTTCATTCAATGAGTGAACCATTTTGTGGCGTGTCGTGGCCGAGCGGATAAGAACACCGAACTCAAGCTCTGGTGTTTCTGATCAGCAGAGTGTGGGTTCGAATCCCAGTCGTGACATTGTGTCCTTAAGCAAGACACTTAACCACATGCTTCGTCCTTCGGATGGGACGTTAAGCCGTAGGTCCCGTGTGTTGTGTAATGCACGTAAAAGAACCCAGTGCACTTATCGAAAAGAGAAGGGGTTCGCCCCGGTGTTCCTGGTTTGATCGGCAGCATATTGCGCTACAGCACCTTGTAAACCATTACATGGTGCTATGTAAAGGACTTGGTCTCATACTTCAAAAACCTAGCTCCACAATACCTTGCAGGAAAATAATGAACGTTAAAGCGCCTTGAGCGTCACTGAGTGACGGATATGTGCGCTATATAAGAAGCCACTATTATTATTATTGTCTGACTCAACCAAAAGGGTAACAAACTCACTGAACTCACACCAACTGAGTCCAACTGAATTTCCAATTGGGCTGAGTTGGTCAGCGAAGTCCAATTCCAATGTAATTCAGTACCAAGGGCAAGGCAGGCCAATTATATCAACTCATTCGAATTGGATTTCCAATTGGAATGAGTTGATATTATTTTGAAAGGGCTACCACAAATAATTGTTGATGCGATTGAAGTGGTTGGGTAGGGCGTATATGGATTAGGAATGGGGCCAGCTTGGTCGTTTTTTATTATAAATTATTAAACAAAACTTTAAATTGATATTTCAAATTATTAGTGTATAATTATTTAAACAAAATTAATATTTAAAATTGTGAGTTCGTGTTTCCATTCTCCTCCCTTAGAGTAGATAATCTTAAAACATTATCACAAGATGGTGTCACCGGTCGATCGGATAACAACGGGGACAACAATTCGGAAACAGAAACCGAATGAATTTTGTTGTCAAACCATCGGACCCATCTTTTAACAAGACACTTTCAGTTCATAATCTGTTGAAATCCATGAAGTTGTGTTCTTACGTTCTGGTTTCCTAGGGAAATTTGTCCCCCGGAAATTCGAATAATAATGGGAAATTATCATGGGCTTGATTCAAAAGAGGGCATTTTCAGAAGAAATTTGTACACAGTTCGCCGCCGTAGGGGGAGACAGAATCTCCTGTCACACCGGCTCATTACAGCGATTTGGCCTACTGTATTTGCGGTGCAGACACCGTCATTTGTTTTCTTTAGATCAGCGGCGTAGCTAGGAATTTTTCGGTGGGGGGGCACAGGGGGGCATTGCTTCCAAGTGGGGGGCCCAGGGAAAATGGGTGTGTCAGTGGTGGTGGTCTCCACGAACCTCATAGGGTGCACCCCACTAAATATGGAGAAAACAGAGCGTCGAGCTCATGAATATTTTGTATTGAATATGAATATCCTATATTAGACAGATTTGAGAGCCCAATAAAAGGAGTAGGGTGTAAAAATGTTGCCCAATTGTAACCTGGGGGTTGTTGACTTCCAACTTGAGGTGTTTTGGATGACATAGGCCCTGAAAAAATGGTCCTATTTGCCGAGAGGTGTAGGGACATTTTTCAAGATTGATGCTCGGACGTTTGGAAAATTACACCGGTGTAGGAGTGTTTTTATTTGGAGGGAGAATAACTCGACGGGACCAGGGACTCCCCATATTAAATTGAGCAGAGAATAAAAGTTCAAGAGTCAATAAACACTTTTCCCTTTACTGTAAAAGGCTGTGAGACTTCTAAGTATTTTTCGTGTATTTTTGAATATTTAGCCTTTTGCACTGAATGCTATGGGAGTGGAACTAGTGGGGTGCACCCATAGAGTGCCATGTACAAAATCCTATTAGAAACTTGTTGCCCTTCACATTTAAATGCACCTGGAGTTCTCTTTTGAAACCGGATCTCGCGAAAATTAGGCTCTACGTGTTTTTTGTTCTCACAGTGAGATCGGCGTGGGTCCAGAAAATCCACTCCTCAAAAAAAAGGTTAAAATCTCACTGTTTTTCAGAATCCTCGCCTTCCGGTAGCAATATGGCCGCCGCCGTAATCGCTGGTAACGATAACCAACGGTTCATGTACAAAACATTGGTTTCATATTTGGACCATCGTTGTGCGTGCGCGAAGCAGAACTTTTTGGTCTCTCCGGCATGCACACCAACTGTTCATTCCGCCGCATTGCATTGATCAACACGTGGGCGCGCGCGCTTCCGGTGATGATAGCGACAATCCCCAATTAAACAATAATTATTGACTTTGAATACGACTACAGTTTTGTTTTACTTTATTGTAAATGAAGGCCTACAAATAGCAGATGTATTTTGTTTTGTAATGTTTTGTTTTCATTCTTTTAACTTTCTTTTTGTGTGGGCACTATTGCAATTTTTTCATGGGGGGGCACCTGGGGGGGCACTAGAAATTTGTGGGGGGGCACGTGCCCCCCCCCGTGGCTACGCCGCTGCTTTAGATACAAGTATTATGACAAAATGTCTCACAAATGTAGAAGATTCTCCACACTGTCACTGGTGGTTAGTGAGACGAGTTAGTTCTCAATACAATTCTTCTTTTACTACTATAACATTATTCAATATTTATTATTCCTTTATTTTCGTATTATTTATCTTACTTTAGTGGTACACTTAAATATATACATTATATAGATAACTGTTTTACTTAAATTACATTGTTTATGTATGTGTATTTTTCAATATGTTCCTTTCTTCTCCTGTAGTTGGTGGCGCTTCTGCTGTTTGAATTGTCAATCATGTAATAAATTATGAAAAATCACTAATATCCGCTTGAGATGCACAAGGCTACCTGGCACCCAAATGCCTTATAAAATTTACAAACAGCATCACGTGATCTATCCTTCTACCGAATGAGAAACTTGATCATCCATGGAGGTAGAAATGATCTACCCAAACTACCGGTTGGAATTTTTGACTAAGGATTGTAATTTTGATACACCTTGGATTTAATAGTGCATTGGCGATTACCGATTTGTATTTGTCAGTTTATTTTTTGTTTAGACTTCTTTTAAACTTTTGGGTGTCTCATAATCGACAGGAAACTTTTGAAGCCTGATGATAGCACGAGTGTGGATTTCAGAATAGAGGTAGGCCTAGGCCTACTGTGGATCTGTGGATCGTGCCCTTCATGGTGAACGATGATTCATCGTGATCGATGACGTGTCGCCTGATCGAAAACGTGACGGTGTCCTAGGAAAATCTGTCCCGCGGAGATTCTGTGGGAAACCATGGAGGTCATGGGCTGAAGGAGGTTGATTCAAAAGAGGGCGCTATATGAGGAAATTTGTACACAGTTGGCCGTATGGGCGGGGGTGGGGTGGGGGGGGGGGTGAAACATAATATCCAGGGGGGACACCAGAATTTGCTGCAACAATTGCATCAATGATTAGTATATTTTTTTAAATGCAAAAAATAGTTATGGCCTGACGTTTCGACCCTAGCAGAGTCTTTCTCGAAGGCTAAAAAAAATATTTTTTATTTATTTAGAGGTGTGCCAACAGAGGGCGCTGTCGTAGTTATTCAGCGCAATGTAACGCGATAAGTGATTGGCCTGTTATTTCACAGATAACGAAGACTGACGAATCAACTTTATCGTTGTATTTGTTCTGTCAACCTCCACGATTGTGTACGGATTCTTTGGCAACGATAAAAATGGCGATACAAAATTGGTGGTGAGCGTTAATTTTGACGAGCAATTTCCTTAGTCTCTGCGAAAAACTGTATTCTGCACATCAGTAATTCGGTGTCATTGAATCCCACTGGATCGTTTCGTTGTGTCGTGGCTGTTACTTCCAGAAGGTTGGAAAAAGGTCCTAATTTTAAGTAAAAAGTAGGCCTAAACTGAGAGAGTGAGACGAGAAAAAATTAATGCGATCTGTGTTGTTCTGCGTCGTGACGGTCTGGAATGTCTAGGGACGGGATGAGAATCGTCGGCTTGCTTTCCCAGGGCCAGAGGCAATGGCGTCATGAAACGTAACTTAATAATATTAAATTAATTGACAATTGACACTTTACTTATTTATGTGGGAATCACTACTTTACTAAGTCAGGCTGTGTGTCACTGTCATGACCTGGGTCGTCGATGAGAAACGAAAGAAGACCAACCGTTCGCGGTGCCTTTGAACTTGAAGCTCATCAAGATGGCTGCAAATCCAAAAAAGAAAGGTTTGTAAATTGTATTATAAATGTAAAGTGTTATACTTTGATGGTTCAAATTTCAATAATAATTAATTGAACATTTTTCTATCTAACTAAGGCTAGCTGCCTAATTTAGTTTTAAGGCTTTTTAAGCTGGTCTGGACACATCAGTCATCACAGTCACACTTGACTAGCCCCATAAAATAAATAGTGCCAATACGCTGGACTCCCTCCCTTCCCTTTTTGGCCCTATGCCACATAGCTGACTCTCTTCAAATTTTCAAGGGACTTATATTTTATATGAAGACTCATTTGTTTGAATATTTATTTTGGTAAAATATTGCTTTATAATATAATTTAATTGTTTTATGTTTTGTGTTGTGCATAGAGGCTCCTGCATTAATGCCATGCGCTTTATTTATAGGCCTATAAATGTCTTGTACTATTATTATTATTATAGCATCAGGAGGTGAGATGATTTTTCAAATAGAAACCCACATTTTGTTGCTGAGATTTTTCCCCAGTTGTCACTTAATAGTATGAGTTTTTCTCAATTGTGGAGAGCACATTAAAATGAATTAATCATAATGTGCAAGCTTGTGTTGGTGTAATTTTGTGAAAAAACTCAGAGCTGACAATTACTCGGTTAAACATCATCAGCGCCATGATGTTTACTGATGCGCATGATCGATCACGAGTGTTGATTTGATGAAATATTTACGCTAATGTTATCTCTTCTTTGAACAGCGTATAGTTTACCCCAGCCAAGCAACAATTTGCAAGGCCCCATCAAAGGTCATGTGTCTGTGAAGAGTGGTCGTAAGTATTGCACCTCTTGTTTGTTTTTTAAAGCAGAATAATTTAATCCTTCTGATTTGACATCATGCCACAGGCATCTTAGAAGTAAAATGGTGATGAAACAAGAGAAAGCTCTTCTGTGTAACGTGCACAGGGTGGGCCAAGGAGTTATCTTCTTTTGACCTCTATGTGAGGGCGCCCTTATGTCCAAACGCTTGATTGAGATTTACATTTTTCACTGTGCTTGGCTTAAAACTGCAAAACGGTTATATGAAAACTGTTACGATATGCTTATATATACGACCAACATTTATAAGTACACACACCCTCTGTCCACTCAGTTTTACGTTATTGCTGTGATTTTGAAACTTACCATCAAAGTTTCTAATCCTTGGCTGTTGGGATTTTCTTGGGTGTGTTAATGGGAGTGCATACGCATTTTGCTTATTTTTAACTTTCCTTGTGCAAGAAATATGATTTACATACAGTTGAACAATGAGTTTGTGATCCTTGAGTTAGTGTTTGCTCATCCATTTAAATATCGGATAGTTACAATCAGTATCCCCTAATGCAACTGAAATGTGAACACATCTTTTTTTTCATAATTAAGATTTTTTCTTGAACTGATAAAAAAGAGGCCCATAGTTGCAGAGTATCCTGCAACTCACTCTGAAAGCCACAGCAAGAGATATTTTGTTAAATGTCAATTGGTTGGTTGGTTTACCTGCCAGGCCTGGAATTACACAGAGGCCACGGAGGCCATGGCCTCTGTTGCCCCTGATCTTGGCCCTGGTACCCCTTCAAAAGTTTCCCATAGACTTTCAGCTTTTCATTGGAAGTGCCCTTTGCAAAATGAAAATTGCCTTGCCCTCCCCAAGTTGAAATTCCAGACCTGACCTGCACAATTACTATAGGCCTGCCATTCTTAGAGGAACAAGTGGCGGGGTACTCTGCATCTACTCCAATAGGGAAATATTGGTTATTTGCATAACTCTTAATTTAATACTTTTCCCCCGTAGCCTTTGCATCCACTTGTACAAGACTCAGCTCTCAGCATCTTGTTCAAGATCAAATGAATGTTCATTACAAGAACCTCAACAAAGCAAAATGTAAGTATTCAGATGAGTAGACAAGTCAAACGTGGCGTGCTGTGCTCGAGCGGTCTAGTTCACCAGACCCAAGCTCTGGTATTGTCAGCAGCAGAGTGTGGGTTCGAATCCCGGTCATGACACTTGTGCCCTTGAGCAAGGTTCTTAACCATAATTGCTTCATAAAAAGTTGGGAAGGTAGTGCATTCTGCTCTACCAGCCAGGCTCCTAGTGGATGATACCCATGCCTACATCCTTATGGACTGTGAAGGGGGTGACCCTGTTTCAGCCCCAGGAGTAGGTTGCAACGTGCCCCTGCTGCTGCTGTTTGCATACAGTCAGATTGCAGTCACCAAATTTTCACTTCAGTATTCTGAGCTAACAAGAAGGATTACAAATAGGGTTTTCATGTGCCAAATTGGTCAAGGAAGTTTGACTAATCTAGATGTCATGTTTTTC
Source organism: Plazaster borealis (assembly GCA_021014325.1). Taxonomy (NCBI): domain Eukaryota; kingdom Metazoa; phylum Echinodermata; class Asteroidea; order Forcipulatida; family Labidiasteridae; genus Plazaster; species Plazaster borealis. Next base: position 38,387,551 of record CM037472.1, read on the forward strand.
AACATTTCTTTGACGACTTTTATTTTGTGTTTCTTTTGCAGCTCGTATCGATTCAGGTCAACCGAAGTCAATGACATCAAGTGTGAAAAGTAAGAAGATATTACTTTCTAAAGTGACCCCAACCCTTCAAGCAGCACACATTTTATTATTGAAACCTCTGAATCCCTATAAATAGAATAACATGTCTCACACTCTTCAGTTTCCTGCAGATGACTAGAGCAGGCTAGTCGAAACGTTGAGACCAATTAAGAACTCACTCCGCGGCAATGAAGTTAATAACGAAAAGTCCCTTCAATCCACTAAGCGAAAGTGGTAGTCCCGGCCGATTTCCTACCTTCCGCCCAGGTAGTAGTTAATAAGCAAGGCAGTTCTTTTCAGAACTAAGTAGTCGTCCGAATTCCGAAGAGCCTGAAAATTAATACGCGGCAGTAGAATAAATAACAAGACAGGTTCTCAAAGAACAAAATCTAATCAATAAAGTAGATATACACATGGTGTTGCGGCAAACCGAATATACATTAATACCTCACCATGCAATGCCTAAAAACCCATAGACATTATAATATTATTATTATCAATTTACTGCTGTAGCCACACCTTATGCTCTATGTTTCCCTAATATTGATAGAGCGTGACCAGTTGAGGCGGGATGCAATGATCAAATCTCAGAAGACATCGTCACCATCCAGGCCTAGTTCTAGAGCATCTCTTCGACCTGACTCAGCAAGACAAGGGTCCGCTAGGCAAGCCATGGATAAGGTATGGTGGTCTCTCATGCTCTGTCATTTATCCTTCATGCAGCTACTAAGTAAACCATATCAGGGGTTTACAAAAACAAAATTCAGTGAGAAGCGAGCAGGACTTGTCTGCTTTTTCTCTGGTCCCTATTAATTAAGGTTTTCTTTCTTCAACATTGTCACTTGTTTAGGATTTGAACTTTGAGCCATATGAATGAAAATGTTTGGTTTGAACAAAGAACAATTTAGTAGAGCGGGACTTGAACCTGCAACCTCAGGATTAACGTACCAGCACTCTACCAACTGAGCTATCTAGCCCTATGTTGGCAGTCTGCCTATTTTGTCAATATCTTTGTTCGGGTGCCAGTCAGAAGCCATACAACCTGTAGCTGCCGTGTAGCCAGGGATCCTACCCAATTTTGCGATACAACCTGGGAAGCGGCAGCAGAGGGATCACCTAAGGGGATGCAACTTTTTTATTTCAAATATCAAGTATTAAATACAAGGGAAACACAGTCGGTTTCCCTTGTGGTTTATTACTACATATAAATGATCTAAGCAGGCAATGGTGAACGATGTGATATGGGACACATGCAAATCAATCACAGTAACAATCTCATATGTTCACATTTACAATTAAAGGTAAATGCCCTCTTTGAAAACTTCAAGTCACATAGCCTCAAACGCCTGATGAATCTCGGGGTTGGGCATGGACTTGTTTACCAGTTTCATAAATGCTTTTTGTTGCCATTACGAAGTGCCGCCATGTTTGTTATCTTCCCGGTTATGCAATAAACAATCCTGAATATTGAGTCTCACAGTTCAAAACAAGAGGCTAGTTTATGTTTTTCTTTCGAGACTCTGTTTGGTAGTGGTTCATTATGATAAAGATGTGGTACATTCTTTCTGACTTGCACAGAGTTTCACATCTCAGGAGCTGAATCACCTTGCCACCAATGGACACTTATCCCCAAGCCCATATAGTCAACGTATCGGCACGGCACGCTCAGCTCTCGATTATCGATCCCAACCAGATGGTTTTAGAACTCAATCCAGACTCAGCGAGAACGCCAAATCGCTCCGCTTTAAAGAAACAGAAGGACCGAGGCTCACTGAGAGTAACAAGTTACGCTCGACTAGGCTCGACCAGACCAAACCGGCATCAGGTGATATATTAGACAAGATGCCCGACCGGTTTTCATCACCCGGTAGACCGCACACACCAAGGACACTCAACACAACGGTCCAATCAAGGCTTGCACAGTCCAAAAGCTATAACAAGCCCAAGAAACCGGTTACAAAATCACGAAGACAGAATGAACATGAAAATAACGACGCTGAGTATGAAGAAACTCTCCAGAACTATGAAAATGGGTAATTATTCTTTATTCTTAAACTATAAGAAGAAATAAGGGTTATAGACCCCTTGCATATGACGTCACACTCTCAAAAAGGAGGCAGATCATTGGACAATAGCTGTTTTCCATTGCGTAAAAACGTGTGCGTGAACTCATGTAGCGTTTCGCGTTATGCAAGGGGGACCTATTGATTTCTATAGCCCCCTTACACAGCGTGGAACGCACCTCCGAACAATGCGCATCATTTTGGGTGTCAATTCTCTTTTGTGCATGTTTGTATACGATTTTGACACCCAAAATGGCAGACAGGATAGGTGTGTGTGAGTGAGTAGCGTGTTGTGCAAGGGGTCTATACATGGAGGAAAGGAAATGAAACCAACATGCGTTCCCTCTGATCCAACAATATCTAACATAGACCCTTCCCATGAAGTATGTAAATTTGCACATCGCTTGTGCTGGCAAAATAAAGGCACATCATGCCTTATTGTAGGGGGCAGATGGTGGTGTGATGCATAAGCATTTGTTTTGTCTTCCTGGTGCACAATTCTATGGCATTTGCCCACCAATAGTGTCTGTATGCATGCGTGAATGTAATTAGCATATTTCATGGGAAGGGGTTATTGCTACACTCAGATTGACACTATCATTGGATTTTGATGGGTGGGGGGGGGGGCACATGTGATCTGACTTTACAGCAAGACAGTATCGTTTATAAATTTACATGTTTTCAAATCAGTGCTCTTACCAATGGACTTCCCTGTATCCCCTGTGTGTCATAAGGTTGGATGAAGATGGTGATAATGAATCCTATAAACGCAAGGCTGATCATATGATGTGGCTGGAGGACCAGACTAGACGAGTAGAATCCCTCCATCTCGAGGATCTTAGAGACGGGGAAGATGACCTGGATCAGACGGGAGACATCAATCTCACGCGATCCCATCAGAGACCATTCTACAGGTTTGTCTGACATTTCTATTATTTCTTATTTTGATTACAAAGTACAACAGGGTTGTCCCAAAAGTGTCACCTTCCGTAGCAGAGCTACCCTCGCAGTTATGCCCATTATTATTGTTATTATTATTATCATTATTAAAGGGAGGGTATACCTTTGGTAAATATTCCAATAAAAAATAATTACCACAAAAAAACTCGGTTAGAAGCACTGCAGCTGCTGATAATGTACAACATTTTTTGAAATGATTCCCTTCTAAGGAATGTGGTTTTAGAGAAAGGAATTCACAAAAATTCAATCTGAGAAACGTTTCATGCATGAGACGTTTCTCAGATTGTGTATTCCGATTACGGATTATTCTTCCTGCGTGGACATAACAACTGCTACAGATTTTCAGGAATATCTCAAAAACGCTATCACCTTTTGATATGAAATGTTCACTGTTTAGTTTTATTGTGTATATATATCCAATATAGGATTAAATTAATCAAACGGTTCCGAAGGAGCAAAGGTATACTTTGCTTTAAGAGGTGTGGAAGGATCCGATGAAAATAGTTTTTACAAATTCTTGCCTTCCCGAAGACTTTGTTAATGGCCATGGTACATTTTGAATCCACATCGCCTCTGAAGAAAGACAATGTTGCAAACAATTCCAGAGTTGAGTTTTGCCAAGTGATGATAATTGGTTGCTCCCTTATGCTTTTGTTTCTTTTCCAGTACTGCAAATCTGTCCAACCGACCCACCTCAAGAATATCGAAAAGAATGAAAGATGAGTAAGTTAGATTTGATCTTGAATACTAGGTCAAGTTCGCGCAAGGACCATTGGTTAACTTGTGGTTGTTTTTTAATGTTTAGTGACATGGGCACAGAAGTTATAGTGAGAATGACTCTAGTCAATTCATGTCAATGCATCCGGCGACTCAGCGTACGTTATCATTTTCTGATAACTGGGTCCACCCTGCACTGTGCTATGAAAACGGCTAATGATAACTAGCGATGCAACTATGCCCAGTAGGCTGGTTCCAAATAGTCAACTAGCGTAGTCCAACTATCGTCAACTAGACAGAGTTCGGGCTAACTTAGTCGTACTATGGTCAACGATAATCCTTGTGCGAACTTGGCCCTAGTTGTCAATTATTATTTCTATGCCGTCACCAGCATTGTTTTAATCCTTGACATTAAAATATAAAATATTCCCCGTTCATTGTGTTTCAGTTTTATTTTTTTCAAAGAAATTGACATATTGGTTTTTTTTGACAGTTGACTTTTTGGGGTTTTTTTTGGAGGGGGGGTATGTTTGTGGACTCAAAACTGATTGCTGTTTTTGTTTTTCTGTAGAGAGGAGGAGCTACTTTATTTAGAGTTTGTAACGGATGTAACGAATGATGTCCTGAATCGAGGCATATTCACCAACACTGTGCTGAGGCAAGTGTTTGACTCGCACATCAATCGCAACAAAGACAGGCTGGATGTGGTATGTTTGTTTCGGGGGTTTCAAAGTTTATCGGTTACATTTTTTCTGCAAAGAGTAAATTTTGCTGAGGGCCTTGATGATAATTTCCCTGTGACTGTATTTAGTGTTTTTTTATTGCTGTTCAGGCCCGTATGCAACATCTTATGGCACAGCTCCAGGAAGATCTCTTCATCCCACAAAGCGATGATGAGGATGAGGAATCCGGAGAGCTGAACAAGACCTCAGGAACGACATCGTGACCTAAGGGACATAATGGCTGTGCTTATGCAATCCCTTCTTTTTAATCCAACCTCGTTCCCATGTTTGTCAGTGACTCCCTTCCAGGGATTAGTGAGGAGAAGGGGATGATACGGTGGGCTGTTCATGGGAGCGAGGTTGTGTTTAGTCTTAACCATCTCAAAGAATAATTGGAGTTTTAGGGCCCTGTCACACGAGGCAACTTGGAGGCAACCAACTGCAGTGCATGCTACCGGAACACTTTGGTAGCACATGAGTAAATTTTCAAACGGTGTCTTACGATCCCCAAGATGTGAACGTTCAAATGTGAATGCCTTTTCTTTTCACTGGAGATTTCCTGGAACTGGTTGCCTGTAAATTGCCTCGTGTGACATCGGCCATAGTGTGTTGGCCAGTTAGCCTGACTGGAGCCGTTTAGATGAACTGATCATAGGCATGTACATTAGAAGACTGAAATCAACTACTCGGTAACCACTTGATCTGTAACCAAATATTCTCTTAGCTAATGTAAATTAAATGTGGGCATTATTACTTTATACACAATACCTATGCAGGGCTTGAATTGTTGGGGAAACGTCAACAAGACTGCAGGGATTGTAGCTCAGAAAGTTTATTGATCCAGAAATGTTTTTACAACACCAGAATCAAAATACAATTAAAACTGTTTTTATTTTAACAAGCACCAAGTGAAGATTGCAAGTATGATTTAATACTCTACATAATCGAATGATATTTTTTAGACTCAAAGTCAACATTTGGACACCATTCTTAAAGTTAAAGTTATTACACAGTCAATTACAAAACAAGACTGCTGGACTTGTCTGGTCCCGAGTTTACTGGCCCTAAAACTACTGGCCTCAGGCCTGCGGTCCAGTGTCAATTTTGAGCCGCGGACCTATGTCTGAAACAATGCTCTTATTGGTCAGACTGCAAAAGTTGGCGATTTGAGTTAATACATAAACATTCCAGAACAGTGCCTTCTCAGTCGATATATGAGCACCTAGTGTTTAGTTTTGGAGGGGGGCTTACATTCAAACTTTGTCTTGATTGCTTGCTGGGGCGTGGGTAGGAGTTTTTTGACCATTGCCTGGTTGGTGTTCAACTGCCTTAGATCATCCAGACTCAAAACGAATGTTATTAAAATGTTTGATACAAATATCAGGCAAGTGATTTCTCAGGATTCTTCCTGATTTCAGGATTTTCTCAAAGCCTCCTTTCAGCCTTCAAATTTTGGTGAAAGACGTAAAGCATTCACTAAAGGGAGCAAGAAATAGCCGACATTGTCTCCAATCTGTATTTTTGTATTTCTCATGATGCACAAAGTCTAAATCTCCTGAATTGTACCATTTGGGAGGTTTCTGGGTCTGGAATAAAGGGGGAGCCCAGCCCGCAAGCCATTTTCAGGAAATTTCACCTTTATCAAATCTCAGCCTTGAAATATGTAACTTGTGTGTTTAAACTGTTTGAAGTAAAGTGCCTTTAGTCACACCTGTTAGAGACTAATTTAGTGATGCTGTTGAAGGTGTTTTACTATTTTACAAGTTATAAGTAATAATGGAAAGTGTGAAACAAGTTATGCAGTGTACCTAGGACATTTGGATTTAAAGGCACTGAACACGTTTGGAAATTCTCAAAGACCAGTGTTCTCACTTGGTGTATCCCAACATATGCATAAAATAACAAGCCTGGGAAACTTTGGGCTCAATTGGTCATCGAAGTTGCAAGAAAATGATGAAAGAAAAAATACCCTTGTTGTACAAATTTGTGTGCTTTCAGATAGGAATAAAAGGCTTCTTGCAAGAAGTCGTTTACTATTTTAGTGAGAAATTACCTCTTTCTCAAAAACTACCTTACTTCAGAGGGAGTCATTTCTCACAAAGTTTTATACTTATCAACAGCTCTCCGTTGCTCGTTACCAAGTCAGTTTTAACGCTAATATATATTTTGAGTAATTACCAAACGTGTACAGTGCCTTTAAGAGGCAATCAAAAAGAAGCAGACTTTTTACTGCCGTATTCATGTCAACTCCACAAGGGTGTGCAAATATTTTGAAAAATATTCAAACTGTTTCTGTTGGAAAAAATAAAAGGTAGTCCCCTGTCACACACAGCCTTTGTTCCAGTCCGTTAGTTCACTCTATCACCAATTAAACCTCACCAAGAATTTAAACGATATGTATTTTTGTCAACAAAATATGTACAATTTTAAACATGCAACTATAGTTCTAAGCTGAATATGTATTCAATTACGGTGAATGGGGTTTTGTAATGCTTGAATAATGTATGTATTTTAAAGTATTTTTTTTGTATTAGTGATAAGTCCGACCATGGAGGAAGACTTTCTACATGGTCCAACCAATGAACCTTGTACACCACAGTGCCATAAGTGTGATTCTTAATGAATAATGTCTGGTAAACAGACTCCTTTCAGTAGTTAATGAACACTTATTAAAGGTATCGTACACGTTTGGTAATGACTCAAAACAAATATTAGCATAAAAACTTACTTGGTAACAAGCAACGGAGAGCTGTTGATAGTATAAAACATTGTGAAAAACGACTCCCTCTGAAGTAACGTAGTTTTTGAGAAAGAGGTAATTTCTCACTAAAATAGTAAAAACTTCTTGCAAGAAGTTTTTATTCCTATCTGAAAGCACACAAATTTGTACAACAAGGGTGTTTTTTCTTTCATCATTTTCTTACAACTTCGATGACCAATTGAGCCCAAATTTTCACAGGCTTGTTATTTTAATGCATATGTTGGGATACACCAAGTGAGAACACTGGTCTTTGACAATTTCCAAACGTGTTCAGTGCCTTTAAATGAAGTGATCTGAAAGTTACATAGGAAACTCTTCTTTTTTGCTACATGGTAAGGGAGAGATTTTCCAGACTTCGAAGGTTGTTGTTGTGTATGTTGTTGTTGTTGTTTGTTTTTGTTGATAATTTTGTTTTCGGTAATTGCTTTTTTGTGGGGTGTGGGGTTTTTTGGGGTTTTTTTTGCGGGGGGGGGCGGGGATTTCACCACCAAATGAAGATTTTTTCAGAATTATTATATTCAATGATATAAATTATATGCAAATGATTTTTCATATTTTAGCCATGCTGTGTACATTCACACCACATTGAAGTTACAACAGATTTCGCAAATTGTTTTTATTTTGTATAATTAAAAAATGGCAATAACTAACTTTGTGTGTGTGTGTGTGTTCAAGTACATTATAAATTTATGTAAAAATTGTAGGACGTCTGCCTGTCATAATTTAACTAATATAGTTTTGATATGCATTTTAAATAATCGATATGAAATATTGCAAAAAGTACATCGCTTTTATTATCATTCTTATTTTGTTGATGCTTTACTTTCAGCATAATAGACTGTTGGATTTTTGCAAAATGAAAAGAATCATTAAGATATTTTAATAATTGTTTTTAAAATATAAGAAACTACTGTGAATTTGTGAGCAAGATACTTTATAACTGTTTAAGCGAATGCACTTTTGATTTTGATCAATAAATACACCTGATCGCGGTTTACACAAACCCTATAATACTGGGACTTTAGGTGTCAAATTTCTGTTCATACCACTTTTTTGTCTTTAGAAGGGAGTCCGTCTGCTACGGAATCGTTAAAAGGACATTGAGAAAAAGAAGATCATATTTATGACTTAGTACAAGTCATAATTATTATGGATTATAACAATGACTTAATAGTCTGCTTGTAGCTGGACATGGAAACATGAACTCTCACCCAGTTACTACACGCGCAAGGATTGACCGTCACATCACAAACAAAAGCATTAAAGGGTGCCAAACATGGTCGGCATAATGCGAGGACTGGGGGGCTGTTTGGTATACCCGAACCAAAATAGCGCCCTCGTATCTGTTTCTTTCCTCCACCGCATGCGATATCAAGTTGTTCATCAACTAACGCTCGCATATAACTGTTGGTTGCGATGGTTTGTAGACATTTTGTCAATGTTAATTTCAGAGTTAAGAGATCCATTGTGCATCTATCCCAAAATGCAAATCAGTGTGAAGGGGTGTCGGACCCTCTTTTGGTTTAGAAGTGTTGTTATTGCCCATGCGTTGCTGTGGTAAAGCTCTTCAGTAGAGGGCCTACACCATTTTAAAGAATGGTTAAAGGCACTGTACACGTTTGGTAATTACTCAAAATATATATTAGCATAAAAACTTTCTTGGTAACGAGCAACGGAGAGCTGTTGATATTATAAAACATTGTGAGAAATGACTCCCTCTGAAGTAAGGTAGTTTTTGAGAAAGAGGTAATTTCTAACTAAAATATTAAACGACTTTTGGCCAGAAGGAGCCTTTTTCAGACATCTGATCTGAAAGCACACACATTTGTACAACAAGGTTGTTTTTTCTTTCATCGTTTTCTTGCAACTTCGATGACCAAATGAGCCCAAATTTCCACATGGCATGTTATTTTATGCATATGTTGGGATACACAAAGTGAGAATACTGGTCTTTGACAATTACCAAACGTGTCCAGTGCCTTTAAAATAAAACAGGCCGGCATTATGACAATCGAGTAACCAGTGACAACTTATTTAAACCCTGTGAGCTTAACGATATCAAATTAATTACGCTACTCATCTACAGGGTATAGCTGTACGGACAGTCAAAAGAAAAATGTTTTGACATCTTGAGGTATGGCGGTTATAAGTCATCGGGGTGTGGGTTCGAATCCCGATCATGACACTTGTATCCTTGAGCAAGATACTTCACTATAATTGCTTCTCTTTACCCAGGGGTATAAACGGGTACCTGCAAGGGTAAAGATTGATATTGTGTTTGAAAAAGCCTTCGGAGCGCCACAGCAGCCTTGGCTGTATACTCCCCAGGGAGCTGAGAAAGATCAGGAATATTAATGGCCCAATGACCAGGGCACTAGTGTAAAGCGCATTGAGACCATTAGAAGGGGGAAAACAAACATATTTGAAAAATGCGTTTCATCTCGGGAGGCTAAAAACATCTATAGCTGTTTTTACAGGCAGGGATTTGTAAACAAAGGAATTTGGGTGAAGTATTCACACAGCTCAACAGACTGAACGAAGTTTTTCAGACAAGTGAAATTGTTCCTGCTTGTTTGCGTTGATGAGGATAGACTATAAACACAAAATGAAAATGTGTTATTAGAAAAAATAATAAGTTTGTAACTATAGTCACTGGTTTTGTGGGTTCAGCTACATGTAGGGCTGGCGACTGCAGGGTTATAGTGAATTTCAGTGAGTTTGCGGGATTCTTTTAGGTACGTCCAATCAGAACAAAATATTACATCACAACAGCAATCGCTACCGGCCCACAACAACATAACGTTGCTATTGTCTTTTCTCCCATTTAAACGGAAACCAAAACGAGGCTGGAATGAAAACGAGTCTGGTCCCTATAGTCATGAAAGAACATTCGTGGTCACGGAGTATACAGGAAACCAGACGGAGATTGAAAAAATCACACGATAGCAATAATACGTGTGACCTTGTTAAGAGCTTAGAAACCAACAATTACTTCAATAATTTCTGGATATTTTCTTGCATTACTTCAATGGGGTATTTAGGTCAATAACTCCAAATATGTCCGTGTGTCTGCTGAACCTTGATTGAACTCGATTCATGGACCGCAAAACCTGCACGACATAACCAAATAATCCGGATTCCTGCAGTTATTGGACGGAAACATTAGGGTCTATTTTAGTGTCGGAATCCCTTAAAGCAATGTACAACTATGGTAATATTGTCAAAGACCAGTATACACACTTGATGTGACCCAACATATAGGCCTACATGAAATAACAAACCTCTGAAAGTTTAAGCTAAATCGGTCTTCGGAGTCATGAGAAAACAGTACAAAAAACCATTGTATGTTTTCACTGTTTTCTAACATCGGATTTTATCACCAGTGATAGATAAAGACTAATTGTTTTACTCATTTCGCATTTCAAGCAAAACTATTTCAAGGGAAGTTTTCCACCATGGCCATCCAATACCATGTAAGTTATGTGCAAACCTGTGAACATTTACATGTTTAACCTTACCAATGTTGTACACTCAAAAGACAAAGTACCTGATTGGTAATTTAAACAAAATAAACTGATTATAGTTTAACCTGAGCTCACTGATTAGAACAACCCTTCAAAGCCCAAATCACCATTGCTTAATTATTTCAATTGCTGCAATCGAAATAAGCACGTATACGACCTTACATTAAGTGTTTAATATTTAGGACTATACTTAATTGGATGAGATTTTATGGGATTGTCAGACGTTTCTTTCCTCCATGGTTGAAATGGTGTGTTCAATGAAAAGTTGAGGGTTGTTCGGTAGAGCGGCCTTGTGTTCGGTATAGCGGCGTTGTGTTCGGTATAGCGGCGTTCAATTCGCTATTGCGATGGGCACAAGGCAAAATACCTGCCTTCAACATGTAGAGCAAAGGACTGGCCCTATACTGGAGGAAGAGGTGTCGTTATTATTTTTGTTAGAAAATTAATGTTTAAACCTAGTCAGAAGGGCTGTTGGGCACGTAAAGGGGTTGTATACGTTTGGTAATTGGAACCCTCTGTTTGTTTCAATCATAGTTGTAGATATATACCATAAAACTAACCTGTGAAAATTCCATTTCAAAAGGTGCTGTATACTTCTTACCATTGCAAGTAAGTTTTTATTGCCATAAATTTTCAGAGATACCAGACGTAAACAGACACTTTAAATTACCTTTACTAAGGCTTGTTAAAGGCACCGAACACGTTTGGTAATATTGTCAAAGACCATTATTCTCACTTGGTGTATCCCAACATGATGCATAAAATAACAAGCCTGTGAAAATTTGGGCTCAATTGGTCATTGAAGTTGCAAGGAAATTATGAAAGAAAAAACACCCTATCCTTTCAGATAGGAATAAAAGGCTTCTTGCAAGAAGTCTTTTATTATTTTAGTGAGAAATTACCTCTTTCTAAAAAACTACGTTACTTCAGAGGGAGTCGTTTCCTACAATGTTTTATACTATCAACAGCTCTCCGTTGCTTGTTACCAAGTAAGTTTTTATGCTAATATTTGTTCTGAGTCATTACCAAACGTGTACGATACCTTTAAATTACCTTTTAAATAAGGTTTGTTAAATTACGACCAATCTACGTTGACTATTTCACTTGGTTTTTCTTAGTTTTTGTTGCGGTCACGTTCCCCTCTCCCTTCTCGATGTGGGGCGGGCATACGAGAGACAGAGAGAAAGAGAGCTGGCCTTCAACAAACTGCGTTCCACAGTATGAATGAAATGTCTGTGACATAAAGTCCAATCAAACTCATGCCGGCATCGAGACGATGCCCAACCGTGTCCAGCCGGATGTTGCCTACGTACGATATTTATAATATGAGATCATGTTGTTCAACCCATCAGGTATACCATGGGATGGATATACGAATCCATATTTTTACGAAGTCTTACTCGTTCAAAGGTTGTTGTTTTTACTGTTGCGGTTTGCACCTCCCTCTATAATGTTGACAGGATTATCAATTGTTAAAAACTGTTGACTGACCTGTTTTTGTGAACATACATTGGCCTTGGAGAAAGAATGGACTGTGTCATGCATGAGAGCCCACAAAACCTTCAGCGTGTACAAATAGTGCCTGTTAGCTCGTAGTTAATATTTAACAAAGGGCTGCCTGATGAATTGCACGATAAAATATATCTGGAAAGCTGATTTCAATTCACATTGTACATCAAACACTAGCGTCTAAAGTTCAATTTTTGGTAAAACCACGCCTTATCTAGGTCGCTACCACAGAGTTACAGATCACGCCAGTTACATGTTAAGCTTGCTATCGAACAGCACAGTCGAAACTTATACCGATTTTGTTTTTAAAGAATTGTCCTGAATTTTGAGAGGCGAAAATGGACAATAAAGGCTATGAAGACATTGAAATGCAGCCGCCGGGGAATTCGACGGATTTGCCGGCAAATGGGGACTACGAAAATGTGGAGGAGAAGTCTTCCATCAAAGGTATGGAAGAGAATGAACCCAGCGAAAAGCAACTGGAATACCAAGAGCATCATGATGGGCCATATGCAGGTAAACAATTATACTCCCCAAGATGTTTATCAGCTGCGTAAGTTAAGCATATTGTACACTGAAAAAACAGGGCGTTAAAATTGACACCATGGGTGTTGTCACAAATATAGATACAAAAAAAAAGGAATCAAAATTAACATCATATGGTGTTAAAATAACACAAATGTAGTTGTGTTGGCAGAAATTAGGGTTATTTTAACACCCTATGATGTAAAATTTGATTCTCTCTTCGGTATCTATTTATGTGACAACACCCATGGTGTCAATTTTAACGCCCCCAGTTTTAGCAGTACAGGCCTTATACCCCAAGATGATTTAGTGGAACAGGTTGACAATGTTATCAATCTTACTATAGTTTATCTCAGAGAAAATAGAATGAGCAGAAGTTGCAATCTGCTTGCCAACCATTATGGTATACAAATGCAAAAAAATAGTTAGTGGCCTGACGTTTCGACCCTAGCAGAGTCTTTCTCGAAGGCTAAATGACAACACAACACAACACAACACAACACAACACACATAACAAGGTATTCTGGTGTACAAAAACTATAGTTCATCTTCGAATGAATCTCTGTCTTCTTGGAGAAATCATGGATAATTTAACTCGCATTCATTTGAATCCCAGTCTCCTTTTGTTATTCTGAAATGAAAACGAGGTAATCAACAACATGTTTGACAAACACAGTCCATGTTTACGATTCAAGTAAGCTAGGCTTACAGATGTGGAAAAAAGGGTACCGATATTTACTACTGTGTACATTTCACGAAGCACATCATACAAGTACAGCTCCGCAGTCCTTTGTCAGTATGGGAACTTTTTGAATCATAAACCTTCTACCTTGGTTGTATTCAAAGAATCATATTGTATTCACGCCATGGAAACAATAACAATATTCATTTTCCACAGACACTTCTGTGTTCTATGGTAATTTTGTAAGAGAAGTTCCAGTGTGAAAACAAGAAATAAACGTAGTGTCGTGTTAATGCTGCCACCATGGGTTAATGTCATTATGTTCAGTGCACATGCACACATTTTACGCTTACTAAATATTATCTCAAGACTCCCTTTTGTTGCCACTTTGTGGTGAGGGCACACTAAATTGGTAACGAAAAAACAGCTACAATCTCAACTTGTCACAGCGTAACATAAACTTGACAATATTTGGTTTGCGGTAACACAATGTGTATATGTACTTGCTCGGTAGATTTTGTTCTTTAAGAACGTGTCTTGCTTTTTATTCTACTGCCGAAGAGTAGAATTACACATGTATTACACTCTTCAGTCTCCTGACGATGACTAGAGCAAGCTAGTCGAAACGTTGAGACCGATTAAGAACTCACTCCGCGGCAGTGTAGTTATTAACGAGAAGTCCCCCCGATCCACATAGCGAAAGTAGTACTAGTAGTCCCGTAGTAGTGGCGTGTCGTGGCCGAGCGGATAAGAACACCGCACTCAAGCTCTGGTTTTTCTGATCAGCAGAGTGTGGGTTCGAATCCCAGTCGTGACACTTGTGTCCTTAAGCAAGACACTTAACCACACGCTTCGTCCTTCGGTTGGGACGTTAAGCCGTAGGTCCCGTGTGTTGTGTAATGCACGTAAAAGAACCCAGTGCACTTATCGAAAAGAGAAGGGGCTCGCCCCGGTGTTCCTGGTTTGATCGGCAGCATATTGCGCCACAGCACCTGTAAACCATTACGTGCTATGTAAAGGACTTGGTCTCATACTTCAAAAACGCAGCTCCACAATACATTGCAGGAAAATAATGAACGTTAAAAGCGCCTTGAGCGTCACTGAGTGACGGATATGTGCGCTATATAAGAAGCCACTATTATTATTATTGTCCCACCCGATTTCCTACCTCCCGCCTAGGTAGTAGTTAATAAGCAGGACAGTACTTTTCAGGACGATGAGAAGTCTCCCGAATTCCGAATATTCTACTCTACGGCAGTAGAATAAAAAGCAAGACAAGTTCTCAAAGTACAAAATCTACCTAGCAAGTAGATACACATGGTGTTACCGCAAACCAAATATATATTGACACCTCACCATGCAATGCCTCAAATCCTATATGAACTTGACAATTAACAATAGGCCGTCAGCTGAAGCTCTAAAAAAAAACCCGGCATTTGCGGGATAAGATTTTGTTGACAGTTCTAGCCACTTAAGTATATTCCGAAATGTTCTCTATAAAGGAAACTCTGCAGCTTTCGTGTAAATGGTGGGACTTCAATGTCGAAGGTGTCTCTAAATAATGTACACGATTTAGGCGGAGTTATCTCTCGGCTTAGTTTTATAAGCTGCTTAAATTTAAAGGAACATTACAGAATTGGTTTTTGCTCACAAAACAGTTGCTGGCAGTGTAAGCACTTTATATAATCCACCATATACATAAATTGACAAACCTGTGGAAGTTTGAGATCGATCGGCCATCTGGGTCACGAGAAAATAGTGAAAAACCGATTACACATTTGCATGTGTTATACAATGCATGAATAAAACGCTCATGAGCGATAAACTCCAATCGGAAATTAGTTTTATTTATTTCTCATCAAATATGACATTTCAGACAAATATTTCTAAGGATGTTTTCTACTATCATCATCATTAGACCGTGTAAGTTTTATGTAAAGTTTAAAATGTAAGTTTTATGTAGATCTTAAAGAAATTTTTAATTACCAGTTCTGTAACTTGCCTTTAAGAATGCTGCTTACGTAAATTAATTTCCTACGCAGAGTCTAGCATTTGGAAAACGTGTCTTTGCTTAACGCAATAATGTGCGCTGAAAGCAGCTCTCGAGATCGACCCCTGGTTTACAGATTTTTGAAATTGTTATTCAGTAATTGGGAAACTATGTTGCTCAGTTTCTCTAAGAGACTAAAAATACTTTACAAGTACTGTGGCATTTTGGTATTTGAGAAGCATACAACGGGAGTACGAAGACATGGGGACGCTGAATGCCCGAAATACCGAATGAAATTCCGCCCCGATTATTAAAGTTGGGATCTCGAGATGTTTTATTCAGTCATTTTGATATGAGTCTCTTGTCTTTTTAAATTAAAATTAAAAGAACAACAAATGAGCGAAAATAACTGGGCCCAACTTCATAAAGCTATAATTTAGCAGAAGATATCGCTCAGAAGAAAATTCCACTGCGAAGCAAACCATGAGCGGGGTACGCGACAATAGCAGCTGGTAACATCTTTCTGCTTAGCATTCGGTTTGTTTTGTACTTAAGAAACATTTTCGTGCTTACAAAGGCTTTATGACATTGGCCCCTGTTTCATACTTGTTTACGCTACATTTATAATTATGAAAGGGCAATATAGACAAGTTTTAACCACACGAATCAAATAAGCCTCGATTCAATTAACAGTACAAGGACTGGTGATGTGTCTAGTACCGGCGAGTCACCCTGACGTCAATGCAGTTCTTTGGAGCCATAATGTAACAATGGGCAAGCTCATAATTATTTCAAAAGCAAAACATGTTTTTAAAATTATTTCTTTTCACGTCTACGCAAGTGGAACCCTTTGGGGAAACTTCGTCACAGTCACAATTATGCTCCCGGCGACATAAGTATTAAAGGCACTGAACACGTTTGGAAATTGTCAAAGACTTCGCACTTGGTGTATCCCAACATATGCATACAATAACAAGCCTGTGAAAATTTGGGCTCAATTGGTCATCGAAGTTGCAAGAAAATGATGAAAGAATAAACACCCTTGTTGTACAAATTTGTGTGCTTTCAGATAGGAATAAAAACTTCTTGCAAGAAGTTTTTATTATTTTAGTGAGAAATTACCTCTTTCTCAAAAACTACGTTACTTCAGAGGGAGTCGTTTCCTACAATGTTTATACTATCAACAGCTCTCTGTTGCTTGTTACTAAGTAAGTTTTTATGCTGATATTTGTTTTGAATCATTACCAAACGTGTACGATACCTTTAAATTGTATCAGTCACCTCACCATAAGAAGAGGTATTCATGTAACGTTTTTGTTCGAAGGAAAACAAGAGAAGCTCCAATCCCACCCCACCCAAAAGCCCTAATGACGTTTTAAAAACTCACGTAAAAAGAAAAAAAAGAAGAAAAAAGTATCGGGTCTACTTTCAGAACGGAAAGTGTTCAAGCTGTGACTAAGAACACTATATTCTTTGTGGTTATATTCTACAAAATTGTACTCACTCTAATCCAATGTGTTGCATGGCGTCGTGTAAAGGTTAAAGACAAGGGGGCAGTTAAGCACTTTGGCAACTGATTACAGCCAGTCCTATTGACTCTGATGGTTAATCATTATACATGTAGTCATTAGGCCTATGTTAGTCCACAAACTACGCTATTATGATTAGTTTGGTGGTAAAGGATCGAACCTATCAAAATCACGCACTGAGAGTTTGGGGGGGGGGGGTAGCTGCGTGTAAGCTTAGCTTGATGCCCGTATTAACGTGGGAGGGAGAGGCGAGATAACAATGTTTAACCGTAATAAATGTCTAATCAGCCAGGGGAATAAGCTCGATGAGACCATGGAGGAATGAACTCAAAACATGCCACTGAGTGAGTGATGCTCCTTGATAGAAGCATCCGTGTGGAATATTCCTCTCGTGTAACCTTTTACCATCCTTCCATGGTTCAACTGTTTCTCTGAGATCAATCTCCCCGCACCTTACACCACGGTATCGTTCAATTCCAGCTGTCTGACGTCATGAGGCGGTTCTGATGATTAAGCTTTAAGGGTTTGGCCATTGATCTAGTGAGATCACATGAATCTAGATTAATCGTGACGACAGAAAGGCAAGGTTTCAATATTTATAATCTGGAGGTTGTTGGTTTAATTCCCACTTTAGTCAATTTTTCTTTGTTCAACCCCAAATATTTATAATTCACAGTTATCATCAACTGATGCAAGGTCTATAATTGAATGCCTTTTTACGCATTTCCTTGCTTTTATTAAACCCATTCAAAATTAATTTTCCTTGTCGTACGGTAGGCCCTACTTCTATAAAAAAAAATTGACAATAATAAAGAGGACAACATTTCGCGGTAGTAGAATGATAGCAAGACAAGAATCTTCACAGCAATTATAGATAATAAATGCCACATGGTGTTGCCGCAGACCAGATAGGACATTCAGTAAGGTTACAAACAAATCTAAAATAAAAAGAGCGACAACAACGCAAGCAGGTTGATGTCCGTACTTAGAGGCACTGAACAGTGAACACGTTTGGAAATTGTCAAAGACCAGTGTTCCCACCTGGTGTATCCCAACATATGCATAAAATAACAAGCCCGTGAAAACATGGGTTCAATTGGTCATCGAAGTTGCAAGAAAATGATGAAACAAAAAACACCCTTGTTGTACAAATTTGTGTGCTTTCAGATAGGAATAAAAACTTCTTGCAAGAACTTTTTATTATTTTTTTAGTGAGAAATTACCTCTCTCTCAAAAACTACGTTACTTCAGAGGGAGTCGTTTCCTACAATGTTTTATACTATCAACAGCTCCCCGTTGCTTGTTACCAAGTAAGTTTTTATGCTAGTATTTGTTTTGAGTCATTACCAAACGTGTACGATACCTTTAAAGGATGTTGGTTTGAAGTTTGAGTATTACAAACTAACAGCTTTTTGAGGCTTGTGGTTTATTTACTGCTTTGATTAGTTCGGATGAAAGAGATAGCACCTGCCGAAACCTCTGGCATGATTGTAAAGCAGTTTGTTGTCAGAGATTTAACGATACACTTTTGAGCTTGAGCAGTAAACATGTGATGTGTTATTTTAGGCTGCAGGCCTAAACTCTGGTACACCGTTGTCAACTGAGACTGAAACGAATATTCTGTAGAAAAAAAAGAAGAAGGGGAAAACACGAGTGCCTTTTTCTGAATCAATACACACGATGTCTGTGCTATAGCCGCAATGTCGTCATTGCGATAATTATTCCCACGCTGAGAGAATCTTAATATCGATTGTCAATACTGGGAAGGTATAAAAATACATTCGGTGTACGAAGGAACCATTAGGGAATTCCGCCTGTCTACCTCGCCACTGAAAAAAACCACCTCCAGGTTCTCCGATGGATAAAGTATGCCTCAAGTGTCACCGCGGAGAAGAGAAATTCTGCCCGAGAGATCAATTCCTGGTTTGAATTCTGTTCTTGGGGAGACTGCCCAAGAAAAACAAGCGATCTGTAAGGTCTAGGGGCTGGAGAGAATGTTCAGACGCGGGGGAGAACAGCATTCGTGCGTGGGCTCACCAGTAGATGTTCATCCATCTTAGAGCTCGGAAGCTGCTTGATTTCTGCTGTGGAAGACACGAGCTAAAAGTCAAATCATGTTGGACATTGAATATCATCCACAGGAACACACGGTGCCGCCATGGACGGGTATGTCTATAGTACCTAAGAAACTGCATACGTCATATTTTGTGTGTGTGAGAAAACAGTGTGTACAATAAGTCATACGGAGTCGATATGAGTATACGAAACTGGTACTGTAATATTCGTTGTTATCCCGGTTTTTAATATATATTTTTAGATTCGTTGTTATCCCGGTTTTTAATTATGTTTAGTACATTTTTTGTTGAGGAGAGGGGGGGGGAGGGGTGTTGTGTTTTTAAAGATGGAAGAATTTGTTTAAAGACTGATGATCGATATGGTTTCAGAGTGTCAAGGGCATCGGTTAGTGTTTCATAAAATTATGACCAGACTCCTGCGGTTTGCATTATTATTGTTATTATTTTTATTTATGTTATCATTTGTCTACTTTTGGCAATGAATCCACGTGACAGTCTGAAGATATGTGACGGGAAGAGCGAAACCAAATATTGCCATCACCTGTGAGGTTTCTGCTGCAAGCAGTGTGCATGTGTCGTGCCATTTGCAAGAATGTAGGCCTACACGAAACAACACTGCTGGTTTCCAAATACTCTATAAAATACTTTATAAAATACTTTATAAAATTCTAAATAACTCGGCTTAGTTTCCTTTCTTTTATGCATTCCTGCCTTATTACCAATCTGTGGAGTTATATAATATTCATGTCGTCCCTCTTCAAAACCCCTTCTATCATTGTTGTTATTACCACCTTTGTTTTAGTTTTATTTTCATCAGTTTTATTTCGTCGTTTAACTTATTCCTCTTTAAGTTAAAATGTTAATATTTGTTTGTTTTTTGTTTTGTTTTGTATTTGTCAGATGGGCATTTCAATACAAGCCTCCTTTTGGCTTCTGAAAATGCCCCCATATTGGTTTAATCCGTATCCATTTCATTATATTATTTTCAAGTCAATTATTTTCTTGTTTTCATTATTTATTTATTTTTCTCTAAATCAGTTTTTGATTTAAATCATTGTTCAAATTTGTTTATTGTTCTCCTTTTTATTTCACCAATATGGAAATAAATGTCGAGTTGAATTGAATTGAATTGAAACAATTATTGATGTTTCATTATGCAGCATCCACGTTGCAATTTCGAGGTCAATAAAAGAGCACTTTGTATTAAAATAATCTGTCATTAAGAAATTTCTGTTGTACTATGGCAATTTGTAATAGTTAGTACACTCTAAAAACTCACGGATCAGAATTGACCCGAATTCCGGGTCCCAGGAGGACCTGACCTGGGTCAGGACCCATGTCTGGGTCAGGCTGACGGGAAAGTGGTTTAAAAATGGGATTTTAACTCGGATTCTGCGTCATTTTTATCAATTTCTGGGAAATTTTGACACAGAATCTGGATCATACTGACTCAGAAATGGGTCAGACCCCACAGGACCCGAATCCGGGTCATCCCTGACCCGGAAGTTGTTCAGAGTAGTGACCCACTTGGGTAATGATCGACTGCACAAGTCCCGCGCATTTTGTTTAAAGTACGGTAATGCGTTTGGAACCTACAGGTTCCCAAAAATGTTCAAGTAGGCCCTATACGCACGGAACTTGAACGGTCTATTGTTGTCAAGAAAACGTCGAAAATACAGTGGTACTTTTAATTCAACCGATAATTGTTGGTAGAGTAAAAAACCCGGTAGTAGAAGTTAGACAATTTCGAGTACTTTCGACTTCATTTCTTACACCAAACCGAACGATGGGCTGCGCCTTTCAATGAGGTGCGTTACCGGGAAAGTGTTGTTTCTCTATTCTTTAGAATTCTGTTTGTGTGTGGATAGGTCAATAAACCAGACTTCAACTGAAATTAACCCCAAAGAGAAGAATGGATTGTCGTTATGCTTCGGGTCTTACATTATGTTGACTCTCCCTCTAGTTTCATACTGATGCTTTTTACACAATGTGGTGAAGACACCCCCCCCCCGAAAACGAAGTAAAAAAAGGCCCCAGATAATATTTTTTTAACCAAAGGTATTATACAAACAGCTACCGCAGCCTACTTCGTTTTGCTTGATCTCTTTTGCAAACTGAATATATACTGCATAAAGGTCTGGACCTCCATTGAAATTACCACACCGATGCTTATAAGGGTCATGTTGCCTTGGATTGGGCGATTTGGGTTATAAAAAGCGTTTGAAAGCGTTCGTTATGAAATGAATATGGTTGGAAAGATATAGGCATCGTAGATGTTTGGTAATGACTCTGATAATTAATGGCAACAAAAACTTAATTTGTAAGAAGAACAGCAGCTTTGGATAGTATCATGCATTTAGAGAAACTTTTCACTTCGAAGTAGGCCTACTGCGGTTATGGAAAAATATATCACTTTTTATCCCACAAAACATTTGAATCTGAAAAGCGTTACACGTAACGCTTCTCAGAGTGTGTATTCCAATGCAGATTATTTTTCCTGCGTGGACATAACCGCTCCAGATTTTCGGCAATATCTCAAAAACGCTACAACCTTTTGAAATGAAATTTCCACAGGTTAGTTTCATGGTATATCGTTATATCTACAACTAGGGGATTACAGGTTTGAAACAAACAATAGGCTCCAATTACCAAACGTGGTACGATGCCTTTAAAAGTAGAATATAATGATCCACACAAATGTGCCTCGAAGTTGTGTGGTTTTCCTTTTACTCCGCCATTTTGTAGAACCAATTTGTTGACTCCACAAAATGGCTGACTGTGATAGTTCACGAAGTAAAAGGAAAACCACGCAACATGTCCCTTTCAGAAGGAATTTCTTTTCGAGATGCGGCATTACAGTCAACGCTCGTTATAAAGTGTACTGATATGAAGAGGTTCAGCTTATAAAGCGTGAGTTCGGGTCCTTCGGATGGGACGTAAAGTTGTGGGTCCCGTGTGTTGTGTAATGCACGCGAAAGAACCCAAGAACTCCTGAAGACGATCAGAGCATACTGATAATAATAATAATAATAAATATGATTTATAATGCGCCAAATCCACTCTGCAGAGTGCTCAAGGCGCAATGGAAGAAAGAGAAGGGACAAATGAAGAATTAATAATAGGAACATATTAATAGGTGAGTCTAACGTTTAAATGTGTGTCAAGAAGTGCAATGCAATTTCTATAACCAGAGAAGAACATTCCATAGAGCTGGACCAGCAAAAGCAAAAGCCCGTTCCCCATAGTAGATAGATTTGGGAATAACTAACCAACCAGAGTTGAACGTAAAGATCTGACAGGAGTGTATTTGTGAACTAGAGACCAACATTGTTGAGGAGAGAACCATTTTAATCGAGAAGACAAAGAAGCAATATTTTAAATATGATTTAATTCTTTACTTGTAACCACTTGTAACCAGAGTGGGAGGAGTGATAGGGGTATTTTTTAGAGAGGTTTTTAGAGGGTGACAAGCGTTTTTGGCTTTTTTGGATGGGAGACTGGACTGGGTCTGGGGTAAGTGCAGGGCATTCCAAAATCAAATCAAGAAAGAAATTAGGAAATTACTAATTTTTTTATACTAGTTTTTTTGTTAATGTTTTCCTAATGAATATAAAATTGCGAAGTTGGTACCTTACAGATCTACAAATGCTGGAAATTTGATGAGACATTGTCATGCCAGAATCCAACATTACTCCTAGGTTGCGGACACATTGACACACCAGCCAGAGAAAGAGAGAGATTCCAGATTGACTTTAAATTGACTTTACTTAACTACTTAACTGAACCAAATAAAAGAAACAAAGATTTGGGTTTTGGATTAATGAATGAGAGTTCAGCCAGGAATGGACGCCAAACAAACAAGGCGGGTGGCTGCATTTGTAGCATGTAGCATCAGCCTGCATGAAGGAAAGATAAAGTGAAGGAAAATATAAGTTGGATATGATATGCGTATATGTGATAATTGATATTATGGCGTCAATCAGGTAAACAGAAATAAAATACCCCCGCCAGAAAAATAAGGTGGGCCACCGCGAGAGAGGAGAGGTGATACACAGTGAGAGGCAGTCTATGTGGGTTTGATACAGTGAACAAAAAAAGATGATGAAAACCTTCAAGATACTGACCTCTAACACCGAATGAACGACCTCTAACACCGAATGAACGGAGGGTGTTCAGCAAAACAGAATGGTTGACGGTGTCGAATAGCATGATGACATTATTTGGTAAGTTCCCGGGAAGGATGGAGTTGGACACGTTGACCAGGAGGGTTTCGGACACTGTGGTGAGGACGATATGCAGATGAAAGGGATCAAATAAATTGCATAAAAAAAATAAAAAAAATCATTGAAAAAACAAAAAAACAAGAATTTCAAGAATTTTAAACAGAAATTGGACAATTAGAGACAGGAGGGTAGTTTTGGAGAATGTCTGGATTTTGGAAATTTTTGGAGAGGAGTGGAGTGAGAACAGTCTTCAGACAAGAAGAAGGGCCTGGTCAATGCTTCATTAAAATTAACTATGAATAATAATGGGAGCAAATGTAGATGAACAATCTTTCAACAGAATGGTGAATTTGAGGTCTAATTGACATGACTTAGGGAATATTTTGGATCTATAGGAGGATATGGGGGGATGTGGGCTGCAGAGTCATAGGGAGAGGGATGCAGAGAGAGGTTGAGGTAGCGATTTAGCGATTCATCTGGAGAAAGACTGTCGCAGAAAACCGGATGAAAAAACTGGATGAACCATGACCATCGGTATGACACGGTAAAGGGGAGGTATGACTTGCGGTTCAAAAGACGAAAGGCGAGAGACGAGAGAGAAGAGAAGCTGCGATTGGCGCTGCTCGCTGCCGACGACTCCATCGTGAGTGTTGTAATCAACGTTTTAAACAACAACGAAGCCGTTCCTTTGAGTCTTTTGAGTGCACCTGTCTTCTTTTAGTTTACCGTTGGAACGCCATTTACGTTTTACGTTCAACGTTTTCCTCTTTCTTTGCTCATGGAGATACGTTTCCTCTTCATTACAGTCATTTGACTTCTCTCTTGATCTTTCTAGCGTGAAAATCTGAAAAAATCAAAGAGTGTGCTAAGCTGAAGATTGTACATCTCACTACATACACTATCCGTATCGCCATCCAGCATGCATTGGGTGTGGCTATCCATGCTGCTCTATCAATTGCCTTGATGTTGCTGCAGGTGAACGTGGAATGAATCAGTCCGAAGAGGTTTTTCATGTCGAAGCCAGCAGGTGATGTGTGAGCTGATTGGTCTGAGATACAGCAACAGCAGACCAGAGAGCACATCATCATCAGAGTTCCGCATGATGACAGCATCAAGTGATCCTTTATCATGGGTAGAAGTGACGAGCTGGAGAGATGACCCACTACTACTAGAAGATCATTGACTATGTGTGTTCTGCGATGTAGTATTGTTGAGATGTGTTCTCATCTCACCTGTGATCACGACATCACGACAGGTGATTGTAGATCACAACCGTCTCAGTCACGTCAGAGAAATGCAAGAAATGAGAGAAGGACTGATTACCAGGTGGAACAATAAAATCAGAATGTCCAGGATTAAAAGAAGATTTAAATAGTTCCGATAATATTCAAAGGTGTGGTCTTCTTGTGATGGGTTGATTACAAACTCGAGATCGTTCTGTAGAGAGAAATCCTACCCCACCTCCGCGCTTGGAGACTCTAGGACGATGGAGAAAGGTATAACCACTTGGGCAAAGATCCGCAATGACTGCGTCATCTGAAGCGGTTAACCATGTTTCACAGATACATGTAAAATCAAAATGGTGATCTAAGACAAAGTCGTGGAAGATAGAGGATGGTCGAAACGTTGAGTCGTTAACCACCGGTTCTTTTCAGAACCAACACTACTCAAAAGAGATATTCACATGATGCTACCGCAAACCTCTGTTAGTTAACAAAATAACCCAGTACACATAATTATAAGAGAAGGGGTTCGCCCTGATGTTTCTGGCAGTGACTGCTGAATGCGCCGCAGCACCTTGTAAACCAATTAGAAGGTGCTACATAAATGGGTCTCTTAATTAGAAAAATAGCTCTATCCTGTTGCAAAACAGATAATGAGCACTTTGCTACGTCCCCATAGGGGTGTGTAAAGCGCTTTATAAGAACCCAGTATTATTATTATTTATTATTATCATAAAGAGTACATTCCGAAGTCCAGAATCTCATTTCTGCTTTGTGTTTCTTTGTTTTGCTGGCTTCTTATAAGTTCCTGTTATAACGATGTAATTTGTCCAGTCCCAGCGATCTTGTTGTAACGAAAATCAACTGTATAGAAAAGGGCATCCATGAACAGTGGTACCAAACGTCAGTTCATAGATAGAAACTTGGCCCGAAGACTATTTATGCAAGTTGAGTTTCTATGTAAGACCAGCAGCTTATATAACCTGCTGATAGGACCAGCGCAGGCAATGTGTCACATTGGGCTATAAAAAGCGTTTGTTATGAAATGGTATGGTTGGAAAGATATTTTAAAAGTAAAATATAATGATTCACATAAATATCACTCGAAAGTACACGGTCTGCCATTTTGTAACCACCAACCTTTCGACTCCACAAAATGGCGGATCATGTTCCGCTGGTTGTATTTCGAGAGGCAAAATTATATTTTGTGAATCACTACTCACTAATTACATCATATACTGTATAGGTGTTTTAGTGCATGAACAACTCTTCAAAAGGATAAGGAACAATTCCAAATTCCAGCAACATTTTACGAGATTTGATGGCAAAAAGCCTCAGTAAGTTGTTGAGGTATAGGCCTACACATCCCTTTCTTTTCACGTGAAATCTGTTTCTTTTCAAGGCATGGGGAAAGAGGAACTCCTTCGCTACTCCAGGGGTTTCTCTTGGCAAGTCGCCCGCTGGTTTCTGCTCTTGCTGCTCCTGGCTGGTTGGTGTGCCATGCTTGGCATGTCCATCTACATCATCGTTGTGACACCCCGTTGCCTGCCGTGGTGGCAGACCAGCGTCATCTACCAGATCTACCCCCGTTCGTTTAAGGATAGCGACGGCGATGGTATCGGCGATCTTAAAGGTAAGACGTAAGGTCCATCTTATGGGACTAAAACTGAGGAAACAATGTTATGACACTGTGACTGGTAAACAACTCGCAAGGTGCAGGTGGGAAAGCACAAGCTTACCTCGTGGTTTGAAGACAAGACAAAAGAAATGACATACCTGTCAGCAAATATAATGAAAAAGTTTGTATAAAAAAATTGAAGCTGAACAAAATACCATAATATATTTTGGTTCTGCTTTTAAAGCGTTCAAGTTTATGAAAATCTCGGAACAACCGTAGAGCAAAGTGCTTTATGGAACGACGAACCAAAGTTTTCATAATAATACTGCGGCAAACTGCCGACACAGCTAGCGAAATTTGACCGGTGTTCCTTGATTTGATTTCACTAACTACCCTCCACGAACTCACCAACTCGTCGCCATACAGTCTTTATGCATGAATTTGTACATAAAGGGTAATTGTACATACAGTCTGCCAGAAAAGCACACTTTACTCAAGTTTCAATTGCCTATCATCTGTCCAAATAGTGAATGACAATAATTGTGGTAAGGTATAGCTTTTCATATAGTGGCTTGCTTTCCTCTAATTGTTTTGTGTTTGTTTGCTCAAAAGAACTCCTTTCTCCAACAAAATTTACCAGCTGAACCCAAGGTAAAACATGTAATACGAACCTAATTAATGGTTTTGTTTTCAATGGTTTCAAATTATCCTGAACACTGTTGATAAGATTCTGTTTTGAATCTAGTGGCGTTTGCCGATTGCAGATTCCAGTAACACTGCTTCAAGACTTTAATTGTACGAGGACAACAATAATACTTGTATGTTGAGGCGGACAGATGGTATATGATTTTAAATACCCCCAAACAACAAACACCCCAGCAAACAAACAAAACACCCGACTCAATTCAAGAGCAAACAAAATGTAAGGTATTAGACGGAAGGTTGGTGGTTATACATACCCCCACGTACTTATTCTCTCTAGACTGGCAAGTATTGACAATTTTCGAAATAAATGTTTTTCAGAGTGTTGGTTACTTTATTGTTCTCTTTTCATTGAATTCAACTTGACAGCCAAGGCTGAGCCACACGGGTTCAAATGTTTGAAATAAATATGGGCCATCGCTTTAAAAAACACCACTGTTGTAATCTTGGTAGTTTCGCAGCGTACACAAATTGGAGAAAACCAAATAACCTATTTGTTTATGAATCGGAGGAATTGACAAACCGAGCGAGCAAGAAACTCACTATAGCTTGTTTGACTGTGTTATTGGAGTCAAGATGCAGTCGGCCGTAGACATAACGACTTGATACCATTTTGTTATTATTCGTTAGAACAACTTTGTTAAAGAATAACTTTATTAAAATTAAACAAAGGTGTTAGACCCTATCACTCTAATTTTCTGACTTAAGTTGTTATATGCTGCTACTCATTGATTTCAAGGCAATAGCCAGACACGTGCGTTTTTTATTAATTTATTGTCGTAATTTTGTTTTGCTTATAAACAGAAAAACTTTTCAATTTTTTCGTTGGAAATCCATTGTTACAAAAATGATGATAAATATCAAAAAAATTAACACATACCATTAGTCATTCGAGTAATCACCTATTTAATAATGTATCAATTATTATTAAATTAACAAGTGGTAACATTCTGTTTTATGTTTTATTTTATTTTATTTGATTATTCTTATTTTAATTTTATTTAATGTATTTTATTTTTTATTTTATATTTGTATTTATTTATTTATTTATTTATTTATTATTTATTAATGTGTTTATTTATTTATCTATTTAAAAAAAAATTGGGCCGGGGACTTAAATATATATATTAATTACGAAGTCGGTGTTCAAATTGTTTTGGTACACAAAGGTTACCCATTGTGTCTGTGAGTGTTTTCTTATTTATCCAGTCAAAAATATCCGCGAACAATTTCAAAAGGGGTAAAAACAAAACCATTGTCTTAAAATTACCCGTTTTTCCACTTCCTGAACTACTCCCATAATCCAAAGTCAATTGATATAAAGCAAAATAAAAAAATATGCAAACTGACCTTTAAATGGTCATTAGTTGAGGATCACAGTTGGATTGAGATAAACTTATGACCTTTAGGCTTATTAAAACTCTGGAATCAAAACAATGTCTGTTTCAATTTGTCTGAATTCCAGGGATCACTGATAACGTGGAGTACTTGAAGGATCTTGGTGTGGGTGCTGTGCTGCTAAACTCCATTTACCAGTCCCCTCAAGTTGATTTGGGCTACGACGTGTCTGACTTTGAGAAGGTCGACCCAATCTTTGGGACAGCGGCAGATTTCGAGAGCCTTGTGGAGGCTCTACACGGAAATGGTTTGTGACTGTATTTTTAAAATGTTATTTCAAGGGTGGAGTCAATTTGGGTAACCGTTCACCTTATTTTATATAATGATAAGATCATTCATCCCAAGTCAATTATAAAGATCTCTTTACAAGGAGACAGCAAATTTTAAGGGTTAGTTTTTACATCAGTTTATCATCAGTCTAAATCAATAACAGACCTTACTGATCAATGGACTGTTTTTGCTTTAAATGCAAATTCTGAAATCTGTACAAGACAAATCAGACTTGAACCGTTCACAAAAATAGTATGGGGAGGGGATTGGAATTAACAAACTTTTTTAAACGGTGCATGCGTTTGTCCAAACCAACTCCTTGACCATCTCCCTGCACACAAGTGATTTTAATCTTTACTTTGAATATCTGGAATCTGCCCTTTGTCATAAATTATATCCAATGCCATCATCATAAGTTACAAGTTCAACAAGATATTTTAAATGTGTCAACCTGTATTTATAAAAGTTTCAGAAGCATTAAAAACATTCAATTGTGTTTGAATCGGCTTTGAGTTAAGTACAAGTTTAAGACATGAAGCTGTTACATATGGTTGGCTTAAAAACTTCAATATATTGTTTCGCATCAATGTTTTCATTGATTATTTTTAAATGTAGCCTATATGTTTCTTGAAATGGGGATATTAAAAGGATTGTAGGCTACTCTTCCCAAACATTTAAACTGCTTTCTCCCCCTTAAATGTCTCCAACCTTTAGACATCAAGCTCATTTTGGACTTCATCCCGAATCACTCCAGCAACGTTCATGAGTTTTTCAACAAGAGCATGGACGGAGATGCCTCTTACCTCAATTGGTACACGTGGGCAGACGCTAAGAACAACTGGGTAACTATATTATTTGTCTCTTAAGTATTCTTTGGTTAATGACAATATGTCCCCAAACTACTTCAAGCTCACATACTGGATCATTATCACCCAGTCCACCCACATTGGAACCCTTTCTCCCCAATAAAAAAAGGCCCTTTTAGTTTTAAAAACCAAAGCTTTTGGCTTCTGTTTGAAGTCTGGTACTGAAAGCACAAGTTTTCAAATTATACCTGCCGGAGCCCAATTCGGAGCCCGAGCCGGAGCCCAAGCCAGAGCCCAAGCCAGAGGCATAGCCAGAGCACAAGCCAGAGCCCAAGCCAGAGCCCAAGCCAGAACCCAAGCCAGAGGCATAGCCGGAGGCATAGCCAGAGCACAAGCCAGAGCCCAAGCCGGAGCCCAAGCCAGAGCCCAAGCCAGAGGCATAGCCAGAGCCCAAGCCGGAGCCCAAGCCAGAGCCCAAGCCGGAGCCCAAGCCAGAGCGAGCCAAAGCCGCAGAGCCCAAGCCGCAGAGCTCAAGCCAGAGCCCAAGCCGGAGCCCAAGCCGGAGCCCATAGCTGCAACCCAAGCCGGAGCCCAAGCCAGAGCCCAAGCCGGAGGCATAGCCAGAGCACAAGCCAGAGCCCCCGGAGCCCAAGCCAGAGCCCAAGCCGGAGCCCAAGCCAGAGCGAGCCAAAGCCGCAGAGCCCAAGCCGCAGAGCTCAAGCCAGAGCCCAAGCCGGAGCCCAAGCCAGAGCCCAAGCCGCAGAGCCCAAGCCAGAGCCCAAGCCAGAACCCAAGTCAGAGCCCAGCACAGCCAGAGCCCATAGCCGGAGCCCAAGCCGAAGCCCATAGCCAGAGCCAAACCTGGAGCCAAAGCCGGAACCCAAGGCGCAACCCAAACCAAAGCTATGGTTTCGAAAAGGGCCCATATAAGTTCCCATTTGGGGACAGTCCTTGGGTGATAATTAATACTAGGGAGCTTTCGTTTTGGACGACGGATGGTTCTGCAATGGTGAAAATGACACCTCGAGCTATCTGCGCATGCGTCGACTCTGAGGCTTCGTCGGCCTTCAATTTCTACGACAGTACTTGGGGTGAATCTGCGTTGTGCTGAAAACGATAACGTTTGGGTTCAACCGTTGTAGAACCATCCGTCGTCCAAAACGAAAACTCCCTACTGACAGTAGGGCCAACAACCAACCTTTCATAACTCACGGTGAACAAAAAATTGCCCTTATTGTTACTCCATGAGGGTAAACTTTTAAGTCCCTTCCATAACTTATATTGACTTCGATTTAAATTTAAGCATCTTTTGAACGGCGGCCTTTCTTCTAAAATGTAAACTTACTTTTCCATTCATAAGTCAAACTATTTTCAAATTAATGCTGCTGTTAAGATTGTTCACAATATTTGTATTGCCCGTAACAATTGTATTTGAATTCACCCAACCAGCTGAGCACTTACAGTGGGGATGCATGGGAACTGAGCAGCGACCGTGCGCAGTTTTATCTCCACCAGTTCTCCAAAGCGCAGCCCGATTTCAATCTGAGGAACGATGCTGTAGTCCAGTATTTAACGGTAAGGTTTATCTAAACAATTATATTAATAATTGCAACTGGATAAATATTTCATTCTGATTTTAACCCAAAACGACGTGATAAGCATTTTACTCGGTGCTTTCCCGAGTCCTGTGGAAAAAAAAGTTCTACTGGCATTCTACTCGGGTGGGATTTGAACCAACAATCCCGCCATTCTAAGGTAGATGTGGTACCCCTCAATGTCTTACAGATGTTGTCTAGTGATGAGACATCTCCTCTAGAACGATGGTGGGTTCGAACCCCACCAAAGTAGTAGGCCAGTGGATGTTTTTTCAAAATGCTTGGGAAAGAGTATACAGTGCTTATCACATATTGGTGTTTGGTAGGGTAAAAACCAAAATAAAATAAAACAAAATTGTTCATCCACAAACGTGTATGGGGATGTATTTACCACATTAGAAACTTGCGTAAATTTGTATACTATGTCCAAGCAGTAGAACATAAGGATATTTCTAACTAGAGGAGGCTCAGGTTGTTTACTTACAAACAGTAAGAGTGGATTAAAAAAACACCTTTTAAAAAATAATCCTAAACAGTATTTATAGATTTCGATAAAACTTTGATTTAAATGTTTGTATTTTTGGAGGAAGAGACGGGTGGGGGTTGTTTTGGAGAGGCATTAAAGGTGTCGTACACATTTGGTAATGACTCAAAACAAATATTAGCATAAAAACTTACTTGGTCACAAGCAACAGAGAGCTGTTGGTAGTATAAAACATTGTAGGAAACGACTCCCTCTGAAGTAATGTAGTTTTTGAGAAAGAGGTAATTTCTCACTAAAATAATAAAAACTTCTTGCAAGCACACAAATTTGTACAACAAGGGTGTTTTTTCTTTCATCATTTTCTTGCAACTTCGATGACCAATTGAGCCCAAATTTTCACAGGCTTGTTATTTTACGCATATGTTGGGATACACCAAATGAGAATACTGGTCTTTGACAATTTCCAAACGTGTTCAGTGCCTTTAAATGTTTGTATTTTTGGAGGAAGAGACGGGTGCGGGTTGTTATGGAGTGGCATTAATAGGCCACAGTATCCATGCTGTATGATGATGTCATGGGCTATAAATAAACCACTTTCAGTGAATGCTTTTCCTGAGGATTTTTCAAATCCTGGGCTTAGGCTCCATCTCCGGCTCCAGGCTTCGTTTGATGCCGGAAACACCGTGCCAAAATGTACACCGCGCAAAATTGATAAAGGAGCCCAAGCCGGCGGCCAAGCCGAGGTTTGGGAAAAGGTCCTGCTGTCTTTAGAACATGGGTGGGGGTGCATTATACAGCAGGTTACACCCCTATGTTCCGACACCCCTATGTTCCGACACCCCTATGTTCCGACAACCCTGGTGTATTTTCCTATTCCTAACCCTAACCCTAACCCTAACCCTAACCCTAACCCTATGTAAATCATGAGGGGGTTGTCGGAACATAGGGGTGTCGGAATATAGAGCAGTCACCATACAGCAGAGTGACCAAATACCAGTAATCGAGTTCCTGTTGTCCGAGTGAGTCCAAGTCCGAGTCTGAGTCCTCCCACCAAGTCCCAGTCGGGGAGACCCAGTCCAAGGGGGAGTCCTCCCCACCGAGGGGGAGTCTGAGTTCAAGTCAGGGTGCTCTGGGACCGAGTCCGAGTCCGAGTCCACACAAAAATGGACTCGAGACTTGAATCCTCCAGCACTGCCTAATACCACAAAATTGAAGCCCTGGAAAATGTTTTTGTTATGGTTCTACCTCCGACATGCTTGAAAAGGCACAATATAAAATAAATAGTCATTTTTGTAACTAATCAAGGAGAATGATAGCCATTCTTATCAACATTGCTCTTCTTCAGGGTGTTCTGGACAAATGGTTTGTGTTGGGAGTTGATGGCTTCAGCATCACTGGGGTGCAGTATATGTTTGAGACGGATGCTTTCTCCAGTAATGATCAGCAAGTACCGAACTATGAAGGTGATGGACTTGGGGCACCTGTAAGTATATAGACACTTAGGGCCCTTTTAATATCCTAACACTATATGGCTCAGACACGTAGTACGTTAGACTGCGGCTCACAACTCAGACGCAGGGGGAACTGATGATGTAATAACTCAGTAGAGGGAACTGGCAGTTCATCAAATCGGCAGAGAGAACTGGTGGTTAACAACTCAGCAAAGTGGACTGGTATAGTTTAACAAATCAGCAGAGAAAAATGTGGTTTAACACCTTGGCAGAGGGAATCTGTAGAGAGCAGTCCTGCTGTTGTTAAACCACTGGTTCTTTCCGGTTCATCAGAACCACCCGGTGGGGGCAGGTGGCATACATGGATGGCACTCTATGGTTAATCCCTTTGTTTTGCAGGGAGGGAGTACACAACACCCTTAAAAAACTTCAGTATTGTTTGCTAATTACCTCCAGCCCTAATTGGCTTTAAATGCTAAAAAATGGTCAGCAAAGCAGTTCATTATAATTTCTCACTGTCTCTGTAACACTGTGCATGGTTATATTGTCCTACAGGAGCAGTACGACAGCTTGATTCACGATAAGTCTTCAGAGTTTGACGGTTTGCAACACAAACTACTCAAACAAT
Source organism: Plazaster borealis (assembly GCA_021014325.1). Taxonomy (NCBI): domain Eukaryota; kingdom Metazoa; phylum Echinodermata; class Asteroidea; order Forcipulatida; family Labidiasteridae; genus Plazaster; species Plazaster borealis. The sequence continues at coordinate 38,421,084 of CM037472.1, forward strand.
GGCGAGATGGCAAATTCAAGCAATTTTCCTCTGCCGGCACTTACAGGTATTTTTTCTTGACTTTAACCTCCAAATATTGCATTTCTTATACTAGATAGCCATGATTGATTCGAAGACAGGATAGGCCCTTTTGAAAACACTGCTATGGGCTTGGGCTCGGGTTTAGACCTTGTCAGTAATATTGAAAATATTTTTTAAAATATTGAAAATACACTTTCTTTAATGAGACTCCAAACAGGTAGACAGCTAGGGCCTAATATAAGCCAGAGTCATGGTTTCGAAAACGAACTAAGAATTGAGAGACTATGGCCGTATCCGAATTGGCGACTACAGCTACGGCTGTTGCTAAGGGTGTTGCTATGGACGTCCTATACTTCTATGTATGACGACGCGGAAATCTAGCCGTAGCCGTAGCTGTAGCTACCAATTCGTACATGGCCTAAGACTGACAGCTGTGACTGTATAAGACCAAGGACTAAACATCTGTGAAAAAGGGACCAAGAAAAAAAAATTAATAATCATGAGATCTGACTGTGCTTGACCAAGAGATTTTAATGGGACCCCAAAATCTGATATTTAGATTAAACGGTTAATGAATGTAAGAAACTCGAAATGACAATTATTACCAGGTATCTGGGTTCTCCCAAGGTTTTTTCAAAACTGTGGGGCATTCTGGGCCAAAATTTTAGAATGTTTGGCCGAAGCGCGCTAAATTGAAACAAGGTCCTCGGAATAATTTCTACTTGGTGTTTTTCTTGGTTTTCAAAACCCTAATGTGCAATTTTGAGCATCCTGTATGGTTTTCTTTTCATGTTTTTTGTGAAACTACCATATAAAAAAAAGAAAAGAAATTTGCGCGTATCGGCACGCACTTTGCGCGTATCAGCCTGATACGCTAGCTTGTGCATGGGGAAAACCCTGGGTATAACAAAAAATGTTGAAAAACCTTTTTTCTTCGAGCACTTACAATGCATACATTGATGCCATAAATATCCATCAGATAAAGTCCTTCAAGAGTAAACTATTGACGGTGGGTGTAGATGGCTAGAACTGATGATAGTTTGGTGAAAAAAACACACACACACAAAACGATATTATGAACAACTTTCATCATTTGGGATTGCTTACGTTTGATCCATAGAGTTATGCTTAGTGATTCTGACAGCAACTCAACATACGCTAGGACATACTACGGCAGTGAGGCAGAACCTGAAGTTGATCTTCCCATGAACTTTAACCTATTGAAACTAGGGGATACCAATGGTGGTTGGTCACCTAGCAACACCGGTAACGCATACACCACTGGTATTGAGGTCTATGAATTGGTCCAAGATTGGATGGAAAATCTACCCACTGGAAAGTGGCCAACATTTATGGTAAGCACAAGGCTTTTTTCCCAAAAGAAAATTGGTATAACGGTCTTTGAATAGTAAGCAATCATAGCTCCCTCAACTCCATTTCACACTGCATCTCTTATCCCCGTGGAATACAGCCCTGGGGAGGCCCCGGGAGATTTCTGTTACCCGGCGCACTTTCACACTGTCTTCGCACGCATATTCCCTAGGTCCCTAATCCACAAGGTTCCGGTTGCATGTTTCAAGAATACACCAGGGTTTTTCTGCTTACCCCTACTCCGGAGCAGGGGTGGCCATTCTCCGGGGTATGCCCATTTGCTGGGGTAGATCAGGGATAAAGTGTGAAAGGGCCGGCCGTTATTCCCCGTGGATGCCCCCAGGGAATAGACTAGTGTGAAAGGGGCTTTGGACATAGGGGGGCATTGTGGGCCCAATATGAGTTGATGGGAATACTTGACCATACACAGAGTTAGGTTGGTCCTTCGTCAATGTTTGCATTCTCAGAATTATTAGCCTTTTGGTGCTTTTGCACTCAAACACAGAAACCAGAGCTACAATCATAGGTACTCATGTAACTGGGCCTGATTTCATAAAGCTGTTAACTGGTAAGCAAAATTTGTATGCTTAGAACAGCAGAGGGATTTGTTTAAACCACAAGTTCACACATTTCAATAAACATTTGACGGCACATAATATGCATGTTCAGAATGGATTTGAATATTGTGGAGTCACTCATCTGCTTCCAAGAACTGCTGGTGCATGTGAATGCTTTGCTTATAGTACACTGTGAGTGTATGACAACATAGAAATTCTTAAACAGAAATAGTCTGGTGAAAGGTTTTATGGAATTAGTCCCTGGATAAAGAGACACCGTTATATCAAAGTGTCTTGATAAGGGAGAGGTGAAGTCACCAACCTGGCGGGGATTCAAAGATAACATTCTCATACAAAAAGCTACACATGATCTGCACCGGGCCAACTAACGATGGCAGTAAATATTTTGTATTGATTTATTTTAGCTTGGCCACCATGGTGTTCATCGTATTGCAAGTCGGTTGGGTGAAAAGTACGCTCGTGCTGCCAACATGCTGCTTTTGACATTGCCTGGGACTCCAATCGTTTATTATGGAGACGAGATTGGGATGGCTGATGTGGCGATAACAGAAGCACAACTCATGGATGTCAAAGCCCTGAATGATTTAGTAAGTATCAACGCCGTCGGTCATCCACCGACTTAATCTCTGAACAAATCAGTATCAGCCAATTGGCCATATTTTTTAACGTGTGAGGGCGTATGTGGACCAATTTATAATTATGTTTACGTATTTCGTCATTGATGCAAGAAAACTACATTCAGGCAATTAGAATAAGATGAAACTGTGATTGTGATGCAAGACATTCCCTGATGAAAGCGCCCTCATGCGGTCAAAAATATGGTCAGACTGTGCAAGTTTCGCGCGTATTCAAACTTCCAGGACCAAGTTGGTCTCAACCTCTTCATTCCTAATTAAATTATTCTTATTGTCTAAATACCACAGCCTAGATGGGAAACAAAGACTCGTGACCGTCAGCGTTCCCCGATGCAGTGGACAAACCAATCTTACGCCGGCTTCACTGTATCTGAGACTGGAGCCTGGCTGCCACTTCCACCTCAGTCAAAATACAGTGATATCAATGTGAAGGTCAGTGAACAGTCATATAATCCGCATGTGGATAGGAGAGTCTATTCCCAGACCAATGCCTGTGATTCCAAAATAATACTGCAATAATAATACTAATATAATATCAACTTTTATAAAGCGCAATTCCAAAGAATGATCATTGCGCTTCAAACATTATTACCCCTGATCACTGGGCTATATATTTCCTTCCTTAAACCATCTCAGCTCCCTGGGGAGTATATAGCCTGTGTTGCCAAGTATGTAGCGCACTAAGCTAAATCAATCACAAGAACTATCTCTGCCCTCACAGGTACCCATTTACCCCTGGGTGATGAGAAGCAATTATGGTTGAGTGTCTTGCTCAAGGACACAAGTGTCATGACCGGGATTCGAACCCATAACCTGATGACTCATCAACCAGAACTTGAGTCCGATGCACTAAACTGCTCGGCCTCGACATGCCACATGATTCTTGTATAGTTCTACCTTTGCCAGTGGAGATTACAAATATTGTGTAGAACATCTCCATTGGCTTTTTGATTAGCTATTGCATCAAGCAAACTCAAACCCACTTACTTTCCAAACTATCAATGGTCTAGCCCCAATCAACCACGCCAAAACTAATGTACCCATGCTCATCACATCGATCGCTCCGCTCATCTTTACAAGAGATCCTTAAAATGCCTCTTGCCAAAACTAAGACATATTGGGAAGGAGCAGGCCTGGAATTACATGGAGGCCCGGAGGCCATGGCTTCTGTTGCCCTGGGTCTTGGCCTTGGTGCCCCTTCAAAAGTTTCCCATAGACTTAAAGATTTTCTAATGGAAGTGCCCTTTGCAAAATGAAAATGGCCTTGCCCTCTTGAAGATGAAATTCCAGGCCTGAAGGAGCCTTTGCTTTAGCAGCTCAAAAAGTTATGCTACTCCTGCCCTCAAAACCTCTACCTCCTCTGAACACTTTAAGCTAAATCTAAAGACTCACCTCTTCAGCCTAGCATATACATTACATTTGTCTCAGTTGATGATCTTATTTCATCGTTTCTTGTTAAGCACATTTTTGTCAGTTATGTAATGCGCTATATAAGACTTCTGTTATTATCACTATAATTTGAAGATAAATGCTCCCACTACAATTCATAATAACAGTTTAACACACACTAAATTAATAAATATGAAAAGTTTGTAATCAATGCAATCGGACTGGAAAGCATACCATGCTATTTGTTGAAAACCCCCTAAAATGTCCCTGGTTAGATTTCAAAGGGGGGGGGGTACATAGAAGCAAACATTCCTAGATGAGGAAAGAATTTGAAGAACACTTATACATAAGAAGAAAACGTAAATCTACTCCCTCTTAAAATTATTTGCATGTAAAACCCAAGGTCGGTTTCGTCAGTTATCCATAAAGACAAAATCTAACATTTCTAAGATTCTAAATAATTAAATCTTAATCACTTATATTTCTGTTGGTAGACTTTGAACAGCGATAAGAACTCCATTTTAAGCATGTTTAAAGCCATGACACAACTACGAGCGGACAAGAGACCCCTGCGTCAAGGTAAAGAGGCAAAGTTCGTGCACAATACGCTCAATATCGTCTCCTACATCCGGGAAATGGAGAAAGAGCCTGAGCGTTTCTTCGTCGCCATCAACTTCGGCCAGGACATGAGTTTCGAGAACGACTTCTACGAGAAGGGACAAGGCGAGCTACCGATTGAGGGCACTATCCTTGTGTCCACGGATATGACGCGTAACGGCGAGCGCATTCAGTTGAACAAGGTTGCTCTGGATGCAGGGCAAGGGATCGTGGTCTTGTTAGACGAAATTGTGGAAGTAGATCAATATCACTGGTATCAATATTTCAAGCCGTCTAATTAAAAACAAAAAATTGTCCCACCGGCAATGGTCAGTAGAAACCAGTCCATCACCATTAACCCTAAAGAAACACTAAAATGTATACTTAAGAAAATCATTCAAAGAAACTTAAGATAATTCTTCATCATTTTTAAAGGATTTGATCTCAACAAGTTCTCGTAAAAAAACATTAATAAGATGTAAATCATTTCTTGTATTTTGTAATTTCTCGATTAATGACATGTTCCTGGAATTATTTGCACAAGTCACTATCCCTGATACAAAGGTTGCATCATTTAAAAGAGTATTGTAACAATAAACAAAAAGATTCATGTGAGATGTAAGATTATCATATACAACACTGTAATTGTGTGATTAATAAATTTAAAACAAACAAATAAATAAAGATGAACCTAAGATTCTTTTCCATTGAGGCAAAAGACTGGAGCAACGCAAGACAATTTTACAAACAGAGCAACTATGTTGAAAATCATCAAGTTCTTACCAGCACTGGCTCTCTTCACAGCAACCAAGATTTATATGAGATATATTAACATGGCGAAACCACAAACCTCTCTACATTGTTTTCCAACTTTGAATGCAATCCGTAAGCCCAAAATATTCCGACCAATCCATACCAATCCATACCATTGCACTACCCAAAATGGGTCGGCCAGGGCATGCAGATAATCAGTGGAGAAGCTCGACATTCATACGCTCAAAAGACTTGGACAAAATATTTTGTTTCTCGTTATAACTAGATCGCTGGGACCGGCCAAATTACCTCTTTATAACAGAACAGCAAAACAAAGAAAGACAATGTAGAAATAAGATTCTGGACTTCAGAATGTACTGTTTATAAGCAGAACCTCTTTATAACAGTGCTCTTTATAACAAGGGTTGTTTGTAATGATTTAGTTTATTGACAATAATTTGACTAAGCTAGCTGGTGTCTCAGGTGTATCTGACTAAGATTTGATCCTAAAAAGACATCCTCGTCTTACTGACTGTGAAGTTACGAGCGTTATTTCTATCAATATAACCTGGTATAGTTCTAGATATACTACTTTAAACTGAGTTTTCTCAAAATGAATAACAATTTTTGTTTTAAATAAATATGTTCACTGACAAAAATGATGTCCAATGAGTCTAGTTGGACGTGTGTGTAACTTTCTAATTTGAACCAAAATACTGAGAAACTGCCCGGTAAACATCTTCTTTACATCACAGATAAGAGTAGATATATCTCAAGATTTTGATGATGTGTTTATGCATTGAAAGACACTTTTGCTCTATTGTATAAAGAGATACATTGTATTACTTTCTCATCGTTCAGAGAAGGATCAAGTATTAAAATGTTGACCTAACGAGTTTACACCTTTGTATTAAAAGTACTTCACTAACCAGTATTGTAAAGACCAGGGCCCAATTTCATAGAGCTGCTTAAGCACAAAAACTAGCTAAGCACAACAAAATTATGCTTAGCAGAATATGGTTACCAGCCAAACTACTATGTCATATGTACAATCTTAGACTGGTTTCCTGCTCATTTCTGCTAAGCAGAAATTTGTTAAGCAACATTTTGTGCTTAAGCAGTGGGCCCAGCTTATTGGTGAACAAACCAAGAGGCAAAAAATGTTTTACAGGCTGAATCTGTCATCAGTATTAGCTTTTTGAATGAATGCACTTTTCTTATGATATGATCACCAAGCGATGTTGAAAGCTTTTTGGTGATTTTGTGATGAAAAAAAGAAAGTTGTTTACTTTTTGATTTCTGTATTTAATAAAGAACCATATGCAATTATATTGACAAGAATTATAGCAATATGGTATTCATACATTCCACAATGGTGATATATCGAGTTTGATAACTCACTCTTTTGAAAAATAAATCCTTTAACTGAAGCATGCAAAAAAAAAAAACATGAGTTTTGTTTTTGTTTATTCTAAGGAGTGTCAAATCATGTGTATAACATTCCAGAGGGAATTTGTCAATTTCATTTTTAAGTATATTTATACCTAAACACAGGGGTGGGTTCATTGCTGAGATGAAAAAGGGTCTGAAAGTAGGATCCAAATTCTAGAAGGTATGTTGAAACTGGCATTTCCACCTTTTGGTTACTCCTGGAGCTATAGATTTCAAGGAACAGTAACATCAGCAACAAAGAGGAGTGGATCAAAGAACACAATTCCTTTATCTGGAAAAAATAGCAGTGTTTTTTTCACCAGGCAGACATAAACAAGTCATACTTGTAAACAAAACAGATACAAAAAAAAATCCAGCTGACCCCATAACAATTCAAGTAATACAAAAATGCATGAAAGAAAGACAGACTTAAAATAAATTTGAAAAATACCTCAAATGAGTGCGGTAGGAAAGGGGCAGAGAGCAGTAGAAATTGTGCATAACCAGAGCACAATAGCGATAACAATTTCAAACTTGGTAAACACCATTATGATTGATGAAAAAATGAAGACCATTATTAAAATTTAACTAGAACCTTGCCCTATGGTCCAGAAGACTTCTCATTAATCAAACCCCCTCCGAAATAATCACAATGTCAACATTCAGCAGAATTGTTATCTATAACACCTGGCATAATACAAAGCAGTTTGGGGTTTGAAATGAATAAAAATGCTGATTAATGCTGATAACTGTATCAATAAGTAAATCTTCCTTCTAGTTGGAGTGATACCCGGCCAACTGTAGACCAGGCATTTTAGCTGAGAAATCTACAGAGGGAGCCTTTTCAGTGAGATTCAAAGATTTTTCTCTTTTGTAACTTCAACTAACACCGCAAAACTTCAGGCAATCATGTATTTTGGTGTGGGTTTCGTGTGTTTGCTTCTCACCGTGGTAACACAACCCACCATGGCTGCCAAGTTTACCTGGCGTGAATGGTGGAAGAACACAATAGTGTATCAGATCTACCCACGATCCTTCCAGGATTCCGATGGCGACGGCGTGGGTGATCTGAAGGGTATAACCTCACGTTTGGAGTACTTCAACAAAATCGGAGTAGACACAATCTGGTTGAGCCCCGTCTACACATCCCCCATGGCCGACTTTGGATACGACGTGGCTGATTTTAAGAACATTGATCCAATATTTGGAACTATTGCAGATTTTGACAAGCTGATAGCCACAGCTCACAGCCTGGACCTGAAACTGATGATGGATTTTGTTCCGAATCACTCCAGCGAAGAGCATGATTGGTTCCTCAGAAGTAAGGCGAATAAAGATGCAACCAATCCGTACCGAGATTACTACGTGTGGAAGGACCCCAAGATAGATTGCAATGGTCTACCGGAGACATGTGTCCCAAACAACTGGGTAAGCGTCTTTGGTGGTTCAGTGTGGGAGTGGGAACCGCAGAGGCAGCAGTTCTACCTGCATCAGTTCTTAAAGGAACAACCTGATCTTAATTATAATAATCCTGTAGTGCATCACGAGATGAAAGAAGTTATAAAGTTCTGGTTTGAGAAGGGCGTTGATGGTCTACGTGTCGACGCAATCAGGCACATGTACGAAAACAAAGACATGGAGGATGAACCTACTAATCCGGATTACACTCCAGTCCCAGGTGAGCGCGCTCAGTACGACAGTTTGATCCATACGAAGACATCTGATCTCCCAGAGCTTCATGACGTCATACGAGACTGGCGAGACGTCTTTGAAGATTTCAGCTCCGAGCCAAACTACCGATTCATGGTAACTGAGTCCTACGACAAACACAAAGCCCTCTTACCATACTATGGGACTCCAAACCAACCAGAAGCTGATTATCCCTTCAACTTTGGCCTGACTGAGCTGACCAGTGAAAACTTGTCTGGAAATGAGATACACAAAAATGTACTGGATTGGATGAAAGATCTCCCTAGTGGTAAATGGCCAAACTGGGTGATTGGAAACCATGATACTTCCCGCATTACGGAGCGCTTAGGAATGAAGTATGCACGAGCCATGAACGTCCTTAACTTACTCCTTCCTGGTACTCCTACAACCTACTACGGGGAAGAGATAGCAATGGAGGGCATATGGGTTCCTTATAATGAAACGCAAGACCCCTATGCTATCAACAACCCCAATCATTGGGAGGAATACACAAGAGACCCAGAACGCTCCCCGATGCAGTGGGACACCACTCCCCATGCTGGTTTTAGCACGACCGATGGCAAAACCTGGTTACCCGTCAACGACAACTACCTTGCAGGAGTCAACGTTGCTGATCAAATCACAAACCAAACTTCCCCGTTGGCACTTTTCAAGGCACTGGCCAATCTCAGAAAGACGGAATCCTCCTTTCAGACAAATCATCTCAAGTACGCCGTCGTCAATGACAACATATTTTCCTTCTTTCGCTTGTCCGGCGACCCTACCCTCGTCTCATTCTTGGTGATTGTTAACGCCGGTGATTCTCCGTCGACCGATGATTACCAAACAGCTTTAATGAATGATGATTTTGTTGTTCATGACTTTGGTGTAGTTGAGGTGAGCAGTGGAATGAACAGGAACGGGGACTCTGTGAAACTGAACAAGGTTTCAGTGGCAGCAGGGGAGGCCCTCATTGTCAAGGTAACCATTAGCAGCGTGAATGAAGCCTCAGTTACAATGCCGTATATTATTGTAATTGCAGTTATGGCAATGATGGGCATTGTCTTCCAAGATATTTAGGACTTTGTCTTCATTACAAAACCTAAAATAATAATCTTTTAAAGGTAGCCTTTTTCTCACGTTGAGGGAGATATTTTAAGGCTTAGCGATGGGTGAATCTTTATATGTTTGAAACCCAGGGCCAAGTTCGCGCAAGGAAAAATGGTTAACTAGTGGTTGTTCAGTGACGCACGTAGGGCATGCGCACAGAAGTTGAAGTGCGAACGACTCTAGTCATGTCATGTCAACACGACCGGTGACTCAACATACGTTATCAGTTTCTTACAACTGGTCCACTCTGCACTGTCCTATGAAAATGGCTATTGGTAACCAGCGATGCGACCATGCCCAGTAGGCTGGTTCCAAATAGTCGACTAGAGTAGTCCAACTATCGTCGACTAGACAGAGTTCGGGCTAAGTTAGTCGAACTATGGTCAATGATAGTCCTTGCGCAAACTTGGCCCTGGTTGACAGTCCTTAAAAATTATACCTTCATGCACAAAAAAAGAAATTAAGAATTTGCAAAGATTCGGCCGAGCGGCCTAGATAGATAGTTTTTGTCATTTTGTGTGAGCTAGAATACTGGCCAGGCCTTCTGTTACTCTTATTTCTTTTTTGATATCAAATAATAAACCACAAGGGAAACTGACTGGGTAAATTTTAAATGATTTGGGGTTGAACAAGGAAAAATTTACTAGAGCGGGATTTGAACCATCAACCTCCGGATTAACGTGCCGGCGCTCTACCAACTGAACTATCTAGCCCTATGTTGGCGGTCTCCCCCATTTCTTTTCATACAAGACAATTGATACCATATTCGCTTTGTCCTTTGGATGGGACGTTATAAGCCACGTGTAGGTCTCAATACTAGGCTAGGTACTGCAAGTTACCATACACATGTGGTTATAAAAAAAAAATCTAAATTATCTTGTAAAATATGACGATTCTAAGACTCTGCTTATTTCTCCTTTATATTTTCAATTCACATTTATTACAAATTGAACATCACATCAAAAAGTACAAAGTTACTTTAGTTTCTGAGAAAACAATACGATGTTTAAAATCATGGATATCTAATTTACTTTAGACAGAGAGCAGTCAACAAGAACGATTAAAAACAGTGAGGTTGGGGTTTTACTAAGCAAGATTTGAGAGTTGCCATGGAAAAAATAGTTTGACTAAAGAGCACTGATTTATTTCTTCTGCATTTGGTGCTCGATATGTGGCATGGTGTACCCCCCTCCTATTGTGTCTTCACTGTGCTCTGGGAATCTCATGAATTCTTTAGAGAATTTAAGAAGGGGGGGTACTTCTGTACAAAAGGTAAAGAGTGTTAAAGTATGGGAACATTTGGGGGCACACCCTCTGCCACATATGTTGAAGTTGTTTGAATGAAACTCGGGTGATTGAACAAACATTTATGCAGCATGCAAGACGAGGTGTACACAACCTTCACATGTACACTAAACAAATAATTGTTAATACAGCATCAACTCATATAAAGTTTGAGTTCTTGATGCATAGAGGTTGACGACCAATGGTGTTTATGACACAACTGTAAGTTTCCAACTCTTATTTCCTTCATGACATAACTTCTTAGCATGGTGGAAGTATTGGGGAGGGGTGGGAGGAAGAGTAAGGAGCCACAGAAAGTAGTACCTCTTGTTTGGATGGGCATTGAAACATAACCTTAACAATTATGATTTCCAAATTGAGATTTACAAATGATTTGGTTAGTCTTTTTAAGCTGTGAAGATTGAATTTACAAGTAAAAATGCAAACTGCTTCCTTTTAAAATTAACAGCACTACATGTAATTACAAAATATATTTTGACTACTAAACCCCCACACATGCTTATCTTTAAACTCCCTGTTTATCTTCAAATTGAAAGCTTGTAGGTGATGGTTTATGTCATTAAAAATAAAAATGAAACATGTGTTAGCTTCAAGTCATCATTATTATTTGTCAAATTTGGTGCATGTTTAAGTAAAATTACCATAATCAATGGGAAAAAATACTATGCTTAGACATTAAATAGGCAAGATTCAAAGACCATAAGAAACTTATGTGACAATACAATGTCATGACTAACAAAATCTACATTATACAACAAGTCCTTATAAAAAACAATAATTGATTAATAATAACATCTAGTGATAACTATTATCATAACAAATAAACACTAAAGTCCATTTCAAATTGCACTTCAACACAAAATGATTTTTGTAATTGCAAAAAAAGTTCATAAAACATAGACAAACTAAACTCATACATGTACAATACCAGAAGTTTATCTCTGAATAAACAAAACAGTGCATATGCAGTGTCATTAACAAGTTTCAAGATAAAAAGTGGAGTTAATCTTTTTTTTTTTTGTAAATTAATTCCAATCCTCCAGTTTTCATTTGACACATCATGCAATAATTCAGGGTACATTTCATCCAAATCTGTGGTCACCTTTCAGAGAAAATAATGAAAAACAGATTGTGTTTTGAGGAGGTTTTGTATGGGGCGCATTTTTGACATGTATTTACCATGGTTTGTAACAATTAGATGTAAACCATGAAGATTGAATCATCTCCAAAACATGGCCTATAAACCATGAACATTATAGCATTATAAAACATGGTTTACAAATCATGTTTTATAAACCATGAAAATTTAAGCACCTTCAAAACATGGTTTATAAACCATAACAATCTAAGCTTATTTTGATTGCAGCAATAGAAATAAGCAATGGTGATGATTGGAGAGAGATTGGGGTGGAGATACACGAGGTTGAGACTTCTGGGGACACTAGGTGGCAGCAGACTTAATATGCAAATCTATTGGTTCTTTTTGGAAGTGTGCTCATGCTCAGAACTATGTAAACAATGGAAATTTACGTGGTATGTCTGCTACTCCCTGGCATCCCAAAGTCCCCTATTGGCTAGCCCAAACATCTGACGTCACACTTTGAGGCGTGTGAATAATGCCAGATACCGGCCTTTAGAAAGTGCTGGTTTCCTATCAGATGTACCTTTGACCTTGCATGCCATAATACTGTCTATGAACCGTACACACACACTCATCTGTGTAGCATCACTGGTACCAGTCTGGTCATGCTAGTAGTTATGTGTCATTGCATGTTGGTATGTCTATCCAATGAAACCATTGGGTCTGTAAGACCAGTGCCTGTCTTTATCCTTATGAATAGAAGACAGGGGACCAGTCTACCCATTTGTTTGATCAAACGAACCAGCTTTTGAATGATAATTTTTGAATCATAGTTAAAATACTCTTAACTCTTCATGCCTTGTTATAGACACCCATCTCAGAGCATGGATTCTGCACCATTAGGGTCTTTATAATTTTAAAAACTGAATGTGTAAAAAACCTGAAATATTAAAACAAAGGCAATGTTCATGTAATAGTAAAAAAGTTTGCTTTTAGTGCTTCTTTAATGCTTAAAACAATGAGCTATATAAACTGCACTTATAGATTCTTGTCATTTGATTGGTGGAACCTGCGTCTTGCGTCATAGTTTTTTTTGCATGTATACTGTTCAGACACTCCAAAATTTAATATAGGAGTCCTATATTGATAAATATAGGACGCTTGGGACGCTTTGCAGCTAACATTCGCGTGTACTAATAGATTTTACATTGAGTACCGTATGTAATGAGTGCGTGAAGCGTTATTAGTGCACGCGTAGGCTTGCGCACCAACATGCATATGGCTATGAATGTTGAATGCGCTTACGCCAACCGGTCTTATTTTGTTGTTGCAGTGAAATAAACTATGAATTATATGAAAAATATCAAATGACAAGGATCTATGTGTGAGGTATTTAAAACAAATATAGGATGCATTTTATTCATACAATATCGCAGAATATAATCAATGGTTGAAATTTGGACTGTTCCATTTCACCTCGTGATTACATTCTGCTATATTGTACTCATATGCATCCAATAGTTGTATAAATCTTACGGTATACTGTTAGAACAAATGGTTGAAACTATGATTTACATACACTAGAACAGCAATGAGAATGCAGCAGGCACATCTTAATAATTAATATCGATATGAACTGATTAAAGGCAGTGGACACTATTGGTAATTACTCAAAATAATTATTAGCATAAAACCTTACTTGGTAACGAGTAATGGGGAGCTGTTGATAGTATAAAACATTGTGAGAAACAGCTCCCTCTGAAGTAACTTAGTTTTTGAGAAAGAAGTAATTTTCCATGAATTTGATTTCGAGACCTCGGAATTAGATTTTGAGGTCTCGAAATCAAGCATCTGAAAGCACACAACTTCGTGTGACAAGGGTGTTTTTTCTTGCATTATTATCTCGCAACTTCAACGACCAATTGAGCTCAAATTTTCACAGGTTTGTTATTTTATGCATATGTTGAGATACACCAAGTGAGAAGACTGGTCTTTGACAATTACCAATAGTGTCCAGTGTCTTTAACATGAAAATGAAAAATAGGTCATTTAAAGCCTAACACAACTCTTCAAATAATCATGTATCCCTAATTCACACGCCATTTCACCCCCTGCACCAACGTCATACAAAGGTTAAATTTTTTTGGGGAAATCCAAAAGACTACAGGTCTTGTACTCGGTCGTTCAACATTTTTACTGAACCAGATTTGTTCACAAGACCAGAACCAAAAATGAAAAAAAGATAAGATATGTAAGAGAATCTATTGTCTTATTGAAAAACATTAATCAGACTCGAAGTTTTCATTTGAACATAACTTTTTTTGTACGAAAGGTATGTATTATTCAATTTAAACACACAAGACTGCTAGACTTGTCCGGTCATGAGTTTACTGGCCCAACGCTTAAATCACTGGCCTCGGGCGTGTGGTCCAGTGTAAATATCAAGCCCTGCACATGCAGCTACTGTCTGCCACCCTCACCCTCTTGGGAGTCAAATTGCACGTAAACATTATTGTAAGTGTGTAAACGCAACAGCGCCTAAAATGAACACACGAGGGCATTTGACTCCCAAAGAGGCACAACCAAGTTTATTGTGATGATGACGTCAGCCGAATTGGGTCAATACGTGACCCATCAGTAGCTTAGGCTTAAATCATTTTATTAATAAGTAGGTCAAGGTACAAGACTTTGATTCAACATGAAAGACCTTTCTTTTGTTGATAAACAAACTGCACTCTTTGGCATGGACAGCCGAATATTGGCAAAACACTCGACCGTGTTGAGATGTTGTGATCAAATTCAACACTTCTGCAAACTTTTAATACAAACAAATAAAAAAACATCCCATAATTTGTTGCTTTGTTTACAACAAATTCAACACTGCTTTTGAATATTTGTGTAACATTGTTACAAATTGTGGCTATCTGTTTTTTTCTGTGCATTTATGGCTTCCCATAGCTTTCTAACCTTAGTTGGCAAAACTCGGTCTGTGAACGTTGCAATGAAAGGTCTATTGTTCAATGAACGGAGCATAAAAACAGTCGGTATCTTGAATTATACTTTTCCCCAAAATAGAAGGCTGGGTTAAAAAGAAAAATGCTAAGAATACGCTCTTCAAAAAACTGTTGATGTGAAGGTGATTATTAAAGTTAATTTATTCGATGAAGAAATTGTAAAATTGGTGTTTAATGAAATTAATATAACTGACTCTTTTTTTTCATAAAAAAATCAACAAAATGTGATTATAATTTCCTTAAAAAAAAAAATCAAAGTACGGTGGTAGAATGACAGTTTTGCTAATGTTTTCAGACAAACTGTACAAAGAAACTATTTTGTATGCAAATTGGTCCGCTGCGGAAATATGTAATTATCAATTGGTACTATGACTGGCATGTACATGTACATGTACATGTATGTACATGTATGCCTCACTTGACTATCAAAGTTTAAGTCTCAATACAAAAAATTTCACATCCATTTAAATCTAATTTGCCATTTGAATCAAAACGTACAAATGACAGTATATATCAATGGTGGACTATCAAGTTTAAAAAATATATATCTATATATTTATCAAGTTACCAATATTTGTCATGAAATAAAACTACATGTTTCAATTATTCATGTGACCACATTTGTATTTGTACATTACAACGACGAATACCAATCACTACAGTCCTAAAGACTACAGCAAACTGACAAATTATCTGCAATACAAAATATCACCATCAACTCCAAGCATAAAAAGCAAACCAAAACGAATATTTCAATGTAGGCAAAAAATGAATACAAAACGTAATAAATATAAATTGCACCTTTGAATAAATTTGTTAGAATATCATGATAATTAGACTAGCTGTAAACTCACATATATTAATCAAAATAAAATATAAAAAACGACTTGATCATACTGTTCTATTAGTCCGGAGCACGTTCAGTTCATTAAAACCCTGTATCTATAAAGTGGTAAGTGGAGAACACCGCTGTCCGAACGCTGTCTCTCTTTTCTAGGCACATTGTTTTGTTTATTTCATGCAAATCAGTCTAGCAGGCCTGGAATTACACGAAGGCTCTGGCCTCTGTTGCCCCTGGTCTTGGGTTTGGCACCCTTTCAAAAGTTTCCCATAGACTTTAAGATTTTCTAATGGAAGTGCCCTCTGCAAAGTGAAAATGGCCTTGCCCTCTCAAAGACGAAATTCCAGGCCTGGTAAAGGCCTGCCACTTCATAGAGGCAAAACAAAAAAGGCAACTGCCTCCATGCCCCATGTCATCATTGCCTCGGTGCCCTTTGAAACGTTCCAGTACAAATTTAAATTTCCCTCACAGAGTTGTCCTTTACTACAGAGAAACTGCCTAGCCCATTATAACAAACAAAGTACCGGGCCTGTTAGCGCTATCTCTTGGTGTACCATTGACTATTCTGACGACTGCACATTCTGATGTCTCAGAATTGTTTGCACCTCCCGTGTAGTTCATGTAATTTTTTCAAACATGCACTTCATGTACATGTACCTCTTTAGTCATAAGCATATAATGAATCTGCACAGATGTTTGTGTACTTACATTTGCCTTCATGTAGAGCTGCCAGGGTTCTCTTCAAAACTGTGGGGCATTCTGGACCCAAATTTCTGAGGTTTGGCCGAAGGTTTGGTCTTCGGAATGTTTTCTACTTGGTGCTTATCTTGGTTTTAAAAGCCCTACTGTGCAATCTGGAGCATTCTATATGGTTTTCTCTTGAAGTCTTTTGCGTATCGGCCCAAATTTGTGCGTATCGGCAGGCAAATCACGTGTATCGGCCCGATACGCTAGCTTGTGCATTTGGAAAACCCTGACTGCCATTATGAAGCGCTGTATAAAATGTACAATGTACTTTCAACACACCACTAAAACCATTTGTATCAAACCACAGTTTAAGTACAGAGCTACAATGCAGTCCCTCTACAGTGCGCCAACTTTGCTTTTAAGTACTTGAGCATCTATTTTAGCTTACAGGTACAACCTGTTTAAATTACATGTTGCAAAGTCCACACAAAAAAACAAAAAAGGCAATAAACATGATTCTAAGAAGTAACTGTAAATAGTAAACAGAAAATTATTCTGTTTGATAAAACTGTTGAAGTTGGCAGCGTTAAATCTCTATTGGCAATCTGATCACCATCAACAGAGACTAATATTTAAAGCAGACAATTTATAATTTGCAATCTGCATCAAAATAAGGCACAAGACATTTCACCACAAAAACACAAGACTAAATACTGAATTCAAAACCCATCATTTGCAAAGTTTCACAAACAATGCAGTTATTATTATCAAATCAAATCAAACCACAGAACACCCGCATATGGGAATTCCCCTTTTTTAACAACCCAATGATTTCTTTGTGGTTTTAGTTTAATGCTGCAGCATATAATATCCATGGCCCTCTGGAACTAATTTCAGGCTCGGTAAAACTGTACTTGAAACTTGGAATCAAAAGGGTTACCTTGAGGTACGAAAAGTTCAGCGTTCATTGGGAGTTGCTGCTTCAAAGTAAGCCGAAACCCTCACCACCCTCATTGATGGCCAGGACTAGAGCCTTCTGAAGGTGTTCAATACTATCATATGTTGGCAGGCAAAGTTGGTTGAAACTGCACAAGAAATAAAGGGAAAATAATATTTGCCAAATTTATATTTAGTATGTGTTTTTAACTCTCATTTACACTTGGGGGATCATCAAGTTTTTGTTAATGCTTTATTTGTATTTTTGTTTGTTATGCAAGTTCTACCCAAACAAGGTTATTAGTAAAAGCCACTCTTGGTAAGGGCTACAAGAAGAAAATATTTCAGATGAAACTAACTCAGGGGAGCTGAAGGTAGGAATTGATATTCCTCTTGAAACAGTCTAGATTATAGGATGGAGGGAAACATGCACCAGGCAAGGAGTTCCAAAGAGATGCAGTACGTGGAATAAAGCTGTTGGATTGGCTATTTGTTTTACAACTACCAAAGCAAGAGTGTATGGGTGAGAACAAGCAGAAACCTGGTCTCACGCTCAAAAATCCTAAAAAGAGGAACCAGGTCGGACACACTAGTGGCACATTTACATTGAAAATATCTGTAGAAAAGACAGAGGCTGGCTACAGACCTACGGTGGGAAAGAGGTTGTAACATTGATCAAAACCCTTCACCAACGGGATTAACGCTTCTGCACCCTATCTAATAAAGATAAATGACAGGCAGAAGCTCCGGCCCAAATGTGACAACAGTACTCCATTAGGGGACGTACAACATGTATATTTGTCTTATACAAATTCAGAGTAGCATCAGGAGGTTGGCTCAAAGGTATCTTGCCCTAACTTTCACCTCTGTGGATCCCGGTTCGAACCCCACCATGGACGGAGCCTTGCATGTGGACTGGGTTTTCAGTCCCTACAACATGATTGTGTGGGTTTTCCCTTTTAAGGGTTTTCCTCCAACATCTAAAACTGCTGAAACTGAACGTTTCTTCCCTATACAGGTATCTTCGGGACTAGGGGTTAAAGAGCTTTACACCTGTTGTAAAACAATTACGGTTACTTTCGTCTCATTATCAGAAAGATTTAAGAAAAATAGTAATACAAATAAATAGAAAAAAGATACGTTTAGAGTGCTATGCGAGTGTCTGTCTGTTGGGGTGTTTGTTTGTTTGTTTGTTTTTAGTGGGAGGGCAGTGTTTCATGGCATAGTCATCTGCAGTTTGCCCGGCAGCACCCTGTAGACCTTTACAAGGCACCATATAATTGGTTCTCATAATTCAAAATAGGTTTTTTTTTACACCTGTTGTAAAACAATTAGTGCAATTGGCGGTATTTTTGACCGCATGGGGGCGTTTTCAACAGCACATTTCCTTGCATCACAATTACACTTTTATCTTATTTTGACTACCTGTGTGTTGTTTTCTTGTATCAATGGCCAAATAAATAATAGTAATAATAACAGCAATGGAAAAACAGTTTGTTTTGATCAATCAATCAATCAGAAAACATTTATATACAGGGGGATAAAAAATACTGTGACTCTGAGAATAGATAAAAGTGCTATAAAAAAGTTGTCTTGTTATTATTGTCATTTTAATGGATGCAGGCCTGTGAGTGGACCCTTAAAAAAAGAGCTGAAACACTACATGATGTAAGAATGATCGTGGAACGTCAAGTGAGCGCGCGTCACGCATTTACGCTGGTTGAATTGGGGCACCCCATTGATCCAGTAACTAGGCTCATTTCACATTATTGTAGTTGTACATTACTGTTGCCAGGCATATATATGGCCAAAAAGTGAATAAAAAAAAAGAAGGGAAAAAAGGAAGAAGAATAAGAAGAAGAAAAACAAGCAAAAAAAAAAAAAAAAAAAAAGGAAAAAAAATCGGCAAAAAAAAAAGAAAGCGGATATCCGCTTTAAAGCGGAGATCTCACAGGCCTGTGGATAACTCACCATGTGTGTGCGGTGGGTAGGGTGCCATGAGTAGGGGCAGCTATGACCTGAAACTTAGGGCTGAGTTCACCGAAGCCTCCTGTTGGTAGCTGAGAGCAACCGGTGGTGAACTGAAGTAGCCTGGCCATCTCCTCCTGAGTGAAGCTGTTCACCACAGTCCAGAACCAATCCAACATCTAAAGGTGAGTACCAGATGAATTACAATTCAGACTACAGGCCTAGCGGTTAAGCTTTTTTGTAAAGTAGCCCACCGGGCTAATAAACTGTGTGTTTTACTTGCCCCCAGGAAGTTTTAGTCGCCCAGATTTTAAACATGTATTGCCATAAATGTATCTTTCTGATGTATGAATGGTAGTGATCACAACCAGTTTAATGATCAAATGTAAACTAACACATTAAACAAATGTATTATTCACATCTGAAAAGGAAGAAATAAGAGCATTTTATACAGTTAGGTTTCACAGTTGTTAGTAGCCCACAGAGCTAGACAAATGTACTATTCACATCTGAAAAGGAAGAAATATGAGCATTTTAAACACTTTGGTTTCACAGTTGTTAGTAGCCCACAGGGCAAGTTGAGAAGTGGTGTTTACTAGCCTGTAGCATTTTTAACTAGACAATGTATGCCGGGCTAGTGTTAAGGTTGAGCACTGGACTACACCTACAACAGACTGATCTATATCACTTTTTAAACTGTTAAGCCGCGTCAGAGTCAAGCGACTTTGGCTATGGCTATGACTATGGCTATGGCTGTTGGCTGTAACAGCAGCGTTGAAGAATAGGACTTTTCAGCATTCCAGCCATAGCCACTGACGAAGCCATTCATTCGGACATGGCCTTAGAAGCCAGACTTCAAGCTCGATGTAACTGCACAGAATTTAACCTTTTTTCAGACAGGGAGAAATCTTAGCGTTCATCTCACCTGAGCAAATTGTTCTCCTTCCCCGGATGGAATGTAATATCTCTGCATGTCTGTTACGCTGAAAGCACAGGTGCCACACATGAGTAACTCTAACTCATTCTCATCAAACATACTCAAGAGCTGGTCAGGTATGAGGTCATTCAGGCCTGGGGGAAGAGGAGGGGAGAAGAAGTTATTGAACTGTTATCAGACATAATACTGACCCTTGAACAAAAAATTGACATTTTTGTGACTACATAGGCGACATACATAATAGCAGGCCTGGAATTTCATCTTTGAGAGGGCAAGGCGATTCTGATCTTGCAAAGGGCACTTCCATTGGAAAACATACTTCAAGTCTATGAGAAACTTTTGAAGGGGCACCAGGGCCAAGATCAGGGCCTCCGTGGCCTTTGCATAAATCTAGGACTCAAGTATCATCATCGTTAACTTTACAAACATGCAATACAGTGAACGAGTGTTTACAAGTAGAAAATGAAATAAATTGAGACAACTGATATTTAAATACAGGTCACTTGCACAAAACAAAGTGAACATCTTAACAATTTAAATAATAAATATAAACACTGTAAAGGAAATAGAAAGAAATCAAGAAGACTTCAAACGAATTCCCATTAACCCACCTATGAATAGATAACAGAAATCCCACGACACAGAAAAACAGTTACAATTATCCAGTTTACTCCCAAAACTCAACCCGCCCCCCCCCCAAAAAAAACCCAACAATTACTTTACAAATGATAGGGTTGTAATGAATATTTTGAACTGTTTAATACAAAATAATTTAATTGATTTTCTGAGAAGAAAACAAAATTGGAAATCAAATTACATTAGGAAGAACATCATTTCTGTGTTATTAATACCTAGCACATAATTTACTCTCAAATTTGTTGTTATACAGTTACAAGCTGTATCAGATATATTGCTGACTTAATTTTACTGCGAAGGTTAGAGAACGGAGGATGAGGCTGGCTGGCCACTGTGTAACAGTCAGAGCTATCTGCATCCCCTCTAGTGCTGTGGGAACCCGTCGATTTCAAGTCTTTTACTTACTAGTTATTACTTAATGTGTGCTTGTTTCTTGTAGCTTGTATTTTGGCTTACTGTTTACTTACTTTTTTGCTTTTATTTTTATATGTGAAGTGCCTTGAGGCCCTCGCATAAGGCACTCAATAAATATTGTATTTTTATTATTATCTCACAAAGATTGGAGCCACACTGAGTAAAGTAGGTGTGGCTGATAGTGTCATTGTGTCACACATACCAATGTAATACAGCATTATTTCTGGTTAATAGCAAGTTACGTCAGACCTCTATTGTAGAATTATTGCTTTCATTTCAAGGTTTTAACAAATGGAATATTGACACGTACCTTTGAGAAATGCTTCTATTTCATCTTGTACACTGTTGGCTAATCGGTGTTGGGCTAGCTTGTCCAGGTACTCAATCTTGTTTTCATTGGTCACTGCAGTGGTGGTCCCCCCTGGGATTAATTCAATCACCTGGTCAACAACAAAATCAACAACAAACTTAACAATGAGTTCAACAACAATGAAAGAGTTCAACAACAAAATTAAGAACAAAATCTCTGACAAAGTCATCACCAAAGTCAACACCAAAGTCAACAACGAAACCAACACCCAAATCAACAAAATCAAACCATACATGTAAGTGTAACTTTGGGTAGGCACACTCACCGTTGTGGGGACTTTTACACAATAAAGCAAAGGTCCCCACAACGTTTTTCTTTGTTCAACTTTGTCCCCACAGAGGAATCCTTCAGAAGAGGGAATAATAGAACAACAAAAGCAAATCCCCCACAATTGCAAAAGGGTGTTCTTTTACGGGCATTACATAACACACAGGAAATACAGCTTTGCATCCCATGGACGAAGCAATTATGGTAAAGTGTCTTGCTTAAAGGTATTGTACACTTTTGGTAACAGCTCAAAATCAGTGTCCACATTTTGTGTGATTCAACATATGCATGAACAAACAAACCTGTGAAAGTTTGAGCTCAATTGGTCATCGAGATCACGAGAAAATAGTGAAAAGAGACCTGTTTTCTGTTTTTTCTAAATATCGCGCGTGATAAAAATTATTGTTTTACTCATTTCTCAGAAACGATAGCATTTTAGGCAGAAATATTTTAAGGAACCCTTTCAACCATTACTTACTTTAAATCATGTAAGTTGTGTGTGAATCTGTGAACCTTTGTGTTTTTCAATCTTACCAATAGTGTACAGGGCCTTTAAGGACACAAGTGCCAAGACCAGGACCTGAACCCACACTCTGCTGAGCAGAAACACCAGAGCTTGACCGCTCGGCCATGACACACTGAACATATTGAACATATTATTATTAAAGTAAATAATACACAATGTTTTTTTTCAAAATCAAATGACACCTTTACCTGAGAGAGTTGTCCCCCTGCACTGTAAACATCTTCAGAAAATGTCAGTTCCATGTCATTCACGTCACTGTCCAAAATATAGCGCACTTTAGACGTGAAGAAATCAGGATCATCCGCTTCAAAATACTACAGAGAAAAAGAGGATTTGTCAACGATGGAAATTTAATTGTGTATTATTATTATTTTCTGTTAAATGTAGTTGTGTATTATTATTATTTTTTGTTTCACTACAAACTGCTTCTGTAAGGAATTTTCCTGAATACAACAAATTCCAGCACCATACAAGTTATTATAGATGATCAAAAATCACATAGCTTCCCGCAAGCCTCAAACTATTCAAATTAAGTGTAAACAATATTCAAAATATCAAAAACAAATACATTAATAAACAATTCGCTAAAATCTCAGTAAATAATTGTTACAATTGCGATGCATATGAAGGAAGACATATTCCAAAATAAACCACGATACAAATTCAAACTATTGTGTAATTAAAGAAATGGCAAATATTACATGAGCAAAGATGGTCAATAAAAAATCACAAAGTCATATACATGTAGCTTTCCACAAGTCTAAAAACATTCAAATTAACAGTGACAAATATTCAAACATCAGAAAAACACATAAATAAACGTTTCACTAATATCTCAGTTAATAAATTGTTACATTTGAAATGGAGATGAAGGAAGACAAAATCCAAATAAACCAAGATACAAATTCAAAATATTGTGTAATTAAAGAAACGGCATATACAAAATGAGCAAAGATGGTCAATAAAAAATCACAATGTCATATAGCTTTCCACAAGTCTAAAAACATTCAAGTTAACAGTGAATAAAAAACATTCAAACATCATGAAAACACATAAATAAACGTTTCACTAGTATCTCAGTTAATAAATTGTTACAATTGCAATGCAGAGGAAAGGATGACAATCCAAATAAACCAAGATACAAATTCAAACTACTGTGTAATTAAAGAAATGGCCAATAAAAAATGATAAAAGATGGTCAATCAAAAATCACAATATCACATAGCTTTCCACAAGTCTAAAAACATTCAAGTTAACAGTGAAAAAATAACATTCAAACATCATGAAAACACATAAATAAACGTTTCACTAATATCTCAGTTAATAAATTGTTACAATTGTAATGCAGAGGAAAGGATGACAATCCAAATAAATAAAGATACAACTTCACACTATAATTAACCCTTTAGAGACCATTCATTTCTGTATAATCATCACCATAAGCCCAGATATGGTGTTATTCTTGATGTTTTGAAGAAAACAAATTATTGTAAAAATGTCTGAAAAAATAGTATAAAACAGAAAATTAGTTTTGTTTTAGAAACACACATACTATGTTAACATGGGAAACATTGGCGAATGTCAATTCAGATCATGACCTTTACATTGACCTTTTTGGTTGAGTGGAAGTAGGTTTACGGCCGCTATGGGCATTTTGGTACAAGCAGTTTCCGGCCGCTATGGTCTCTAAAGGGTTAAGGAAACAAACCCCCCAAACTCACCTTGTGCGTTACTCTGAGTCCAATGAGTTGAGCCAAGAATGAGCGCGAGAACCTGGCTTTCACCAGCTGCCTGGTGGCGCTTCCAAGCGAAGACTCATACAAGCATTTCCCGACCATCTTACCAGCAAATTCATAGAACTTTGGTTTACACAAGTGGGTTGGTCTGTCTGGGTTTGGATGTACCTGGCCAAAAGAAAGGGTTATTTTTTCCATCCATTAGTTGATTGAAATTTGAGGGTACTTAGAAAAACTAAATAATAATCAACTCATTGTTTTTGGAAGCAAAGTCGTCCCCTTAATTGTGTTACTAGTCATATAAATTAACTAACACTGGCGATGCCTATAATCTATTCATGAGTCAAGGACCAAAAACTGAGCCTTGGGGAAACTCACCAGCCCCTGATTATTATCCCGAAATCTCCTGAAGAATTTATTCTCAGGGGAAAAAAGGGATGTGCAGACGAGCTCCGTCCATTCCCTAGCAAGTCCTCCCCAGTCTTGACCTGCAAAAAAACCATAATAATGAAATAAATGAATGAATTAATCAATCAAAATCAAACAATAGGAACAAAATTGTAAAGATGCATTTTGAAACTAGATGAAGACACTCTTCCTGAACTGTTGGTATACATGTGTAACCATCTATATTTAACACTGACAAATACTGGATATACAATGAAGGTATTTTGCTCACCTTCCTCTCCCAAAAAATTGATTTCAAACTTCTTACACCAGTCCGACGTCGAAAAAGACTTTGTTGCTTTCATTGACTGCAAAAAGAAGACAAAACATAATGTATTATAATAATGTTCCTACATTTGTTTTATCGTCATTCTACAATTAAATCATCATAGTTTACATGCGGTATATAAATAATGATAATAGTAAGAAAAGAAAAAAATAATAAAAATAACTAGTTCTTTTATTGCGCATTTTACAATAACGTATCAATGAACTTTACATTAGTGCCCTGGTCATTGGGCCAATAACATTCCGGTAATCTTTCTCAGCTCCCTGGGGAGTATACGGCCCGGGCTGCCGTGGCACTCCGACGGCTTTTTCAAACACAATATCAACAACCTCTACCCTTGCAGGTACCCATTTATACCCCTGGGTGAAGAGAAGCAATTATAGTAAAGCTTCTTGCTCAAGGACACAAGTGTCATGACCAGGACTCGAACCAACACCCCGATGACTTAACCACCAGAACGGCTCCACCATGACACACCACATAATAATAGAACTATGTGTACATTGCTCCATAGACTTATGCACATTCTTTAACCTTCCCTTAACTTTATTTCTATCCCTCTCCAAACTCTGTAGTTTGTTCAGCGCTAGGAAACAATTTTGGATATTGCAAACAGTGAAATTCAGCCTTAAAAGGTATCGTACACATTTGGTAATGACTCAAAACAAATATTAGCATAAAAACTTACTTGGTAACAAGCAACAGAGAGCTGTTGATAGTATAAAACATTGTAGGAAACGACTCCCTCTGAAGTAACGTAGTTTTTGAGAAAGAGGTAATTTCGCACTAAAATAATAAAAACTTCTTGCAAGAAGTTTTTATTCCTGTCTGAAAGCACACAAATTTGTACAACAAGGGTGTTTTTTTTTCATCATTTTCTTTCAACTTCGATGACCAATTGAGCCCAAATTTTCACAGGCTTGTTATTTTATGCATATGTTGGGATACACCAAGTGAGAATACTGGTCTTTGACAATTACCAAACGTGTTCAGTGCCTTTAAAGGGTAAGATAATTATAGCACAAGGTAAAATAACAAAAAATAACATTATTTTATATTTTTCTGTTTATTCATTGATAACCAACAGCGGTTTACCACCGCTAACATGTATCATCAAATAAGAAATAACAAAGCACAAACAAATAGTCAATAAATAAAAATATTTAAAAAAATAAATTAAAAAAAAAAGTTAAAAATATATAACAACATAAAATAACATGGACACGATAAAATAAAAAAAAATATACTATACAAATATTGGATGCACATGAGTAGCAGAATACAATCACGAGGTGAAATTTGGACTGTTCCATTTCAAGAGGCGAAGCCTAGTGAAAATGGAACAGTACAGATTTCAACAAGATTAGAGCGTAGGAATAGTATACAAATTAGGGCCAAATTACAAACGCTTTGCAACGAGCCAGGCATTCCGATCTTTTTACCAAAAAACATTTGTGTGCCGAGTTACCATGGAGTAGAGTACAGTAGACTCTCGTTACAGCAAGATCACTGGGACTGAACAAATTACATCCATCTTTAGAACGGGAATTTTATTATAAGAGGACAGCGAAACAAAGAAACACAAAGCAGAAATGAGATTCTGGATTTCAGAATGTACTCTTTATAAGCAGAACCTCTTTATAACAGTGCTCTTTCATGTCTTTATAAGGAGGGTTGACTGTATTGTAAAGACTAAGAAGTTCCCTAGTCATAGACACTTAGGGTTGGTCTGGTCACTATTTCTATGGTCAGTTGGTGTAGTAAAGAGTCTAGTTGATACACTAAATAGAAAACTCGTGCATTTCAAATTATAGACTTACACTTTCCAGCAGGCTATGCCTATCGATATTCAACGTCACGACCGACTGTGATTTCCTGGGCCGTAAAAGAACCACCTCTCGATAAAAACAACGCTGCTTGTCCTGGAATGTCTCTGAACCACCTAGAGAGAGAGAGAGAGAAAGAGAGACAAAAAGAAACCAATAAGACAAGAATACCCAGATGGTTTTTCCCACTTCTTATACGACATGTACGACATAACAAATGAAGACAAGCAGAGTATACTGTTCAAATTTTTGAAACCGCACCGGCTCTTTTTAGAGCCAACACTCCCACAGAAGAGATTTTACACATGGTTGTACCCGCAAGTTTACTATTTATTTATAGTTACTACTTGTAACAATTGAAATTGTTAGCTCGCCTGGTACGGTCATGTGTCCCATCATGACTCCCTGTCCAAAACCATCCTCCAAGGAAAAGTTGAGGGCAAGCGACAGAGAGGCTGACAAAGGAAGTCCTGGTCTGACAACATTCAAGACTGGACAGGCCGAAACATTGCCGCCCTCGTACATATGACAGAGGACAGAGAGCTGTGGGGATCACTGACAGCAATTGCATCCATCATGGTACCCCAACGACCAGCACGACGGTCACAGGATGAATGAGTGAGTGAATTGCACCAGGGATAAAGAATATTATTTTGATCTGTTTTGTTACCAATACCGATGTGTGATATGCACTGTATACTTTTTGTCAACAGAACTCCGTACAGCACTGCGTATACAGTGTGACTTATCATCACACATTGGTGTCAAGAACAAGCAAGACTTCTAGTAGCTGGTCTTCGTAACAGCTGTCACATGACTCAGCCACCAGAACTTCATTCCGGTAAGCAAGACTGCCTGGGCCAAGTTTGCGCAGGGACCAATGGTTTACTAGTGTTTGTTTAGTGACATACATAGGGCATGCGGACAGAAGTTGAAGTGTGAATGACTCCAGTCATGTCATGTCAACACGACCAGCGGCTCAACGTGCGTTATCAATTTCCGATAACCGGTCCACTCTGCACTGTGCAATGAAAACGGTTATTGATAACCAGCGATGCAACCATGCCCAGTAGGCTGGTTCCAAACAGTCGACAGTGTAGTCCAACTATCATCGACTAGACAGAGTTCGGGCTAACTTAGTCGAACTATGGTCAACGATAGTTCATGCACGAACTTGGCCCTGGCTGTCGCATGTATGTATTGACTGAACTTACCAATGTTTGTGAGAAGGAATTTAGTGAAGGTAGCAGCCATGACGTCTCTGTACTTAGAGGACAGCTGCATTGATGGCTGGCTCCCATCTTCAATGGTAAACACGGGCACTTCATGGTCCTGCTGCTCTCCGTTAAAATTAAACTGCAGTCAAAGAAATCAGGAGAGTCAAGGTTAGTAAAATATAAAGAGCTGATGCATTTATTGGTGCATTTCTGTACATGCTCTGAAGCCAAACTCTAATGGAAGGTGAAGTAATTTAGGAAGGTAACGCCCAGTTCAGAGAGGCACTCCAGAGTCGCGCCGAACCAAATAAATTAGGAGCGACTCTAGGTCAACCCAAATAAATTTTGGTTTCAGACAGGTGAACTTAACATAACATTTACATTAGGTTAAGCTCATGACAAGATCGACGTCTGAAATCAAGACGCTCCAGAGTCATTCCGAACGACTGCAACAGTCGATCTTTCGACTTCCAGCAAGTCCAGTCGCTCCTAACTGTTTCAGACGTCAACCTTTTCATGTACTTAATTAAATAATTTGGTTTGGCGCGACTCTACAGCGCCTGTCTGTTTAAAACGAGTCACAGTAAATTATTAGTATGTCACATGGATGCAAATGCTTTTAGAAGTGCCAATTATTATCCTCTATTACATTCAAAATTTCTCAAAATATTAGAATTGGTGTACAATATATTCTATTCAATTCAATTTGAAGATGTTGTTCTCATTGGCAAAAATGAAAGAAGTAAACGAATAAGAACAAGAATAAGAACAAGTATTTAATTCCAAGACAATCAAGAACTGTTTCCATGTAATTGTTAAAGTTTGCTAAGATATTCAGCCAAGGTTCTCCCCAGGATTTTTCAAAACTGTGCTCCATTCTAGACCCAAATTTTGGATTTTTCGCCTAAGCACTTTGGTTTTAAAAGCCCTACTGTGCAATCTGGGGCATTCTAAATGGTGATATCTCTATGATTTTTGTGAATTTGATCTCAAGGTCTCCCCCCCCCCATCTAAAAAATAGAGTACAAACTTATATATATAATTTTGGTTGTATCGTCCCCAATTCGCACATATCGGCATGTAATGTGCGAGTATCGACCCGATACGCTAGCTTCTGCACGAGGTGAACCCTGTCAGCGTATATAAGTAGGGCTCGAAATCGGGAGAAAAATCCACAAGACCGCAGGGCTTGCAGCTCAGAATGTCTACTTGACCAGGCATTTTTGTACAAGACCAAAATCAGAGTGAGAAAAAATTCCTTAGTCCTGTCATCGGAAATTTAACCGTTTTTATTTGAACAATAATTGCATTAAGACATGTAAGAGAAGATTTATCTCATCTGTCTTTTTTTTTTATTAAGTATACTTTATTACTCAATACTGAGAACTGCATGATATCAGACTCAAAGTCAACATTTGAACATAATTTGTTTCTGTTCAAGATACTACACAGTGAGGAACACGTATTGATATTCATTTGAAAAACACCCGGACTTGTCCGGTCATAAGTTTACTGGCCTGACATTAAAACCACTGGCCTCGGGCCTGTGTCCAGTGTAAAATTTGTGGCAAACATTTTGTTAAGCAAGTTTTTCTGCTGGACACCTTTATGAAATTAGCCCCAGTGCTTACCACACAAGTTTCTTAATTGAAGGGAATGCAAATCATTGCTGAGTTTTTTGGAAGAATTAATTCAATCCCATCCTCTAGTTTTCAATAAGCTCACCGAAAAGAAAAAAAGAAAAACAAAACTGTGAAAAATCAAATTTGCATTTTATAGTGAAAACATTGAACAATTATTTTTTGTTTTAACAGGGATTTTGTTATTGGAGTTGAAAGATTTGGATGTTGTTTTGATAAATCTTGATTCATAAATTATTATTTCGTTTTGCCCTTTTTTAAAGGCCCTGTACACTATTGGTAAGATCGAAAAACACAAATGCTCACAGATTCACACACAACTTACATGATTTAAAGTAAGTAATGGTAAAAAGGGTTCCTTAAAATATTTCTGCCTAAAATGATATTGTTTCTGAGAAATGAGTCAAACAATAGTTTTTATCACGCGCGATATTTTGAAAAAACAGAAAACACATAAGGTTTCTTTTCACTATTTTCTCGTGATCTCGATGACCAATTGAGCTCAAACTTTCACATGTTTGTTTGTTCATGCATATGTTGAATCACACAAAATGTGGACACTGATTTTGAGCTGTTACCAAAAGTGTACAATACCTTTAAGGCATAAGATGGAAATCTTGTGTCTACGGCCCATAGGAGCGAGGATGACTTACCTTAGTTGCCGGGCAGACTCTGAATGTCTGAATCCTCTTTGGGATGATGCGGAAGTAGAACTCCTTCACAGTCAGTTGCTTTGGTGAGATGTAGCAGTAAACTTTCTTGGGCCGCCTCTGTCTGGTGTTGTTGTGTGCAAGAAGCGACGCCTCGTAGCCCTCAGAACTCTTCTTGTCAATGTTTTTATTTACTTTTTCTGCATCGCTTTCTGTTGCAAAAAAAATAATAATAATAATAATTTACCCTGGGAAAATTTTGCTAAAAATCCTCTCTTATCCTTGGGAGGTCACAACTAAGAAGAAAAAACCCCCAATACAAAGCTCTAAAACTATAATCTGGTGAATGGCAAAATGAAATAATAAATAATCATTCAAGATTTATAAAAACAACATCCATTTTTTTTAGTTTTCACTATAAGCATATTTGATTTTTTTGCAGTTTTGTTGTTGTTTTTTTTCTTTTCGGTGAGCTCATTAAAAAATAAAGGATGTGAATGAATTCATTCTTCCAAAAAGCCATGATGTGCATTCCCTTCAATTAAGAAACTTGTGTGGTAAGCACTGGGGCCAATTTCACAAAGATGTCTAGCAGAAAAAGTTGTTTAACAAATTGTTTGCCGAGCATCAACAAGCACGGAGTACCAGTTACAAACACTGTACATTAAAAAACCTTTTGGCTGTAGTCCTTGGCAATTTCCTACCTCCCCAGGTACTACTTAATAAGCGGGACAGTTCTTTTCAGAACTAAGTAGTTTCCCAAATTCCAAAATCTATTCCACGGCAGTAGAATAAATAGCAAGACAAGTTCTCAAAGAACAATCTAAACAGCAAAGTACAATACACATGGTGTTACTGAAAAACTAAACACCAAATTAATATACATTGATACCTCACCATGCAATGCCTCAAAACTGCTAGACATTGTGGCTTGCAACCAGGCCCCAATTTCTTAGAGCTGCTTAAGCACGTAAAGTAGCTAAGTACAACAGAATTATGCTTACCAGAATAAGGTTACCAGCAAAAATACCATGTTACATGTATAATCTGTGACTGGTATCCTGTTTATCTTTTTTTGTGTGAAAATATTTTTCATCAATATTTTCTGCTTAAGCATCTCTATGAAGGGCCCTGGTTTTTGCTAAGCACAAATTTTGCGCTTAACGGCTTCATGAAATTGGGCCCTTGTGACTGCAAATATAATCACAATACTCACCAGAGAGAACTAGAATATTAAACTCTCCATTACTGATTTTCTGTTGTTTATAAGTAGCTATTGCTCTGTAGCATCCCGTAGACTCCATCCGAACACGCAGAGCCAACTGCTTGCTGTCCATACAAGGTTTGACTTCATAGTGAGGTTTGAAACCATCAAAGCTTTCACTGCCAGTCTGTGGTGGAATAAGAATGATAGGTGTTCCAGTATAAGTGTATTCATAATCCGATTGACATAAGATCAGAGCATTCTATGGCTCTTTACACTAGATAACTGACACAAGAAATTCCAGGGGAAAATTCCAGACTGTTCCACACTTAAATAGACCGTGCAAGTCTCGCGAATATCGAAAAAAAAAAAAAAATCTTGAACGAAGGCTATATTTTTCTATGAAATCAAATCTTCTTTTTAATTTATATTTATACAAAATTCTTTAAAATAAATATACCCATAGCAAGTTGTTACAAATAAATTTTTCAATTTTTGTATAATACAAATAATTTGTTCTCATTAACATTGAAACAACATTAAAACTTGGGACGAGGATGCTTAATGTTCGAAACCCCATTTGCCAATCACGCCCGAATGTGTGCGTCTATTACATAGGTTTAATGACAACATGACCGTCAGTTGGTAAAAATTCTTAATTTTTACAAGTAACCAGAAACAGGGGTCAAGTCTTATTCTCAGGTTTTCTTCGTTATTTTGTTGAATTGGTCTTACTTTCATATTGTTAATCACTTAGTATTACATTCCCAACAACATATAATTTTCATAGCCATAAACTACGTTAAACTAAAATAATTGACAAAACAAAATCCCGCCCACGTAAAACTCCATGTATGGTTGGGACCACAATGGTCCTGGAAGTTCAAATATGCGCGAGACTTGCACAGTCTATTGTTAAACCCTGGCTAGTTCCTGTGAAGTAGTTTGTTTCTCCTGGGAAAATATCTACAGCTCAGGCCTGTGGTGAAGGGAGATAACCAAGGTGTTAACATTATACAAGCATTTGTTTTCCAACTGGGGAAACTGCAGCAAGTGTGTGAAACAAAAACTGGGTGGCAGTTGGGTTGAATTTACCCAGGAATTTCCAGGGGTTAAATTCCTTGGAATGAGTTTTTAGTGTAAAAAGTGGCTCCAAATATATAACTCTAAAGGCCATACAAGGCAATTTACTGCCACCAGGTCCGAAATCTCCCTGAAGAAAAAATGTAATCTTTAAAAATTTCACCTAATTTACTTGGAGGTGGTAAGACACTGTTAGAAGTTCAAATACGCGCAGGGCTTGCACAGTCAATTCCAATTCCATTTTTTATGAGAGATCATTTCAAGGTGAGGGCTACACTTAACTGATTTGGGCTGTCGACCCAAATCAACTGTCACCAGGGGCACATTGCCACCTACTCCTGAGGCTGAAACAGGGTTACACCCTTCACTAGTCCGTAATGATGTAGGCATGGGTATCATCCACTAGGACCCTGGCTGGTAGAGCAGAATGCACTACCTTCCCAACTTTTTATGAAGCAATTATTAAGTGTCTTTCTCAAGGGCACAAGTGTCATGACTGGGATTCGAACCCACACTCTGCTGCTGAAAACACCAGAGCTTAGGTCCGGTGAACTAGACCGCTCGGCCACAACACGCTACCAGTTGGTGTATTCTCAGATTCATTAAACTAACCTCGGTGACCGTGAGACTGTAGTCCTCATTAAGGTATTCATTGACCTTTTGCTGACCTTCAGAGTAGACAAAGCAGGCGTTACCAAAGTTATCTCTTGGTTCAATAAACATGGGGCAGAACTGGTGCCTTGTGACCACCATTGTGGAACTATGACGAACAAATGCTGATTTAGAAGGATCCACTGGCCCTGCAAGACGGTAGACAAGATGTTAGTATAAAGACAGAGTCTTAAGAAATGTGGTCATTATACTGGGACACACTTTCAAGACCTGAACCATATTTTTATTTTTTGCAAAAAGTGACTAAACATTATCATCTCGACAGGATGTTCAAAATGACCCCTACCTGTGGCGTGTCGTGGCCGAGCGGATAAGAACACCGAACTCAAGCTCTGGTGTTTCTGATCAGCAGAGTGTGGGTTCGAATCCCAGTCGTGACACTTGTGTCCTTAAGCAAGACACTTAACCACATACTTCGTCCCTCGGATGGGACGTTAAGCCGTAGGTCCCGCGTGTTGTGTAATGCACGTAAAAGAACCCAGTGCACTTATCGTAAAGAGAAGGGGTTCGCCCCCGGTGTTCCTGGTTTGATTGGCTGCATATTGCGCCACAGCACCTTGTAAACCATTACATGGTGCTATGCAAAGGAATAGGTCTCATACCTCAACACGTAACTCCACTTACCTTGTAGGAAAAATACTGAGCCTTGACACCCATCGGGAGTATAAAGTGCTATATAAGAACTGCGTATTATTATTACTATTATTATTGTACTGGGACACACTTTCAAGACCTGAACCATATTTTAATTTTTTGCAAAAAGTGACTAAACAACATCATCTTGACAGGATGTTCAAAAATGACCCCTACCTGGCAGAAAGGTCATCCTGTAGGGACTTCCCCTGATATTCATCTGACCGAGCCTAACTGTTATGGTGTACAAGCCAGCTCGTCGTACTGTGAACGATGCCTTGACTTCGTTCGTTTTTCCATACTCCAGTGAGGAGACGATTCTCTGTTGACTTGCTGTAATCTCGACTATCACCGGTAAACTGCTAT
Source organism: Plazaster borealis (assembly GCA_021014325.1). NCBI lineage: Eukaryota > Metazoa > Echinodermata > Asteroidea > Forcipulatida > Labidiasteridae > Plazaster > Plazaster borealis. The sequence continues at coordinate 38,455,403 of CM037472.1, forward strand.
CGCGGCTGATAATGTACGGTCTTCTGTTCCTCTGGAAAAACTACAAACAGGGAACCCAATCAGATCAATTTAACCAGAGTCAACAACGAACATTTACAGTTGGCACCAAAAGTCAGGAAAATATTAACCGTGTCTGAATCAGCGGCTGCAGCTTGATCGTCATGTGAACATGCATTGAAGCATAGCACGCCCATAGCAACACCCTAAGCCACAACTGCAGCCTTAGCCACTAATTCGAACATGGCCAACATCTCTATCCAGCTCATTTATTTTTAATGATAAAATAATGGACTGCTATTCTATTTGAACTGTAACGTGATTTTATAGACCATGTAACCTGTGACGTAACATGTTTACAAAAGAGCCATAGAGCCTGGACTTCCTGCAGGCACAAGTGAAAATTTGTACAAAGCTCAATGGAGGAAAACATCAACTCTTACATTTTTTATGACTGCACCGTATATACAGATATATAAAGGATTTTTATCAACTTTTGATGTTTTAAAAATGGGGGCCCTCCCTAAAACATGTTCAACTGACTTTTCCACCACTCTTGATGTTAAGAGGTAAATATGTTTCTAGTACAAAATCCTCATGACCCAGTTTAGTATCTTGCCTGTCAGGAAATACTTCGGAATGTACCACTCTTTTAGTAAACAAAGGGGACATGGGCCCAATCCACGTGATTTTCAAGATAAAGCAAACAACAGCTGAATACCAGTAACAAGCAATATGCAACACATGGAAATTTGGTTGGTAATCCTGTTTTTATCAAGGAAACAAAATTTCATGCTAAGCAAATTGTTGTGCTTAGCAGCTCTATGAAATTGGGCCATGGTCTTAGATATGCAAAAGATGCAATATATTATATCAAGAATAATGAGTCTTATTTTATTTGGAAAATACCCTTCACTGATTAAACTAAGAAACTTGGGGTCCTGCTAACAAATTCCACGGGTGACCAAAGGCACAAATCCATCCCACATCCATGAATACAGAACCAACACATTTGAAAATAGGTTGAAATCAATACTTTTCATGCACACCGGTCTACCTTCATTATTCTTTACACCCAGTGCATTTGGGAGCTTGGAGGACTGGACAAGTTTATTAGTTTGAACTTCCCTGGGGATGGGGTCGGGGCGGCCCATTTAGACGAAAGGTCAACCCTTATTAGTTTGGATTTTTACCTTGATCATGAAGCTCATAGTTTCCCCAACAACAGCCGGTTCCACCCATCCCCATTCCACCTTGCAGCAGTTCACATCAAGTAGGCTTCCCGTGATGTAATTAAGGATGGACGCGGGTCTCTCGTTACCCGTCTGCTGAGGGGTGCCCCGGGCTAGCTGATAGTTACCCCACACCCAGAAACACAGAAGCCCAAGCGGCATGGTCAGGATTAGGCAGCGATCTGCTCAATGAGGATCATAGGGAGTCCAGATGAGATTAAAGGCAGGGTATACTTTTGGTAATTGTCAAAGACTAGTGTCCTTACTTGGTGCATCCCAACATATGCATAAAAATAACAAACCTGTGAAAATTTGGGCTCAATTGGTCATCGAAGTTGCAAGAAAATAATGAAAGAAAAAACACTCTTGTTGCATAGAAATGTGTGCTTGCAGATGCCCGAGACCTGAAGCCTTTCTCAGATTTAAATTTTGGGGTTAAAAAAATGACCTCTTTCTCTAAAACTAATTTACTTCAATGGCAGGGTATACTTTTGGTAATTGTCAAAGACTAGTGTCCTCACTTGGTGTATCCCAATCCCAACATATGCATGAAATAACATAATAACAGCTCTCCAGTGCTCTTTACCAAGTCAGTTTTTATGGTCATTAATTTTTAGAGGTAATTAGCAAAGTTATACCCTCCCTCTAAGTAAAATAATGAATGGAAATACATCAAACTGAGGGAACAAGAAAAACAAGCTGAATAACAATGGACGACATTAATAACCAGAATGAACAGAACGCAACACACAAAATATGATCAAGACAAATGAAGGTAATGAAACAATGCAAGTTTTCAAACAATGGATCAAAAGGAATGCTGCAGTCAAAAGTATGTTTTTTTAGTAGATATTGTTTGGGAAGAGAATATTATTTCTAATTCTGCATTTTTTAAGTATCATTTCACTTCCTGTGAACATTTCGTTTCCCAGAAATGAGCGAATATTTAGTTTGGTTACAGTTGGATCAATTTTGTTATTCTCAGCGAGAGCAGAGTTGCAAACCTCAAAAACCACAAGTTAAATATAGGCCCCCTATCGGATGTCAAACATTTTGGTTGGATGATGTGTCACCTATACCATGTATACATTGTAGTATCTTGCGATCATTAACAGCATGTTCCATTCACGACCGAGTTCATGATTTGAGCTCGCTTAACAAAATATGCGAAAAATCCACTTTAAAGGGATTGTATAAGTTTGGTAATTGGAACCCACTGTTTGTTTCAATCCTACAAAGCTGTAGATATATAGGCCTACATGTACCATAAAACTAACCTGTTAAAATTTCGATTCAAAAGGTGGTAGCGTTTTTGAGATATTGCCGAAAATCTGGAGTGGCTATGTCTACGCAGGAATAATAATCTGCTATTAGAACACACAATCTGAGAAACGTTACTGCAGTGCAGTAACGCTTTTCAGATTCAAATTTTTGGGGATAAAAAGTGATATCTTTTTCCATTACCTCAGTAATTCGAATTGAAAAGTTTCTCAAAATGCATTATACTGTCCAAAGCTGCTGTACTTCTTACCAAGTAAGTTTTTATTGCCATTAGTTTTCAGAGTCATTACCAAACGTATACAGACCCTTTAAATCAGAGATTACATTCCTCTGAAATCTAAATTAGACTGCCTGGCAAAGTAGTTCCAGTATGACTAAATTCAAGCACAGTTTTCTTGAACCCTATGTTTCACAGGATGTTTTGTGTTAAGTACCAAACTCAACCTTGAAGAAAGCTCTCAGACTAAAATCAACAATTTAGTTCTCTGATACATGCAATTACCATTCCTATACTATTTTGTTTATTAATCTTTTATTTAGTAATGTTTGATTTCTTACAACTGGCCATTACCCTGCACATATAAAACACAAAAACACACCACAAAATGCACCCATGAAATGTTTCTGCCAGCAGAAACCAACAGGGGAGAGGGCAGGGGGAAATATGTAGGTACACACTGAAACAAAAAGGCAGAATAATTGATAAATAAACTGTGTGAGGCTCATGCATATTCAAACATTTGACCCCTTTTTTAAACATCTTAAATGTTTTAAACATTTGTTTCCTTCATTTGTTAAGGTAGACTACATCATTTTGCAGGCATGAACAAAAATGTACTTACGAGAAAAAGGCAATTTTGTATAATTTTGAAGTGATGGTCGGCCGACCATCAATTGAACAAGCGTTTTAATACAACAAGGTCTTTCTGCCAGCTTTTAAGCTGTCAGACAGCTTTTAAAAACGAGAGCAATTGGTGATGATTTAAAAAAATCATCACCATTTGCTATGGTTTTTTTTCGGCAGTCACGGACGCATAAATGTAAACAGGTCGGTAGAACGATATTTTGTATTAAATCCTACCCCACAAGTCCACATTTTTTCAACAAATACAACACTTTTTAGCAATGATGTAAGGTGCACTCCACAACCCAAGGTATACAACAATATTTGAATTTACACAAGTTATGACACAGCAGATTGGGGCTCAATTTCATGGCTCTACTTACCGCAAAAATCTGCACTTATAACCCATAGAATTATGTGCTTTACAGGGCCCATAAGTGCAGAATTTTGCAGTAAGCACAGCCATGAAATTGGACCATAAATATGATTGTTTTGGACCAGTTCAAACCTAGAATCAATTCACATTTTTTTCTAACCCGTGTTCATCGTGACAACGGCGCTTTTGACAAAATACCTACAGCAGCTGAAGAGATTATGACACATTGTAACCCTCAAGGCCTTGACTTACCAAAGATGAACAGCTCTTTTATTTTCTGCAGGCTGAAGTAGGTTGAGTTCAACATAATTCGTTTCCAATTATCATCGTTTGCGAGTTCCATGATGCCTGTCTTTAGTAGGTAGGCTTCAAATTCAGGTGTCTTCAAGAATTTGTTTAATTTCTCAATCTGCTCGCCGTCATATTCAGCAAGCTGTTTCACACTTCGGTATCCAAATTTCAAGTTTCTTTGAAAGGGGCAACAAATAAAATAATAATGGAACTCCATTGGTTTTAATGGTGAAGATGTAGGTGTTAAGAAATGAAATCTATTTTGTGATGATTCCTTTTTATAAACTCTTTTGGCTTTTTACTTTGAACATTTGTTTTATCCTCCAGAACGCTTTGGCATATAGTAAACCAGCACCAACAAAAAAATGCACAATGTGATAAATTTAAAATGCCTGTCACAATACGGAGCATGATTCACTGCTGGTACATCAACACATACGGGGGTCATTGTGACGGTATAAGAACACTTACCATAACGTAAAGGGATCGTAATTTGTTAATCACGAAGACGAGTAAAACATCGCTTCTGTTTTTTTGTCATTATTTTTTCATTTTCGTTTTACAGATTTTGTTTCTAAAAAAATAGCTTTATGGCTTTTCTTTTTACAAAACGCCACGCACACACGAACACATTGTCCCAACGTTTCCCAATGAATGGGCTGCTAGCCTTTGTTATCTCGCTCTTTTGCATGCTACAATTTATGCAAGAACCAGCGGACGCTAGAGGGCGCTTTCACAAAAATGCTTTACAATAAGAATATACAGCCACTATTCGTGAAATCTAACAGTGCATTACAGGATAACATACTGAAGACGACTTGATTAATAAAGACTAGTACCTGTCATTGGTGTGCGCGCTATAAAACCATTGCGCAGCGTACTCACATGCGCCTATCCTGGGTGTCATTTTGGGTGTCAAAATTGTATACAAACATGCACAAAAAAGAGTTTTGACACCCAAAATGACGCGCATTGTTCGGAGGCGCGTTCTGGGTCAATATAAATCAATAGATCCCCCTTGCATAACACGAAACACTACAGATACGCTGAGGTCACGCGCACGTTTTTACGCACAGAGAACAGCTATCGTCCAATGATCTGCCTCCTTTTTGAGAGTGTGACGTCATATGCAATGGGTCTATAGCAGTGTACTGTGTACATCATGGGTAGTCGCTGGTTTGCGCCGGTGTTATAATATTATTATTGTGGGCAGCAGCTTTGCCAGCTATTTCGATCTTCGGTATGTTTCGTCAAAGCTTGTTAAAACTACACAACGTGAACAGTGTAGGTTTTATTTTATGAAAAACGATAGCAAGCAGAATTATTTTTTTGTACCCTGGACGAAATAAAGGAATTATTTTAAAGCATTTATGTAAGATTTCACATAGTGATCATCACAATGAACTCGATCGATATCAAATAAGGCGCACTGGTAGATAAGATGCAGTGATTTTGTTTGGACCTTTAAAAGTCAGATAAGACGCGTCTTATACGCAGGAAATTACGGTAAATATAATGCATGTACAAAAGAGAAAAACAATTGTGGCTCAAAATTTGTACCTTTCCTCCTGCCATTCCTCCTGATCCAACCACCTTTGTATGCCCTCATGGTGATGTTGTAATTGCCTCGTCTCCAGCCAGTGTCTCAGAAGGAGCGAGGAGGCAACCTCGTCTGATATTTTGTGGATTCTGGCCTTCTCCCCGGGGGACACCTTCTTGAACGCCTCGTGCTCTAACAGACCGGGACCAGAAAACTGCTCCAAATAATGTATTCCTGGCAAAGAAAGGTTCAAGGAAAACAGCTACAGGTTAAGACATGTCAGCTGTTATTGCATACATTTACAATAGGTTTTCCCGGCCAATTTCAAGAAAAATTCATTCAATTTTAACATCCAACTCAATCAATTTCTTTTGAAAATGAATGCTCTGTTGGATCAGCATTCAACAGTAAAAAGGAGTGATTCAATTTCAACAGTTAAGCATCCACTGGTCAAATAAGATCATTCAAATTCGTTAGGTCGCAAAGATCATTCAATTTTGCAAAAGCCAACAGCAAGGGGCTGGTAAACCATTCAATTTCAACGGTGTTGTAAATAGGCAGTATAAATTCAAATGAAGAATAGTGAATTTAAATGTAGTCTTGATTGTCTATAAATGAAATAGAATGACCGAAACGAACCTGAATGAGAAGAACGAAATCATGTGAGCACGAAAACGGAATTGACTACAACAGTAGCTAAAAAGAAACCCTAGTTTGAATGATTTGGGGAAACAAGCGTGAATTTGAATGCGTGTTAATGAAACTTAATTTATTTTTACTGAAATTGGCCGGGATAGCCTATATTAAAATTGGTGAAAAGAAAACTGGGTAATATGATGAAGAGACGGTAAACTACTGGATTTCAGAGATGTACGACCCTTTAATTTCCATAGTGGTTACAGTTTTCTCAAAAGTGGCATCTTAAAAATTGTTAATTGACAGCAGAGTCAATACCGTAATATGTTGTGTTAAAATCAACTCTCTTTTTTGACAATTACGAATGAAAAAATACAGAAAATTATACAATTCTTATTGCAGAATTATATTTAACTAATAATATTTCTCTTTAATTTACAAACAAGTAACAGAAGCCTGCATTGCCTTAACCGTTCCATTAAGTTGTTCACTCTTCTTGCTTATTGTACATTCTTGGGGCCATTACATGTAGTTACTGGGGCCTCCATGCATTTAACTTCTCTGCATCATATTTCTATTTATTATTATTATTTTATTGATTGTTATTGCTATCTAACCTTTATATAAGGTTATTGTGATATTTGCTTAAGTATATTCAGTGTATAATTTGTTAAGTGTGTAAAAAAATATTAAAGAACTGAACTGAACTTAACAAACTGAAAGGCATTACAGGTATGTGTGTGTGTGTATTTTCAAAATTATTTATTTGTCTTATGTTTATTTTTGTTTTTTATTTTTGTGCTTACTTCAGTACCAATTTCTCAACACAGGTTAGGAATGGATTCCGTACAACATGAAATATTATTACTAAGAACCTTTTTTTTTAAAGTACCTTTTACAAAATACAAGAACTGTGGTAACCTGGGAAACCATGGAAACAATTTTAACAAAACCACAAATGCCTGCATCGCCTCAAACCAATGTCCAGGGCTTGAATTTGGGCTAAAATTCCACAAGACTGCTGGGCTTGTAGCTCAAAAGTGTTACCAGACCAGAATTTATTTAAGAAGACCAGAATCTATTAAAATGAGAAAGAACTTTCTATAAGGTTTAACATGTCAACTGTTTTTTTATTGAACAAGCACTAAGAGAAGATTTATCTCATTTGTTTTATGAGTAAGTATACTAAGTTGATATTCAACGGAATACAAAGTTTTATATTTTAAGATATTACACAGTCAGGTGTTATTATTCAATTGAGAAACACAAGACTGCCGGACTTGTCTGGTCCTGGATTTACTGGCCCGACACTAAAATCACTGGACTCGGGCCTGCAGTCCAGTGTAAAATTCGAGCCATGATGTCCTTCATATGGTTGTTTTTATTTGAACCAATAGTTGCTTTTAGTTGAAGCAACATGTCAATTTATTATGATTTTTGTTGAAAGTAAATTTTGTTTAAAAAAAATAACTCCCTTTATAAATATAATTATATACGTATAATTATATTAATACTTATAATGTTTTGAATCAGCTATTTAAAAAAATAATAATAATAATTACAAATTAAAGAATGTCCGGGTACGCTATCTAAACATGAAATGAAAAAACATACAAAATAAATTATCAAAATGGGTAAGGTACAATGTACAACTGTTCACTGATAAAATTGTCTTTTTATCAGACTTGACAATTGCACTTCAATACAGATGGAAGAATTACATAGTAGTAACATCTTCACATGACCAGTTCTCTACTGTAATGGTTAGAATCCCCTGCGGCGCACAACTCGTTAATCAACCAATGAATATCAAACGTATACACATGTATTTCAGTACTTGTGACAGTGTGAATAAATCAGCATGGTATGCAAGATTGATAATTGCCATCCTGTTCTATGTATATTGTAAATACTGAAGGTCATAAAATACAAGTTTGCCGCAGGGGATGGAATTCTGAGTGTTCAGTTGCTTGTATGCATTAGGGGAGTGTACAGTACACAGTCATTGCCTTGACCATCAATAATACACACAGTCGCTCACAGTAGCAATGTATTGAATCCATAGATCAAGGGCAGTTTTTGCAGCGAACCAAAATCAATAGCAGCCCTTGAATATTGGTATTTTATTTTGTATTTTAGGTTACATTGTGCTGCAATAATGTAACTGCTCTGATGACCAGGGCCCAATTTCATACAGCATGTAAGCACAAAAACTTGCTAAGCACAGAAAACCCTTGCTCAGGAAAAATAGGTTACCAGCCAAAATACCATACATTTACCATTGATGTGACTGGTACCCCACTCATTTCTTGCTTAGCAAAGACATTAGCTTAGCAGAATTTCTGCTAAACAGCTTTGTAAGCACAAAACTTTGCTCAGCAGAAAAAAACAGCTTGAAATTATGACCAGACCATTGCCCCAATTCACCTGTAATCACAATAAATCTTGGTTGCGCCGTTTCTGGAGTCAGTTTCCCTGTGTGTTGTACCGGTCCATGTACAATGCGCATTTTAAGCAACGTGCACACGTTTACATGCTTATCATTAGCAGGGTTCTGCCCAGGATTTCTTTAGTGCCGGAAAAAGTTTTTCCAAGTACGGTCAAGTCAATTTCCTTTCGATTGTGCACAGAGTGGTTACACATGTGCGCCCTGCAGCTGTGCCTTGAATGTAGGCCTCCATAGTGCGCGCACGCCTTTACCGCCATGGGAAAACAATTTACAGCATCTATAGCATGGTGCTTAATCTGCAGTTCATCTTCCATTGTATTAAACGCTATAGAATAGGGTACGCACTGTGATGAAACTGGTATCATGTTTTTCCAAGCGTAAAGCTATAATCAGCGTGACTGGAAACCATTGCGAAATCAATGCGAGTCGTTGGATATAATGTACATACATCGTACAGGCAGGAGGGATGCTCGATCCTGGATCATTAAAATAGACTCAAACCAAAGAAGTAGGCTACTCGAAACTTTGGATGAAGCTTTTTACTGGTAAATAATTTTTTTACACGATGTTCAAAATATTTTGAAGGAAATGGGCAAAAAACGAAAGGAAAATGTGTGGTGGTCGGAAAACGAAAAAATTCTGCTAGTGGCGGTCGGGGAATCCTGAGTGCCGGGCAGATTTTACGGCACCGACCACCGTGGGCAGAACCCTGATTAGTCATGACAGTTAGCCGCGTGTAACGTTAGTGCAAGGGGGTCATACACAGTTTGGGGTTTGATTTCAAGGTGGCAGATTTAACAAAGTAACTGAATTTAAAAAAAATTGCTAATGATGGGACCTACATTGAAATAATGATGAGAACAAATTTGTGTACATTGTGCGGTACAATAATGAGCATTTTTAGCATTAAATAGAAATAAATTTCTATATTACATAATACTCTCTATTTGTAACTTGCTGTAGTATTAAATGTTCAGTGATGAAAACAGGTTTGTGGTTCAGGTAACAAGATAATCGCCCAAGGAGGACTTAAATACAAAAAAGCTTGGCCTAATTGCGGGTTAGATTTGAATAATGTCTGGTACAATGACTTGCTTAGTCACAAGTTAGGCCTACCACCTAAATTTGAATTCCTCCGACTAAAGAGACAGTTGCTATGTCACATGCATGATTCGCGGAAAACTTTTGCATCTAGTTACAATGTACGGACAAGAGATGGTAAACATCCCAACCCTGGGAGGGAAAAGTTCTCCTTACTTGGACCCTGATTGGACAACGACTGGTGTACACAAGTCTAGCGTAAACATGTTAAGTTGTACTCATTCAGTACTCACAATATTCACAGCCAGACTATTCTTATTTGCATACGTATCCAAAAATTTTTGATATAATAAACATCCATGCTCTGCTGAATGAATGTATGGCACAATAGTACCAGGGTTTGCTCATCTAGAGCTGTGGTCTCAACGTTCTAAACAGCACATTCTACTTGTCTTCGGGAGAACCTTGCAGGGAGGTGAAGACGAGCAGAGTATACTGTTCGAAATGTCGAGACCACACCGGCTCTCTTCAGAGCCAACACTCAGGGGTTGCTAATCCCATGTACAAAAGCTTGCCCAGAACCATTTGACATAGCTGTCTCTATAGTCTGAGGAATTCAAATTTAAGCGGTATGTTGTGACTACTGCAAGTCATTGTACCAGACGTTCAAATTTAAAATTTTCGCAAAAGGCTAATTTAGAAGATCTACTAAGCAAGCATGTGCAGGAACCAGTCACAAGCACTGTGCATTACATCATGGTGTTTTAGCTAGCAACTTCTTTCTGCTTAACATGTTAAAAGCAAATTCATCATTGTGCTTAGCAAAATTGTATGCAAAGAAGGTGACTTGGCCCCTTAAACATCTGACATGGAAGAAATGGCGGAACGTTGATATTAAAGGGAAAATTTCCCCTTCTATCAAACCGATGATGTTAGTAAACATCATTGCTTGATGGATGATCCCAAAACTCTACAATTACCATGCCAGTGGATGTGTAATGCCAGAAATAGTGGAAAATTACACCCTGTTTGTTCTTATCTTTTCTGGTGCCAGAGCTAGATCACATTTCATATTTTCAAGATGGCGACAGTGGCCATCTTGGATTTAGAGGTCAAGGATCATCCCCAAACTCTACAATCATTCCAGTGGATTTGTAATGCCAGAAATAGTGGAAAATTACACCTTTTTTGTTCGTCTAGCTCATCTGGTGCCTGGTGCCAGAGCTATTACAAGTTATGTTTTTCAAGATGGCGTCGACGGCCATTTTGAGTATTGCGCTATAAAAAAGTTCCTGTCACATTTCATAGGTACATAGGAGATAATTTTCCTTTTACATGGTTCCTGAAGTCAAATCCATCAAGAGAAAAAGGTAGCAAAAAAATGGTAACGGAATCCAAAGATATGACCCTACTAGAAGGGAAATCTCAAAGTCCAGTTTCCAATTAAACCATGAACATTTCATCAAATTCAGTGTCATGATTAAGTGAAAAAGAATTACAAATTGTTATCTCGTTCAAAGGGATTTTGTGCACGTTTATATTAGGCTTATTTTGATTGTAATACAATGTAGCAATCAAAATATCCAATGCTGATCTGTAGGGGTTTCCAGAGCTATTTCCCCATTTTGACAGTTTTTGAAGCGGAAGTATCTCTCTAGAGAATTGGTAGGCCTACATACAGTAAACTTTATAGGACTAATCAGTGAGCTTCCAGAATAAAACTTACATTTTTTGTCTTCTTTTAAATTGATAGTTACCCAATCACGATACAGCAAGGCTCGAACTTGAGAGGGGGGGGCGGGGGAATCCACAATACTACTAAGGGCTTGTAGCTCAAATTTTTTACTAGACCAGAATTTATTTTACAAGACCAGAATCAAAATGAGTTGAGCAAGCACTAAGAGAAAATTTATCTCATTTGTCGAAGTGTACTTCGATACTCAACAGAATTGACAGATATTTATCAGACTCATAGGCAACTATTTTTTCACAAAGATACATGTATTACACAAAGAGGTAGCCTCTTTACTTGAAAAACACAAGACCACCGGACTTGTCCAGTCATGAGTTTACTGGCCTGACTCTAAAATCACTGGCCTCGGGCCTGCGGTCCAGTATTAATTTCGAGCCCTGTGACAGTCTCTAACATGTGTAATACACATTATCCAACTGTTTTATTAAACCATTGACACAATTCTGGGTACAACAGGCATGAATTCAAACATGTTTCTGCATGAAGTTTTTGGATTTGGTAGCCTACTGCCCACCAAGCCACTCTTACCATGAGGCTGGGCATAGACCAGGGCAACTGAGGCCACGTAATTCCAGGCCGTTTAATTTTAGGCCTTTTGTTGGATTTTCTCTTTTAAAGAGTTCAAATGAAATCAAGTAAAACAATCAGTTAATACACACAGTCATGTATGTAGCACAACACAAATTTTGTTTCTTCTTTTGCTTGTCAAAATTCAAGTACATGTGAGATAATGGGATGGACGACATTCATGTTGGTTGGTCAACAGAACTATGCACTGATACTAAGTACCAGATCTCAGACAAATGTGTCAAATTTCACTAACATTTATACATGTAGGTGCACAATACATGTCCAAGTTTTGTTTACTGACTATGCTACCAGTACAGTTTGGCACGCCGATGAAGCGTGAATGATGGAATGTTTGTCAAAGTCTGACAGCTGGGTATTTTTAGCAAAAGTGACGTCATTAGTGCGGAGTGTTATCATTACCATTACCTAATTCATTGCCAGGTGCCATAAAAAGTTGAAAGTCCTGGGAAGTCACTGGAGGTAGTTCTACCTCCAAGCATACAGGGCTCGAATTTTACACGGACCACAGGCCAGTAGTTTTGGTGTTGGGCCGGTAAACATCTTGAACAAAAAATAATATGTTCAAATGTTGACTTTGTTGACTGATAAAATACCTTTCAATTCTATTGAATAATGACATTTATGAAGTAAACACATGAAAAACAAATGAAATCAATCTTCTCTTAAATGTCTCAGCACTTGTTCAAATAAAAACAGTTTTTAACAAACTTAAATGCAAACTGGGTCAGAAAGGTTTTCTTATTTTGATTCTGGTCTAGTAAAAAGAATTCTGCTCCAGTAAACATTTCGAGCCACAAGCCCTGTGGTCTTGTGGATTCTTCCCCAAAAGTCAAGCCCTTCATATATACCAAGGTATACATACCTGCGTTGGAAAAGGCGGTCCCAAATTGCTCTAAGTTATTTGCTTTGATGAATTCAATAAACTCGCTCTGCTTTTGCCAGTGGATTCCTGCCAGGCAGATGAAGACTAGGACCACAATCAAGAGAATATATGACCACACACTGGTCTGTTTTGCCATCACTGTCAAAAAAGGAAAATTGAGATGTTAGAATTCAGAATTTCAATTAGGGCTGAAGATCTTCTTCTTTTTCTTCTTAGAACTTCTTCCATAAAAGTACAGTCCACCATGGTGTATTAAATTCTGTGGCTGTTGTGTTCATGCGAGGGTGTGGACAGTGCAGGTGGGTGAATAGACTTGGTTCCAAGTCTGTGATCGTGGTTTTTAGTCGTCCTGATAGCCGATACATTATTGGCTGAAACAGCGCCCTCTTGTGGATAAACCTCCGTCTTGAACCTACGATCACAGACTTGGGAACATTGTTCGTCGGTTTGTACACACCCTATGGCGAATTAGTCCAAAAGTGGACGGAACACTCTGATTGGTCAGAATCTCCGAGGCCCTTAATAAAATGCACATTCAAACTATAACCGTTTATACCACGGGACAATAGTAGGAAATACAACATTGATGCACGTGTAACTAATCTGTCTCTGCTCGGTGATTCAACTTACAGTTTGGAAACACAAAAAAACAAAGCGATTCTAGTTATATTCAAAATACGTAAAAAACGTTGGGAAAATCTTTGGACTATACCATTCAAATCAAAGGTATCATAATTTGTCGTCTAGTAAGGATCAGGTTGTATGTCAAGTATATTTTTCAAAATTTTGAGATTAAATCTTTTGTTATTTTATGTATAAATTATATATAGCGTACTGTACGTACAAAGCACTATAAAATAAAAGCAATAGCTCGATTTTACAGAAAATGCTGAAGCAATTTCATCCTTTTTGGAATGGACGCAGCCAACGGGAGTTTTGTGGTCTCCTGATTGGTCATCTCTCTGGCATAGTGTTGTTATGTAAATGTCAGTAGTGAATAAATGAATATCCCGTATACACAAGAGGGTCAAGTCTGAGATTGTGAGTTAGAGCGCGTGATAGCAAATCTGCGGGTAAAGTCTGCGTGGCCGATGCAGAGAAATAACTGCAAGCTCAGACTTGAAATCAAGTCTAGTGGGTGAACAGCAAACAGATGATCATGGTGGCGTGTCGTGGCCGAGCGGTTACATGTAAGCGCACCGGACTCAAGCTCTGGTGTTTCTGATCAGCAGGGTGGGGGTTGAGTCCTGGTAATGACACTTGTATCATTGAGCAAGATGCTTAAATACCATTTATAATTCCTTTGTCCTTGGGTTGGGACTTTAAGCCGTTGGTCCTGGTGACTACTAGGATTGGTACTGCATGTAAAATAACCCAGAACACTTATCGTGGAAGAGTAGGGGTTAACCCCGGTGTTTCTGGTTCACATAGCAAGCACCCTTGTTTACAGATTTCCTCAGGCTTGTGAGCTACAGTGATTAAGCTCACTTATGAGGCATCTGGTTTTATTACCAGTAATATATAATAATAATAATAAAAAAGAAACATTCTTCCATGAGGGGACACAAGGACATTGCTTTTGTCAACCTGGTCTTGACCTTGGTCCTCCTTAAAAAATAAAAGACTTCTTGCATTATCACCAAATTTGCAAACACACGCGTAACAGGCTTTATTGGGACGAATGGTGTTTAAAGTTTGCTGAAGTTTTTCACATTGAGAGTTGGATTATTTCACAAAATGACGACTCCTAAAAACCTAAAGAATATTCAGCCCTGGGATGTTTATGAGATGTGTAGCTTCTAACCTGTAAGAGTTGAATTATGGAGCTACATGTCGGAACATTTTCCGCCCCGCACAAGACCCTTCCCATCTCCGGCTCTTATTCTGTGTAGAGTCATGTAGGAAGAAATTTTCCTCCATGGTAGAGCAAAGATGAAGATTCCGTCTGAGGCTAAATTATCTTTGCCTTGGTCTCTAACTCATGACTTTTATCATTTTATGGATTGAATTCCACAGTCATGTAGGCAACAGACTGATACAGTAAGCTTTGCTCCTTAACTGCTTTGCTTCAAAGGACACATGAATACGCAAAAATCTTACGCAACGACAGTCTTATATGGCATTCAAGTCCAAGTTTCTAGTATAAAGTTTGGCGGTTGGCGGTAATATGTCAACACGCCATGTGTCTGTGTGTGGAAAGGCACAGTGGCTGGTTGCGTGTACACACAGGGAACTGTTTCACAGAGTTCATGCTGTGGTTCAGTAGCCATGGTAGCCCCACTGCCCCAGTTGAAGGCACTGCAAACAATTAACGGATTAACTATCCAGATGGATTTGTGCCTAAAAATTGATGAAGAAATTTTTCTTTCACTTTCATAATTACCATCTGAGATTTTGTAAAAACAGATTAGGCCTATTATCACTGCAAACTATGACAAGCCAAATTCTGCAAATGTCAATGTAAAAATGTAGATGTGGGCGTCCAATTCCAATCCAAACAGAGATTCATTGACAACATTAATTAGGAAAGTAGGAATTTTAAATTAAATGATACCTATTATGATAAGAATTATAAATAAAAAAAATATTATAATAATAATAACAAATTAATGAACCAAAAAAACGTCAAACTAAAAACAACAAACAACCACCACTGCCCCGAAAACGACTGTTTCTACCAGTGAGGAAGGAAAAGGTACCAATCCATTCATTGGGAGTTCATCCATTTAAAGCCAGTACTCAATAGTGTGAATGTTGTGATGCCTATTCTGTGTGTTCAGTCACACGTACACTGTCATTCTGTCATATTGAGTTTTGAGTTCATGAGTTTCACTCAACCACACATCGAAAAAACCCCATTATTTTTCTCTAACTTGAACACATAAGGTCCCCAATTAAACAAATAATACCATTAATATCACAAAATACTCACATGTATGTGTACAATAATTTTACATAAACGATATGATGAGCTACAAACCTGCAATAATATGGAGTTAGAGATGTCAACATTTCTCGAAGATGAAAAATTCGTCCAACATAATCGAATCCCAGTATCGACTCCAAATAAATCGAATAATTGAAATTACAGTTTTCAATTTTAAGCGTCGAAAACACCATATTTTCGTACAAACTTCAACTCAAAAAGCCTTGTTCTCGTGAATATTTTAGATATCTAAGTTAATGAATATTACTTTTCCTTTACAACATAAAATCTGAAGGGGGTACATTTTTTTGATAGCTACTGATGATAGTGATTTTTATGTAACCACGGAGAGAGGAATCTTCGATACTCGCTAGAGTGCTAGTGTAACGTTGAACAGGCCCAGCCTTCTGCATGATGCAGATGATGACAAATTGCACACGAGGAGAGCATAGACAGCTGCTGAAGCAGTCAGGTGCCTTTTTACAAAAGCGTTTAAACTTGTTTTGATAAGTCTGTGTAGATTTCTTAATTTAAAGACAAACATTTTCTTTGCGGAGGTTCGTCTACGAAAATAAAATGGTGAGTGGAATTGTATATTATTGTCTAGTTAGTATTACTGTGAATTGAAAACTAAATAATTGAGTTTATCCTTTATTATTTTGTTTTACAGGGGAAGGATACGAGAATAAAGAAGTATGCTGCTATGAAACGAATGATTTCATTGCGGGATACAAGAATGTGAGTACGAATGATTGTTATGTTACCGTAACGTAATGAACACAACGTGGGTTTGTTTCATTGGTCATGTGGTCAACTCGACTCTTACAATGGCTCTGTGTTGCCCGTCGAGAACCCCTTGACCGACGAGACAGTCAACGGTCGAGTTGGTCCATGGAATTATAAACATATACCAACAAATCACAAGGAACGTTTCAATTTTTTCAATTGTATATATAAATAAACATTTTACAAAATAAACGGGAGTTCTAAATCTAAATCATGCTTTCTAAGATTTATTTAATTTTTAGTTTTATTAAATTAAAATGGTAATGGACGGCAAGTCAGTGTTTTATTTAGCCGTATAAAAGGGTTCTTTAATAAAAAAATCAGATAAAGAATATTCTTATTTGTTTGGCACCCTGTTTTATTTGTTGAGAGTTAACGTCTTTGCAATTTATTTAATTTTTAAATTAATTTGTTATTATAACAACTTTTTTTAAAAGAAAACCACCCAAAGTTTATTAATATAATCTGGGGAAGGAAGTGGATATTAAAAGATGGTACGGAAGAAGAACTACAAGTTCTGATCCTCTGCAGCCCGTTCTCTCCTTAATTACTTTGTTTTGCAGCACACCAGTCCAGTCCAGTCCACTGCCTCTTTCCTCCATGCCTACAATTAGCCTTTTTGAGATATGGTGGACACTATAGGAGTGCACTGTAGGATTTGGGTGTATACAGACAAATTTACCCAAACCAAACAGTGTTATAATGTGTCCGCCATATCTCAAAATGCCTTATACAAATACTTTAAAACAAGGCTGTAAAGTGAGATCAACCAGTAAAAAACTCTTATTTTTGAACTTTGTATACAAGCAATAATTTTATTTCAATTAAATGTTTATGTTTATTTATTTGCTCTCTTTATTCCAGACAAGAAAAGGACAGGAAAAAAAAGAAGCCCCCACCCAAGTGGAAACAAGATGAAGAAGCTAAAATCAAGGAACGTGCAGTCCCACAGTACTCCTCAGCACTCTTCTTCAAATACAACACGCAGCTAGGACCGCCCTACTATGTCCTTGTCGATACAAACTTTGTTAATTTCTCAATCAAGAATAAAATCGACTTGGTACAGGGCATGATGGATTGTCTGTATGCTAAATGTAAGCATTTGCAATCTACATAGTTTGTTGGCAAAATTATCAGATATGTAGGTAGTTTTGTAAAAAGAAATTGCATGTTTTATAAGGGAAATTAACCCTTCTACTGTACATATAGCGCGTTTCTCGAGACGACCAACCCATACCTCACTTTGTCGCAACAGTGGCATTTTAAAGGGTCTGTATATATTTGGTAATGACTCTGAAAATTAATGGCAATACAAACATGACAAACTTACTTGGTTAGAAGTGCAGCAGCTTTGGATAGTATAATGCATTTTGAGAACTTTTCACTTAGAAGTTATGGGGTATGAAACAAGATATCACTTTTTATCCCCGAAAAATTGAATCTGAGAAGCACAGATTGTGTATTCCAATTGCAGATTATTCTTCCTGCGTGAACATAACCACTCCAGATTTTCTGCAATATCTCAAAAACGCTACCACATTTTGAAATGAAATTTTCACAGGTTAATTTGATGGTATATATCTACAACTATATAGGATTGAAACAAACGGTGGGTTCCAATTACCAAACGTATACAAACCCTTTAAGGCACACTCATGATTTTTACAGACTTTGCCCAAAGTGCTGCAATGACAGTAGTAAGTTTCAGAAGCCAACAGCTGTGCTCAATTGCAATGGAATTTGGGCCACAGTCGGACGAGATAAGGTTCTCAACCTTAACTTGGTCAATTTCTGTAATGGCAATCTTGTGGCAATGATCGACCTTAAAGGCAAAGTTTACCTTTAGTTTTTGGAACCGGTCGATGGTTTTAATCCTATATAAATGTAGATACATTAAAACTAACCTGTGAAACATTAATTTCAAAAGGTATCGCCGAAAATCTGGAATGGTTATGTCCTCGCAGGAAGAAAAATCCGTAATTGGAATAATAATCCGTAATTGGAATACACAGTCTGAGAAACGTTTCATGCAGAAGTGTTTCTCAGATTGAAATGTTTTTGAATCCCTTTCTATAAAACCGCATTCCTTAGAAGGGAATCGTTTCTCAAAATGTTATCAATAGCTGCAGTGCTTCTTAAAAATTAAGTTTTTATGGTCATTGATTTTTTTGAGTAACTATCAAAGGTATAGGCCTATCCTCCCTTCAAGTGCAAATACAATGACAGGAAAGTGTGGCATTATCTTGAGAGTATAATTTGAGATTTTGAGGCATCTTGATAGCAGGGTTGTTTATTGGAGTATTTTGTATTGCTGGATATTTACACTTTGTCTTTTTGTCTGCGAAGGTATTCCATGCATAACTGACTGTGTGCTGGCTGAAATAGAGAAACTGGGGCGTAAATACAACGTTGCTTTGCGGACAGTGAAAGATGAGAGGTTTGAACGTCTTCCCTGCATGCATCAGGGAACCTATGCTGATGACTGCCTTGTACAACGTGTGATGCAGGTATAGTCAACCCTTGTTATAAAGAGCACTGTTATAAAGAGGTTCTGCTTATAAAGAGTACATTCTGAAATCCTGAATCTCATTTCTGCTTTGTGTTTCTTTGTTTTGCTGTCCTGTTATAACATTGTTCCTGTTATAAAGAATTAATTTGGCCAGTCCCCAATGATCTTGTCATAAGAAGAGTCGACTGTACATGTAACCCTGAACAGTATGGTGCCTTGGTATGGCTATGAGTGGTCATTTGGATAACCAAAGGGAAGGACATGAAGCTGGTGAACAAGTTTGATTGCTGTGCTTGAAAATTGGGCTTGGAAGAAGAAAGGGCAAGATTTTATTGGGAGGTGGGAGAAGAAAGGGCAATATTTGTTGGGGATGTGGAAGCAGAAAGGGCAAGATTTTATTGGGTTGTTGTGGAAGAAAGAAGAGCAAGATTTTATTGGGTTGTTGTGGAAGAAGAATGGGCAATATATGTTGGGGTTGTGGAAGGAGCAAGATTTTATAGGGATGGGGGAGAAGAAAGGGCAAGATTTGTTGGGGTTATGGAAGAAGGAGCAATATTTTGTACAAAAAGTGTTTGCAAAATCCATATCAAGGTCAAATAATTTTGATCTTTCAAATGTACCTTGAAAATTATGATGAAAAACAAACGCCGATATTTTACAATACCAATCATCTGCTTTTGTAATAGTTACATGTGTTGTACTGTTATTGAATTTATGATGCAACGCATTTTGCTTTGTTGTATCTTTTACTCATCTTAGTGACTTTTTTTTCCAGCACAAATGTTACATTGTTGCAACTTGTGATCGTGATCTCAAGCGGAGAATACGCAAAGTTCCTGGAGTGCCCATCATGTTCCTCAGCCATAGAAGGTAAGAGATCATAAAGAGGTGGTTAATATTTGTGTTAAACATTCTTCTTCTTCTTCCTTGGAAGTGCTCGTTCATAAATGAAGATTACCGTACTGTGGTTGAGCACATTTGTAGAACCGTGAGCCGCAACCTACTCGTCTTCAGTTGAGATGGTCACCAAAATTGGGATATTGCATATCAGTGATTAATAAGGGAATTGGTGTGTGGTGAAGAGGTTTTAAACTAGTGGTTTAAACCCGCCGAGACCTGGTTCTTTTTACCAAGACGAAGTCGAGGTAAAATTATCAAGAACGAGGCCTCGGCGGGTTTAAACCACTAGTTTTAAACCGACTCAACACACTTTGATTCCCATTCATAAATATCTTCCTTTTGAAAATAAAGACAAAATGTTGAGAACAAATAGGACAGTTTTGCCCCTTTGGTCGTTTGCAGCTCACTTCGATTCTGCGTAAAATTTCTAGACCAATTGCACAACGCGAAACGCACGATCGAATAAGATGTGCGCCCTTCCAGTTTGGGACGTAAAAGAAGTGAGTCAACTATGATTCTTGTGCACAGTTTGACTCCCAAAATGGAAGGGCGCGTATAATGTCCGAACATGTGTTCCGCGTTGTGCAAACTGTTTAAACACTTCTAGCCGTGTTTATATCACACGTTTAAACATGGCCACATGATGTCCTCTCGACCAATCAGAATGAACAAACTGTCCCAGGTATTTATGAATGTTGTATTCAAATGAGCTTGATGCATCAACATGGTGTGATTTTCTTTGGATAAAAGTGTCACCAAAATGACTACATCACTGATGTGACGTATATTTTCCATCTACGACAATGGCAAGAGGCATTTAAAAGCAAATCTAATACAAGTACAAAGAACATACTTTGAGAAACGCAATGTCAGTGTCCATTCTGGAGTTTATTATAAACATTGTATTTAATATATTTCTGGTGGCAAGTCTTGTATTAAGTTACTTTACATGCCCAAATACACGCACATGTGAAAGCGGGACTGCTAAAAATGCTACTACAATTTAGTCAGTTCAAAAATTTAAGCAGACTATAGCTTTCTTACCTCCAGGGTTATTTACATGCGTTTGCATCACAATAAAATGTCCTCAATTTAACACAGACCACCATAGCTTCCACTTTTGTGAAATCATACCACTTCGACACCACTTTGTCTTTAAACAATGTATCACAATCAACTAGTTAGGCTTTGGTCATACCCATCATTAAGATGATTTCAGTGGACTCTTCTAATTGAACAATTCCGCACATCAAATTCTTAGCATTCTATTGACCCACGTGTGGCTCAGAAAATTGACGACCAAACTACCTACAGTCATGCCAGTGTCTGCAAATTGAGTCCATTCATTTGTAGGATTCATTAGGTTTGTAGCTGGCCCGCACTACAGAGGGCTTGAATTGACAGGACATCCCCAGTAGACCACAGCTTGGAACGTTCACTGGAACTGAAATAGTTTTTACAAGACCAAAAATATTTATACATTTTTGCTGAATTTTTAGGAGGTTTGAATCTACAGAAGTATATGAAATCAATAGAGGCAGGGGCCAATTTCACAGTGCTGCTTAACGTTAAGCAAATTTGTCATGCTAACTATAGCAGACAAATTTACTTAAGCGTAAGTGTATTCCACAGGTTAGCAAGAAAATTAGGCGGCCAGGTTGCACGTTCACCATGGATTTGCATTGTTACGTCATTCATTTTTATACAGTAAGCACCGAAAGGTTAGCATCGCTATGAAATGGAAACTCGCACAGTAAGCACAAAATTGGTGGTTAAGCAGCTCTATAAAATTTATAAAGCTGTTTAGCAGAAAATTCTGCTCAGCAAATTTCTTTGCTAAGCAAGAAATGAGTGGGGTACCAGTCACAGCAATGGTAACTGAATAGTATTTTAGCCGGTAACCTATTTTTCTTAAGCAAGAATTTTCTGTGCTTAGCAAGTTTTTGTGCTTACATGTTTTATGAAATTGGGCCCAGGACTTGTTCAGCTCTGGGGGTTACTGGTCACATTCTAAAATGACTTTGTCAGTGTCCACTAGAATAGTTTATAGCTAAGAATTTGATGCACTGGATTGTTTGCGGTAAATATAGTGTGATCACACACTATAATTTATTTAATCTTTTTTGTCTACCTTCCCTCAACAGATATACAATTGAGAGGATGCCAGACGCATTTGGAGCACCAAAAATTTGAGTTGTTCCAGAAAACTTTAAGATAATTTATTACAAAAAGTTACTTCAAAAAAATATCTTTGTGCATTAAAGGCATTGTACACGTTTGGTAATTGTCAAAGACCAGTGTTCTCATTTGGTGTATCCCAACATATGAATAAAATAACAAGCCTGTGAAAATTTGGGCTCAATTGGTCATCGAAGTTGCAAGAAAATGATGAAAGAAAAAACATCCTTGTTGTACAAATTGGTGTGCTTTCAGATAGGAATAAAAACTTCTTGCAAGAAGTTTTTATTATTTTAGTGAGAAATTACCTCTTTCTCAAAAACTACGCTACTTCAGAGGGAGTCGTTTCTCACAATGTTTTATACTATCAACAGCTCTCTGTTGCTCGTTACCAAGTCAGTTTTTATGCTAATATATATTTTGAGTAATTACTAAACGTGTACTGTGCCTTTAACAGAGTTGAAATAACTCTCAGTATGATACTCAACAGGAGTCTTATTTAAATGTACCTTCATGCATACATAAAAGTACAGTAACATATCTGCATTGACATAAGTAAAATGTCCTGGCTGTGGACCTTGTCTTACCACACAAGAGTAACAAATGGCTACCTTGTGGGAGAAAGCAATACTTGAGATAAATTAGCTTAATTTGTGTTTTTGAATTAAATTTAATGGCAGTATTTCATGCAGTACCCCTGGGCAGTGGCAGTTCCAATTTTCATGGCACTGCTTACTGCAGTTTTCTGTGTTTACAGCTCCTAGAATCACAAACCTTTTCAGTGCAGAATTTTGCGGTAAGCAGCACCATGAAATAGGGCCCAGATGGTTCAAGAATGCACGGTATTTATCTTGTAAAATACTTTGTTTAAAAAAATACACAATAAAAACATGATGTGTGGATGCTTTAGCTCAGCTCATTTAACTTACCATTTTAACAAAGAACAAAAAAAACTACATTTCTTGACATTAATTTTTTTTTCAAGGAAAAAATATAAATTTTACATTAGTAATATGACTAACTTTAGTGTTCTCTGGTCAAAACATATCCTGTTTTTTTACAAGAAACACGATTTCTTTTAGTTCATTATTTAATGACATTTTTTTTCTCTGCCTCAAATTAACGTGCCTGCTGATGTGTAAACGAAACGTTGAAAGAGACTAGCATTAATAGCATGTTAGGATGAAAAACTTCATGAGAAGCTTTGGAAGTCATCCCTTGATGCTAATTTCCTAGACTTTTTCTGGCCATTACAGTGTACTAGCGGTGTAGTCAACTGTACATGTATGTTAAAGGTGCTTTATTGGGCATTCCCTGAACAGTTGCGGTAACTAATATTTATCTTTGACTTTGTCTAGTGATAGCTAAATGAGGTCTTCAAACAACCACTTGTACCATTGTTTGCTTCAGTATCGATAAAATGACTGTCAAGCAGATAAGGTCAACATTAATTAATTCACTGCATTGTTCATGGCTCTGCTTACCACAGCATTCAACATTTTCTTTTTTACACTTTAGGGAGGGTGGGGGGTCCTGAAATAGTGAATGGTTTTCTACACTCATGAAAATAGCTATAATTGTGGGCTCCTTAAAAATTTTTTTCAAATCAAACATCAATGTCATGGTTAGTCTTGGCCCAAGACGTCAGTGATCGATAGCGAATAGTGCACTGTGCTCGTTGTAAATCATTCACTATCCTCTATTGATCACTGACGTCTTGGGCCAAGACCATGTCACGGTTAATTTCCGATTACAAAAGTATTATAATTGGCCATTGAAATTGGATTTCAATATATTGTGAATAATATTTACAATAAATTTATGTACACATACAAAGACAAAGATCTGCATTTTCTTCATTGATTGACAAGTAGAATAGTTAGTAAACAATGCCACTGAATATTCACACATGATTAAAACAAAGCACTGGTAATACTAGCTGCTTTAATTAATGCCAAAGGGCAGGAATTCCACACTTTTAACATAGCATGAACAAGGGCATAGGTTTGTACTAGCCCAACATTTGTGTCACACTTTAGCATTGGCACAATCTTTTCAAGTAATTTTTATTTACACTTGGTTAAAGTTTTATGTTGACTTTCCTCTCAACAGATTGTACAGTGTTCCAGACTAAAATAAAATGTCATGGATGAGCCACGTTGTGTATGAGAGTCGAGTTATGTTGTCGTGTCAACAGCATGTGGGTTCGAATCCCTATCGATCCATTTGCCATCTTGAGCATGAAAGTTAACTAAAATTGTTTCTAATCACCCGAGGGACAAATGAGCACATTCAAATTTTGTGATCCCGCAATGCACCTATTTCAGTAGCATTGGCTGCATACTCACATCGAATCGAGACTGTTTCAGGAATGCCTTTTGTTAATTGAACAGAGGTAGTTGTTGCGTGAGGCTCTGTAATAATACTTAGTTTTAAAAACAAACAAAAAACTAATACTTTTTATGACAACTATTACTATTACTTTTATAATATACAAGATGTTCACAGAACAATTTAGATCTAAACGCAGATTAAACACTTTAAAGAATTTTATGCACCAGACTTTCAGAACAATACCTCTACTATCGTGGTGAAGTTACCGGGTTAATTCATTGATTTAAATCAGTTTAACCGATATAGTCTTGACCCATTTTTAAAGGCATCGTACACATTTGGTAATTGTCAAAGACCAGTGTTCTCACTTGGTGTATCCCAACATATGCATAAAATAACAAGCCTGTGAAAATTTGGGCTCAATTGGTCATCGAAGTTGCAAGAAAATGATGAAAGAAAAAACACCCTTGTTGTACAAATTTGTGTGCTTTCAGATAGGAATAAAAACTTCTTGCAAGAAGTTTTTATTATTTTAGTGAGAAATTACCTCTTTCTTAAAAACTACGTTACTTCATAGGGAGTCGTTTCCTACAACGTTTTATACTATCAACAGCTCTCCGTTGCTTGTTACCAAGTGAGTTTTTATGCTAATATATATTTTGAGTAATTACCAAATGTGTACAGTGCCTTTAAGAAGCAGTACTCACAATAGATCGATCCATTTAGCACTGCCCACCGACCTACCACCATAGCAACTGACCATAAACAAAGCTAAATGATTGTGCATGACGTGTGTCTCTAGCTCTGCATCCTGCTGCACACAAAATGCACACCGCAGCATTCTTAATCAATGGAGGCGGCTTCAATGTTTAGTTTATAATGGCACTTGTTGTGTTGTGCTCTTGGTGCATATTTTGCAGTTCTGATTGGCCAATGCATTTAAAGGCGGAGGGATCTAAACCCCAACTTCAAAGTACCTCGCCAAAATGTTTGGACTTGGATGAAATTGCTGCGTTGTGCATTTTATATGTGGCAGGATGCTGAGCTAGAAATGCATATGTCATGCACTTTAAACATGTAGCTTTGTTGTGGACTATTGTTAGTGACCCTCCGGAATACTCGACCAACCTCCACTCTATGGCAACTCAACACCAAAATGTTTAGACTTGGATAAAACTGGCCCAATGATAAAAACCAGAAGCCCACAGCTCAGTCAGATAGTTGCATTGTATAGAGTCCAGTCATCTTGCAAAAACTCAATAAATTGTTCAAAATCCCTGACACAAAAATTACAGTATTTAAAAACAAACAAAACAATAGCACATGTTTCCAGCACAAGGAATACAACAAATAAACAGTTTAACAATTTCTCTTTCCAAATCTGCCGATAAAATTCATAAACCAAGGACAATGGCAAGCACTGTTGTTGGGCACTTAAAATTGTTTTATAATGCTCAATTTAACACAAAGAAATGGTGCGTTAGCCAACTGTAACAGTTGGTGCACAACTCAATGACACTTGGCAGATCATCAAAATGGCTGCATGTAGCTGATTACATTTACTACATGCAAACAATCTACACAGCTAGTCATGTGGCTAGTATATTAAAACACCCAAGTAGTTGCTTGTCATTTGATTGGAGAGCTTTAGGTCACGCGACATTCATTAATTAAACCATTACATGGCATACGTCACAAACCATGCATGTTCGTCCCATCCTTCTTCTTTGTTTTATATTGTAAGCCAGACCACTACTTGCAGAGCTGCCAACATTTGCATCTTGCACAACAATCACAGAGATATTTAGAATTACATTCAACATAATAGGGAAAAAGTTTCCATAACCAGGGAGATTTCCAAATCTGTTCATCAGAACATGGAAAGATTGGTTTACTTTCAGGGAACTTTCTGCAGAATCGGGGAGAGTTGGCAGCTCTGCAACATGCGTTATACACAGCAGAACAAAACGCTTTCGTATTGGATGTCAGAATACAATCTTGTACAGTTTGTTCATTCTTATAGTTTAATCGTTCAATCAAACGACAAAGATCTACTTGGATGTGATACAAAACAAACAATGAATATTTTTGCATTCGTGCAATGGACAGAATAATTTCCTGCATTGGTGGAATGTACCATTCAACTCAGCTTCAACTCAGCTTCAGCTTCACGTTAAAGCAAACGTACAACATTGGTAATTGTCAAAGACCAGTATCCACACTTGATGTGACCCAATATATACATGAAATAACAAACCTGTAAAAGTTTAAGCTAAATCGGTCTTCGGAGTAATGAGAAACAGTAAACAATTTTTTAAAAATATTTTCACTGTTTTCAAACATTGGATTTTATCACCAGTTATAAAGACTAATTGTTTTACTCATTTCCTAAAACCTATAGCATTTCAAGCAAAATTATTTCAAGGGAAGTTTTCCACCATGACCATCTTTATACCATTTAAGTTATGTGCAAATCTGTGAACACTTTTATTTTCAACCTTACCAATGTTGTACACACCCTTTAAGTATTAATACAAATTATGGATATTTATTGGTGAGAATATTTTCATGAGTTGAAAGATGAAATGTTCCATTCAACTCCGAGCTTCGCCTCGTTAAATGGTATACAAATATTGGATGTTTATGACTGGAATAGCAAGAATATTTTCACGAGTTGAAATATAGAATGTTCCATTCAACGAGGCAAAGCTGAGTTGAATAGAACATATTCTGTTTTAGATCATTTGAATTGAACCTGCCATTTTCCAATCAAATGACAAGGAACTACTTGTGTGTTGTATAAAATATTCCATATTTTAATATGTGCACCATTGCACTCATAAACATTCATTATTTGTTTAGCAAATTCCCACAAAGCAACACTATTCTGTGCTATGCACATCTGCGAGCTGAATAACTCCATGAACTTGGTCCCTAGTTAAACATGTCAGTCTATGTATATTTTTTTCTCATCAATAGACTGTGCAAGTCTCGCGAGTATTCAAACTTCCCGGACCAAGTTAGTCCCAACCATGTTGAGTTTTACATGTGCACGATTCCGTTTCTTCAAATACTTCAGTTTAACTTTGGTTATGACTATACAAATTATTTCACATTGTTGGGAAAGTAAAATTTAGCCATGAAATATATGAAAGTAAAATAAATTTAACAAATCAAAAAAGAAAACCTGAGATTATGACTTGACCTTCGTTTCCGATATCATTACTTGAGAAACAATTAAGAATTTTGCCCAAGGGCGTGATCGGATAATGGGATTTCTAAAAAAAATAAGCTTTCACGTCCCAAGTGTTAATTTGGTTTCAATGTTAATTATAGCAAACTAATTCTATTATTAAAAAAAATTGTATTTACAACAAATTGCTATGGGCATTTTCTTTTTTAAGAACATTGTATAAATAGAATTCAAAAAGATTAGATTTTGTAGAAAAATATAGTCTTTGTTTGAGTTGTTTTTTTTGTTTTCGATACGCGCGAGACTTGCACAGTCAATAGCAAAAACTAAATTAATACTTCTTTGTTCATGTAGGCATGATGACGTCACATAAATTTGACCCAAGTCATCTTAACCTATGACACCTGACCTTGAGCGACCACAAGCTCTTTGTAGCCAGTGTTGCTATCCATTTCCCGCTTGAACACAACGCCTGGCAGTTGTCCAATCACAATCTCAGCAGTGGTAAACACCTTCATGTTACCCATTACATGCCCTCCAATCACCTAGAAAAGAAAACAGAACATCATGGGATAATCTGTACATTCTAGGCTTATCAAAGGGTGGTCTCATGTTACCCATTACATGTCCTCCAATCACCTAGAAAAGAAAACGTAACATTATGGGATAATCCGTACATTCTAGGCTTATCAAAGGGTGGTCTCATTTAACCCATTACATGCCCTCCACTTAACCTAGAAAAGAAAATAGAACATCATGGGATAATCCGTACAATCTAGGCTTATAGCGTTAACATACCTTGAAGCATAGGCTGCCCTTAGCAACACCCTTAGCCCCCCCAAAAGCTGCCTTATATAGGTGTAATGCAGTTAAACTTATGACAGTCCATTTCCGTATGTTAACTTTGCATCGGGGATAAAGAATATAATTTGTTTTTACCCTTACACCGATGTGTATTAAGCACTGTATACTCAGTCTTTCCTGAGCTCTGTGAAAAAAATCCACTAGCAAATCACTCAGGTGGGATTCGAA
The DNA here is from genome assembly GCA_021014325.1 of Plazaster borealis. Classification (NCBI taxonomy): domain Eukaryota; kingdom Metazoa; phylum Echinodermata; class Asteroidea; order Forcipulatida; family Labidiasteridae; genus Plazaster; species Plazaster borealis. The sequence continues at coordinate 38,484,175 of CM037472.1, forward strand.
GCCACGACCTTTGCATTGCTAGAGCAGATGTCTTACCACTAGACCACCGAGCTAGCCTGGTGGCTAGAGGCAGTTCGGCAGCGGGTACCGCAACGATTTAATAGACGTTAACTTTGCATCGGGATAAAGAATATAAAAAATGTTTTCCCCTTACACCGATGTGTATTAATAATGTCGTAATACTAATTTGAGGTGGCCAAAAAACACACCAAACAATCAGAAAAACAAATCCTAACCGATGACCATTCAATTAAAAAAAAAACAGAGCTAAAAATACTGGTATTCTTTGCATAATTAATAGTTGTTGTGTACTTACCTTTCCTTCATTGTCTGACAGAGAAGCATGTAGGTGCATACAACTCTTTCCTATGGTCCCGACTAGGGACACAATTTCATGGTTACTGGTCAACTTCTTCATCTGGAAAACAGACACATGTACCAAATATATTAGGAACAGTTTCATGAACTTTCCACTTCAGGAAACTACTTGTTTCTACATCATCTGCAATACTAGTAGGCCCTACTGTTGTTAAGTTCAGTGGGCGTTAAGCTTTGTGGGGGTGTGCCCAAATATTTTTAAAACAATATGGTATTGACAAAATAGGGAGACCGCCAACATAGGGCTAGAAAGCTCAGTTGGTAGTGCGCCGGGAAGTTAAACCGGAGGACATTGGGTTCAAATCCTGCTCTAGTAAATTTTTCTTTGTTCAACCCAAATTAATTCAAATTTACCAAGTCAGTTTCCCTTGTGGTTTATAACTTGATATTAAAAACAATATGTAGTAGAGAAAATAATATTTAAAGACCCCACAAATCACCATTGCTTATTTCAATTGCCCAAAATTGAAAGAATCCTGATGTGCACAAAATCCTTGATAAAACATACACCATTTTTCGTTAATTTCACTAAAACAGGATGAATTTGATGAAATTTGCAGAGGTTGGTTGAATGTCGTGTTTAAAACTAATGATAAAAACAGTTTTTTCTTCAAAAACCAATTGTCGTAACAAATGAATGATGGTAAAACTTTTAATGATAACTGCTTTGTTCTTCGACTTGAGAGATTTTTTAAAAATAGAATTATCAAGGCAAATGAAAGTTGTGATGGTAACCCTGATGATGGGCCCAATTTCATGGGGATGCTTAAGTTTTTATTTGTTTGCTTAACAAGTTGCTGCTCAACAAAAATAAGCAGGAATCCAGTCATAGACAGTATATGTCATGTATTTTGGCTGGTTATCTTATTCTGGTAAGCATAACTTGTTTTGTGCTGAGTTCCTTCTTGTGCTTAAGCAGCTCTATGAAATAGGGCCCAGGCCACCTAAACAAGGTATCCCCAAATCATTGTTTCACCCAAACTTTATGATCTGTCCATATGTAGTCAGGAAAGACTACTGCGATTTTAGCAACACCAAAAACTGGTCAGTGGTAGTTAATTTGTGCCTTTTCAAAGGTGCTCAGTTGCAATTCAACCTCAAAATGGCACACCAATTGTTTATTAAGCAATGAAGACACTTGCAATGACGAGAGTCAATACTGACCGTTTTAGAATCGGCCATTCTCAATTCGGCGCATTTGACACTGCCGACGCAGGATACAATACAAGCCGCCTGGATGCTTTTATCGTCCATCAACTTCTTCAGGCATTCTGTGATGTCATCTCCTGGATGAAGCCGTAGCACTAAACATTTCATTGAGGAGGAACAGGCAGAGGAGGTGCAAGATGCCTTGTCACTAAGGAAGGACTTGCCCATTCGTGCAGTCTCCTACATCAATAACAAATAGGCACATTATAAGATTGATAATCTTTTGAATTGCCGAGTTTCAAGTTGGAATATAAAGGTGGTACCAGTCATCCTGAGAAATACTTTTGTTTCAATTGTTTGATCCCAATGTTTCATTTCATTAGCCTGTATGGGAAGTTTCTATTGTTTTATGACAATTATGTTCACAAAATTAAAGTGAAACATGAAATGGGATATCTTTGAAACTGTGGTAAGTATTTTTTTTTAAACATGAGGATTGGATTTAAACAAATAATATTGATATCATTAAAGGCAGGATACACTTTTGGTAATTGACAAAGACCAGTATCCTCACTTGGTGTATCCAAACATATGCATAAAATAACAAACTTAGAAAAATTGGGCTCAATTGGTCATCGAAGTTGCAAAAAAATGATGAAAGAAAAAACACCCCTGTTGCATAGAAATGTGTGCTTTCAGATGCCTGAGAAAGGCTTCATGCCTGAAACCTTTCTCAGATTCAAAATGTTTGGTGAATAATTACTTCTTTCTCTAAAACTACATTACTTCAAAGGGTGTCGTTTCTCAGTGTTTTATACTGTCAACATCTCTTCAGTGTTTCTTACCAAGTAAGTTTTTAAGGTCATTAACTTGTAGAGTAATTACCAAGAGTGTACCTTGCCTTTAATAATGATGATAATAACAAATAGTATATAATACATAGTAACCACAATAAAATGCCTTACAAATCTGCTATCATGGTTACCTGTGGAAAGTAACATCATGACTTTGAATTCATATAAGAGGCATACAGCTGCACCTTGTCAAAAAGTGCCAGGCACAGAGACTTTGTACTGTGTTTTCTAATCAATGGCACAGCTGAAAAACCAGAAAAAATACAATCAGCTGACCAGCGGAAAAGTTGCATGCCCGAACTAAGTCGATACAATGAATTTGCCATGAAAGTCATAGTACAAAGAATGAGATGAAAAAACAAATGAAATAAATCACACGGCTGGAATTACTATAGACAATTTTTCCAAAATGTTTCCAAAATAGTGATTCTCTCAACTACAAAACCCCTTGCATTGGCCGCCATCGCTGAGGTCAAACAACGGAAGCGTGTAGGCGCCGCGCACAACTCTCAGCCAATGATAAGTCTTCAAAGACCTCAGTGAAGGCGCTGTTTGGGCTTGTGACATCACATGCATGGGATCTACTCCTACTATAGATGGGACAGGATAAACTGTACTTGGGATGTGCCAAACATGGACTTAGTTACATTCTCACGGACCTTCTTCTATGGTTTGTGAACGTACCTGGCATTCCATGTTTTCAGACCGTGATCCCTCCGTCCCTGGTGCTACTGTACTGGAAGATGGTCGGGCGTGTCCAGCAGAAGATTGGGTGTGGTTTGAATGGAATTGTCCCCTGTTGGATTGAGATAGTTTGATGGGGTACACAGTTTCCTTAGAGGGCTGGCGGTCCTTGCCGTTTATTGTCATAAACATCTGGAGATAAAAATGTCAAAAGCAGGTAAACACTTGAACATAAAAAACGAATGAATTATATACAATAAACTACATGATTTACATCTATACGACAAATTATGAGAATTAAAGTGTTCAATTCAAACAGCAACCCTGTTGACAAATTTTGGAACTTCATGCAGCTTCACATGCACTGCTTGAAGTGAGCTAAGGTAATGCCATTCTCACTATAACTGTGACAACCAAAATGGAACAGCAATATATATCGCAATAGTTGTTGATCTCAATTGCCCCATTTTGTGGCGTGTTGTAGCCAAGCGGATAAGAACACTGGACTCAAGCTCTTGTGTTTCTGATTAGCAGAGTGTGGGTTTGAGTCCCGGTTGTGACACTTGTGTCCTTAAGCAAGACACTTAACCATTATTGCTGCGTCCTTCGGATGGGACGTAAAGCCGTAGGTCCCGTGTGTTGGACTCGTTGGATATGGGACGCAGAAGCGCTATATTTTTCCGTATACCACTCGCGCTTGTGTGATAACTTATAATATTAAGAACCTAGTATTATTATTATTAACTCACTTCAAGAAGGCGGATTTCATGTTCCTTGCTTTGTTTCTCCCTGCGTTCCTCCGCTGCAAACTGCTGCTCCAAGAAAGATCGATTCAAGTCCATAACCGTCTCCTTGATCCTCTCCATGCTCTCGTGTCCGACTTGCTGCAAGGCGTCCACCACAGACTCCATCCTATGTCTGCCTGGCGTGTACCCTTCTGGCTGGGTAGCGTACACATAGCCGTCGTGGTCGCTGAATTCGTTGGGCTCTTCGCTGAGGTCTTCATGGGAATGCCGCGGCTCGTAATCTCTTGGGTCGTTGTCGCTCATGTTAGAGGCGTCTATAAAGAAACATTATACATACATAATCTGTGCTTTTTTAGCTTTCATTTCATGTACATGCCAGATCATGAAGCATGCCCATTTCCAAGGCTGACAGTAAAATACCATTGCCCTCTTTTCAAGTCACGTTCCACAAACGGATGGTCAATTTAATACAAGCAAAATAGCATGTACATGTACTTTGATTTTGAGAGGAGACTACAGCTTTGTTCATTCCGTTCCTCTCATCATCAAGAAATAAGTTAGTTAATCCTTTACTTTCCATAACATTTTGTAGTGTGCGCGGAAGGACGCAACGAAAAGTTACCAGAGCAGAGGTGTAAGCAATTAATGTGCAAAATTAAAATTGTGTTTGAAGACAACCGAGTGCGAAAGTTTGATTGATTTTCTGCCATTCATTAGTCATCATAGGAAGGTTGAGTTCTGCATGGGAATAGGAAAAAAAGTCTTTGGGGTAATTCTAGCAACACAAATGTAACAGTAATGGCACATCGTTTTGGGTCAGGAGCCATTTTATTGTTTACGGCCTTTCGTTACTGGAAAAAAAGTACTTTGTGTGCCTGGAAGAAGGACACAGATCCTTGACGCCCTTCTTCCGGGCAGGGCACACGACGATTTGCAAGTAAGCTAACTAACCACTCAAAACCATTGAACTGCCATGTTTGGTGACACAATTCTACATAAAACTTCTGTGTATAGTGTAGATGCAATGCCCACATGAACATTTATCCTATTGCATGCTGGCATAGTGCAATCATTCAAAAACACGAGGATGGGGCTGAATGGTCAAACAGTGAACCTTCCTTCTGTAACAAGTAAATTCAATTTGCTTGCATTTTTGTGTTAAACAAAAGAGTTACTATATATTTTGAAACATCAAAGTCTTTTAAACTGATTTGTATTTCCAAGAATGGTGTATTTTTGACTGACTCTAGTCTATACCTTTCTCTGAACAGTTCTGGTTTTGACATTTTGTTACAATACAGATTGTTGTATCATTTTTATTATGATGTTTATTCAAACAGTCTAGAGACTTTACCCAAAATGCAATTGTCGTACATCTCCGCAGACTCGTCTGTTTCTTTCATCTCAGTAGGTGCCACTTCCTGGGACTCGAACTCACGAGGGTTGTTCAAGAAATCTTGACCCCACACTTTGTCAAGCTCTTTGTAAAAAATACTGGACTGTCTTGTGATGGACTTGCTACAGCGGCCACTTCTCAGCTTCAGCTCCCTGAAACCCTTTCGGAGATTCTTGGTCTTGTTCCGACACTGTGCTGGCGTTCGTTGCACCCCGTAGCTTTTAAGTCGCCGGCATATCTCATCATACACTGTGTTGTTCCGGAAGAGACCCCGAAGCTGTCGCTGGATGCTCGGGTCGGCCCAGACAGAGATAAGGTGTCGGGTGTCGGCCTCAGACCACGTTTCACCACGCCCAGTGTCTTCATTGGGCTTTACTTCTATTGGTAAGACTGGGATATTGTTGGCATCACCACTACATGAGGCAAGCATTTGTAACTCAAAGGCTGTCTTGGCTTCAACAGGCATGACTGGAGCTGTGTTGCAATCCATCTACAGTACGTAGATCAAATTATTAAAAGCTTATTATTTTAGCCATACATGCATATTGGAAATTGTGAAAAAAGAAACACTGTTTCAGTGGGATTGTATGGCAAGCCAATATTGCAAAAAATTAAGTTGATCTCAAGTGGACATGAGTGATTTTTCATCATTTATTAAATGTATATTGACAAATCAAATAGCAGAAGAGTCACCAACTACAGGAGAGGATATTGTAAGTAAAAACAGTCACATTTAATTTACAAATAATTTAATATTTAAATGTTTACCACTTTAAAGTCTGATAAAGAATACACAAATAAAGAACAAAATAAAGATTACATATTTATAACACCACATAAAATATGTAAAAAGTTTATCTTTATTAATTTATTAACTAATTCGTCTCACTAACCACCAGTGACAGTGTGGACAATACTTCAACCTCTGTGAGACACTTTGCAGACAATACTAACTTGTGTCGAAAGTTGATAGAAACTGCATATACAGAAGGCTGTAAATGGCAAACGATCTTTTGGAATGAAAGACTGCAACTTTTTTAAAGATTACATACAACCATTTATGAACTGAAAGCATCTTGTTAAAATTTAAAAGGTGGGTCAGATAGTTTTTAAAAATTTCATTTTTTAGTTTCTGTTTCTCAAAATTGTTCCTGTTATCTGATCAAAAACCTGACTACATGATATGTTATTGTTAGTGTCTCTAGGCCCAAATGCCTACTTTAACTAAGGGTTAAAAGAAAAAAATAGTAATGTATAAGTAAGAGTAGAGTGTTGAAAAAAAAGACAGGAGAAACTTCAGAAAGGCACCACCACCAGTAATATTAATTTAAACTGCTAAAATGAGTGATAATGACTCACAACACCGAGTGCTACGGTATAGTGTAGGTACATGTATGTAGAGCTGAGTGCTCAGTGCTTGGTGCCGTCACAAGCAGCAGTGCAGATGCATAATAATAAATTACCACCATTGTCAAACTAATAAAACATAAAAAGTACATTGTTGTGATTGAATGTCACTTCTTCTTCTTCCGTAGTCACTGACACCATGGAGGTAGAATTCTACCTCCATGCTGACACCATGGAGCTATCCTATCTATAGCTCCATACCATGCTGACACTAGTGACACCAAGCTGCCAGTCCACTGACTGGCTACCTCCATGGTCCGAGTGTCTGTGGTGTGGTTGTATGGGGTGTCACTTGTCAGTACAAAAGGGGAAAAGTCAAAAACACAGGCATTACATTGAATTGATTGTTTGTAATAAGACGAAACAAATGTATGTTGGTAACCGAATAAGAAAATAAAACAACAAATGTGAAACTTACATCTGAACAACTCGCGTTGACTATTTTTAGATTTCAGCAAATATTTTTTACGAATTTCCGGTCAGTTTTAATGGTAAGGTTCAGCACAAAAAGAAAGGTGCAAAGCTTTCGCACAAAATCCACTTTTCGTAGTCATTATATAGCGCCCTCAAGCAATGTTTTGAAAGGATGGACTCAAAGGTTGTAGGTCTAGTCCCTATAGTCTATTTCTGTATTTGTTTACACCAATTTTTTTGAAGAATGGGTACCAATCTAAAATTTAAATACCCTAAATCACATTGAACAAAGGGTCTCGTGATTGTTGGACTGTATGTTATGGTCCTCCGTGTTAAAGCATGGTTAAAGTACCAGAAAACTACTGGGGAAAACGGAAAAGTAAAAGAAAATACCTTCAAACTACTGGAAAATTGGTGGAGAGCAGCTTCTCGACCCAGATAGCTATCGATGCTCAGGCTCATCGGAGCTTCCCTAAACTTGAATACGTATCCGAAGTAATACTCACCGCCTGAGCTGTACTAAACTTCTGAAGGTCCTCTCAGAAGTTTCCAGAAATTATGTGACGTAACTAGGCGTTAAATCGTGATACTAGTAAGGGACGACTTGAAGAAGTTTAATACAGTGCAGCCAATTGTGATTGAAGAAGTTTAATACAGTGCAGCCAATTGTGATTACTTCGGATACTTATTCGTGTCACATCTCCAGCAGCCAAACAAAACAGACAGACAGAAGGAGCTCAGTTCGTTGCATCCGTACACACAGTCGAAATATTCTCCTGTAATTTCTGTTTTCACCGTCGGTTTTCCGGTGGTTTTCCGTTTTTTTAGTCTTCCGGTAGTTTCCGACAAACAGAATCCCCGCTTCCTTTTTCCGGTAATTAAGATCACCGCTGCTGAGCCTTTGTTGAAGTGGAACAACCGGCCTTTTCCTTTTTAGTTGTTTTTTTAAAAAATTATTATAATTATAAAACAAAACTTAGTAAATAGTCAAGATTTTCAGTTTCAAAAGACGATGTTATTCCTTGCAGAATTATGGATGAAAGCGACACTGGTTGTCTAATTGTCCATGTTGTAAGTTGCTCTTTATTTACTGTTTGTTTTGTATATAAAAAATTAATTTTACAATTTATTTTTAATGCGTAATTTATTATTTAATAAAGGCACTGAACACGTTTGGTAATTGTGAAAGACCAGTGTTCTCACTTGGTGTATCCCAACATATGCATAACATAACAAGCCTTTGAAAATTTGGGCTCAATTGGTCATTGAAGTTGAAAGAAAATGATGAAAGAAAGAACACCCTTGTTGTACAAATTTGTGTGCTTTCAGATAGGAACAAAAACTTCTTGCAAGAAGTTTTTATTATTTTAGTGAGAAATTACCTCTTTCTCAAAAACTACGTTACTTCAGAGGGAGTCGTTTCCTACAATGTTTTATACTATCAACAGCTCTCAGTTGCTTGTTACCAATTAAGTTTTTATGCTCACATTTGTTTTGGGTCATTACCAAACGTGTACGATACCTTTAAGTATGCCTATTTATATATACCTATCGAGTGCATAACTTTACAAAAACTTAGGCTAGGCCTAGCCCTGGATGGGGAAGGATGCCAATCTCTATTGTGCTGTACTGTATGCAATGGAGGTGAACCCTCCATCCTCCCAGATGCAGGGTTTAGAAGTTGTGATAATCGAAACCCTCCATCCTTTTTTGTTTTCTTTCTTTTTGTTCTTCTTCTTCCCCCCCCCATCTTTTCCTCCCCTATGCTATTTATGTGATTGGCTGTGGGAAAATGAACTTAGTTCTTTTGTAGAATATTAATGAGTATCGCGAGAACCAAGGAAACAACATTAAAAGGGTGTTCGGTTTGGCGAAGTGGTATCTTTCCTCGCCTTCCACATCAAGGACCCCGGTTCGAATCATGCCGGGGGCGGGTGCACTACGTGGATTGGGTTTTCAGTCCCTACCTGACTGCGTGGGTTTTCCCCGCAATAATTCTCTAGGGTTTTCCTCCCACATCTAAAACTGAAACTTCCTTCTTTGTCTTCTCTCCATTGGGTTCTTGGCTAGTACAGTGAAAAGTTCACCTTTCTGAGAGTCTTTGGCTTCACAACCAGAATAAATGAAATGAAATGAAATGAAATGAAATGAAACTTGCTTACATGTTTACAGTATATCTCGGTAAGTATGATCATTTCTAATGACAGTTGTAAATTGTAATGCATTATGTCACACCAACAGTTTTATTTTCAGGTACCCCGCTAGATGCTCGGACATTAGTATACAGTGTATATCCTAGGTTAGAAACTGAAAAACTCAACCGACATGGCTCTATTTCACATAGAGCTATAAATCTTAATAAATGCTGAGCAAGCAAAACTTGATGTCACAAAACAAATCACCAAGGTTATTTAGACATCTTGAAAAGATGAATCTTAGTCAAATTCTTAGTGCTTTGTGAAATCAAACATTGTGGTGGTTAGTTCATACACCCTTAAATTCTAAGGTCAGAAAATGTCACATGTTCCTAGCATTTTGCCAATCACATGGTTGTGGTTTAATTGTTTACCACACCAAGTAACGACCAATTGCTTGGCTTTTTGCATTTTAAACATTATGCACAATTATTTGGGTATTTGGGCGTACCTTATTTCTAATGCAGTGTGCGACCTAGCCCTGGTAGGATGGTCTGTCATGTTGTATGCAATGGAGAGGAGTCCAACCTGGGCTGTGGGTTGACCCTAGACCCAGTAACTTGGGCATTGTACTCCGTTTTTTTCCTGAAATTTTTGACTTCTGCGACCGCAGATGTCAAATTTTAAAAAAACAAGTACAGGGCCCCAGCAACCTCGTCCCCATGGTGTATCGAGCAGTACGAGGTTGACCGCTCTCACCCTGGTATTGGATCATTTGCATATCCAAATTTTTTGGATACGTATGCAAATTAGAATAGTCTGGCTGTGAACATGGTGAATACTGAATGAGTACAACTTAACATGTTTACGTTAGACTTTTGTACACCAGTCGTTGTCCAATCAGGGTCCAAGTAAGGAGTTTCCCTCCCAAGGTTTACTATTGTAAACATGGTTGGAAATAAAGTAAACCATGGGGACGAGGTTGAAAGCCCCAGTTACTGGGTCTAGGTTGACCCAAATTATAACCCAAACCAGAAAAGGTAAAAGTACAGGTACTACAATAATTATGTACACACTAAGTGAAATGCACCCACCCCCCTTACAATCACTGAGCATGCTTCCTGTAGATACTTTATTTTTGTCTTTCTTTCTTTTCCTTTGTGGAATGCAGCAACATCTTATTGACTCTGAGTTAACAAAGATGAGTGCAGAAAGCATGAGAAAAGCATCTTCAAGATGCTGTGCCGAGGGGAGTCAGCAGTCCAGCTCCGAGAGGGAGGTAGGAAAGTCAAATCTTGTTCAGCTGCCCGACTTGATATTACGACAGATCCTTCGTTGCGTTTCCTACTCCTACATCAGTGAATTGAGACTGGTAAGATGTAGGTTGGTACAGGTATCAATCATGCACCCTCTCAATTTTGATTCACTTTTTTTTTTGCCCCCAGAAAAATCAGCAAAAGTATTTTTGAATGGCCTGATGGAAGTCTATCAAAGCCTGTACCATGTACATTAGGTCAGCCCTTGTGGGCCTACTCAATGAAAGTGTCCTACTTTTTTCTAAGGGTAAATTATCATGCCTGTATAAGGCTCTTTAAAGGCAGGGTATACTTTTTGTAATGTTAATAACCATACAAACTTACTTGGTAAGGAGCACTGAAGAGCTGTTGATAGTATAAAACATTGTGAGAAACGACTCCTTTTGAAGTAATGTAGTTTTAGAGAAAGAGGTTATTTTCAACCCCAAAATTTGAACCTGAAAATGGCTTCAGGCATGAAGTCTTTCTCAGGCATCTGAAAGCACACAATTCAATGCAACAATGGTGTTTTTTCTTTCATTTCTTTTCTTGCAACTTGACCAATTGAGCCAAAATTTCACAGGTTTGTTATTTTATGCATATGTTGGGATACACCAAGTGAGGATACTGGTCTTTGACAATACCAAAAGTATACCCTGCCTTTATGGATGCAAGCCCGCCCGCTCCACCTCACTACAAGCCACACAGCAAGAATCTCATGTAAATGAACTGCATTTCATTCATACAATGTAGCAGGAATAACACATGCATTTACAAACTGTAAATTGCTGTAAGGTCGAAGCACGTGTTCTCAACCTAGCAATGCATACACATGTGTACACACTATGGTATTCATGTAGGGGTCTGAGGCCCCACAGTGCAGCCTGACAACGCTCTACTACAGCAAACTATAGTTTTGAACATTTTCCCGAAGTGCAACTGCCTTGGACAAGATATTGTTTTCATACAAAAAGGTTTACCCAAGCCAAATTGTTCCCTTGTCTTTCGTTCACCAGAGATGGTTTTAGGAATGACTTTGGTTCAATGAAAATTAAAAAGGGTTGATGGAATATGCTTTAATCTCAATTGTTACTTTTTCATTTCCCCTTGAACTGTATAGGTGTGCAGACATTTCAACCGGGTATGTCAAGACATGCTCAATCATGGGAGTCGACAACTTGAACGCTATCATTCTAAATGCTTCAAGAATCTGAAGTCTCAACTACCCAAGCGTGAGTCCGAGCGGAGGGAGCACCCTCTGGCCAGACGCTGTGAAATACTGTCGGCTGTAGAGACACGACTTTCCCTTCTGTCCATGACATACAGCAAGTACATTGACCTACAACTGTGTTGTTTTATCCCAGGAAAGGTAAGATGTTGGTTCGGACAAGATTTTAAAGTTACCACATAATGTGCAATGGACTAAATCAAGATAGAAGCAGTGGAACACTTTTAAAAGTTGTGTGGGGGGGTGGGGGCAAAGTCACATCACTACTGGCGTGTCGTGGCCCAGCGGTCTAGTTCACCAGACCCAAGCTCTGGTGTTGTCAGCAGCAGAATGTGGGTTTGAATCCCAGTCATGACACTTGTGCCCTTGAGCAAGGCATTTAACCATAATTGCTTCGTAAAAAGTTGGGAAGGTAGTGCATTCTGCTCTACCTACATCCTTACGGACTGTGAAGGGGGTAACCCTGTTTCAGCCCCAGGAGTAGGTGGCAACGTGCCCCTGGTGACAGTTGATTTGGGTTGATAGCCCAAATGAGTTCAGTGTAGCCCTCTCCTTGAAGTGGCCATCCGGCCTTGTGATGTTAGACGATCTCTCGTAAATTATTATTTTGTTAAACATGTCTCACTGCTTTAGTGCAAAGGGAAAGTACCTTTCAGTATTTCATGTTCAGTTGGTGCTCTGTCATGTCAGTGTGAGTGTCAGTGTCATGTCATCGGAAGCCGTTGCGCTGTACATGTAAATTGCGCACCTGAAACCAAGCTCAGGAGGGCGTTAAGATCATGACTGTCATTGGGGCTCTTAAAAACGAAGGTCTGGTAGATTGGATGACGCAATGTTGTTTAATGTTTATATACTTTTTAGGCTCTATGTTGTTTAAATAATTTTCTCATATTTAAATGGATTTGTGAAGGTGTTTTTAGCTTCTGGTTCTTCCCCATTACAGGTTTATATTGAATTGCCTCACAACATGTATTTACATTTTGTGGTACAGGCAGCTTTTTTTTTCTCATTATCTCAAATCGAATTATATTTGTGTTGTTTTGTCTGTCAAGGTTTTGAAATCTTCCTTTAGTTTGTAAGTTGTAATTATTCTGAAAAGTTCATCAAGACCGTATAATATGTAATGATATTATCGGTATTATGATTGTTATTGCTGTAGTTAAACTTGTTTCCAATATCATGATCCGTACTTGATGGCAAATTAAACATCAATATATATTTGGTTTGCAGTAACACCATGTGTATATCTACTTGCTAGGTAGATTTTGTTCTTTGAGAACTTGTCGTGCTTATTATTCTACTGCCGCAGAGTAGAATATTCGGAATTCGGGAGACTTCTCAGTTCTTAAATCTACTTGCTAGTCTCCTGACGATGACTAGAGCAAGCTAGTCGAAACGTTGAGACCTATTTAGACTCACTCCGCGGCAGTGTAGTTATTAACGAGAAGTCCCCCCGATCCACATAGCGAAAATAGTAGTCCTGCCCGATTTCCTACCTCCCGCCCAGGTAGTAGTTAATAAGAAGGACAGTTCTTTTCAGAACTGAGAAGACTCCCGAATTTCGAATTCTCTACTCTGCAGCAGTAGAATAATAAGCAAGACAAGTTCTCATAGAACAAAATCTACCTAGCAAGTAGATATACACACGGTGTTACCGCAAACCAAATATATATAAGTTAAACATCCATCCCAAATCCTTCTGTATCCTCTTTTCCAAAATGAAGGATTCAGAAGGACTGAGGGATAAAGGCCCAAATATACACAGAGTCAGGGATTCCAATCTTAATCCAAGTCCAAACAACTTGGTCTGGAGTGACATAGGAGAGGAGGATGTTGGAGGATTGAGGTCACCAGGGCCCAATGTCATAAAGCCGTTTAGCAGAAAATTCTGCTAAGCAAATTTCTTTGCTAAGCAAGAAATGAGTTGGGTACCAGTCACAGCAAAGGTAACTGTATGGTATTTTGGCTGGTAACCTATTTTTCCTAAGCAAGAGTTTTCTGTGCTTAGCAAATTTTTGTGCTTACATGCTTTATGAAATTGGGTCCTGTAGGCAAAAAGGCCTAGGTACAAATTACAATTTTTTTCCTTTTACTCTAAGGTTATTGATGAGGCATTCTCAGTACTTTGTCACGTCCAACACACCAAGAGTCTGCAACCGATGTCCGAACTCCTCAGGGAGCTTAGGGATATCTCATCAATGGCCATTGAACATTTTGATGAGGAGATTGTACCCACACTTAAGAAGAAAAGATCACTTCAAGTACCACCCTGTTTCTCAAGTGATGGTAAGTTTAAAGAAACAAAACAGCAAATTAGTGTTTCATCAAAAGCAGCTGTTTAAGGAGAAGCCATGTTGATATTCATCATGTTTCTTGATACCACATGTAAACCTTTTTACCTTGAATTCTTGCACATGTTCAGGCCTGGAATTTCATGTTTGAGAGGGCAAGGCAGTTTTCATTTTGCAAAGGGCACTTCCTTTGGAAAATCTGTCTGTGAGAAACTTTTGAAGAGGCACCAAGTCCAAGACCAGGGGCATTTATTATGGAGCTTGCACTTGTTTTAGTGTGTACTTTCAATTTATTCTGTCCTTTTTAGGACTTGGCACACAATATAGGATTAAGTGGGACAGTTAAAACAGTTTAAAGGCACTGTACACGTTAGGTAATTACTCAAAATATATATTAGCATAAAAACTTACTTGGGAACGAGCTACAGAGAGCTGTTGATAGTATAAAACATTGTGAGAAACCGCTCCCTCTGAAGTAACGTAGTTTTTGAGAAAGAGGTAATTTCTCACTTAAATAATAAAAACTTCTTGCAAGAAGTTTTTATTCCTATCTGAAAGCACCAAATTTGTACAACAAGGGTGTTTTTTCTTTCATCATTTTCTTGCAACTTCGATAACCAATTGAGCCCAAATTTCCACAGGCTTGTTATTTTATGCATATGTTGGGATACACCAAGTGAGACCACTGGTCTTTGACAATTACCAAACGTGTACGATGCCTTTAAGGTTAATGAATTTGGATGTATACAGTTAACAAATCTGGGTTTTTTTCTCTGTTCCAGTTCTTCCAACAAACACCATCTTTAAACAGATGATGGAACTAAAGTCAGGCCTGAAGAAGCGAGACTCCTTCATCGCCTCAGTCAACAGGAAGGTCAGTACCTGCCTTGCCCACCGTAAGCTCATCTCTGAGCAGGGTCAGAAGATCCTGCAACAGGAGCAAGTGATTTTGGAGCTCAGGAACACACTCGCCGAGCAGGGTCAGAGTATTACCAGTCAAGAGCGGCGGCTGGCTCGCTTTGAAGAGAAGCTGAATCGATACACCATGACCTTTGACCTACCACTGGAGCTGTCCGTTGGTAGTTGTAACGGGAAACGGAAATCTGTAACGGAGGACGTTGATGAAGAAGAGCCTAGTGAGGAAGTCACATCCAAAAAAGCCAGGACCATTTGATGATGATATTTCTGCTAATACAAATTCTAGGGTTGCACTCATCTGTTGTTGCACAAACTCACTAAGGAGTGCATGGGCACTTATGTTATTGTGACGGCTAAGCTATAAAATGGTTGCTGTCTTGACTTTGGTTGCATGTTCTGCATTTGAAGTTGGGACGGTTTCAGGAATATAATTGGCTAGACAGAGAGTGCTAGAACACCGATGAAGCACCTTTTAAATGCCTTTAAAGAGGAAAGGAAGTGACACATTCAATTTTGTGATGTACTCATTGTCCAATAGATAGAGTCCTCATGTGAGTGGGGACAACATTACAAGTCTCTAACCTCACGTTAAAATGGTGTAAATTGCAATTGTATTCAATACCTTTCCATTGCAATAGTTGTCAACATCCAAAACATCTGATGACATTCTGAGAAAAATGGGTCTGTAAATTTTTGTACGGGCATGTTTTGGTTAAAAACTGACTTTTTCAGAGCGAAATTTGAAACATGACATAATTGGATTTCAACAACTAATGGATCTTTACATTCCAAGGAGGAATGTTTTGTCCGTGAAAAGGTCAAGTTCAAGGTCGTACAAAAATGTAGAGACCCATTTTTATCAGAATGATGTCATCAGATGTTTTGGATGTTGACAAATTTTGCACTAGAAGGGTATCAATGCAATGGCAGTTTATACCATTTTAACGTGAGGTTAAAGACTTGTAACTTTTTCCCCACTCACATGAGGACTCTGTCTATTGGAAAATGAGTAAATCCCAAAATTTAATTGGTAATTTCCCTTCCTCTTTAAAACCTCATTGTTGATATTTTCGACACAATCCCACCAAGAACATTTTGAAATAGTTTCTTTTTAAAGGTAGGGTCATACTTTGGTAATGACCCCGAAAAACAAGTAGGATCTTGGGAAAAAATTACACCATTTTTATCCGAAAGCCTATTTGTTATAAAGATGGTATGAAAAGGCGACGTTTGGAGATTCAAATTTCTATGGTGTCCATTTGTGAATGCTGCGGCAAGAGATGCGGTTGGTACCTGATGCTACCTCGCTAAAAAGGGATGGATTCAATGTTCTTTATGAAAATACTGGCAGGTTTTTTTTTTCAACAAGTAGACACTGTATTTAACTGAAACTTTCACTGCTGACTTTAATTGTATCTTTCTTGAAAATCGGCCTGTAAATCATCATTACCTTCACAAAAACCAAACGATGACCCTACGTTTAATCTTATTGTAAGTTTTTCTCAGCATGCTTTTTGCTTTTCTAATTTCCTCTGTTTTTCTTTCCCTTTCAGTGCCAGGGAAAAACACTGTACAAAGTTTTAAATATAAAGCATTTTCCTCTTTCGTTTCTTTGCAATATAAAAACTTGAAGTTCATGTTTGTATTGGTTAGGTCGTGTATCATCTAGAACAGTCTCCTGACGATGACTAGAGCAAGCTAGTTGAAACGTTGAGACCAATTAAGAACTCACTCCGCGGCAGTGAAGTTATTAACGAGAAGTTCCTCCGATCCACTATGTCAAAGTAGTAGTCCCGACCGATTTCCAACCTTCCGCCCAGGTAGTAGTTAAGAAGCAGGACAGTTCTTTCCAGAATTTGGTAGTCTCCTGAATTCTGAAAATCTACTCTGCTGCAGTAGAATAGTCTCCCGAATTCCGAAATCTACTCCGTGGCAGTAGAATATAACAAGACAAGTTCTCAAAGAGCCAAAGTCTGCACAGCAAAGTAGATATACACATGGTGTTACCGCAAGCCAAATATACAGGTATCATCTTAGAAGTCTTGACATTGTACAGACATCTTCTATTACAGTTTACCTGTTTATAACCATTCTAACCCAACTGAATTCTAACTAAATATTTTTTTAAAGGACAAATCTGTGACGGTCCTATACAGCCAAGTGTCTTTCTCATGACATGCTCTGTCTCAGAGCTGTGTATTGAGAGAGTTGCGACATAGAGGGACCAGTTTTCTTCGGTCACGTGGTTGCTGGACGCCATTTTAGGTTCAAATGCAGCACAACCCAACTAGACTAGTCTGGCACCCTGTATTCGCCCATGCTTTTCTTTTGACACAAAATGGCTTCTAATCACAAGTTGTCGCAACTCTTTTAATATACGGCTCTGCTCTGACTGTATGCCAATTTTCACGCTTTTTATCATAAAAGGCACAATTCCCCCAAATTGTTTTTCTTTTCTGCCCCACTATATTTGAACCTGCATACTGCGGAAATCTGGGCTTCTAGCCCAAAGATTTACATGTACGTGCTTTACAGGGCGCCATAAACACAGACTTCCGTGGTAAGCAGCGCCGTGAAACTGTGCCCCAGCTTGCAAGACAAAGCCATGTTTGTGGTACAATAACACAGGCATGCAACTCTTCCGCGTTTCTGCGTTTAAAAACAAATTATCAGCGCTAAAAAAAAAAAAGAATCGTAAAAAAAAAGCCTAATATATGCTTGGCAACAACAATATACAACTACAATAATGTGAATAAGCCTAGTTACTGGATCAACGGGGTGCCCCAATTCGACCAGCGTAAGTGTGTGACGCGCGCTCACTTGACGTTCCACGATCATTCTTACATCATGTAGTGTTTCAGCTCTTTTTTTAAGGGTCCATTCACAGGCCTGTACATGCTAAGAATACACCTAAGAGCATAATAAACCTCAACATTTTCTAGGGTTCCATTGTGGGTCTCATGTCCCTTGGCGTTTTGGCTGCTTCGCTCCGTGCTTGCGTTGTGCCTTTGAAAATTTTCCTCTTTTTTTTCATCGGGCAGTTGCATGCCTGAACATTACTCCGGGGCAATGTTAACTGGCAATAATGGGAAGTTGTTACTGTTTACGATATGAGGATAGCTCAAGAGACACACCTTGCCTGAATATTTCATTATGAAACAGATTTAGGGAATAAATACCAAAGCAGAGATGGTCAAAGCGAATACTTCTACATCAAGGTAGATTCAAGTAGAGCTGACGAAATATTCGCAGACAGTGTTTATGGGTTGTGTGTCAACCACATGAAATAACAAACCTGTGAAAATTTGGGCTTCATCCATTGCGTGAGTCAGGAGAAAAAACCGTGCACAATTTTCAGCATGAAAACACATTGTCCTTAATTTTTGTTGTAACAACCAAAATCAGCTGTTGCGGTGGTATTTTTTAAAGGTTTTCAGATACAGTTTTCTTGAATAACATGACTTCATTTCAGAGGGAAATATTTGACATAACAAATAGTTCTAGTATGAACTTCATAATTAAGCTTTCAGACTAAAATTAAACAATGATGTTTTTATCCTTGCCAATTCTGTATAATACCTGTAAGCATGGCATTTTCTGCGTTTTTCTGCTTAATAGGGAGCAGCCATTAACATAATTTCTGTTTCATAAACACTACTAACTGTAAGCAAAGCAAAAGGGACACTAGTTTGCCGGCGGTTCTTGTAAGCAGATGAGTGACGCAACAATGGAAGTCCATCGTTAACGCGCACATGCGCTGTCAAATCGTCTTGATTGTTGCGTACGCATGGTTTTCTGCTACTTGTATATATTTACTGGTTTATGAAAATGGCCCTGGTCTCCAAATGCATGACATCTATTAGGCACAAAAACTTGCTAAGCACAGAAAAGTACTACTTAGCAGAAACAGGTTACCAGCCAAAATTCCATTACGTTTGCATTGTTGTCACTGGTGCCTCGCTCAGTTTTTGATTAGCAAAGAAATTTGTCAAGTGGTATTTTCTGCTTAAAAGCTTTATGAAATGCATGACATCGAGTTGCAGTATGTAGTTAATTTGTCATTGTGCGATGTAAAATACTGCATTTGTATTCAACTATTTGCAACAGTGCGACAGTAAACTGTATTGCAATGTATTTCCACTAGAGGAAACGACATCATGTGAATGCCATGTTGTATTAAAACAACATGATGGTGTGAATGTTAGTTATACTTGACGTCTGAGGACAGTTACCTCTCAAATACACAGGGTTTTTTATGGTGTGTTTATATTGTACCTCATTACAGTTTTTACACTCTACTCACCCCCCCCCCCCCAAAAAAAGAAGAAGTTTGAATTCAGGTCTTTTATGAACATCGATTCCCAGTTTCTTCTTCTTCCTTTTGAGTACAGCCTTCAAATCATAATTAAAGATAAACGCACTGCCAGACATACTGGGGCGAACCCCTTGTCTTAGCGATAAGTGTGTACTGGTAGGTTTTTATAACAACACACAGAACCTACGGCTTTAAGTCCAATCCGAAGGACGAATCAATACTGGTTAAGTGTCTTGCTTAAGGACAGAAGTGTCAAAACTGGGTCTGGAACCCACACTCTGCTGATCAGAAACACCAAAGCTTGAGGTCGGTACTCTTAACCGCTCGGGCATGACACGCCACAGTTTTGCACATCTTGGCATAATCACGAGGTAATCATAAGCAGTATGATATAGTTTCAAATCCCTGAAGGTTGATGTAGACGTTAAAAAAAAATTAACTCAAAGTTGTAATTTTTAAGAATGAAACTGTGTAAATCATGACTGAATAAATTATTACGAACTCTATTAAATTACCTAATTTCGATAGCAATCTTCAACAAAGTTTGAGTATATTTACCATGTTGTGCTTGATATGTGGCATGGTGTACCCCCCCTCCCCCAGTGTCTTCATTGTGCTCTGGGAATCTCAGGAATTCTTTAGAGAATTTTCGGGTTGGAGGAGGGTAGTTCTGTACAAGGGGAAGAGTGTGTTACAGGAACACTTTTATTTATTTATTTATTTATTTAATTATTATTTTTTGGGGTGGAGGCAGTTCCTCTGCCACATAGGCCTATTGCACGGTATAATATTTTGTTAAAGGCACTGTACACGTTTAGTAATTACTCAAAATATATATTAGCATAAAAACTGACTTGGTAACGAGCAACAGAGAGCTGTTGATAGTATAAAACATTGTGTGAAACGACTCCCTCTGAGGTAGCGTAGTTTTTGAGAAAGAGGTAATTTCTCACTAAAATAATAAGACTTCTTGCAAGAAGCCTTTTATTCCTATCTGAAAGCACACAAATTTGTAAAACAAGGGTGTTTTTTCTTTCATCATTTTCTTGCAACTTCGATGACCAATTGAGCCCAAATTTTCACAGGCTTGTTATTTTATGCATATGTTGGGATACACCAAGTGAGAACACTGGTCTTTGACAATTACCAAACGTGTTCAGTGCCTTTAAGTCCAAGCCGTGTATTCCAAAGTTGCGGGTTAGGAGAATTAAATTTGCAGTCAAGTCAAAAACTTTACAAGGGGGGTTATCCAAATAAAAAGGGGGAAACATCATTGGGTTATTACATAAAACTCTGTTTTAATTTCATCATATTCTATTTCGTCTTTAATGCACATAATCTTGTTTCTTACTGTCACAATGGACACATGTGTTTTTACTGCTTCCTACATTAATAATTATGTTAACACAGCTGACCAATAAATAAACATATATATTATACAATCTTGTGATTTTTCTCATTTTTACACAAACAATAAAATTTGTCATGTTACTGACCACACTCTACTATGTGGTCAATTCATTAGCCATACATCACAATGAACCCTGTAACAAACTTGCCAGCACAGAAAGGTCAAGTGTTTTGAATGTTGACCACTCGACAACTTAGGTTTTCCTGATGTGAACTTTATCAATTTATTAGGGGCTTAAATGTGTGAGAAAAAAGAATCATTGGCTGGTTTTCCATGAATGAATTGTCAGCTATAAGTATGATTATGATTACAAAGCACACTCCCAAGAGTTATAACTGAATCAGAAAACCACAGCCACAACTTAATTTTCTCAATTTCACCATTTCATATTTAAAAAATAAAAAATGTAAAATTTTCTCAACATTTTACATGTACTTATAGACCACATTAAGATTTTGAATACTTATTTGGTAATATTTAAAAATCATTTGGAAAATTAAAAGTATTACATTCCTTCTAAATGATGTTCCCTCAAACCAATGAGATAGAGGGAAATTATTCTGGATTTCTTGGTGATGAGAAATTTCCAGGAATGAGAAATTTTTGACTTTTTTATGACTGCCTGGTGAAAAAAAGTTGCCGTTATTTTCTTCAGATTGTACTCTTTCATCTGTTTTGTTTCTGCCGAGGATTCTGTTCCCAGAAGCTCCTTGGAATCTATAACTCCAGGGGTTACCATAAGGTGGAAATAACATCACTGCAACATGCCTACTTAACTTTTTCAGTGCCAGCTTCTTTTTTTTGCGTTTTGTACCTGAAATGCACAGCTTTTTGAACTTTTTCGAAATTCTGTATTATAAAAAATATATAAGTCTTTCTCAACAAACAAAATGTATCTTGCTGACTTATGTGTTGCCTTGGTACAAGCCAAAGTCATTAGTATTTCTAGAGTGATACTGCCCTCCCATGATAACATGTATACTATGGGTTGTACAAGTACGATTGATGACACTTTTTTAGTACGTGTACGATAATGACGCTTTCGGAATACATCAAATACATCGTACATGTACGACCTTGGCACTGAAAGAGTTAAGTTTGAATCCTAGTTTCAGACCTGTTTTGTCAGACACGACTCTCAACCCTGAATTTGGCCGTGATTGAATTAATGGCTTCGGCAGTGGCTATGGCTGGAATGCAAAAAGTTATTATACTTGCAGCCAACATGCATAGATGTAGCCAAAGTCGCTTGGGTCGGACATGGCTTCAGTATCCAGGATTTAAATTAGATACTGGGGAAAAAGGTTGAAAAGAAAGAGAGAAAACGATGCATATTGAGGAACGTCGCCATCTTTGATGTTTATGCCACCTCAATTCTTTCTCGATGCCTCTTGGCACCTAAACACCTTCACACTGTCAAACAATTTGTCTCAGACTTCAGCAAATGATCAAACTTCCTGCCATATACAAATCCTAACTTGGTGTGTTTTCCCTATCCTCCAGTAAATGCATTCATACATTTATGTAAATGTCTTCAATGGAAATTTCCATGAACAAAAATATTAAACTTCCTACTTCAATAATATTGGTAAACACTTTATAACATAAGAAAAGGTACAACCAACCTGAAAATGTATTTGAATTGTTGGGCATTTTTCTCCCCAACAAGTGATCCATAATTGTTTCCACAATATAAAACAAAAACAATTCCCCCCAATTTGTTAAAAGAAATTATGGAGAATAACATCTCAGGAACCTGGTCCCAATTTCATAAAGCTGTTAAGCAGAAAATGGTGCTTAGCAAATTTTCTGCTGAACAGAAATTAACAGGGCACCAGTTACAAACGATATATACTACCTGCTATTTTTGGCTGGTAACTCGTTTTTGCTAGCAAGATTTTTCTTTGCTTACTAGTTTTTTTAAATTGGGCCCAAATTGCTTTCAATAATCTTAGTTAATTGTCAGGTGGTTCACAACATGGAGGTGGGGGTGACTTTGACTAAAATTGTTAGTAAGTGAGAGATTTCTTGATTCTTGGTGCACAAATGGTAATAATAGATGTTGGTTTACTGTCTTCATAAAGGCACTGTACACATTTGGTAATTACTCAAAATATATATTAGCATAAAAACTGACTTGGTAACGAGCAACAGAGAGATGTTGATAGTATAACACATTTTGAGAAACGACTCCCTCTGAAGTAACGTAGTTTTTGAGAAAGAGGTAATTTCTCACTAAAATAACAAAAACTTCTTGCAAGAAGTTTTTATTCCTATCTGAAAGCACACAAATTTGTACAACAACGGTGTTTTTTCTTTTATCATTTTCTTGCAACTTCAATGACCAATTGAGCCCAAATTTTCACAGGCTTGTTATTTTATGCATATGTTGGGATACACTAGGTGAGAATACTGGTCTGTGACAATTACCAAACGTGTTCAGTGCCTTTAAGATATACAAGATTTAAAGAAACAGTACATTGTTTTGTTGGTAACAACCAACTAATGGTAATCTTCTTTTGTGAAAAATGTGTATTCCAGGAGGACGAACCAGACGTGAGAGATTGACATTTCAAATTATGCCATGTTCACCTCAACATCTTAAAGGTGCAGTCATTTTCTTTTGCATTGGTTTAGAAGTGAGTACATGGTTGTTGCTTTTATAAACAAACATTTTGTTGCTTTTCTGCAGGTTTATTTTTACACCATGCACATGGATAGTACTAGTGTAAGGCACCTTGCCACTAGATTAAAAAATTCCTCATGAAACCGCCTCAGAAAGTTGCATCATGATAAACTCTTACACGTTTGTGCATAAATGCTTTTTTTTTTTCATTAACTGGCAAATATTTTGTTCAGGAGTTCATTGTATGAATGCTTAACTCATTGAAAAACCACTTTTGTCAATTAAAATTCCGAGACAAAAAGTCTCTTGAAATATTACACCAAAATTGTTGGTGACAGAAAAAAATTATATGCACATCATAATTATAAACTCTTTCAAAGCACAAATCATGATGCGCCGAAATACTACAAATAGTTCTGTACATTCAAATCTACTTGGTGGTATTTTCACAACATAAACATTTCAGACAAACTTAATCACGACAATACAAGGCCCAGGGAGATGAATTCTGGGCCCATCCTAAATATTTCACAAGAAAAGAAATCACTTCATCATAAAATGAAGTCTTTCTCACACACAGGCCATCACTGTTCTAACTTTAAACTTTTCACACCATTTCTTTTGGCTTATGTATACAGACCGTCCCGCACAGATTCAAACAGTTTTTATGAACTTTTTGTTACAGGAAACAAAATGGAGCACTTTAATGGGTCCCAATATTTGAGTATGCAAGAGACTTGCTAAGTCTATTCCCCTATGTTTGCTAATGATTTAAACATGTAATAAATACATCCATAATATTCACACATTATTTAACACATGATTTGCCTTAAACATGAATTTTTATGTGGAATCATGATTTTTGTCCAGTTATCAAGAATGATGGCAACCCTTAAGAATAATCAATACCACAGTGAAGTGAGCATGACAGTCGGCACCAGACTATAACTCTGGAACAATACCCTCACTCTGAACAGCGAGGAACTGTATGTAAGAAAAATCCAAGATGGCGTGTGTGTGGCAAAGACCCTGGGTCGCTGCATTCAGAAAACGTGCTCTTGCAATACACAGCAAGAGAAAAAGACACGCTCCAGAGCAGCTTTGAAATCTCTTCTGAACAAAATCAGGCGTACACGTAAGATTGTTATCTAGAAAGGCAAAAATTTGCCATGGCAACCCTTACATCAAAAACTGTTAACAATATTCATTTTAATGCACCACATAAAGTCTGTCCTCTACATGTTCATATTAAAAAGAGCGATACAAAATTGGGACATTTGCATTTGCTTACTCAAGAAAGTAGAAACGTTTTTCCAACACTTTTTAAAGTTGAGTTTTGGTAAACCGCTTGTAAATTTCCGATCCTGAACTGTCCTTTACATTGTTTTGGTTGTGACACACGGTAAACAGGACCTTTACGGATTCCATTAAGATGCTCCAGATGACTGCATTTTAGGATGGTTGGTATCATTTTTATACCAAAATCAGATTCAACAGTGATTTTTCTGAAAATCACAGAATCGCAGGCGGAAATATTTCTTGAGATAATTGGTACCTGCAATAACTTTCTGAAATGAATGAAATGTTTGGACTATAAAAAATATAAAAAATAAAATAAATTTTATTCATCAATGAGATACTAAGCTTTCAGACAAATTATAAAAGAAGAAAAAAAGAAAACTCCAGATAATTACCAATAATATGACTTCAAATACCTTTCAATACATTTGGTTTTATTTTAGCGATTCTAATTGGTGGAGATTTCAATGTGAACCTAGGGGGCTGTATATAACCTTTAATAAGAAACTGTAATGTAGATGGAAATGCGTCAGCAATTCATGAAAGAGAAAACTTCTTGGAACTACCTCAGTCCATGGGGATGTGTAAATCTTACAGTGTGTTTTCGGAACAGTCAATATTGTATATGAGGGGCTGAAGCGGATTTACCAGGCTTCTCCAGGGTTGTTTTTTTGTGTCCTTTATGCAGAGCTGACATTTAAATTTTTTAATACTCAGACTTTCTTATTCATACCACATACAAACAGTTCTCCCTTGCCTTCCACGCTCCTTGCCAAAGTTGTTTTAAGACACACTTCTGAGTTTCCTCCTTAGAAGAAAGGTAAGGGATTAAAAACGTGTTTTCGGATCTAGCTCTTTCCAACGTGAACATTGATACACTGACGCTTTGGTTCTGCTGTAAATTAAAAACACATCAATATCAACTTCACCAAATCCTAACGGTGCATAATTATCTACAGTTTACATACCTAAATTTACAAATGACCAAGCCATGTGTTTACAGTAATTAGTTTTTTAAATTGAATCTTCTGTATATTACCGAGTCCTAAAATACTCATTTTCTTCTGTATATAATGATAATTGTATAAAACGTTAGATACCTGTACGGTAATTCATATCATAGACTGACGTATCTGCAGCACTTATCACTGAGTTAATGAATTTAAAAAGCAGGTTAATTTATCACCCTGTGTCAACATCATGTGATAAAATACTGCTAAATATAAAAGCTCTGATAAATGTTTAAAACTGTATGGGCACTTAAATAACACCAGTACCAATGCTGACAACGTATATACACAATATACAAGTGTGCCCTGCTTCAGCAAAATGAGTGTAAGGTTGCAAGAAAACAAATAGTGCTGAAGATTAATGTGAGTTTAACACGAATGCAGTCTGGTACAATGACTTCATTGGACGATATTTGATGATCAATTTTGAAATCCTCTGACATTTTCACATGGTTTGAAATTGCCAATTGGTCACATGACATGACTCAGTGCAAAAAAAAACCACACACTATTTTTAACGAATGTATACGGCACATGGGTACCAAGTGTTGCCAGTGTTAATGTTGAACTGTTGACCACTTGCACTAACGTCACACCACACGGCTACTGCTACCACGCTCGCCATTGTGGGAGTCAACTCGTGAATGTGTACAGGCTGTGTCGCCCCAAAAATATGCACTACACTGTACAACACATTGGGTCATTGACTCCTAAAATGGTGCAACCAATATTACTGTGATGATGACGTCAGGTAAATTGGGTCAATACAAAATTTTGCCCCGAACCAACTGATATAGTGACGCTGTCTTTGGCCTGAAAGTTGAGCACCCAGTTTGTTACCAAACAAGTCATAGTACGAGACATTAATGCCAATTTCCACATAAATGGACTAAGCGAAATCAATCACCAAACTTTGAATAGAAGTTTACATTTGGCCCTACTCTGAGAAAATGACAGACATATTGCCAGTACAGTCTTGTATTAGAAGCACCTAAGTATTAACAATATGGATTAGATGTTTTCACGCGTTCAATCTCTAATATTGTGAAGTAGGCCTAACCTGTTCAAACATAAGGGATCAGGTTGGCTTTGGGTTTCTTTCCCCGCCTTTCACCTCTGTGGACTCCCACCTCAGACCAGAGCTCGTATGTGGATGGGTTTTCTGATTGCGTGGGTTTTTCCCCAATGTTTTTTTTTCCTCCCACATCTAAAACTGAGTGTGTCTTCATCGTCTCCTATTCATTGGCGCTAATTTGGCTGTGTTGGGTGTAATGAAATCAAATAGATGTCACACTGAATCAATCAAAGAATCATTAAGGCAAAGTGAAGGTTTCTTGATGAAAAAGTTTCTTGATAAACATGTCTAAACGGAAATGCCACCAGCAGTCAGTCCACACATCCCAACGTGTACTCAATCTAAGCTTTCTTTAGGACTAGACAAAGTACAGGAAACTCAATATTGCCCACTCATTTTCACAGCGCAGGGTCAACTACTTCCCACATGTTGGGAGAAACCGCTTTCCAGCCCGCTCTCAAGATGAACATAAAAACCACTTAACTCTTCACTCTCATTTTGTCGAACCAGGTCACAAACCATTTCTGATTATGAGGTACATATACATACATCAACAGACCAATATTCTTACACTAGCAAGGTGATTCACATTTCATTTGTTAGCGTGCATTATCGTAGACAACAATACCTTTCAAGAACACCTTCAAGAATTGATTTAACGAAAACACATGTGACGGGTTATTTTCACCCCGAAATACACAAAGAACAAAAGTCTTCTCTAAAACCCGACAGATAATCCTAAAATATTTAATTCACCACCATAAAGAAAAGTCCTCGTCATCATTTTTGGAAACATAATTCGTTTTACAATCGTTACTGAAAAAATACAGATGTAAAATGTCAAAAAGCACACATGAATTTTACCCATAATTTACTGTAATGAGATCGAGTCAATACCTGAAACAATTTCCTCACAACACTCGCTCTGCTCGAACAGAAAACAGAACTTCAAGAGTTTATTTGTTAGCATTTAGCTATGGGAAATGATTACAATGTACTTTTCCAAAATTTGAACACGATGACCGACAACAGTCTGATAGGTGCGGCTGGCCTACCATTGGCCGGAAGGACAAATAGAGCTCAACAAGTTTATGATGTGACTGTTGTAAATCTACTGCCACTTCTTGTTGAAACTCAAAAAGAAGCTAAACCTGGACAAACCTTTTTGCTTCTGTCCCTTTAATTGCATGGTTTACATAAATTATTGTCAGCACATCAACTTTATTTTATCACATTCAACTCATCAGGGGAATCACTGATTGGGGGTACCAACTAAATGTGACTGGTGCATCTTCTAAAAATTCCATTAACATGCATTAATACCATCAATTACCATCTCTTGATGGGTACTAGTGACATATGGATATCTGTTTACATTTTAAGCATACCTTGATTTGTGACTATGATTATGTATCAATAAATCCCAGTTCATCCTTTAAAAACATTATTTAAAAAAAAGATTTGTTGAAGTTAAAATGTGTTTCATTGGGCAGATCACCGTTTTGATTGCTGAACTTTGCATTTACATACTGAGAAGTTCTGGTGTCCTGTCACCTTCAGTTAGACACTTCATCATAATTACTTCCCTCCAACCAGGAGATTAAATAACCAAGGTTTAAAGAGACCATGGCAATCTGGACCTGCTACAAAACAGTTTGATCTCATGATCCGCAGACCAGGTGATAGGTTTCACCAAGAGTGCCGAGACTGATCTTAAGATGAGCTTCCATTATTGCCCCGGTGACTTGCACTACAATATCACATCTGGCTTAGAAATGACCATTAATATTGGCTAACTCATCTTAGGATCTAGTCCAGGGCTCTTAGTTCAGGGGGTCCAGACTCAATGTGTTGGACTTTAACTTTGACTTGGCATTTACTCTAACAATAGCAGACTCGGACATTTGCTGGCCTCTTCACATGGGTGTCCGTATAATTTGGGTACAAGTTTTTCAATAAAACTGACTTATTCGGTCTTTCAAATCTGAATTATCTAAGGATGATGAGATGATTGTATTGAGTTAAGGTACTTATAAATTCTATATGATTTATGAGTTGGGTTATTACCTTATTGCACACAATGTACCTATTGACCCCTCACACCAATGGCACACGTGGCTACTGTCTGCCACGCTCGACATTTTGGGAGTCAAATTGCATGTAAAATTATGGTCAACGTCATACGCACTACACTGTATAACACCCGGTAAAACATCGACTCAAAAAATGGAGCAATCAAGATCAGGTGAATTGGGTCATTATCCTGTTGTAACTTTCTTTGAAGTAAACACCCACACGTCTCAACTATAATGTAATTTTAAAACAAACAAATTTCTGGCGGAAAAAGGATAGCAATGGGTAGATTGTGATGTTATTTTTGTGTAATAGGAATGGGATTTAAAATAGCTGATAAATTACTTTTAACTTGTCAATTTTTGTTGTCCAGTTTTTTTAATCTAATTGAAGCTTTCAAGATTTTGTTTCTAATCTAATTTAAGCTTTCAGGATTGTAAATCAACCAAACTTGATAAATATCCAAATTATTCTTATGCACCCACATGGCTTCAAAACGCAGGGGAAGTTCGCACTCCAATCAATATATATAACTCTATGGTTGACATTTGGATAGGTGGATCTTTACTAATTAGTGGTCAAACCAATTTTAAATTAATTTATCAACGTGGTTTTGCTTGAATTCTTGATCTTCGTTACTGAGGAGTGGACATCTCTGAAATAAATTTTAAAAATTGTGATAAAGATGCCTGATCCATGTTCCTGAGCAGTGAGTGAGTACAGCATGGATTTGTCTGCTCGAGGGTTTGTCAATCATTAAAGGGTCTGTATACATTTGGTAATGACTCTGAAAATTAATGGCAATATAAACTTACTTGGTAAGAAGTACAGCAGCTTTGGATAGTATAATGCATTTTGAGAAATGTTTCACTTCGAAGTACTGCGGTTATGGAAAAAGATATCATTTTTTATCCCCAAAAATTTGAATTTAAGAAGCGTTGCTGCAGTAACGTTTCTCAGATTATGTATTCCAATTGAAGATTATTCTTCCTGAGTGGACATAACCGCTCCAGATTTTTGGCATTATCTCAAAAACGCTGCCACCTTTTGAAATGAAACTTTCACAGGTTAGTTTTATGGTATATATCTACAACTATATAGGATTGAAACAAACAGTGGGTTCCAATTACCAAATGTATACAATCCCTTTAAATCCAATACAATATTTTATGCCACCTGCAACCATATAAACAGGTTTTTGTTTCTTCCTTATGTTGGATTCTTGTCCATAGCCATGAGGGTTTCTCACTCATAACCCATTGATAAAAAAATAAATTAAAAACATGAATTTTACTTTTGATTTACTACCTGTCTGCTGGGGGCATTCCGTCATTTTGTGGCTTGTTTTAACTTGATGTTTATTCCTCTTTGGAGAATCATTTGAATCTAATTCAAATAGAAACAATTTAGGAGGAAGTTTGTGAACTGATAAAAAAAAGACCTTTTTAGTTTCATTTTAAATTGACACGTGCGACTTTCAAGAAAGGGGAAAAACCCTGTTTGAGGGCTGTACGAAGCTTACGTTTCATGGTGTCATTGATTGTGATACGCCACCAGGAAATTAATTATATCTTAAAGAGAAGGAACAATACCGGAAAAAACAACTATATGATGGGAGGACCCAACATTGGGTTCAGGTCCAATGCTTAACAGTGGCAATGTAGGCAATTATCTCCTTTCTCTGTTGATTGTCTCAGTGCCCTTTGAAATGTTCAAGTGCATACTTGTTTATTTCCCCCATAGAAAACCCCCCAGAAAAACTACCCTGCCCTTAGAAACCAAGCATCAGCGTAAGTTTTTAGAATAGTACACTTCCGTGTTTTTACGAGAATCTTGCCTTTAAAAAACTCTTACAACAGTCAAATTCTCCTTAGAAATAGGAGATGAATTATTAGGGAGACGGTACCCCCCCCCCCCCACAGTTTAATGTCTCCCCAAGTTTCTTTAAATCAGCATAAAGTATTTTTCTAAGGGGCCAAATAGAGGTTACGGTGAGGTCATCACGTCATTATGCGTTGAAGTATAGGACATCCTTAGCAAAACCCTTAGCAACAGTCGTAGCTGTAGCAACTACTGGCTCCAGGCCAACTCAATGATCAACCATAAATTACTTTTTTTTCAGATGTATCAAAATGTGAGAATTTGTTAAAGAACTTTTTTTTTTACAAATGTCATACATTCCCTTTAAGAAATAATTTGGGGTTTTGTTTCCACAGTTCCTTACACTAGGAAGCCTTCAAAATATTTAGTTACTTGGAAAAAAATCATGTGGGCAAACAAACACGCAAATTTTACGAGGCATTTGTATTTTTAAAAGTAGAGTTCCTATTTTCTCAAACCACTTTCAAATTATGTTGTTACACCCCGACAATTTACATGCCAACTACATACTCTTTAAAATAAATCTTCACATAATTTTTAATTTTCAACCCAATTATGTTTTTAGATGATATTTTGAAAAATAACAATTATTGTTGATATTATTTCACCATCGCGATTACTTAACTATAGGTACCATAATCTTAATAGTAATTTTGATCTTAATGCCTCAAAGGGGAGTAGTTTAATTCCATTCTTCTAGTTTCCAAGAAATTACCCATGGCATCACTATTTTTGGGAGAGTGTACATTATTCCAATCCTCTAGGTTTCAAAAAAAGCTGTCATTAAGTGATTTTATATTTTTTTGGGTCAGGATACATCCATTCCAACCTCCTTGTTTTCAAGAAACCAAAAGACAACTTATGAAAGTTTCCTTGAAAAATATGCTAACTGTGTCGTGGCCGAGCGGATAAGAACACCGAACTCAAGCTCTGGTGTTTCTGATCAGCAGAGTGTGGGTTCGAATACCAGTCGTGACACTTGTGTCCTTAAGCAAGACACTTAACCACATGCTTCGTCCTTCGGATGGGACGTAAAGCCGTTGGTCCCGTGTACTAGGATTGGTAGTGCACGTTAAAGAACCGAGAACACTTATCGTGGAAGAGTAGGGGTTTTAACCCCGGTGTTTCTGGTTCACATAGCAAGCACCCTTATTTACAGGTTTCCTCAGGCTTGCGAGCTACAGTGATTAAGTTCACTTGTGAGGCATCCTTGGTTTCATTACCAGAAATATATAATAATAATAATAATAATAAAAACAGATGATAGATTTCAGCATTTTGAGTTTTCTTCACAACGAAGTGACAATGGGTACAGTAAAACAACATTCCTTGTTGTTATAATTAACACCTTTTACACCAATATGGCTTGGATGACTACTGTGCAGAAATTGTTTGAGCCATGAACAATGGCCTACAACAATACCTTTGAATGGATGGTGTATCATTTGTTATGACATAATTTCATATTTATTAATACCTGTTAAATTAATCCTCAAAGGAAATTGGATGTGTGCCCGATCAAGACAATTGAGTACAAGAGTGACTTTTGTAAGTATTAATCAAGTATCAATCTACACATTTCAAAGTCGACGACATTTACAGGAATTTAAGCAAACATATCATGGTGCAAATTCCACAGGGTGGGTGAGTTAATGATGTTTCTTGAAAACTGGACGACGCGAATACATTATATTCTTCAAGAAAACTCAAGGTTGTTGGATCCCTTTAACAGCTACTGGTTAACCACACATGCACACGTCTCTTGTAATCAGCGACTTCCTTAATGTAGGGAGTTATTTTTCAGTATTTTTCCACTAGATGACAAATTTGGACCGTTTTCCCCTGGAGGAAGGGGGAGGTTTATTCCCACATTGGTAATAAGGCATATCAAACCTCATCTAGACCGTTGCTTGGATGAGATGTGAGCTGTAAGATAACATCTTGGGATTTTTTTTTTCTGTTTCCAGTTTCCAAACATGTTGTCATTTCTGAGAAAATTGTATGGACGCAATTGTAACTTTTTAAAAGGAGGAAACCCCTTTTTTTTTTAGATGTTTTATTATTTTTGTTTTCAGTTTAGTTTAGGCACAAGACCCTGAAACCCAGAGGCGAAAGAGAGAAAAGTCCCCTAATCTTTTGAAAAGTTGAAGTCAACTACCGACTTATGATCTGTTTCCGTGTTTGTTTAAAAGGGGGGGGGGGCACAACATTGGTAAGACTGAACAAAATAAATGTTCACAGACTGACACATAACTTGCATGGTACAAAGAAAGTCATAGTGGAAAACTTCCCTTGAAATAAAATATTCTTGCTTGAAATGCCATAGTTTTTAAGAAATGAGTAAATTAGATTAGAGTCCAAAACGCGATATTTGAAAACTTCAATGAAAACACATGAGATTTTGTTTTCACTATTTTCTTTTGACTCCGATGAACGATTGAGCTTAAACTTTCACAGGTTTGTTATTTCATACATGTTTTGCACGTTTCCATTGTTTAATGTCATCAATGGCAGCCAATGACCGGGGTCTATTGCCATAGACATGTATCCACACATAACGTGACCCAACAATATACACAAAGTAACAAACGTTTAAGCTCAACCGGTCATCAGAGTCATAAGAAAATAGTGTCGGGGAAAAAAAACCCTGTAAATATGTTTTTGTTGTTTCCAAACATCAGATTCCAGACTTGTGAGATCAAAACCGATTTATTTTACTCATTTCTCCCAAATTATAGCATTTCAAGCAAAAATATTTAAAGGGATGTTTTCCATCATGACCATCTTTATACTATGTAAGGCATGTGCAAATCTGTGAACATTTACATTTTCAATCATGCCAATGTTGCGAACAGTGGTTTCTTTCCCTGCCTTTCACCTCTGTGGACCCCGGTTCGAATCCCACCTCAGACCAGAGACTTGCATGTGGATTGGGTTTTCAGTCCCTACCTGATTGTGTGGGTTTTCCCCAGTGGTGTTTTCCTCCCACATCTAAAACTGAGCATTTCTTCTCCTTTCCTATTCATCCTATAATGGCGCTAATTGTGCTGTTGGATGTGTAATCAAATAAATAAAATAAATAAAAAAATAAATCCTTTAATATTATTGATGTACTAATACCTTCATGTACCTATCAGATACTTGTTTATTTAGGGAAGTTGTGAGACAGAGTTTGAATCTTTTATGTGAATAGAGAGTTTAAATGCTGTATGGGTTGCCTTTAAATGAAAGGTGGTATTCCCCACGGAGTTGCAGTTCAGGAATAAATGACTGAGAAAGAGTAGGTGTTACATTTTATCAACATATCTGACTAGGGATCAATGGGTAATGACTGTACATGAGGAAGAGATCCAACACGAACACAGTCACAGAGGGCATGATCACATCGTTATTATTTGTGGAATCTGGAAAAGAGAAGTGTGTGAAGTCTACAGATGTAATGCATAATCGCGGCCATTTTAACCATGAAAATGTCACAGCAGTAGTTGGTGGTGTCATTTACAGGAGAGTTGAAAAATAATAATAATAATAGTTTATAATTTCAAAGTATGTTTTACATTATACACAGCCGCTACGCCTGTTCATTTCTGAAAGATGGACTGACCAGACGGAGGTGGAATTTTGTGACGATAACCAGAATCAGATAATCGTTAGGTCTATGGAATAGAGTTGTTCTTGGCTATTTTGAATTTGTCTGTGGAATGAAGCTTCGCAGGAGATATGCACCAATTTAAATTAAACATAAAAGAACCACACGCCAAAAGATTTCCAAAATTAAACATGTTAAAGGATGAGTCTTTCATAATTTGTAATATTACAATTTGTTAACTATTTAAATAATTTTATTCTTTAAATGTTTATAACTTGAATGTATCCTTGCTTAGCTAATTATAATAATAAATAACATATTAATAAGGTTTTGGTGATTTAATCTTAAAATAAATAAAAACAAAAAGGTTAATATTGTTTTCCTCTGGTGCTCGGGGCCTTGCTATGCAAACCCCTAGCTATATGAGAAGTAAATTCATATCTATCTTGGCACTGGAAGGCGCAGATATTACACTGAAGGGGGTTACGGAGATCGTGACACCCCATGTGGATGGCATACATGATGTTGTCGGGGAAGATGATGTGGCAGAACTCACAGCGCCACACGTCGTCTTGGGTGCTGTTATCCCTGCAGATGACGGGTAAGGGCTGGCTACCCCAAACACCTGCCATCAGCTCCGAGGACGGCTGCGATTCAAGACTGGATGACCCTGTGTGACTCAGGCAGCGGAGCTTATGTGGCGAATCCTCCTGCCGACCATGCAGACCGCTTATCATTAATAACGGCGTGCCTTGGGGGCTTGGTGTGCGGCTCGACCGTTGCGGGGAAACAGCAGACGCCTTGGGGAGAAGAAATCCTGGTGACTCAAAGCTTGAGCTCTTCGTCGATTCGTAGGACTCGTATGATTTCAGCGCCGATCCGGATGTAGAACGGCTCTCTCGGAGTGGAGAACGCCTCGTTGCCGTTTCTTTGCCATTCTGATGTAAAGATATTATATTGGAAATAACTGGGTAGTTGGCCGAGGGACCCCTGCCATGGGTTATACACTGCTTCTGGTTTGGACTGTTGTCATCACGGGATGGGGAGTGCTCGAAGCTCTCACCCCGTCTCTGATGGTTTGGCGAGACAGTTATTGTGGGTACTTTGACTAAGGAGATGGGTACAGTTCCTGTGCTGGTTACTTCAGTTGAGACACTGGGCATACTCACTAATCCAGAAGGAGGCAACGACCGTGCCGATTGCACTGATTCAAAGCTTGTTTCTCTCTCGAGGGAAGAAGCACTTTCCATGGAGCTGGCAGAAGCTGACGATCCCCCCATTTGTAGCCGCCGCTGGACATGTATCTGTGGGACACGTACCGAAGCTGTTATCATGTCCCTGTGGCGCTGGCTCTGCAGGTGACCTGAGTACTCATCGGCATTGGCACATTCATACTTGCAGGTTGGACACGAAAAGGAGCTGGATTCAGACGTTGGAGGGCAAGACACAGTGGCGTGTTTCATCTTCTTGTGGTTCTCGTAGGCTAGGAGAGACGGGAAGCCATAATCGCACTGCTCGCAGCGGTGAACAGACTGGTGGCTTTTGAGATGGGTCAGGACCCTCTTTTGACTCGGGAATGAATTCCCACAGATCGGGCACTTGTAAACATAGTGCTTGCTTTGGCCCGGATCATGTCGCGTCCTCATGTGGAGCTGCAGATGGTCTTTTCTAGAAGACCTGTATTCACAAAAGGGGCACTGGAATGGCCGGTGGCCACTGTGTAAATTCATGTGCCTTCGAAGACTCTGCTTTTTAGAAAAGCTGCGCTTACAAAGGCGACATATAAAATCCCTGAAGTCTCTGTCCTGACCTGCTTCTTCATTGCCAGCGAACTCCGTCTCGGTGCTGCTTGTGAAGCCGTAGCCAGACCCCGCAGAGTCCTCTCTCTGAACTTGCGAGGCATACGCAAGATGGCGTTCAGGTTGCAATGGACCGTCGCCCTGGGTCTGAATGTTGAGCGCTCCATCGTGACATCCAAGGCTGATGTCACCCTGGTCGTCACTCATGGGGGGTGACTCGTCACCGTTGACACCCAATTCATCGTCCCGTTCTGCATCTGGACGCAAGTACATAAATGTGGTAATGCATCAATCATTAGCAGGAAGTTTGACAAAATCATAAATAGGGGGAAACCTACTACGAGGTTCATCACACACCATCTTAATATTTTACATGTAGAACGATCTTATATGAGAAAAGCAACAAGTGCCGAGGCAAACACATTCTGTAGCAATGGTAGAGTGTCCTGATGCATGTACTTTTATCACATTCATGAAATCATATAGTTGAACTGCTTACACTGGCAAACATGTTTGCCTCACTGTCTTATTGGTCAATTCCCTTGGGACATAGCTCAGTACTAACTGGTCAAAAGCACAATCACAAACACTACACTTCAGGGCTCTAATTTTACACTGGACCCCAGGCCCCGAGGCCAGTGGTTTTAGTGTTGGGCCAGTACACTTATGACCAGACAAGTCCGGCAGTCTTGTGTTTTACAAATGACCATATTTTTGACCGCGTGAGGGCGCTTTTTTCAGGGAATGTCTTGCAACACAATTACAGTTTCACCTTATTTTTATTGCCTGTATGTAGTTTTCTTGCATCAATGATGAAATACATAAACATAATAATAAAAAAAACTAAAAAAACCTGTTTGTTTACTTGTTTTTCATCACGTAAACATTAATTCACAAACGCCCTCACGCGGTCAAAAATACAGCGAATTGAATAACAATACATGTACCTCACTCACACTGTGTAATATCTTGAACAGAAACAAATTATTTTCAAATGTTGACCTTGAGTCTGGAAAATACCTTTCAATTCTGTTGAGTAACGAAGTATACTTAATACCCCAAAAGACAGATGAGATCAATCTTCTCTTACATGTCTTAGTGCTCAAATGTTCAAATGAAAACCGTTAAATGCATGTTAAACTGTATCAGGACTCAGGAAGTTTTTTGTTTCATTTTTGTTCTGGTCTTGTACAAAAAATTTCTGGTCCAGTAAAATTTGTGAGATACAGGTACAAGCCCTGCAGTCTTGTGGATTTTTCAGCCAGATTCGAGCCCTGCACTTGTGATTACCCTGCGTTACAACCATAGGAAAATGAGCTTTATCACTCCATCTTATTATCAGTATTATATCTATTATTGTGTCAATTGTAACAGCGTTTGTCAACATTTGGATCCACGAGTTACAATAGACTGTGCAAGTCTCGCGCGCGTTCAAACTTCCGGGACCATTGTGGTCCCAACCATATGGAGTTCTACATGGGCGAGATTTTGTTTTGTCAATAGTATCAATCGTAGTTTATGACCCTGAAAATCATATATGTTGGTGGGAATGTAATACTTAGTGATAAAAAATATAAAAGTAAAATCAATTCAACAATATAACAAAGAAAACCCGAGAATTAAACTTGACCTCAGCTTCCGGTTACTGCAAAAAATTAAGAATTTTGTGCTCATCTCCGATCAAAAAAACTTTATGTAAACGCTTGTTTTGGATGCGCGATGATAATCGCCAGATGCTGTAATTGCAACGCGAAGTCTTTTCATTGCAGTCTATGGTTGTTGAGGCGTCAGCGTCCTCTATATAAACTACGTCAAGCGTTAACTTTATGCCCATATGACCATCGCGAATCCGCGTTAGGGGTTTCTAAAAATTTAAGATCAAATAAGCATCCTTGTCCCAGAGCTTTAATTTTGTTTGAATAATAATTAACACATTATTTGTGTATTTATTTTAAAAGCTAAAACTAATATTATACAAATTGTAATAAGTATTTTTGATGTTCAGATTTTGTCATTAGATATAATTTAAAGCAAAGATTTGATTTCAGAAAAAAAAATTGTTCTTCGTTTGATGTGTTTTCTCATTCCGATACACGCAAGACTTGCACAGTCTATTCAAGAGTGGTGTACATACCTCTGTCGCTGTCCTCTGGGTCACTGATCACAGTTGTCTCATCGGGTGGGCAGGACGTAGTGGACGCTGCCTTGTTGATCTCCGGAGGTTGCCTCGATGGTGCGCCCTCTGTAGGTTCTTTCTTCACATGGACTGTGGAACTGTCTTCAGGGGTAGAGGGATCGCCATCTGTTTGCATCTTTCAAGAAAGCGAGGGTTGATAATAATAAGAATAATAACACAGTTCTTATATAGCGTATCACACAGCAGTCTCAATGCGCTTTACAACAATACAGGTAATTAAACAAGCAGGTAACTTTTTAGGAGTGATTTAATTACAGTTTGAGTTCTTGCAGTTTTGATGTGATGTGGAAGAGAGTTTTTAAAGAGAAGGTGATGAATGCATGGGTTTAATGGCATACTATTGCAGTTTGGGCAGAGTCTTGATGGAGCGTTTGAGGTATTATTTGTAAACATTCAATTCATTCACATTAAACAGGACCAGGGCTCAAATTTGGGAGAAAACTCCACAAGACTGCAGGGCTTGTAGCTCAAAATCCCTACTGGACCAGAAATGTTTGTACAAGACCAGTCAAAATGAGAAAAAACTTCCAGAGTCCTGACAAAGTTCAACATGCATTTAACTGTTTTCATTTGAACAATTAAGCACTAAGACATGAGAAGATTGGTCTCATCTGTCTTTTGGGGTATTAAGTATACTTCATTACTCAACATCTAGGTATTTTCCAGACTCAAGGTCAACATTTGAACATAATTTGCTTCTGTTCAAGATATTACACAGTGAGGTTTTGTTATTCAATTGTAAAACACAAGACTCCTGGACTAAACTGGTCATAAGTTTACTGGCCCGACACTGAAACCACTAGCCTTGAGCCTGCGGTCCAGTGTAAAATTCGAGCCTGGAGGCCTGATGCTTTGTTCTTAAAAGGGCAAGGGCATGAAGGGCGAGGGCACCAAGGCATTTTCTCCTTGGTTAACCCCTTGAAGACGGAAGGCGGCTATGACCGCTAATCGGGGTCCGGAATACTGTGGACAGTGTATGTGGTAAGCCCTGGAATGCAGTCTGCGGCCGGTACAGCCATGAGCAAACAAAGGCTGCTGTGCAGTCATGCGTGTAATCCGGGCATTGAGGCCGGATAATACTGGCGTCAAGGGGTTTAGGGCACCTCTGTGAGAAAATTGCTAATTTCCATTGGAACGTTTCAAGGGTCACCAAGGCAATGGCCAGGGGCATGGAGGCAATTGGTTTTTCTGACTACAGCTAGCTTGGCTGAATAAAAGTAGCATAGTGTACATTACAGAGTTAAAATTCTTCTCAAGAGCAGGCATGATATTTGGTCCTTGGAAAAAAGTAGGAATATTTTATCAAGTACAAGGGCTGACCTAAATGTACACAGGTATGGTGTAGGCTAACCCTAACCACCCCAGGCCTGCCAAAATCAAACAGATGGTTTTGTTGAAAAGTACCCACTAAATCATAGTCCAACAGCACAGGACCTGTTGGAGTATGATGGGTTGTGTACTGTTCCAGTACATAAACTGTTGGAGTATGATGGGTTGTGTACTGTTCCAATAAGTAAAATGTTGGAGTATGATGGGTTGTGGAAGCTTTCTGGTTAAAATGCTTCTAAGGGGGTTAGTAGACATTTCAGGCTATTTAATCACAATTGTTTCAGATTTTTCCAAGAGCAAAAAAAATCGGAAATCAGACTAAAGTAGGAAGAATATCATGCCTGCTCAAGAGACAAAACTTTGGGAGCCATTCCCAAATCCTAACCTGACCCTATTTATATTGCACACTTCCCTCTCCCTTTACTACTTATTGGTTTGGCACGACTAGGAATTGATCTCGGCTATTTGCAACAGTAAAATTTTGCAAAGAATGGCAGTTAGGAATTCTGAAGAGATGTTGTCTCCCTAATTCAAATGAAATAAAAAATAATAATAATAAAAATAATAATAATGAACATTTATAATACAATTCCACAAAAATGTTCATGGCACTAAATACATAACAAGGACAAAATAAACTAGAATATAAAATATAAGGATACAGTTCAAAAGCAAGAAAAATATAAATTTTCAGGTTTTTCTAAAAAGAAACTGATTATTTGACACGAGATGGCAGTTTATTCAATAAGCATGGTGCGGTACTTGCTGCTAAAATATAGGATTCAAACTGCCTCGAGCCACTGTGCTAGCTTGGTGGGTCTACAGTAGTAAGATATCTGCTCTAGCACAGCAAAGGTCTTGAGTTCGAATCCAACCTGAGTGATATATGCCTGTGGATTTTTTTTCACAGGACTCGGGAAAGTACTGAGTGAACAGTACTTAATACACTTCAGTGTTAGGGCCATGTCAAACGGGGCAACTTGCAGGCAACCACTGCCTGGCAATTTCCATGGACACAAAACATTCACATGTCAATTTCCACATAATTGTCTTGGGGACAGTAAACTACATACAATAAAAATGTGTGTTGTACTTCCGAAGTGTTCCTTTTGCATGCAGTGCAGTTGGTTGCCTCCAAGTTGCCTTTAGGGCACCAAATAATAGGCATACATGTAGTTCTGCAGGAGATGGTACAACAGACTGCACTGAATACATCTTCTCTAACATGTCTAACAGGCTGTGATGCTGTAGTCATTACACATTGACACTTGACACTGGTTGAATGATGCAGTCTTTTATCTCCCGAGGATGGCTAGACAATCGTTTAAAATTCTAGTTACAACAGAGCTCACATTTTTGGGGAAAATCCACACGACCCGAATCTTGTAGCTCACAATTTTTACTGCACCAGAAGTTTTGTGTAAAAAACCAGGTAATCAAAATGAGAACACGGTCTGCACAGTTAAACATAAATAGTATGACAACAAACTGCTTTCATTTGAACAAGCACTTAAAGATTTATCTAATTTTTCTTAATATGGTCAAGTCATATAAGTATACATTGATACTCAATAGAATTAACAGTATTTTTGACCATGTGAGGTAGGGTTCTCCCCATGCACAAGCTAGTGTATGATTTATCGGGCTGATAATTTCGGCCGATACGAAAAACTGTGGGGGTTTTTTTCTGGGGTTTTTCAGCCTGGGTTTTTTATACAAATAGTTTCACAAAAAACATCAAGAGAAAACCATAATATAGAATGCTCCAGATTGCACAAGGGCTTTTAAAACCAAGACAAACACCAAGTAGTAAACATTCTGAAGACATTGTTCCAATTCAGCATGCTGCAGCCAAACATCCACAAATTTGGGTCCAGAATGCCCAACAGTTTTGAAAAATCCTGGGGAAACCCTTGTGAGGGCGTGTGTGAACCAACTTTACGAGATGCAAAACAAGTAAAACGAACTGTTGTTATTGTTATTATTTGTTTGGCTGTTGATACAAGAAAACAACACACACACTTAAAATACA
The DNA here is from genome assembly GCA_021014325.1 of Plazaster borealis. Lineage (NCBI taxonomy): Eukaryota > Metazoa > Echinodermata > Asteroidea > Forcipulatida > Labidiasteridae > Plazaster > Plazaster borealis. The sequence continues at coordinate 38,525,706 of CM037472.1, forward strand.
CAGTTAAAATACGATAAAAATGTAATTGTGATGCAAGGGAAATCGCCATCCATTGAAAGTGCCCCCATGTGGTCAAAAATATGGCAAATTGAAATTACCAGACTCAAAGTCAACATAAGAACATAATGTTGTATTAATAAAAAATACTACACAGTAAATTATTAGTATTCAATTGAGAAAAAAAAAAAAAACAGAAAAAAAACCCCCACTGGACTTGTCTGATCTGAAGTTTACTGCCCCGATACTAAAAATAAAATCAAAGTAGGCCTTGGGCCTGCGGTCCAATGTAAATTTCACACCCCATACAAGTACAGCCTCAAACAATGTGCTGAGAACTGTTTTTCCTTGGACTATATTGTCCTTGAATAACTAATTTTGACAAGTATACGAGACGTGACATTAAATAATGATTATAAAAATTATAAAGATAATTTGTATTGCATCGATGTCCGCCTAACCAGGGAGGCGTGGCACTTCATGAGGTAATTAAAATTAGGATCAAAGACTGTCTGAATTTAAAGCTTGATTAGAGATTTGTTGTCTGTCATGAATGTTGGGATAGATGGAGACAATTTGACAGCCAGAGGGAGTTGGTTTGGCACTCTCCATGCTCTCAGGCCAACGATCTATCATAGACAGTCAAGACAGTTCTGGGCAGAGATTGCTTTTGTGGACTGGGCTTTTGTGGGCTGGGCTTTGTGGGTACGGGCTAAAATAGATGGATCAACCATCCAGCAACGACTCAATCATCCATTAAGAAAATACTCTAGGCATGTCGTGGCCGAGCGGATAAGAACACCGAACTCAAGCTCTGGTGTTTCTGATCAGCAGAGTGTGGGTTCGAATCCCAGTCGTGACACTTGTGTCCTTAAGCAAGACACTTAACCACATGCTTCGTCCTTCGGATGGGACGTTAAGCCGTAGGTCCCGTGTGTTGTGTAATGCACGTAAAAGAACCCAGTGCACTTATCGTAAAGAGAAGGGGTTCGGCTCGGTGTTCCTGGTTTGATTGGCTGCATATTGCGCCACAGCACCTTGTAAAACATTACATGGTGCTATGCAAAGGAATAGGTCTCATACTTCAACACGTAACTCCACTTACCTTGTAGGAAAAATACTGAGCGCTTTGAGACACCCATCGGGAGTATAAAGCGCTATATAAGAACTGCATTATTATTATTATTATTATTATACATGTGTTGTTTTGTTTGGGGGGAGGGGGGGCCTAGAGCTGGATCCTATTGTACAGTTCAACCATATTGTACATTTGTACACCATTATGGATACATGACCCTGTAAGCAATACAAAACCCTTTTTGAGAAACTGCAGTATTGGGCCCAATTTCATAAAGCTTGTAATCACAAAAACTTGCTAAGCACAGACAAAATATTGCTTAGCAGAAACAGGTTACCAGCCCAAATTCTCTAAAGTTTACATTGCTGCGACTGGTGCCCAGCTTATTTTTTGCTTTAATAAGCAAAGAAATTTTAGAAGCAGTATTTTCTGGTTAACAGCTTTATGAAATTAACCCTGGTGTCACAGGCTCTATCAGAAGTATTTTTAAAATGTACATTGTACACGCTTACCAAAAATGGAAACAGCTTAAAGGCACTGAACACGTTTAGTAATTGTCAAAGACCAGTGTTCTTACTTGGTGTATCCCAACATATGCATAAAATAACAAACCTGTGAAAAATTGGGCTCAATTGGTCATCGAAGTTGCAAGAAAATGATGAAAGAAAAAACACCCTTGTTGTACAAATTTGTGTGCTTTCAGATAGGAATAAAAACTTCTTGCAAGAAGTTTTTATTATTTTAGTGAGTAATTACCTCTTTCTCAAAAACTATGTTACTTCAGAGGGAGTCGTTTCCTACAATGTTTGATACTATCAACAGCTCTCCGTTGCTTGTTACCAAGTAAGTATTTATGCTAATATTTATTTTGAGTCATTACCAAACGTGTACGATACCTTTAAACAGTTCAGCCATTTAGCTGAAAGAGCCTGGGCAAGAAACACAATTCAATTTAGAACTGCCGGGTGATAACCTCAGTATCACTGGGGCCAAGGTACCGGACCTACTGCCGGTGAGTTGCCATTTAGAGGATAATTGTGGAACGAGATCGTAATTATAATTGACAATTTGCACTGAACATGTACATTGTATCCATCAAAGAGCATGTTCGGAACCAGATGTTCACTACCTTTAGTGCATGTCCAGATATTCCAAGGCCTGCCGGAAAATTGTCTCAATACAATTAGCATAAAGAAGAGTGCTAATAATGTGATGGAGATGATTTCGAGCATTAATAGATTAGGCGGAATAATTAGAAAGTGGCGAACATGAAATAGTCAACACTGTCAGTGCATTAACAGCAGTGTGCAAACGCACTACCTCAACAATGCACTGCGTGTGCACACCAAATGTGTCATCTGATGTGAACAACCGCAAATAGCAAGATGTGTGGATGGGCGCTTGGCTCAGGGTAGCACCAGCATTGGGAAAAACCCCACTTTTCATTTTTGGGGTTCACTAAAAGGCCTACATGTACGTAAGTACACTACTAGGAGGGGGAGGGGGTTGAGGGTGAGGGGTCCAGGGAAGGGGGTCCAGGGTAAGGGGTCCAGGGAAGGGGGTAGAGGGGAAGGGGTAGAGGGGAAGGGGTAGAGGGAAGGGTAGGGGGCCCCAGAACCCTTGCCACAAAAGACCAAAGATTAACATAAATTATAGGATTTGTTTGGTTTCTGCAATTATAACACCTTTATTAATGTGCATAACCTGTTAACTAATTAAGACTGTTTAAAAAATACATTAATATATTATGGTTTTGAGTCGTCAACTGAAACAGTATGAAGGTTTTTGTCTTGCACTTTGTGATGGTTTCTCTTGGTCCCACCATGACCACCCAGAAATTATTTCTTGAACCCCATCCCCTCCCTCCCCCCCCAAAAAAATTTGTTGATGAAAATATTTAGTTGCCTGTTTACTGACCTTGTGCAAATGTACACAGAGGTGTTCATGAAAAATTACCAAAAGGGACATCTTTTTGAGAATCTTAAAAGCAATCAAAGAAATACGCACTTAAGTTTCCCGAATTATTATTTAAAAATATTATTATTATATATTTCTGGTGATGAAACCAAGGATGCCTCATAAGTGAACTTAATCACTATAGCTCGCAAGCCTACGGCTTTAATGTCCCATCAGAAGGACAAAGCAATTACGATAAAGCATCTTGCTCAAGGACATAAATGCCACGACCGAAACTCGAACCCACACTCTGCTGATCTGAAACACCAGAGCTTGAATCCGGTGCTCTTTACCGCTCGGCCACGACACACCACAAATATTGACCATCCGTGTTTATGTGAGCAGCTTTGACTGTCCCATTTGTCCCCCAAAAAGCTAAATTATTGTCTCCAGTTAATTGCAATCGGTTCCTTCAAATTTGGGCTTTTGAACTGTAAATAGAAACATTCCGATTTGATGGTTTTAACTGATTTACATGTTGACATCTAAGTCTAGTAGAGGCATTGATAGCATTAATTGATGATTTGTCCCTTCCACAATGTTACAAACAATTAAACTCAAAAACCTGAACAGATTCATGGTTTTGGAAGAATCATTCTACTACAAATTCAAACACATGTTTTCAACTTGAAATAGCAACAAAGTATGTTACGTCATTAATTTTGTAAAACTTCCGTAGTGTGTAATTATTTTAAAATACACCAATTGCTTATAAACTGCAATAACAATTGTTTTGAAGAATGGCAGTATTTTGTGTAACAGTTGGAAAATAATTCCCAGGCAAGCGGTACTGTGTACAGACAGTAGATCACGCTTTAGGGTGAAATTTGTTCATTTGTTTTCCCAGTCGTCGAAGCTATACGGCATTGACTGATTAGAGCAAGGACCAATAATAAACTGCATTCTTTATGTACAAAGTCAGACTGTTCGTGTACATTAAAACCTGTTACTAGTACATGTACTACAGCATTTTACAAAAATAAAGAATTGACCAACCTTTTGAAACTGCACAGTACCGGTTATGTATGGTAATGGTTGCACAATTGAGCACAGAACTGCACATCATAGGCCTACATTGTACATTATGTGTGCGCTGTATTTGTTGCATTCACAACATGTACTGCCATGATTGCGGGTTGGCATTCTGCGTGGTTTGTCTACGATGTACTGTATGTATTGAAAACAACCATGAATTTTTGAATGATATTGAGCGTTCAAACAATAGGAAGGTATTTAAAGACCATGTACATGATTGGGAATTAACACAAAAACCATAGAGCAAAAAATATATAATTTGAAGTTTAAAAGCGAAGTATGGCATTACAGGTAGGGTCATATATTGGTTCTTGTCAACATAATACTGATTTATTGGCAAAATTATCAAGAAAGCTCATAAAGGTCACATGTCATACATGTGAAAGTTTCTGCTGAATACAGCGTCTAGTTGTTAAAGAAAACAGCTAAAACACTGTCACAGTATTTTCACTAGAGCATGGAATTCATCCACGTCTAGCAAGGTGACACAGCTGGTACCAACTGCATCACTGGCCGCAGCATCCACGAACGGACACCAACCCTCAGAAATCTGAGAAAGGATTCATGCATGAATCATTTCTCAGATTCAAATGTTTTTATTGATTTCTACATGCAATCAACGTGGGCATTTCAGACAAAATAATTTCACAGGATGCTTGCTACTTACTTCATCGCATCTGTGTGTCAAGTAAGCATTTGGATAGAAATTACTCAATCTTTTTTTGGAGGTCATTACCAAAGTATGACCATATAATACCTTTAAACACCACAAATGTATTATAATACTGGTACCAAACACCCTGAGGTATTTTCTGCCTGTAAATTTTCAAACGGTGTTTGAATTCACAGTAACATAGTCAGCTTAACAGGTGTTTTCAAGATTTCTACTCTGTAAATCCATAAATGTACAACCAAGGTTTTAGCCAGGATTTGGTCAAAGGGTGTCAAGATTTGCTCGAAATTTAATAACTGGGTGTCCAAATTGTTCACTTACAATACATTTACATGTAAATGACAGATAAAATAGGTTTTCCAGATTTTAAACAGGGTCTCCAAAAGACACCCAGACACCTCTCTGGCTGACACTATGTGTACAACACGCATTAATCAGTAACAATTTGAAAATACATGCCATTCATGTATGTACCAGGGCTCCGAGGCCACTGATTTTAGCATCAGGCCAGTAAACTCAAGAATGGACAAGCCCAGTGGTCTTGTGTTTTTCAATTGAACAATAATACCCCACTGTGTAATATCTTTAATAGAAAGAAATTATGTTAAAATGTTGACTTTGAGTTGAGTCTGGTGCTTATCTTTCAATTCTGCTGAATATCAAAGTATTAATAAAGGACAAATGAGATAAATCTTCTCTATAGTGCTTGTTCAAATGAAAACAGTTTGTATGTAAACTCTGCAGAAAGTTCTTTCTCGTCAAGATTTTGGTCTTGTAAAATTTATTCTGGTCCTGTAAAAATTTTGAGCTAGAAGCCCTGAGGTCTTGTGGAAGTTTACACCAAATTCGAGCCTTGATGTACGGAGTACAGGTAGAGTGAAAAAGTGGGGGCGGAGCCTTGGGGTTCAAATTCAATCCTTTAAAAATGAAATGCACGTGCCTGGCACTATCGTACAAGTACACTTGTGTACATGTAAGTGATAGTGTACACAACCCGCCCACTAACAGCTAGAAACGAAACAAAAGAATAACACTTTCATTGAAAAAAAACCCCCAACATAACCCTGACAAGAGTTGTTGTTTCTTTCTTCCTTCGTTTCCATGAACGGGTGATGTGTGGGTGCGAGCTGCTCCCTGACATTGGACCTGGGGGGGGTGGCTGAGGAGTAAGTCTGCTTCAGTACAGGGTAATACAAAAAAGCTTTAGAGATTTAAATTAAATGCTACTGTGCCATTCATACTGAATGCCATCCTGCACCCCCGGATGGCAGCGAGCCTTTCATTCATAACTTACATTTATTACAGTCACTGTATTGTGGAAGGTGTCATGAGCATAAAGATGGGGAGTTGTTAGTGTTTGCGTTATAAAATTTTACAGGTTAGTTTAATTGTATATATCTACATTTGGATAGGATTAAAACAATCGAACGGTTAAACAAAAAAGGTATACTTTTCCTTTTAGCACTGTATACTCAGTACTTTCCCGAGTTCTGTGAAAAAAATTCCACAGGCAAATCACTCGGGTGGGATTTGAACCCATGACCTTTGCATTGCTAGAGCATTGTATTATGAATGCCAAATCTGTAATTCACCCTTTAAGGGGGCGGAGCTTTTCTGCATCATCATCACAATGAACAAGCCCTGGCTGGCTTTTTTTTTTCTTTTTTTTTTTCGTTAAACCAATTCACTCTTCATGTAGTAAAACTGTTGTTACAAAAATATGACATGATTGCAATAATTTGCCTCTTCATAAGTTATGAAAATGGTAGATCACAAGGTGGAATGTGGGTTTATTGTGGAAAGAGTGGATAATTGGCAATTATGACAAAACTATACATAATGTACAAGTGTATGACCTTTCTTGTATGAATGGGACTTTGTACATGATCTGCACAAGAAAGGTTATACACAGGAGATTATTAGATGTGGGGGCTAAAAAAACATTTCAGCACACACCACATTTATAAAGGGTCTCTTTGGGTTTTAAAAGGTCAACATTTGCGTATAAATTACCATAATGTCAGACAAAATTTTACAAAAGGGTTGAAGGCCATAAATTTTCCGTTTCTGAATCAGAATTTATTTCAAAATACTGAGTCTTGTGTGGGGAAAATGGCATTTAAAGATTAACTGGCTAGACTTCTCTGTGAGTTTTAAAAAGCCCTATTATATAGCCAGTAGCTTCTATAGCCATTTCCCCATCGCTGCTGTAATTTTTTTACAATTTTTTTAAAAACATAACGTCTTATTTCATTGCAAGAATAATAAATTAAATAAAACACAAAATACAATTTAGAGATTAATCTCATTGCTGAAAGGATATTAGGCCTCGAATTTTACACTGGACCGCAGGCCTGAGGCCAGTAGTTTTAGAGTCGGGCCAGTAAATCTTTGACCGAACAAGTCCTCCATGTACTGTGTAACATCTTGAACAAAAATAGTATGTTCAAATGTTGACTTTGAGTCTTATAAAACACATTTTAATTCTATTCGAGTAATGACCCAATGACGCAATACTTAAAACCCATAAAGACAAATGAAATCATTCTTCTCATACATTACATGTCTTAGTGTTCAAATACAAACGGTTAATCTGGGTCAGGAAGTTTTTTCTAATTTTGATTCTGGTCTTGTAAAAAGAGTTCTGGTCCAGTAATTATTTTTAACAATAAGCCCTGTGGTCTTGTGAATCCCCCCTTCAAGGTCATAGAGGTCGGAGCTATACCAAGCCCTGGCCATGTCCTGATCCTCTCCAGTAGGAGATGAGAATCATGGAGGGGTGGGGGAGCCCTCTGGGTCCAACCCGCTCATACGTGTCCCTGTATTTTGGGACCAGGTCGATTCCGGAGCCCATGGGTCCAAGTTCCCTCCAGCGTCGTGTCGCAGCCGAGCGGTCTAGTTTACAGGACCCAAGCTCTGGTGTTGTCGGCAGCAGAGTGTGGATTTGAATCCCGGTCATGACACTTGTGCCCTTGAGCAAGGCACGGCACTTTCCATAATTAATTCGTAACAAGTTGGAAAGGTAGTGCATTCTGCTCTACCAACCAGGCTCCTAGTGGATGACACCCACGCCTACATCCTTACGAACTGTGACGGGGTAACCGTGTTTCAGCCCCAGGAGTAGGTGGCAATGTGCCCCTGGTGGCAGTTGATTTGGGTCGATAGCCCAAATCAGTTAAGTGTAGCCCTCACATTGAAGTGGCCGTCCGGCCTTGTGATGTATGGCGATTTCTCCTTAAAAAATAATAATTCAAAAAAACCGCCCATGCCCCGCTGGGCAAAGCCACTGTCTCATAAGGCCGAGTAAAAAACAAACATGTTTAGCGTACGGGTCGATGACAAAAAAGGAAATGGGAATGGCTTTTTATATAAAAAAAAATTCAAGACGGCGGCCATTCTTTTAAAAACTTTAGAACAACCATTGGTTTTTCCACTGTTCAACACTCAACAATAAAAGAAACATGTTAGACAAGATATTGAACATGTTTGGTTTTATTTAATAGTTTGTTCAGTATTAAAAACCAAGCTGTAGCTCACTTTCACAAGAATAAATGTAACTGTGTAACTAAACGATCTGTTTCTTTTAACCGTGTAACCGGCAGGGGCTAAGTTCTGACTTGCAAGTAATTTATTTTTCTGAAGTATGGTTTTTAAATCTCCTTTCGAATTGGTAAAATAAAAAGACAATCCATGTGGCCCCCAAAAAGGAAGTGGACGGGGACGCTAAACATGTATTCTTTTTTTACTTCGCCTAATGTACTACATCAGGTTTTTTCCCCAGTAAATCAATATCCATCCCCTAGTTTTCAATTACACACACTATCTAACCAACCTGTGAAAAAAATCCTGCTCAGTGGGAAAAAATGTACCCACTCGGCTTTCACATCAAAATAATTCTATGTTATGTAGTGTGGCTGTGAGGTACTGGCATGGCTGTTATGAACTTTATAGGCGCTATTTTGTAATTTCTAATGCCTGTGAGACGTGGACTCTCACGGCAGACCTCCAACAAAGAATTCAGGCTATGGAGATGAGATGTTTCCTGAAGGTCCTACAAATCTCATATACAGACCACATCACCAATGACGAAGTACGCAATAGGGTGTCGTGGCCGAGCGGTTAAGAGCATCGAATTCAAGTTCTGGTGGTTAGTCATCAGGTTGTGGGTTTGAATCCCGGTCATAGCACTTGCGTCCTTGAGCAAGACACTTAACTATAATTGCTTCTCTTCATCCAGGGGTATAAATGGGTACCTGCGAGGGTAGAGGTTGATATTGTGTTTGAAAAAGCCTTTGGAGCGTCACAGTTGCCCAGGGTTGTATACTCCCCAGGGAGCTGAGAAAGGTTAAAGGAATGTTATTGGCCCAATGACCAGGGCACTTATAATGTAAAGCGCATTGAGACGTTTATTGTAAAATGCGCTATATAAGAACTTGTTATTATTATTATATTATTAATAGGATTCAACAAGCCATCGGACCGTACCAGGAGCTGCTTGCAACAGTAAAGAAGAGGAAACTGAGGTGGTATGGTCACATCACCCGGTCAACAGGACTCTCAAAGACCATATTACAATGCACAGTCCCTGGGAAAAGGCAACAAGGAAGACAAAGGAAACGATGGGAAGACAACATCCAGGAGTGGACGGGCCTGACATTCAGTATCTCGGACTAGCGGAGGACCGCATTGGATGGCGCGCAATTGCAATAAGTCAGCTGTGGTGCCCCTACGACCTTCAATAAGGTTATGGGAATAAGTACAAGTACAAGTACCATTTAAGCTCTCAAAGTAATTTTCTCTTTTCAATAACTACGTACCAATCCTGTACTTTGTCTGTAAGTGTTATTGAGAAGTCCACTTTTACTTGGCAAATAGGAAACATCCAACTGAATGTACTACTGAATGTACTGTTTCTGGTCAGCAGAGTGTGGGTTCGAGTCCTGGTCATGACACTTGTGTCCTTTAAGCAAGAAAACCATTATTGCTTCGTCCTTCGGGTGGGACGTAAAGCCGTGTGTCCCGTGTGTTGTGTAATGCACAAAAATAGAACCCAGTACGCTTATTAAAGAGAAGGGGTTTGCCCCGGTGTTTCTGGCAGTGGCTGCTGCTCTCTTTGTTCAAACCTTAGTAATCTTTTAATTCTAAAACAACAATAACATTGTAAAATTCACTGAAAAGTCCTTTAAAAAAAAAAAAAAAAAAAAAAACAACCAAAAAACCTTTAAAAAACCTGGACCAGCCAGTAGCAGAAGCAAAACAATTTTTAAGAAGACAAATAGGCAATATAAAAACCTGACCAGAAAACCCCCAGAAAATGCGACCCCACCCCTCTCCATGAACGAAGTAGGAATTGTGTACTGACATCCTGAGTAAACTTAAACCCCACAGTATGCAATTCAGTAGTCCAAAGAGTCATCAAAATAATATTTTGGGGTAAAAATTGCATTTATGTGCATCGCGACCAGCCAGACGAACCACCCATAGTCTTCAGTCATGGCACGAAGGGGCTCTCAAGTTACATGCACAAGTCATGTCAAATGTGCAGGCCAGGATTTTCATCTTCAAGAAGGCAAGGCCATTTTCATTTTGCAAAGAGCACTTCCATTGGAAAATCTTAAAGTCTATGAGAAACTTTAAAGAGCACCAAGGCCAAGACCAGGGGCAACAGAGGACATGGCCTCCGTGGCGTCCGTGTAATTCCTGGCCTGAACGTGTCATGTGTCATGGATGTCGTTTTGAACAAAGGATGTGGTACATGTTTATGCCCAATTGGAAGTCTAACATTTTATACTGATATCTATCAGTTGACCCTTGACCCTTGAGGCGGAACCCATCTGCAACTGTTTGCACTTTATAAATCTCTCTTTATTATTGTTATTGACCCAATCCACCTGACGTCATCATCACAATAATCTGGGTTAGCATACATTTGTGTGTAATTTTACAAAGAGTCACCTGTTTCATCATTCAAAAGCATTTCTTATGAAAGAAACTTTTATTTCTGAGGAAACTAGCTCACTCCTAATGGGCTTCTGGTAATCTAAGCCATTTTCTATAAAGTAGGCGTGGCTTGCACTGGAATTACGTCAATCATCTAGAACGGGGTTGCGATGATTGTAACAGTCAATCCTCCTGCTGACACCCGGATGGAACAGTTCTGCATGCAATTCAGCCGTTTCCATAGATCTATTTCAGTCAGACTAGTGACCAGATTTCCTCGATTTGGACCATTTAAATACTTAGTCAAAACACATAGACACGCAGGATTGATCTCCATTGTGTAATGAATCAATTTACACTTAGAACATCTTAAAAAGGAAGGGGAAAAAACTAGCACAAACTTACAAAAAACTGACGACTTGTTCGAAATCTATAGGCCCTACATGTATGTGTCAACGTGTCATTAATAGTGTCAGTTTGTCAAGGACTACATACGACCAATCATGGAGCGGGAATATCTCTATGGACCAATCAATGTAAATCAACAAAAAAAGGACACGGCGATCCAGCTACCTTGCCTGCCATTTCAAGTCTGAGATCGCGCTTTAGTTCTGTCTGCATTATTGGTCGTGCAAAATGCTATTCGGAAGGTTAATTAAACACACAGGGTCCATGTTTAACATGCAAAGACCACAGACAACGCATCGATGGAAACAATGTTCTTTCATCATTGATGGTTTACATGGGCAAAATGAAGGTAGCTGAAGTTGCGTGGGTTTTTTTCCCCGATCTTGAGCCAAGTCATGCCGAGTCCCAGGGTTCGAGTCCGAGTCCGAGTCCGAGTCACAGTGCTCCGGGACCAAGGCCGAGTCTGAATCCACAACATATGGACTCAAGAGTCAAGACCGTCTACTCGAGTCCTCCAGCACTGGTTGGTACCATCATCCAGGTGGTGAGATATGAACAACATTTATTTGCAAAGGTCTTGGATTCAACCCACCTAGAAGTATTCTGGTTTCCTTTTTGTTTATTTCCTTTCAAGAGGACTTGAAAAGCACCAAGTACACAGTGCTTATCACACATCGGTGTAAAACTGTATTAACTTAAATTCATTTATTTTTGTATATTTTTGTTATTTTGTTATATTATATATAATCTAAGTTCGCCACCATACAAGGCTTAAAAAAAGCCACTGTAGGTAAGGGGCTTCAACAAGATGAAAATATTTAAGATGAAAATAACTCAGGGAAGCTGAAGGTAGGAATTGATATTCCTCTTAAAACAGTCTAGATTAGAGGGAGGAAACATGCACCAGGCAAGGAGTTCCAAAGAAAAGCTGTTGGTTCTACATTTCAGCAAAGTTGAGTATTTATTGAATAAAATTAAATAATATTCTTTAGGCCTATCCCTGATGCAGTTATCACATCAATTATAAAAAACAACCATAGGCCTAACTACCTAGACTAAAATACTATATTGACACCATGGTAGTGGTTAGACTGCAGGACTTACACCGACAAGGTTGTGGGTTCAAATTCAGCCAAGCTAACCGCAGATTTCACAATGACTAGAACAAGTATTGTTGTCTAGTTATCGTATCAAATAATTGTTATATTGATAATTTGTGCAATTCATAATAGACATTAAACCAATGTTTGTGTGAGAGAGATTGACTGTTGCCAGCTTGGCCTTGTATCCCCTTGTGCTGGTGGTAGCTTTGCTAAGTCCCCTTGTTGGGAAGATCATCTAAACAAACGGACTAGTTTTAGTTTTACCTGCATGGTTTGTTTAATTATTCGACTCAATTTGTACAGAATATAAATCAAATCTCATAAAAGTTAACAATAATTTTATCAAAATGAACATCATCATGACAAAGATGCTGAATTGAACACTAACTTATTCAGCCAAATACTATGATTTTATTTGTTTAAATAAATTACTATTTTAGGTCATTATATAAGTGAATTCGTCCATCACCATCAGGAGGATCAAGGGTTACAACTATCCCAACTACATTGTCATCAGTAGTCTCTTCACAAATCAAAACAAAACATGTTGATCTTGTGAAATGTGAAGTCCATTTATTATCCATCATTGGATAGGTAAGAAATAAGCAATCCCTCTTGAAAACAGGTATTCTGTATTAACAGCATCAGTATTAAACTTAACAAGACTAGGCCTTATGTTTTTGACCATCCTTTGCATCATAATTCCCCACAAAACACAAACGATATTGTTAGCTTCCATTTTGTTTAAAATTCACAAAACAAGTGAAGTTAATGATGCATGCAAGCACACACAGGAAAACACAGTACAATGTTTCAGTTTTACCTTGCAGACAGCCACGTTTGGAGATCCGATCCTCATTCACCTTAATGTTCCATGGCAGTAGAAACTACTTCTAATTAGGACACAAACCTGCCTTCTAAATCGACTAAAAAACACCAGTAACAAAGCGGACATCTGCAGTCTGGACGTCCGAATCAGTCGCCATATTTTTCGCTTTATATCGAAATGTCAAAAGGCAAATGTGTCTGTTTTGGGTCAATCTAAATAGCGCCCTCAATTATTTCTCTTGCGCGTGACGTGGGGCTGCGTCTTGGGCTTGGTTTGGGCGGAACTCTCGAATCTGTCTGCCAGATGGTATGCATCCACGCCCTTCTCAATCCTTATTTCAGAAGTAGGGTTGGACATTATTTCATTCTCCAAAAAATATTCCATGAAATGTACTTTAGATGTTCTCTTGCGCGTGGGGCTGCCTCTTGGGCTTGGTTTGGGTGCAACTGCTCTCGATCGTGTCTGTCTGCGCATCCACACCCTTCTCAATCTTTATTTTAGAAGTAGAGTTGAACATTATCTCATTCTCTTAAAACATTCCATGAAATGTACTTTAGATGTGGACCGGGGGATGGGTGGGGGCTTATAACTATTTGTCCAACAATTTTGAAGAGGATGCCAGCTATCGCGATAGTGCTGTGATTTTCAAACAGTTATTATTTACGGGGCTTAGGCCTAAGTGGCACATGAGTAATAAGCCCGTTCAATACGGGAATTTTCCCATTCATCACAGTCGATCCATGCTACTTATTCTGCCAGCCCCCACACACCAATCCCATACATGCCCCACTTGTTAGGGCAGTATTTACAAGAAAAGATAATTAAAAAAGGGAACAAGAAAGGAGCCAACTAATTAGCCCATCCCACTGGAGCTTGACAAATTCAAAAGTTTTATAACTAACCACAAAATGTCTCTTTCTGAAACTTGCCACTAACAGTGCACCAACCGTAGAGTTGAATCACGATTTGATGCCAAAGACGTCAGAAGTTTTGCGAGGTATAAATCAACTTTATTCAGCAATAAACCAGATTAAGGTTCCAGCCAAATACCATGTCGTGTATACTATCTTTAACTGGTATCCTGCTTTATTTTGCTTGCAGAAATTTGTTAAGAAATAATTTGCTGCTCAAGCAGCTCTTTCAAATTGGGCCTAGATGTGAAGGCTGCCGACCGTGTGAGCTCATTGGTGATGACGAGAAAACGAACCCCACGAGCGCCCTCTGCTGTGTGTAGCAGAGTAGACTAAAACTCCTCAGATGCGGGCGGTGTGGTTGTGCAACAAACCGTGTCCGAATCGGGCAGCTGCGGCTGTTGCTAGTTGCTATGTGCCCCTCTTAAGCCACAGCCGTAGCCACAGTCGTAAAAGTAAAGCCCAAAAGCGCCCAATCAAAAGGTAACGACGTTTGGAGCCGTGCACTCGATCCACTTGTCATCAAAACATGCCTTACGGATATCTTTATCGGGACCGTTTGTACCCACCCAGCTTCGGTCATTGTGAAGCAGGTGCATGACCTTTGACCCCAGGAGTGGCACTTGATGTCATTCCACATAATATAATACATCTCTCTCCCCTCCCCTGCTCCCCGGCCATCAGCGGCGTAGCTAGGAATTTTTCGGTGTGGGGGGGGGGCACAGGGGGGGGGCATTGCTTCCAAGTGGGGGGGGGGGGGCAGGGAGAATGGGTGTGTCAGTGATGGGGGTCATGTACTCCTAGCCCTAGAACTATGAGGTTTGATCCGCTATCGTCTCCACGAACCTCATAGAGTGCCATGTACAAAATCCTATTAGAAACTTGTTGCCCTTCACATTTAAATGCACCTGGAGTTCTCTTTTGAAACCGGATCTCGCGAAAATTAGGCTCTACGTGTTTTTTGTTCTCACAGTGAGCTCGGCGCGGGTCCAGAAAATCCACTCCTCAAAAAAAAAGTTAAAATCTCACTGTTTTTCAGAATCCTCGCCTTCCGGTAGCATTATGGCCGCCGTAATCGCTGGTATGGTAACGATAACCAACGGTTCATGTACAAAACATTGGTTTATTTGGGCCATCGTTGCGCGTGCGCGTAGCATAACTTTTTGGCCTCTGGCAACCAACGGCTTATGTTTATACACGTGCAACCTCGTTCCCATGGTGTACGATCTCGCCACCCCATTTTGTTTTCTTTCCCAGAATGCCTTGCTCGATTATACACCCTGGGGTGCGTTTTGGCGGCGGTAACCAAAAACTGTTTCGGTTGTTGGTTGTTGGTTCTGCTGTTCAGACTGAACGATAACCGAGTTGTGAGCTCGGTTACCGTTTTGGTTATGACGTCAGAAACAATTATTGGTTACAGCCGCCAAAACGCACCCCTGGAAGTGTGAAACGAATAGTAGCCCACATTTGGCTATTTTAATTATTCCTGTGGTTGATCCATTCTGTTTTAGAGACTACGCAGAGCGCGCTGTCAAAATACGCATCAAGTCATAGAGCAACTGGCATGGCCCCGGCCTCCCATTCTTTTTCGATCTTGTGATACGTCTAACTGTATGCAGTTTAGGGAGACCATGTAAAAACATGGTTTATTTGAATGTATTGCGTTGCATTTTTACACGCGTTCTACGTGCATTTTTACGCGCGTACTAAGAGCCCGACAAGCGCCCTACACACAAGCGCTCGATTGTAATTAACAAGCGTGCACGCAAATCAGTCACTTTTGGGAGCCAATCAGCGTTGATTTTCAGTGTTTCCCTCCCAGGGGTTAGTGGTGAGAGGTATCGATACGGCGCGCTGCCCATGGTAGCGAGGCTGGATAAGCAGTGCCATGAAATTGGGCCCAGTTGGTGTGCTGCACGCTACGCTGGTAAACGATAACCCATTCTTATAACTTTCTTTTTGTGTAGGCACTATTGCAATTTTTTCATGGGGGGGCACCTGGGGGGCACTGGAAACTTGTGGGGGGCACGTGCCCCCCCCCAGGCACCCCCCGTGGCTACGCCGCTGCCGGCCAACACTCTCCCCTCCCCTCCCCTCCTCCACGAAAACAAACCTCCGCTCTATACGTGTGCAAGATGTTCACAAGTTCACTGTTTGCTGTTGTCATTAACAAGTTCACTATATTTGCAGGTCGGGTTCGGTCAGCTACGTAGACCCAACACAGGTATTTTTTTCTTCTTTAAACTTATTCTCAAGAGCAAATTAAATAAAATCCCGCAGGCACAACTGGCCTTGATGAGAAATTATTCAAGCATGCAGAAACCACCCCCGTTGTTGACACCAGGGTGCGAGCTCGGGACTCTTTCGTCTTCTCAAAAAGTCACAACGACCGAGGAACCACTGCGTATACCAACACAACAATCCCGGGCGCTGCGATCCAGATATTCCGGTTTCCTGCAGACTGTCCACAGGCGAAATTTACCTTTCGTGCGATCTGGAGACTTCCAAAAACAGGTGAGGATTTGCAGACATAACGAGGGGCTTATACCTGCTTAATTGCTGAACTTTAAAGCCGATGTGAAAAGCATTCCACGCAATATAATTCGTATTGTCAAGTAATGATCACACACTAGCCATAATTCCATTAGACTGAACATCCTACAGACTTCTTATGATAAATACCTATTAATGCTCATTGAACAATTAAATACTAGAGCTCGAGTGTTTCTCACCCGACAAAAACTACGTTCGGGAACGCATATAAGCATAATCTTTTACAATAAAACATGCATGCTCCTTAACAGTGGCGTAACTAGACATTTTCATTTGGGGGGGGGGGCAAGTGGGGGGGGCAAGTGGGGGCAAGTGGGGGCAAAGATTAAAATTTTTTGGGGGGCCAAAGAGTTAGTGCAAGATTATCATTAAATATGTTAACTGATAGTTGATACACACCAGCTGATACACACCAATGCAGTTCTAAAACAGTCTACATAGTTTGCAGGTAACAAAAGATTGCAAAAACAACCAAATCTTAGAGAACTTGTCATTTTTATAAGATAAAACTTTTCGACTGTATACAAGGATTAAATTACCAACAGTGATTACCAAGTATCAATTAAGAGTTGTGCACGGTATTCTCAAATTAGGCTCTGTGAGTACTAATTAAATTATTGTTTGTATGCTTTATTTCAGTGTAAATACCCAAAACATAATAATTGTGACAAGTGTAAAGCCATTAAAAAAAATCAAAATCAAAATACAGGATTGAAATTGTGGGTGTAATTATAATAATCACATTTGTGTGCTTGTCAGGGCACTTGTGCTACTAGCGCTCCCAGTATTACTAACAGATACATCTTCTTCGAAATTCTCCTCGGCGGAATTCTCGGATGCAGGGTCCATGCAATACTCTGATGGTACCACATAAGAATCATAATCTTCTGTAGTTTCCCGTCTCTGCCTCTTAGGTGTTGGAGCACGAGGCAAAGACGGGCGCTTTGATATGGAGAAGAAAATTGTCTAAGCTACCTTTTTTCGCTGGCGATTTTGCTGTTTAAATCTCCCTGTTGTGCATCTGAGTACAATGTGTTTACGGAGCTATTGGTCTGCGTTCAGGGCCCAATTTCATGGCTCTGCTTACCGTGGAATTCTGCGCTTACGCCCAGGGCCCAATTTCATAGAGCTGCTAAGCACAAAATTTTGCTTAGCATGAAATTTCTTCCTTGATAAAAACAGGATTACCAACCAAATTTCTATGTGTTGCATATTTCTTGTTACTGGTATTCAGCTGTTGTTTGCTTATCCTGAAAATCACATGGAAATTTGGTTGGTAATCCTGTTTTTATCAAGGAAGAAATTTCATGCTAAACAAATTTTTGTGCTTAGCAGCTCTATGAAATTGGGCCCAGCTGCGTCCCATATAAATACACACGTTACAATGCGCGTCAGCGCAGAATTATTTGGTAAGCAGTGCCATGAAATTGGGCCCAGACCACCACGTATTAAACTGAACTTTGTGACTTCCTGCACTCTCTCTTGTAACCGCAAAACCACAACATACATTTACCGCCAATACGATCGCGCGCACGTTCCCATGCATTTGTCGGCATGACTGCGTTGTATTCCACATACTGATATGAATAAAAGTTTTTACTTTTTACGGCAGCATTTTATGCAGCCTTAAACGATTTATATATTATAAGAATATACTTTTCTGTGATTTCATAAGGGGGGGGCAAGAGGGGGGGGGGGCAAGGGTTCTGAGCGGGGGGACGCAGGCCCCCCTGCCCCCCTCTGGTGACGCCACTGCTCCTTAAAGGCCCTGTACACTATTGGTAAGATCGAAAAACACAAAATGTTCACAGATTCACACACAGCTTACATGATTTAAAGTAAGTAATGATTGAGAGGGTTCCTTAAAATATTTCTGCCTAAAATGCTATCGTTTCTGAGAATGAGTTAAACAATAGTTTTTATCACGCGCGATATTTTGAAAAAACAGAAAACACATAAGGTCTCTTTTCACTATTTTCTCGTGACCTCGATGACGAATTGAGCTCAAACTTTCACAGGTTTGTTTGTTCATGCATATATGTTGAATCACAAAAAATGTGGACACTGATTTTGAGCTGTTACCAAAAGTGTACAATACCTTTAAAAACCCCTTAACTGCGGGAACTCCATAGACTATACTTAAATCCTTGAAGGGTCCAAAAGATCATACCACACCATCCAATATATATTTAAAATGTTTTCTGTGCATTTCCGATGATATTTTACATATAAGAGACTTCTTTACATGCCAAGCAATTGTCTATAATTATTTGAGTTAATTAATTACCCAGTAATTGATTTATTTCCCTAATTAGCTAACCTTTTACGGGCGTGGAAACACTCCCACTTTATCCCGAAGGACAAAAGGGCCAATATTTCTAAATATTAATAAATATGTGCATTTCTCAATAATTTCTACATCTAAGTGTCTTCTTTACATGCCCAGCTATTGTCTGATATTATTTGAGTCATTTAGCAACCAGTAATTGGTATATTTCTCTAATTATCTAAGTTCTCAATGGCATGGCAATGCCTCCCCAAGTCATTAGACTTTGGGGAAATTACTTAAATAGTGATTGCGTGGAATGATTAATTGGCCCCTCCCCTTGGGGTTAAAAAATGCACCGTTAAGGTGAAGTCACGTGACATTTGATGACGTCATTATAATAAGACCTCACTTTTTGGATGTATCACATCCCGGGTCATGCAAGGTTTCAGTTTGATTGTGCATTTCTTTCTGTACATAGATCTTGTAAAACTGCACCCTTAAGGGTGACGTCATGTGTTATTTGATGACCTTATCGTGATGTGACCTCAAATTATAGATGTAACACATCCCGGCTTGAATAACTGATTTATGTATAATTTCAAGCTCTGCCTTGGGCGTTACAGCTCATGGATAAGCCATCAAATTTTATGAAGTAACTTCAAAGAGTATGCTGCAACGATAATTTTCATAATCAATCACTCAGCTAATAACAAACTCATCTGCGCTAAAAGCAGTCATTTGATGAGGAGGTTTACCGAGCACTCTCGTCGTTATATATGACTGTCTTTCCGTTTCCTCTCCATAAATAATTCTTGCAGAGAGTGGTAGAAACTAACATCTGTTCAGTATGCTCTGTGTGTTGGTTCTAATGCTGATAGCAGTAAGAGGTAAGTTTGTATTGTCAGTTTATATATCAGTGATTTAGTTTTTGTAGCTCCATGTCCACAAATGGTGTTTTCTGGACTTTGATAATACACGATCAGGTGGGATGGTTGGTTGTTGGGCTGGCTTTGGTAATGGTTTGCAGTTGGGTAGATGTGGATTTGGTTAAGGGCTTGTAGTTCGGTAGGCGGGTTGGTTTTGCGGTATGGTTAGGGGTACTTATGTTGGGTAGAGGTGGCTTGGTATTGGTAAGGATGTGTGGTTGAGTGATCGATATGGATAGGTTTGGTTATTAAGGATTTGTAGTTGAGTAGAGGTAGGTTGGTTGACAACTATGAGGTTATAACCAGTGTGGTTTATTTCATTTTGTTTAGATGTATTTTGATAAGGCTGTGCACCTTTTTACTGTCACCATGTCTGTCTGTGATGGTCTTTTCCCAGCAGAAATCTTTAAGAGTGTTGATCTTAGATAGCCTTTAACGTCTCAGACGAGCCATCGCCTGTTTTCAGTCATACAACCTCTCCATTTATTTATCTTTTTTGAAAAAAGAAATCCTTGAAGAGCGGCTATAAGATGCTCTTAGACATTTAGTTTTTGTGTTATTCCCAATAGATAAAGTCCACAAGAAATGTACAAAAAATATTATGAGTCCCTCTTACAATAAACAGGGTAAACATGTCTTTTCTCCGAAACACTACCAGCCCGAAATCTGAAAAACGCGAGATCAAACAAACCACGTGACAAAGGACTCATGATGTCAGCGGTGGCTAGTTTGTTTGGACCTGATCAACACGTCCGTGAATGTGAGTCTTCAAAGTCGATCCAACAGGAATATAATCAGCAACCCCAATGTTCAACAGATTTGTGATTTGGGGATTTTATTTCTTTGAGGCAAGGCGATTCCGCAGCTCGGCTTGATTTTGAGTATACATCGATCTACACGTCAAACGTTGTACATAGATCTACATTGTACACTAAATAAACCTTGTCAGTGTAATGAGGATATTCGGCGCTTGCAACTCCGAAGATCATTATTATAGCCTATAATAATTCATTTATGTTTGATTCATCACGACGTGAAGCGTTCGGTGAAGCGTGACCAATATTGGCAGCTGGATAAAAAGTTCATTGCTTGGTTCATGACAGTTGTCAATGTCTGTTTGTACCTGTATAAATGATCAAAATTGTTGATTTTAGAATATGCTCCGACAATGATGCAGGCCTGCACAACGATGGCTTCGCCATGTGCCTTTTCTTGGCATGAAAAGCTTCGTTTAAAGGCACTGTCATTACTCAAAATATATAAGAGCATAAAAACTTACTTGGTAACGAGCAACGGAGAGCTGTTGATAGTATAAAACATTGTGAGAAACGACTCCCTGTGATGAAGTAACGTAGTTTTTGAGAAAGAGGTAATTTCTCACTAAAATAATAAAAGACTTCTTGCAAGAAGCCTGTTATTCCTATCTGAAAGCACCAAGGGATACATCAAGTGATACACCAAGTGAGAACACTGGTCTTTGACCATTACCAAACGTGTTCAGTGCCTTTAAGCAAAGATCATCCTTTATTACTATTATTATTATTTTTTTTTGGTGATTCAAAACCAGTCCCTAAAACTCCTTCCCGTGCGGGATGGTATCTGAGATCCCTTCTCAAGACTGTCAATAGCTGACAGGGATTGCATACCGATCGAGTCTCAACCAAGACATGATCGTTGGCGAATGTCAAGTAGGGGGCGGGGGTAGTTTGAAGGGGAGGACAGACATTCAGACACTAATCATAAAGTTATAATACTTTCCACCAATTTATCAGAAGAAAAATTCAAACTGATGTGCGTGTCATTTGGATTGCTGTTTTATTCTTACAATATTGGGCAATGTTGAAAATGTCGGCTAGTTAAGCTGTTTTGAGCAAATGATCCACATTTTTTTGAAACTGGTTGTGGCAGCCATCTTGTGCTCCCCCAATCTAATCAATGTAAACCAAACCGAGGGTTGAAGGAAATAATAGTATAGGCATGCAGGATGCTTTTTGAAGGGCAAGGTGGCATTTGTTGTTTTTTCTTTGGTGCAAAAAGTGCTTAAAAACTTTAATCCTGTGCAACAATAAATTGTCGTATGCACTAAGTCTCTTTGCTGATGAAAAAGTGTAATCTATGTCCCTTGCACTATGCTAAGAGCGAATACTTGTAGGCCCAGGGGAAGGGTGTAGGCTGACCTAATAAAAGGGAAGGAGACCTGATGATTTTTCTGTAGTAAGAAATAATGTGACTGACATTGGAGCATATGAAAACGCGGAAAACAGCATGGACTGTGAGGCAATAGTAGTCTCATGTTTGAATCAACGTAGTCAAACAAGTTCGGAATAGCACTGTTTACTCGAGGGGCAGGACAACATTCGGGAGGAATTGTTGAGCCAGTCAGCCAGAGAGGAATGGGGAATGTTAAAGGCACTGAACACGTTTGGAAATTGTCAAAGACCAGCGTTCTTACTTGGTGTAGGCCTATCCCAACATATGCATAAAATAACAAGCCTGTGAAAATTTGGGCTCAATTGGTCATCGAAGTTGCAAGAAAATGATGAAAGATTTCAGATAGGAATAAAAACTTCTTGCAAGAAGTTTTTATTATTTTAGTGAGCAATTACCTCTTTCTCAAAAACTACGTTACTTCAGAGGGAGTCGTTTCCTACAATGTTTTATACTATCAACAGCTCTCTGTTGCTTGTTACCAAGTAAGTTGTTATGCTAACATTTGTTTTGAGTCATTACCAAAACGAAGACCATCCAAAGATCGATGAGAGGTTAAACGCAGTTATTATCCAGTTTGGAAGCAACCTTTGAGCAATCATCCGATGCCACTTTATGGATGATGCTCTTTCAATTTGTTCCAGACCATTGATGCCGTGGAAATTTAATGCAAAATTTAATAAGTGAGTCTACAAGGTTGAAATAAGAAGAGTGTTGATTCCCACTTGGGTTATAAACTGTCCGTTGTCACGGCATAACTCATCATTTTGTACAAATTATAATTAATTAAAATGTGCCGTGTTGTCTAGCACTCACTGACGATAAAGTTGATGAGAGTGCTGCACTCTATAATTGACTCGCCCGTGTGGTGTCTTCATAAAGTCCATTGGGACCTGCCTCAAAACACTTATCCTGTTTAAATACGGCCATGTGAGCAAAATAGATAACGCAAAACAAAAACATACATAAAATTACACACATTTTTGAAGAATTTTCACATAAATCAAATTTAACATCCAACAACTACATTAAGTGTACTAAAATGAAATTGAAAGATACAAACAAAATGCTGTTTTTAAATTGTATAAAAATGAAATAAATGAATAAACGTACGAAATAAACCACAGATGGACAGATAAAAAAATAAAATAAAAAATGAAGAAGAACAAAAAAGAATTGAAGCATTTCATAAATTAAAAAAAAACCTTGTAGAGGGAGAGGGCACACAATACTGCACAGTTAAAAGTGAGGACCGTCATAGATTGTTTTTTGTCAACATAATGTTGATTATAAGCACAATCATCAATTATACAATAAAAGTCACATGTGAAATTGTTTAGTTGAATTCAGTGTCTACTTGCTGAAAAAGTAGCAAAAAACTGTCACAGTATTTTCACAAGAACGTCAAATCCATCCACAATATAGAGAGGTGATAGCGGGTACCAACCGAATCTCTCCCTGGCCGCAGCATTTGCGAAGGGACACCAACAAGAAATCTCATCAATGCATGATTAGTTTCTCAAGTTCAATTTGTTTACTTTTATTTACTTATTTTTAAAAAATCCTTTCTCAAAATAGTTTTTACTATCAACAGCTGCAGTGCTTCCCATCAATTTAGTTGATATGGTAATTGATTTTTGGAGTACATTTACAATCTAGGACCATACCTTTAAGGTAGTTTATAAATGGCCACATGAATAATCCTTTATTCCCATTAAGATTTCGGAAACTAACCTTACAAAAGTTGTAAATCGCTCGATCTCCACAACTCTGAATCATATTCTTTGAATATTTGAAATCAATAAAATGAATTATACGCAACTTTACAACATAATACAAGTAATGAAAGATATTAGAAGATTTTCAGTAACACCATGTACTATTAATATCTTTATGAATTGTGATGGTTCTGAGAAGAACAGTTGGTTTTTCAGAAACTTCACATGGTTCTGAAAAACCCGGCGTTTTATCAGATCCATAACAACTTCATAGAGGGATTATTACATTGTATTACCGCAAGTACGGCAGATCAAAATAATTATAGATGGTTAATCAAATGTTACTTAGTGGGAAAAACTTTAAACGATTCATTATACCCACATTTTGTTATATTTTACCTATATTTTTCCAAGTTAATGTTCATCAATTATGTATACCTAAGAATGATGTGTCTTTCACTTGATTTAAATTGACACCATTAATAATAATAATAATAATAATAATAAGACTTGTAATGCGCACATATCCACCCTGCTGGGTGTTCAAGGCGAATACCTAAGGGAATAGATTGAGTATATTTATATTGATTTGCGCAAAATATAACGTAATTAGATTGTTGTACATTAATTATAGCTTATTGGCTAAAAGCAAATTAAGGTTCCGAATCGCTGCATCTACATTATTATGACTGTACAATAAACTTGTGTCATCTGCAAATATAATAAGCAAAATGAAATAATATCAGATGAGTTACAGATGTCATTGATGTAAATAATAAAAAGCAGAGGACCTAACACAGAACCTTGTGGAACTTCACAGGAAATAAATTGATCAATAGAATTGACTGTATTATACGAAAGTTCTGAGCTTTTGGCCTTTTGAGGGGTGAAAAATCAAGCCTCTGTGTGCCTAAAACAGAGAAATAGACACACATTTTAAGCACTTTTGATCCAGATCAATCTTCTGATTTTACTCAAAGAAAATTGTAATACCACAAATCTCACGTTTGGATCTGGTCGCTGCATTATCTGGTTTCATGCATATTCATTAAAAACATATAGTGGGTAAGATCGTTTCTCAAATTCAAGCTTACTGTCGTATTACCCCGGACAAATTGGCACATCAGGTTTCAAATGCTATGTTATTGTTGCAAATCTAAACAATAATTACAAGTGACATATTATGAAAGATTCATTTTGGCAGAAAGAAAAAAATGTAAATGGCATAGGATAAAAAAGTAAGCCGTCCTGCCTTTGGGTGGAAAAACTGCACCACACACACTTTTTTTTTTTTTTTTTGGCTGACGAAAAAGGGGGCGTGCGACCCCACGCCCCCCTGTATCCGCCCCTGGTAATGTTCTAATTTACGAAGCAAAGTTTCTTGATTAACTGTGTCGAAAGCCTTGGACAAGTCCAAAAATATACCAACAGAGATGTTCTTAGCATCAATAGCTTGTGATAATTTATTAACTACATACGAAATAGCAGTCGAGTGATGTTTTCTAAATCCAAATTGTGATTCAAACAGAATATTGTTTTTGTTTATAAAAACATAAATCTTGTTTAATTTAACTTTTCAACTTTTTTTGAAATAAAGATACTACTGTGATTGGTCTATAGTTTTTAATATCATGCTTGCTGCCTTTTTCATATATTGGTGTAACTTTGCCTATTTTTAACCCGTCTGGAAAAATTCCTAATGCTTAAGACATTTTGAAAAGCTCAGCTAACGGCTTCGCTACCGAGTATCTAGCCTGTTTAATAACAAAATAACTTAAACCGTCACAGCCCGACGCTTTACCATGAGGAATTTTGTTAAGAATATCACGATTTCCTCTTGTGTAATTGGCGTTAAGAAAAGAGAACGAGAACATCTGTTGTTCAGAAAAGATTCAAACTCTGTATTACATAATGGGAGGTTACAGGCAAGCCTGGTGCCAATATTAACAAAGTAATCATTGAATGTATCCGAATTTTCTTTGTTTTCACCTATTCTCATGACTCTTGAATAAAATATGAGGGGTTTGTTTTGTGCATATCCTTATTCAATAATGAATAAATGAGCTTCCATGTACCTTTGCCTTGTTCTTGATTGAATTTTTTACTTAAGTAATTTTTCTTTGATATTCTAATTAAAGAGTTCAACTTGTTTTTGTATACAGTATAACACGTTTTACTTTGTAACGCTGGGTTTTTAAGATATTTTTTAAACAAGTAATGTTTCCTTCTTAGAGTTATAAATACCACCCGATAACCACGAATACATATATTTATCATAACAGCATTTGATTTCTTGCACAGGGAAATTGTTGTCATACAATGTTTGTACATGCTCTAGGAAAGTACTGTACATATCATGAATATCATTTGGAGACTTTACAAAATTCAAAACAGTCTCATTCAGATCATCATTAAAGCATTTTACGTTATTCATGTTAAAATCACATCTATCATATTTTCGTTCACCCTGATTTTTTTCTTTAAATTTATCAATAATAAAAAATACAGGTAAATGGTCAATTATGTCAGTAACTAAAATACCAGCAGAATGGTTCAGAAAATCATTTGTAAAAATATTGTCAGTTAAGGTTGCACTATCACTCCCTTGTAATTCTTGTTGGTTTGCTTATGGTGGAATAAAAAGATTGAGAAGAAAGAACATTCATAAAGTTTTGTACAGTATAATCAGTATCATACTGGAGTAAATTGATATTAAAATTACCCATAATTACAATTTCTACCGCTAGCCAAGAAGCGTGACAGGTTTTGCATATCACGCGAGAGTAACAGGTTGAGTGCACACTGTAAGGGTGTGCCTATTATTGATCGTTTTCAGCACAGCTGCGACAGACGTATCATTTATTAATTTTTCTCTCTACGAAGTAAAAGAGAAGAAAATAGAGATAATGTAACAGTAAATCATTTCTTTTTGAGATTTATTTCCAGATAATCCCCGGTATGCATCAAGCAGGACCTTGCCTAAGAACTAAATCCACGACATTAGCCTACGTTGCATAAAATATTGCAGAAGAAAGGTTTGATAAATCAAACATCGGGTATGTTCATGATATCTATCCTGAGTTAAAGACTTCTTGTTTCTATACGTCTTCCACCCGTAGCTCGTCGCCGAAGAACGAACGGTTACCCGGATGGTCATTGCATTAACATGATCTTTATTGCAGGTTAGGGCGGGGAGCAAGTATGGCGCGATAGAAAATATTTTATTCACGGTTGAGGTGCGAATTAGTGAATAATATATCACCGTTTTTGCTCAGCATTATTATGACTTAAGATTTCATTGACTTGATCTGTAAAATTTATACATGAAGCACATGGTGGTTTGTATACAATTCCAATGATAACATTATGAGTATTAACAAGATCAATGAAACAAGATTCAATTTCAGAATCATTGACACATAAATCATTGCGAATACTATATCCAAGATCTTGTTTTATAGAAAGTGCTACCCCACCACCTCTTGTATTTTGTCTACAAAAACCTTTAACTGTGTAATTTTGAATTTGAATCAGTGGATCATGAATATCCTTTAGTCACGTTTCAGATATTCCAATAACCGAGAAACGGTTTTCCCAATAGGTTAACATAATTAACAATATTCGAAATATTTTTTGGTAAACTGCGAGCGTTAATATGTAATAGTTTACTATCAGTGTTACTCTTGAAGTTATTAAGGAATTGATCTTGGTCATAATAATCACAGCAAATATCAGGGACTTCAAAATTTAGATCTAGATCTATGTTGGTATTTGTTTTATTCATTTATAACTTGAAGCACAATAACATTTCACATCTATTGCAAGAATATTGGATACCATAATGAGTAAGTAAAGGAAAGGTAATTATGATGACTTGTCTTACACCTGAACACATAAACAATACACAAACACGACATGGAACAACGAAACACAATAATATTAATATTGTAGTAAAACATTACATTTAGTGAAACTCGACTATGAAGTGTGATTTATAGTGTGAAGTCTGCTTCATGCTTCTCCCTTAGGGCGGAATGATTGAAACGGGCCATCGCGTAGTTTGTACCGTACTGTGCTGGAACAAAATACGGGATGTACGCGAAATCCACCCGCTCCTCCTGCTGAATGTGCCGCAGATGCATTTCTCTCAATTCCTTCCTCTGCCCTCTCACTTTGGGAGTAACATCGTCAGTAATGAAGATGTTACGCTTCTTGTATAGATTCCTTATGAGAGTTTAGCTGCATTCTTGAGAATGTGTTGTTAATCAGTGGAGCGTAGGATTCTACAGTGAATAGGCCGTGGGCGCCGGGGGCCGGTAGCGGACAATCCCGAGCCGGTGACTGGTGGTTGACCGGTGCGATGCGCACGGTCAATTTCAATATCTTCGGCTCCATCGAGTTGCATGTGGTTGGTCAGAAAACCGGAGACAAACTCCCGACAGGTCTGGTAGTCGGCCTCTGAACCCCCAGGGACTTCCTGAATAACGATGTTGTTGCAAGGACTTCGGTTTGTAGGTCTTCTATTTTGTCTTCCATGCTTCGAAGTATGTGGAGATTATATTCGGTCTTCTTATAGTTGATCAGTGTCTTGGTACTTTCATAGTTGTCCTGAACAAAGGTCACTGATTTTTTCAAATCAGTGATCTCAGTGGTATTCGAAGTAACTTGCTGTTTAATGTCTTCGAATTTCAATTCAAGGGAGGTAAGCCTTGAATTTACATCATTGATCGACTCCAAGATCTTATCTAGCTTGTCGTTGATTGTGAACAGCTCACCACTGTTTGGACAGGTACCGCCGCCATCTTGACCATAGTGTAACCCAGGCTAGGTGAAGATGGTCTTGGTGAGTCCTTTCTTGTGTTCTGTTTTCTGCGAGTAGTGGCTGTTTTCTTGGTTTGTTGGTTGTCCGACATGGTCAGGAGCAGCTGATAGTACAGGTTACTAGTTAAATGATGAGATAATTGCGGTATTTGGAAGAATTTTGACGAATTTTGAGGGAGCGAAATTCACACACGCCACACGTTCATAGCTTTCTATCGAAATATTATAAATTATTAACTAATAATATGCTCCAGTTAAATTCAGTCCCTGTCCCTGATAGCTTTTTCTCTCATTATAAGAGCTTTCAAAAAGACACTTTTCATGAATGAGTGACTCAAAGATATCCGTGTAATTTGTTGAACTGCTCCGATAACTAATAAAAGGTGCAGCTTGCCCAAGGTGTAACACTGAACTTTGTTCAACTTAGTGCAAATGTCTTTTCCCCTCTTGATATCATTATTCGGTTTGCATTCGCCTTCGAAAATACCAAGTATTTTCGTTTATTCGTATTGCGGCCCTGGGGAAGTTTCCCCCGAAGTCGTAAAAGTTGACGTCATTATTCATGTCTCTGACTTTCCCACAGTTGCGAACTTTTTCGTCAAGGGCCACTTCTACCTGTCTGAATGCTTAAAAATCACTCTAAATTTGCTTTGCTAGCGTCTGTGATCTCCTCTAATATATACAATGTAGAGACACGGCGAAGACTGAAAAGAAAAATACAAAGAACGAATAAGTAAAATGGCGGAATGCTCAAACCTGTCTACGACGCCATTTGTAGAGACACGGGAAGGAGGCCGGTCCTCTATTTAAAAAGGACGAGCATTCACCAAAATACACAAAAAGCAAGAACCGTATGATGACGTCCAAAATATAAAATAGTCTCATTTACTGATTTTAATCCTCCAATACTGTAGCACACAACACACAATACTATTGCACAGCACAATCACTTATTCTTAAGGGTGAAAGGTCAACACAACACGAGGCTGGCCACACACAAGTTTACAATGATTCAATCAGCCCTACAAATAATAATAATATTTCTGGAATAAAATGATGATTTGATACAGAAAAATACTCACAGATAGCTCTATGACCCTATCCCTCCCTATACTGAATAGTATTTGGAGCATGGCCAGTGCAATGCTCTCTACAAAATAGAGAGAAATACCTTAAGAAAATCAATGTGCTCTCTCTTGCTCAAAGCTAAAATGAAAAAGATAGTGAGCCCAAAAGTCGCGACAGAAAACTTAACTTTTTATTATAAATTATGCTAAGCATAAACATGGAAAAGACACTTGAACATTGAGGGCGCACTTGGGTTCCCTACAATATTATTATGAAGATCACTAAAAAGCTAGAAATCCGTGTGTCTGTTTGATAAACTGATATCTACACTAATAAAGAGTAGACAATTAAAACAAAAAAACCCAGAACAAAAACATGACGTCATCTTAATGTTCACATGTAACACGTCTCTGAGTATAGACACTATCAAGGTTCAACTCATTCAGATGTTTACTTTGGCACTAGATATACGACTTCAAAATGTGCACCTTTAATGTGATGTCACGTGGCATGTGATCACGTCATGATGACATCATTCTTTAGTGCGTACATCTTTAACCAAGCCTGTTGAAAAGTTGAGTCGGAAGATATCGGAAGATATAAGTTAGGTGGTCAAAACTTTAAAATTCCATGAGAAAATACGTGATGACGTCATCATGAATCGAACCATTCTTTTTGTGTGTTTCTTCGATCTTATTTAGAAGCAATGGGGCAAGGGTTCTGAGCTTCAGGAGGGGAGACTCTCGCCCCTGCCCTGCTCCTGCCCTGCCCCTGCCCCTGCCCAACCCCCTTTGCTTACACCACTGTCTGTGTGTACGATAAGTTTGATTAGCATCTTAGGTTGTTTGGAGCACAAAGTCTATGGGATTTGGGATTCGAGTTTGAATTCGTCCTTCGAGAGAATAATACCCAACTTTCACTTTTGCCAATACAGGTTACGACCTTGACTGGGATGTGAGGTTAGAGGGCGGACCAAGTATGAACGAGGGGAGGCTAGAGATACGTCCACCGGGAAAGGAGTGGGGCACCGTGTGCCAGGCAACAGGCAACGATATCTGCGATCTCCCAGAGTACCTAGACATGTGCTACCGACTGGGGTACGTGGGAACTTACTCCTTTGGCCCGGCAGGAGAGCGGTACGGGAAGGTGAATGGCCCAATTTGGTCCATGGGGGTACAATGTCCGAATTACACGATGTTTTATACGCCTTGTTGGATGAGTGAATGGTCATTTCAACAGAGGAGCTGTGATCATAGCTCTGACTGGGCTTTATTGTGCATTACAGGTGAGGCCCATGGACAATTTACAATAAACCTTTTTTGCCTTGATAAGTCTCGCGGAATTGAAAATGTATTTTTTCTACACAGATGTTAAGCCAAAGTGTAAACTCTAAAAACTTCCAAATCAGAAATGAACTGGATCCGGGTCCTGTGTGGCCTGACCCATTTTGAGGTCAGTATAACCCGGAATCTGTGTCAAAATGACCCAGAAAAGGGTAAGAAATTGAACAGAATCCGAGTTAAAATAAAAACATTAACCACTTTCCTGGTCAGCCTGACCCAGAAATAGTTCTGGCTCCCTGCGACCCGGAATCCGGGTCAATTTTGACCCGGGAGTTTTTAGAGTTGTATAGTTTACTACTGGACCCCGTGTACTGACGTCACACGCGACTCCTGTCTGCCAGTGGTCTGCCATTAATCAAAGTAAAACATGCAAATAAAAAAGATATGGTGCTCGTCTAACATACACATGCGTATCCTAAAATGCACCCAGGACCCAATTTTCGGAAAGCTGTTTAACACAAATGGTGTTTCACAAAGTTTTTGCAAAGTGTAGCAGGAAACCAGTTGCAGACAATGATATACATTCCATTGTATTTTTGCTAGTTACCTGTTTCTGCTAAGCAAATGTTTCTGTGCTAAGCAGTTAACTCACTGCCCAAGCTATGCTGGTGATGAAGTCAGGTAAATTGGGTCAATATGGCAGAATTTCCACAAAATATGTAGTTCTTCTATAAAAGTAATAAAGTAAAGCATCTTCGTTTGTAGATCATTATTAATCTGTGTCTGGTATTTGTTTTATTTTTTGTTTTCCCCGCAATGCAGAAACCGTTCGACTATCAGGGGGCTGTACTGCTCGCGAGGGATGGGTGGAGGTGAGCCTTGGTGCCGCCGGATGGGCAAGACTAAAACATCCAGGTGACGGACATATCTCAAGAGCCGCGGCTGATTTGATTTGTAAACATCTGGGATATCCTATGGCCATAGGTACTGGAAACCCGTGTAAGATCAACGAGCCAGATGACGAGCTCCCTGAAGTGAAGACTAAAAATTGTTCCTCTAAAAAAGATACGCTCCTGGGGTATCTCCAGAGTACTGTTTTACGTTGCGAGGATCAGGAATATGAGTGCGGCTCCGACAGTGACTGGGACTTGGAAAGTTCCGGTTCCGGTTCCGGTTCCAGTTCCAGAGACAGTGACTGGGAGTTGGCCTGTGCTTATGGTAGGCCTATACATCATTTATTTAGATATAGCCAAAATTGAGTGCTGATATATAGCTACAAAAAGATCCACGCTTTAGTATCTATACACACGCTTGCACTTCTTGCTTGTCTGAGTACACCCTTTATGTACTAAGTACCCGCGGAAATTCGGGTGATTCATAATAATGTGACGGTTCTACCCAAGGGTCTGAGCGGCTGGACCAAAGGTCGTCCGTTTTGAGAAAATATGTTTCTTGTCTAGATGGCAGATTAAAACTATACGGTTGATTGAGCGGGCCGGCTAAGACCCAAAAAGAAAGTGGAGTCGACAGAAATAATGGCTATCACGAAAATAATTCTGGTTTACAACATTTTATTTACTCCAACACAACTTACCAGCTGGTCTTTCTTTCACTCTCTTATAGGCCTACTAATTATATAGCGCCTCCGGTATACACAAACGCGTGTACTTCCCCAAAAAGTTTAACGTGCAGCGCCTCTCGTTGTCATGCAACTTATAGCTGCAGCACGACTTGCCGCACCGCTACCAAGAGTACAACTCCCCGAGACTGGCTGCTCGCCCGCTGCCTCATGTAACTGTTCGCGCGCTGTGACGTATCAGTCTGCTATTGGCTAACTACCGCTGACTACCGCTGGCGCTCGCCCAACAAATTTGCGTTACAATATAGTGCGCCACCAAGCGCTTGCCTCTGAGAAGTCATCCCTTTTAAACGGTGAATCGTCGAAAAAAAGTTGACGTCCCCCACAATTTGAAAACAAGTTCAGTTAAGTCAAACCACTAATGTTAACTTAAAAGATTGAGTTTACTTTTATATAAAAATGATAAGCAACTGACATTATTTGAATTGCTTTGGTATCCTTTGGTATCTGCCAAAGGATACCAAACAACTCGTCGTGTGCCCGAAAAATAACCTAACGACTCCAGTTACCAGAGTCAGGGCGTGAACATTTAATGATTTCAAGAAAACTGAGCTTGAAAGTTTGATCGGCTTTCTGCCATTCATATGTCATTATTGGAAGGTTAAATCTTGCATAGGAATGCATGGGAATGGGAAAACTTATCTTGTTCTGCAACAACAAAATTTAACAGTAATGCCATATTATGTTTGTCAGGAGCCATGTTATTGCTTACGGCCTTTTTGTTACTGACAAAGGTATTTTGAAATTGTTGTCATTTCCACGTAGAATTTCATCTTCTTATAATGGCCTTTTGTGTGCCTGGAAGAAGGGCGCACAGCTTTACGCCACTCTTACGGGCACACGACGAGCTGTCATGATAAAAAGACTTGAAAGCACTGAATATTTTCTACATTGCTAAACCCAACTTTGGATTCGCATGTATTTTGTTTACAGATGATGAGGTCATTGCTACCAACGTGAAGTTGACTGATTTGTTTGACATTCGTCTTATCAACGGCTCTTCGCATTTATTTGGTATTCTGGAATTGAGATACGACGAGTCGAGCTGGGCACCAGCCTGCTTTTTTAATAAAATGAGCGAGAAAGTTGGGGAAATCCCGGAAAAAGTCTGCAAAGATCTTGGTCACAATTGCGCTTATCAATGGCAATTTGTTGAACCGAAGGAAGGCAACGGTCTAGAGTATGTTTTCCTAGAAGGTACTCCTGGAAACGTGTCATGGCTTGGGGTGGAAAATCGCTGTCACAGGCATGGTGGATTTAACCTTTATATCGAATGCGTCATTGGTAAGAACCAATACTAATTATCACATATTTTGTTATCGATTGCACTTCTACAAGTGAATGAATGATTTAACATTTTCCCGCTAAATTCAAGACGTTTAACAGAATGGTGTTTCACAAAAGTTTATGCAAAATGTAGCGGGGAACCAGTCACTAACCATGATATACCTGTACATCGTTTTTGCTGGTAACCTGTTTCTGCTAAGCAAAATGTTTCTGTGCTAAGCAGTTAACTACTCCCAAACATACGGTGGTGATGACGTCAGGTAAATTGGGTTAATATTGCAGAATTTCCACACAGTTTTTAGTTCTTCTAAAGTAGCAGGAGATAGAATCCTCACATTGATTTGTGTCTGTGTTGTTTCGTTTTCCCCGCAATGCAGAAACCGTTCGACTGTCAGGAGGCTGTACTCCTCGGGAGGGATGGGTGGAGGTGAGCATT